>JAZDUA010000280.1:322500-1522500 GCA_038098605.1 Gryllus longicercus | reverse complement strand
ACTCGCTTCTATCCACTTTTATAAACAAATTAAGTTGTTTACTTCAATCGACAACAACAATGAAATTATGTGATGGGTACAGCTGAAACTCTACTGACTAGTTAGGAGGGCTACCTACTGGTAAAAAATCATTTTCGATACTCCAAACGTCATCTGTTGGATTTTCTAAGACATTATTCAACGTCCTTCACACGTAGGTATGTTCGGAAAGCTAGACCAACTGTTGAAACAAATTCTCACTCTCACTGTGCTGGTGAATCCGAATTGGTACATGGGTATGGATTGAGTTTTCTTCAGATGTACACTTCATCTTTTGAGTATGAATGTTTTGAGAATGTTTGAAAATGATGGGGGAACCAACTGGTCTATAGTTTTTAGTGATACTTTGTTTTTTGTATGTTTACATATTATTTGGTAGTATTTTTTTCTGAAAATTGAATTGTATACAGGGAGTTCCGCCATCTCGATAACTTCTAAACGGTTCCTGACATCGAAATGTAGTTTTCGCTCAACAATGTGGAATCATGGGGCAAGCAATATGCCGTATGGACATTTTTCGAAGTATATTTAGTTTCCGAGAAATTTAATCATTTTTAATTTTTTTTAAATGTTGTGATAGTAATTTGAGTATAAAATTATACTTTCCATCATGTGATTTTAAATTAAATATACAAAATTTTCTGTAGCAACTTTCAACTGTCTCCTTTGGGGAAAGTGCCTTCGCAGCTCCAGCACTTTAACGGGGAGAGGCCGCGAAGGTCACGTTCGCCGAAAGCGACAGTTGTGACGGCAGCTACAAGAAAAAAATTAGGTTTAATTTAAAATCTCAGTTCAGATAGTGTAATTTTATGCACAAAATACTATCAAAATATTGACATATGTTACATCATTGGATTCCTCTTTTTATGATCTATCTATTGCTAGTGAGAAAAATATATGTTTCCTTTAAAAAAATCAAACACGATTAAATTTGTCGAAAACTAAAAAATTACAAACAACATCTCTACACCATGTCTCTTGTTCCAAGATTACGCATTGTTGAACGAAAACTATATTTCTATATCAGGAACCTATCACAACTTACGACGGTGGCCCATAGTTGATGGGACTCTGTATATTATTTAGATAAGTTATTATGTGGTAGGGGAGTTTTTACTTTCCCGTGTACGTACACTCTTGGAAACATAAAGTTTCGCGTCGAAAATGCCTTGGTGCGATAGGTTGATGGCTCTGGACATCCCTGCTTGCCGACAGCTCTATCTACCGTTTATTTCCGAAACTACGTTCTGTAGATCGTGCTATGAAGATTTAATTTATCTTATTGGAGAGAGTTTAAAATATTTTAAAATCCAATGAGAGAAAAATAGTTGTAGCACTAAGGACAAAAAACTTTCGTGATTCCTGCCAGTAAAACTCAACTGACATAAATTTTTGTAAAAGTAATGTTTCTTTCAAGTTTCGTTAATATAAAATATGTTAGTATAAGAGAAGCGGGACAAGGGCGCAGAATGGCTCAGTATCAAAGTGCTGTTCTAGCGCTCGTGAAGTTGCGGGTTCGGTTCCCACCCTACGTAGATATTTTATCCATGCTACAGTGCAATAAAATCCACTAAATTATAACATTTTAAATTTGTCGTGACAATTTTATGTATAAAACGGTGAAAATTTGCTGTCGCGAAGAAGGCGAATATTTCAATTGTGAAGAAATTAGAAAATTGATCCATTATATTAAAAATTAAAAATTGTGCATTATGTAGTGTGGAGATAACAATAATATATGTTAGTCCTGTACCGCTCGAGCATTTTTATAACGATTTAGTTATCGCAGCGGTGTTTGGACCGCCCGTAACGTTTTGGAGATTTCTAAAAGTTTTCAGCCAGCATGAGCAGGATCAATAACACCAAAACATTACATAAATATTTTATTTGAAAACTAAGCAAAAAGTCCCCAACTCACGTGGAACAATCAAAATATGTAAAAATTAAATGTTGGCCGATAACACTTAATTCAGGGGTCTAGTTTGAAAATGGGACTTCTCCATTCCAGTCTGTTTTGAGAAAAACAAAAAATTGTCATATCATTTGTTTAAAACATTCTTATGCTAAATGTTTGAGATTAATTCCCTTGGCTAGTGAAAGTCAAAACAATAGAATAAGATAATTAAGGAATGTCTAGTCATTACGAAGAAAGTTGAGCTAAAAATTTAAAAAAGACTAATTTGGAAATTTAATTTAAGTATTTTTGTATTTTTTTGTGAAAACGTATTTTTGGTGAAAAAAAACTTGTTTTCATTAAGTATTTTTACAATAGTGTTAATTATTTCATTTCGATTTCAATATATGTGAAATTTTTTATCAAATATGAAGATCAGCAGACCGTAACTGCTGCCGTTCACAACACTAATCATTTTCAGTATCAGCTTAATCAATGCTTAGGCCAGTTTGATTTCTACAGAATGATACATGTTCTGAATTGGAAAGATCGTACTGTGCAACGAAATGAAGATTATGGAAAGATCGCGTTCTGATATTAACACATAATGCGATCTTTCCATGATCTTCAGGAGCCCTTCTGGAGTGAACAAAAAACGCGTTTTGTTACAAATCATTGTATAAAACGACGCGGAATTGCAACGGACCCCTATTGAAAGCAGTATCTAATTTTTCACCATTGGTGAAAAAGTTGCGTTTTGAAACTAGACCTCTCAATTCTCCGATTCTCGCAATATTAGAACAATTTTGCATTTATTTCAGTAGAATTGACATTTGATGCATTCGGAGATAACGCTCGGGCATTGCCTGCATCCGTTCGTCATTCGTATTAGTTCCGTGAAAGGAAACAATCTGAATGTTTTCCGCACCCAATACGGAGGCAGGTATTATAAATAACATCGTCAAGAAACATGAGATATCTTCAGTATTCTTGTAAACGCTTTCAATCCTGTAATAATGCAAAGCCAACTTTCTTAGAGAAATGAACACATAATAATAATAATAATAATAATAATAATAATAATAATAATAATAATAATAATAATAATACCCCCAGGGCTAACAACCTTGGGGTTAAAAACCGGATCCAGCTTAAATGCTGGTCCCCCCAAAGAATTGTCGCAAGCACCTGCCTCCGTGAGAATGAATAAAAACTGGGCCACGGTAAAGGCAGAGTGCTTGCCTGCGTGGTCCTAGTTGGCCGATCAACGAAAAAAAAAAAAAATAATAATAATAATAATAATAATAATAATAATAATAATAATAATAATAATAATAATAATAATAATAATAATAATAATAATAATAATAATAACAACAACATACTTTTGAGGAAATCAGAGTATAAATATTGGTGAAATATAGGATTGAACAAAAATGCCTAAATTTTTTTGCGCTGGCCAGTGTTAAGAAGGCGCGCGACAAGTATTAAGACTGTTCCTGCAAGTCGCTCCTGAACTATTGAATGCAATCATACTCTACACACGAAATTTGAAAAAAGGCACTATGTGATAAGTATATATGTCCCTAATAATACCTGGGCACTGTCACTGGCTAAACTCAGTTGACAGATTTTTCAGGTAAAAGTGTTCAGAAAGCGATCCAAATACCGTCCGCGTGCGCGATGCATAGGTAAATCAAGAAGAAAATGAACTTTAATGTATTGCTCTATTATTTTTACTTTTACAAAAATATAATGATTTTTATCTCGTAGAGCACCAAAACTGACCATGAAAATGCGCTCCTAAAATAAAAAAATCACCATCAATAGGAAGACAAGAAAAGATACATCAGGAAGGCAATCACGCATCAAGAAAGAATTCTGGCAACTCGAATTCATTTCCAATTTGTTCATTAGGATAAGTTCAATTGTTGTGGGGCAAAAGTATATTCAAAATTTAAAATAAAACAAACCTTATTTTTTTGCCGGGGGATGCACAAACTACATTATTCTTTTTTATTTGTTATCTGTTCAACAGTTGTGTGTTTAACAGGGAGTCTCACCAACTACGGGCCATCCCCATAACTTCTAAACGGTTCACGATATCGAAATGTAGTTTTCACCGAACAATGTGAAATCATGAGGTAAGTAACGTGCCTTAGGAATATTGTTCAAAATATTGTTAGTTTCCGAGAAATTTAATCATCTTTAATTTTTTTAAATGGAACCAAGTATTTATCTCACTAGCAATAGATAGATCATAAATAGACGAATGCAATGATGTAACACATGTTAATGCTTTGATAGCATTTTTAAAAGAAAATTATACTTTCCGCCATGTGATTTTAAATTAAATATATAAGATTTCAACTGTAAATATACAACCCTTTCAACTGTCTCCTTTTGGGAAGGTTGCCTTAGTGGTGCGGGCACTTTTACGGGGAGAGGCGGCCGCGAAGGTCACGTTCGCCAAAAGCGACAGTTGCGACGGCAGTTACAGAACAAATTGCACGTTTAATTTAAAATCTCAGTCCATAAACTATAATTTTATGCACAAAACACAATCAAAATATTAGCAATGTTACAGCATTGCATTCCTCGTTTTAAGATCTATCTATTGCTAGTGAGAAAAATACATGGTTCTATCTAAAAATCTTCTAAAAATCAAAGATGATTAAATTTGTCAAAAACTAAAAATATTTCAAACAATATCTCTACACCATATTACTTGCCGCATGATTCCGCATTGTTGAGAGAAAATATAAGCCGATATCGGGAAACGTTTAGAAGTTATGAGGGTTGCCCGTAGGACTCCCTGTATGCAAGCAATATATATGTATTTCAAACATTCGTGTTTTAATTCCGTTCGATAGAAGACATGCATTTTTCAACATTATTTGTAATTATCGAAATATGTTGGAGACATTTCAAACGTTCCGAAATTTGGCCCAATAATATTTATGTAACTAATTAAGTTACAGAAGTGCTGTTTGGCTCATTGGTAGAATCGTTTCTCTCTGAACTCTATGCAGCAGGATCGAATTCAGTGCGTGTCCGTTTCTTTTTTTTTTCTTTTTCTTATCCGTGATTTTTTTGTCAAATGAACTATATTACAGTACTCTCTCTATTGTGTCAATAAAGTATTATTTTGATTTTAAAACAAAATAACTCTGAAAAGGGCTCTTTATCTTTCAATAAATATTTGTTTTTAATTCTCCAAATTACATATTTGTTAAAATTTTATTCTATTTTTACATTAATTGTTTATTTATAAATATCTTATTCTAGAAAATGTAAGGAATACATTAATAAGGAATCCAAAACCCCCCAGATTCTACGACCATTCTCATCCTACGTGGGAGTGAATCCACAAGTCTCGCCGCATAGTTTTCACTGTGAGCGACCTCCTCCCAGGCTTCATGGATTATTTGCCAGAGCGCATCGGCATTGTTAGGTTCCGGATCAGGCCAGTTTTCGGCCATGGTGCGTCTTGTCTCTGCCCACACATTTTCAATAGGGTTCAGATCTGGCGCACATGGTGGCCAGTCAACAACCTGAATATCTTGTGTCTCCGCAAAAAACGATTGAACCAAAGCCGACTTATGAATCGGTGATTGGTTCTGTTGGAATTGAATTATCCCCACAGGATGCAATTGCCTTACTGATGGAATCATGATATCTCTCAGTATGTGAATGTACTGAGGAGCATTTAAGAGGTCTTGGATTCTATGGATCATTCCAATCCCACGAGATGACATCGAGCCCCAAACTGCTACTAAGAAACGACCTGACCTGGGGACTTGCTTTACGTACCGAGAACCATAGCGGCTTCCTTGGGGCCTGAAAACGCGAACGGGACCATCATTTGCGGAGGAGAATATACTCTCATCAGAGAAAATGATATCAGCCCAGTCTCGATGTTTTTTTTCCTCCGCAAATGCCAGCCGATAGAGCTGGTGTTCTTCTGACAGCTTCGGTTTTCAAGCTGCATTTCTGGATCGCAGACCAGCCTCCGAAAGTCTGTTGCGTATTGTTCTGGAGCATCCAGGAAATCTGGTGATTCTTTGAAGTTGTGAAGAAATTTGAAAAGGGTTTTCCACCGCTGCTTGTATCAAAACTTCATCTTGGTCAGCATCTGAAATACGCCAAAGCCCCGTTCCTAGTTTCCTCCCGGATTCTCCCGTCTCTCGATAACGTTTAAGCAAGTATTGCGCTGTTCTTGCCCCAACGCCCTACCGACTAGCCGCCTCTGAAATAGAGAGGTGACCCTCTTCTACTAATGCGATAACTCGATTTCGTGTGGCTTGGATATGGTGAGCAATGTCGAAATATGAATGCGGAGTAGTTCAATTTGCTTAGCCGCGATTTTTCTTTTCTTACCAAGTGGCAACGCTGCAGAGCCCTTTATCTCCTTTTGACCTGCTGTCGAAAACACGGAAGTGCTGCGAAGGTCAGATTCAAGTCGGTAGTATCGTGAGGCTTACGAGAGAAAATCGATAATATCTCAACAAAAGAAATGAGTTTATTCCACTGTCTTATGAACGAGAATATTGTAGCAAGCAAAATGACATTGCTAATATGGCTAATTGGCAGTCTGATGTTCAACTAGAAGCAGTCATATTTTGCGTTAATTTTTGGTAGAAATTGTTTTTGAAATGAAAAAAATCGCTATTTTCTGCCATTATTTGTTATTTACAATCTGTATTATATTTTTTGTGCATAAAAAACGTTCAATACACATAATGGATTTCTACTTACATCTGAAATAAATGTTTGTATGATATTGTAATGAACTTCAATAGCATGACAAACTCTAGGAATATTTTCCCTTCAAAATTCGTTTTCGGCAAATTGTATTTTGAATTTTTTTTACTTCACAGCTTCGAAATCTCAATACCCACATAACTAAGGCCACCCACATGAAGGCAAGGGATCTCAGAAAGATCGCATCATCAGAATCAATGAGCCACATTTATCATCAAAACCATTTTATTTACTTCAGTGTAGACATTGGATTTCAAAGCCTTGTCACACTAAGAATTATTGTAATTACAGAACATCAACATTTCCATCATCTTTATTCACATTATATATCAATAGCATAAGGGAGTCTATGCACAGAATTTTTTAAAAAATTTATTTATATATAGTAGTATAGTAGAAATAAAAGTTATATCAAAGCAAACAAGAGATGTCCAAACGGGATTTAATGAATTATTTACAGATACAAACACAAGTCACATTTTCTTGTCAGTATATCACTATAATTTTGTGATATTGCTAAACGAATTGTCTTTCCTAGCTTTTAGGAGTTCCATTTCATGGTTTTATTCGAGTAAAAATGAAAATAATACGCAATATTTTAATGTTCTTTTTATTCGCAATTTAAGATTATTATCTATAAGATTATAGAAGCTTATTTTATTTTGGTCTCTTACGAGTATTACCGCTTTGTGAGAATTGCTTGTTTGCATTCCTTATTCGCAATCGAGAATTTTGCTTAAATTATGCATAACATTGACGCGACATATTTAGCATGTAATTTTGTGGATTATATGGCACTGAAGAATGAATAAAATATGTACATAGACCGGGAACCGAACCCGCTACTTCACGAGTTCTAGAACACCACTTCGACACTGAGCCATTCTTTCGCCCTTCTAATACGTCTCTTATAACAACACATTTTATATTAACGAAATTTTAAAGCAAAATCACTTTTACCAAAGTTAATGTCAGTTCTGTTTTACTGGCAGGAATCACGAAAGTCTTTTTCCTCTGTACTGTTACTATTTAGCTCTCAACGGTCATTAAAGTATTTAATACGCTCTCCAATAAAATAAATTTAATTATAGTTCGATCTACAGAACGTAGTTTCGAAAATAAACGTTAGATACCGCTGTCGGCAAGCAGGGATGTCCAGTGCCATCAAACTCTCGGGCCAAGGCATTTTCGACGCGAAATTTTATGTTTCCAAGAGTGTACGTATATACGAAATATTAAACGAAATACAGGGAAAGTTATGTAATGCTGCGGAAATCGATTTCGCGATTTCAACGGAAATACACGGCAATTTAGGTCGAGGTTTTACTATTCTTTAATATTCATAAAATAATATTTCTTTTCTGTTATTAGGAAACCGAACAATTAAGAAAGTTAAAAAAAAATACTTTGCGTTGCGATAGATGGCAGCTGGCAAGGGTATGTGGCATGTTCGTATAGCTAGCTGAGACCAAAGAACTACTACGGGAATGTCTGTTCCATTCTGTAGCATCACTAGTTTAATATTATGTTACTTTTTTCACCGTGACCTGGGGCTTTTCGTAAGGGGAGTTCATTTATTAATTTTTTAACTTCGTTGGAGGATATAATTTTAATTCTGTGAGGAACAGTTTAGTTAAGTGTTGTAGATATATTCATAATGTTACGTCTGGATACGATGGGGTAGTGTTAGGAGAGAATGCTTGTTCAAAATAGTCAGCCAGTGCTTCTGCTTTTTCAGTAGATGCAACCTTCCCTGACTAATCCACTGATTCCACTGGTGAAATTAAAGCCAATAGTGTTTAACTAATATATTATATATGTATATATATATATATATATATATATATATATATATATATATATATTGTAACACTTCCGGTTACCTGGGGAACCGGATAGCGGCCCTATCGCTAGCTCAAGTCGGTGATGGAAGGAATTGTTACATAGTACAATGGAAACACAAGAATAAACACTTGTTCACTGGTAAAAATTCACATTTATTCCTGGGCAATATGATTAAAATGCCCCAGGGAAGTTACACTCTTAAATTGAATAAAGTAATAGCGGGAAAATTAGATGAAGAAGAGGAGAAAAAAAAATGAAAAGTTAGTTTTAGGAGTTAAGCTTAAAAAACTAAGAAGAATTACAACTAACAATTACAATAGGTGAAATTACTACTGGTCAGTGTGTCAGAGCGTGACACCGCATTATGAAACATTTACACAATAAGGGCGGTAGCCCTAACGATACTGCCTGAAAAGGGTCTTTGTGCGGCCGGGGGCGGCCGTGGCGCGGGTGAGAGGGTCGTCTGGCGGCCTTCAAAAAAAAATTGCCTCCGGGAAAGGCAATGACCTCTCTCGTCGCCAGCTGGGCAGCCGCCTCGTAGTTTCACGAAAAGGCCGCGATGCGTGGCTGCATAGGCGGTGTCTAGAAGTCTGGTTGAGCTGGCGGATCTAGAAGTTCTGGGAGAAACTGGCAGTACTAGAAGTTCTGGTCGAAACTGGCAGTACTAGCTGAGCTGGCCGGATGATTTCAGGAACGGAGTTGCCAACTATGCGTCTCTCTCTGACTTTTATGATAAGAAGTCGAACACAACTTCGGACAGTTTAAAATTCGATTGGAGAAACATTCGCCTCTCTTCACGGCGAAAACCCACCCCAGAGAAAATTCTCTCTCCACTGCAGTCGGCTCACAGCTCAAAACTCGCAGTAAAATAACGTAAGTCCCCACATAGGCATTATCGCCCGAAAAATTCCCACCCCCATATAAGTTCCTCTCTCCACTGTCCTCAGTCTAATATTCAAGCTCAAACAATAAGAAGTTTCCCAGAGACACAATAGTCTTTCCCCGACGCCTAATACTCTGGCCCCGTCTGATTGATGACAAATTTCTAAGTCCGGCAGAGGCGAACTTTGCCTCTGACCGACGACTGTCCCTCCCCGTCTAATGATCTGGCCCCGTCTGATGCCCAAGCTCTTCTGAAATTCTCTCCGTCGAAATCTTATAAGGTAAATTTTTCCCCCCACCCAATTCCTCTTATGTGCCCTAGCTCTTTATAAAAGTCAAGTCACTATTGGCTCTAGGTTGTTGCGCATCACGCTATTTTCAGCCAATCGCCACGCATGAAGCCACAGAATTTTCCGCCCTGCGTGCCAGCTGCACGTGCACAATGTTATTTTAATTTCTTCTAGAACATCGCCCCGTGCTTGCATCAGGGGGCGCGTTTGCGTGAAAGAAAATTTATGAGTTTGGGATTCCCCGAAACGAGCGGGCGCTGTCGAAACTTCGCAGCCAGCACAGCGAACACGTGTGTCCATTGAATCTGTCAATGCTAGCCCTCTAAACGGCTACGTTAATGCGCCGGGGGCGGGAGGGACTCTTGCGATAAGCGGAGTTGCGCACGTGTGACCGTCTGCGTAATCTCTCGGCAGGAACCTGGGTGGCCGAGTGTGTTTGTTTAAATTTTGATCCGGTGTATTTCGTTTATAAAATAATGATGAAATCGGTTTCGCCACAATATATATATATATATATATATATATATATATATATATAATATGCTTCAATCAGATAGGTGAACCTCAAAACTTTATCGCTTTTTCTATCAAGTTTTTCTTACCTCTCCTACCTACTGGCCAATCATGAGCTCCGACGTGCGTATCTTAGGAGACTGTACGTATCAACCGCTGTGTGCAATAAACCGCTTATGTATAATACAACCTCTTTGATTTTAACATCGCTTCAAGTTATTTTCAATAGTAATAACATGGCGAGATTTAGTGACGGGTCTGACGACCAAATCAATGAAATAATTCCTGAAGGTCCAGAAAACACGAAGAAGAATAGAAAGTATATTTGACATGAATATTTAGCCGCGATATTTTAAACAAGTTCTTCATACTTTTAAAGCCAAAGTAATAAATTTTAATACTTCATATTTTTAAAGTCGAAGTGCAATTCGTCACGTCTCCATGAAATACTCTATCTTTAGATACCTCATTTATATAGATTGGTAGCGTCTGAGAGACGCAAAAGGTAAGTATACTACAGAAATAATATGGGAGACTATGCTACTACATCATCAGTGAAGTCCTATCTGAAAATCAATGAGCAGCACTATTCAGTAATCATAAATCAATGAAGACAGACGCATTCATCATCAAACGTATCTGTTTCAGAATCCAACACCAAAATTAAGAATGAAAGTAAAGAAGATCCTTCAACATTTTAATTTTAAAATTGTGTAAGTGTATTTTCCACTGAAAGCATATGTTTTTTACTTTGAATGCTAATATTTGTTTCATAAAAAAATTGTTACTTTAAAGCAAATTAAACATACATTTCATGTCATCGTCTCTATATTCATTTTTTATCTCGATTTTGATTACGTATCGACTGCACGGTTCAACCTTGCCCAATTCCTACATTAGCAGATGGCCATGGTAGAGGTGGCAAATTATCAAAGGTAATAGAATAAAGTAAAATTCTCCCCACAAGAATTGGCGGGTGAAATTCATGAGCACTTCTGTTTAGTGAGCACTTCATGTATCTCGTAAATATTATTTGAAGCAATTATCATTAAAATGATATTACAATAAATGAAATTAGTTAAAAATGCAATAAAATGACGGGAAAAAATACTCATTAGTTGAAATCCATGGAAAATGCAAAAAACAAAAAGGCGTATCAAAATGGATCGTTTCCTTTTGTCATAATATATACTTAATGTCTACACTAAACGGCATCGTTCTAAAGTGAAAAAAGACATTTCATTAAAATGCGTCCCTAGTAATACTTGTAAGATATCTTACAATACTCCAGTCGTAAATAACTATTTCACAACCGTTAATTTTAGTCTATGTGTAGAGCAGGAATCATTAAGTATTATTAAGACAAACAGAATCTTAAACATGATTTTGATAATTTCAGCTGTGCCACACTGAGTGTATTGTTTCGCGGAAAGATATTTAGGTGTTCTGCCTTGAATTCAGGGACTGCCGAGAGGAGGGCGTATGCAGGGGCAAGTGTATTTTTGCCAAAGCTTAATGTGTTGAGTCTTCATGTAAAGTAATCTCAAAAATCAAAATATCCGTTTGAATCTCCGAAAGCCTTAGGCTAATACTTTTAAAATCTCAAACATCTGGTAAGGACATTAATTAATCGCATCGTGTTTAATTACGTGCTTTTCAATATGTGAAATATTAACATTTATCGAATTGACGATATAATAGCCCGGAAATTGGTGAGTTTGAAGGCGTTTTGTGGATATTTAAAATGCTTAAGTGGTAGAAGCAATGTCATTACGTTCACGTTCGTGTTTTGGGATTCGTCGTCTTGGTAGAAAATATTTCTTCGTTACAGGTTTAAATTATAATGTCTTTTTTAAGGTGTTTTTATTTTGCTTCCACTATTAATATCGTGCCATATAACGATACTTTCATAAGGGGGATAACCACATTTTAAATTTTTACCAGAATTTTGATAAATCGCAATTCTGTCTCACTCAATTGGTTTGAAATACGTAAATACCCAATTTTAAAAGAAATATTCCTTAACCCCGAGCTCAAAACATAGTCTAAGATGTAAAAGGCGATGTGGGGGGAGAAACGACTAATGATTTGGGCGGCTTTCATTCAACGGCAATACTTTTTGAGGTAAGATATTAGTTTCATAGACAATTATTTTTGTTCACATTTAACAGTAAATGAAACTTCGTTTAATTTTCTGTCGATGTCACGCGAACCAAGGTCATCAAAAAAGTTCCACAATACTGAACCCTTACATAGCTCAACTTGCCCTTGGGAGAAAATATCATTGGCACAATTTTTCTTGAGCCAGTCTTTAGACATAATGAACTTTGCAATATATCTTGATAAACAGTTTCTTTGCTAGCCCCGATATATATATATATATATATATATATATATATATATATATATATATATATATATATATATATATATATATATATCAATGCAATTCGTACTAATGAATAGAGAAGATAAAAATAAACAATATAATTTCTGTTCATAGTCGCCATAAAACTGCTTTTCCCGCAGAAGTAAATGTACCAGATAATTTGGTTATATACTAATAAGTATTAAGAGAATTAAAATATTAAAACGGGAGTTTTAATTGCTGTTTAGAATAAAAAGAAAAGGTTGAATCTTTAAAAAACAGTTTTAGTTCCGGCAATATTATTGCAATGATCCCACGGAACTACCAATAAAAGTTACATCTTGTTTTTTTCGAAGAAGGGTAAAGACAGTCATTTCGCTCAGAGGCGCGGTATAACGCATGGGCTTTTGAGGCCGCAATATGACCGCTGTCCTCTGCATTAAGCTAATGAAGCGAACAAACGAAGCAAACATTTCTTTCAGTATACATGTGTGCGGTGAGCGAATGGAATGTGTGCAAAAACGGGGTCATAATGAGGTGCTAAGTTCTAATAAACAATTAAATATCTCATGAATGGGAGTTGCTAGCACCGATGGGATTGCGGAATTTTGTATTGCGTTGAAAGGCGATTTAGAGGCGACCAAAAAATTTGCAACATTTGCAAATTTATAAACAACTTCCCACTGATGCAGATCTAAAGAGGAATCTACCGATCTTCCAGAGCCGAAAACCACGAATTAACAGTTTTGTAACATTTTTAAATTTTATAAACAAATTCGATATATGTGCTCGAACGGCCGAAAAGGATCCGCAAATTGTGCCTGAGATCAACATTTTACCATAGCAGTTTGACAGAGTTACAAACTCATTGCTAAAAGGTAGCATTATTTTACTAAAATGCTAAATATTTACTGGTCTATTGACAGCAATTCTGAGCGGAAAACCCCCGCTCAGAAATATTTATTCGTCATGGCGTTCGCGCAGGCAAAATCTCTCCTTCGGTAGGGGAAGATGACGATATTTCCGCCTCATACGTAAACAATCGAGGCCCCCGGGAACAGCGTCTTTCCCGCCCCATGGTTCTTTGCGGCAATCACATAATCACTAAGGTTCTGACTGTAGCAATTGGTCAACGCGCACCTCACTCGGATCCAAGGGTGCCCAAGTTTGTCTGGACGGGTGGGAAGATAGAATTTCACCCGCCAATCTTGTGTCGGGATCTCTACATTACTATAATATTAATATTTGGCAGATTTTGGAACTCTGTTGGACGTAATTTTATTCGTGGAATAGTTCTATTATACATCACTCGTGCTTTGAAAATTCTCAGATAAATTCCAAAGCACTCGTGGTATTACCTATGATACTTCACTTATGGGTGCGATGTGCTTTCTTTTCACTTTCTTGCTTATTACTTACAACTCGTATTGTCGGGCTCTGGTAACGAAGAAGTAAAGAAATCTTGTATGTAGTAAATTACATTCTCTAAAACGTGTAGTTAGAATGCAAGTAGTGTGGATCCTTCATATCAGAAACTCGATTGACATCAGAATGTGTTTATCTGTCGGTCCGTCTGTGGTCAACGCTATTTACCGCCTCTAAACCGTTCATGGAGTATTTGTGCACTAATAGTAACGAACAAAAGGAACTCAGCGTTACTAAACGGCAGTAACTATATATATTTTCACTGAAACGGAGTCCTTCATTTATTTCCCCTTTCATGCCTTCACAAAATCCAATGCAATTGCGGTAGTAACCAATTTATTTTGGTACTTTTCTCGATTTAATAACAATAGGATATCCCGAACGTGATATCACTCAGTTCCGTAAGTACTGTAGTTCGGCTAAAAGGTACCACAAGTAACGGAATTATTAATTATTCTTTTGTAAATTTATAGTAGGCGTACAATTGAAGTGACATCCCATAACAAGCAATTCTAAATTCCAATTAGACTTTCTCTCGGAGAGTAAGATATATACTTAACTTTTGAAACTAGTGGTTTGGGCAAATAATAGTGAATTGGCATACTTTTGCTGCTACACATCCCATATTGCATAGTTCATAACGTTCGAATTTCGGCGCTGGTGTTGCGAGAAAGGTGCGGGGTAATTCTGTGTCACCGGAGAGACGAGGAATTGTGCTCAAAGCGACGTAGACAAAGATGCCGCGACGCCTCGTACTCACGTCGGGCGTGGGCGAGTTACGGGTCGCGCGAACATTCACTATATTAAAATTCTTTCGCCATCATTCCAGAGTGCACTCCTCTCTCCTCGCATAAGGCTGTGTTCTGACATAGTTGAGACCCGTTATGATGTGATTTATACTTTATCTTCCCTCTGCTTGTTAAATGGTAACCGCAAGGTCGGGTGCCTTTCCGAGACAAAAAATGCGCTCTCTATATTCTAACAGACGCAGCGGCTGGCGTTGGATGACTTTTATAAATAAATTCGCCGAATGGAATTTAATTTAGGAGAGAACAGTACTTAGGCGACAAAAGTTTGTTTACTGCGATAGTTTATAAAATTCGTGTACGTTTTTTTGTGATTGTTTAGCCACAATTTCAGCCTAGGGAAAATGTTCCCTTATTTAAATGATTTGTTTGGCTTTAAAGGGTATAACCTCATTATGGAACCATGAAAAGACTATAGCGGAATAAAAATGTAAAAAATGCCTCTAAACGTGTTGAACTGTGTGGAAATAGTTTCGGACCGAGAAACACCAAGGTTCAACAATTTTAAGACTAGCTTCTTCCAGCATAAAAGGATCCAATTTTTGGTTTTAACTTTTCGTAAGAATAGAGCACAATGTAATAAATTACACTGGTGTACATGGGATTTTTTTCTGCTGACCCTGATGTTTGAACTGATTTTGTATAATTTGTGGTCACTGATTACAAATATGCTGTCAGAAATTGTCATCACGTCACAATTCTTCACAACTCACAGTTAAAAAAAATATAATTTTCATGTATTGCAGCAGCTCCTTACTAAGTAGCACTTGCATTTCTTCATGCAAGACTGGAAAATAGTGCTTTATAAATGGTTTTAATAGTGTTGTTAAGTCTGGACTTATAAACAAATTGCAAAATATACAAACTTAAAAACACTAAGCATAATCATGATGAAGGAATATTAGCTTCTTTTATTTTCTGGAATAGGTGGAATTCGGGATGTCGTGCTGCAAGCAACAACAATAATCTTCTCTAATATTTGTGTTCCCTATACCTTGATATACCTTCGATTGCTTTTTATATCTTAGTGTAAGCGCTTATCCTGCTCTTCACTTACAGCACCAAGAGTTGTAGGAAATGCATTTAAGTGGCTGTAGAAATTGCACCTTGACACTCATGTTTGCTCCTATCCTCTGATATGCTGTCAACAAAGTTTCAACTAGATCATTGCAGCTGTCTGCCCGTTTGTTGCCAAGAACTTTTCTTGCAACATTACAAAAAGCACACCAAGCATCGTTCTCCAAGGGGCTCACTGTTTCCAATTTTTTTATCTTTCAAACAAAGCCCTATTAGAGGGTCATAAAAAATACCAGCTTTCAACTTCTTATGTGTCAGTGATGGAAATACAGAGCATATATAATTGAAGCCAGCACCATCTTTAACCAGAGTTTTTCCACATCTGAGAACAATTTACAAAATATGTGGAATGGATCTTTATTTTTTATGTGAGTGGGATGGATGGGGTTTTTGCAAGCTTTGAATGAAGATAAGGTTAGGATATGGTGTATATTAGAGAAGAAATTGTGGGATAGGTAGGTGATGTGGTGCATGATGGGATCGAGGTTGAATTCATTATGTAATTGATGATTAGATATGAACCAGGATGCATTAGTGATTGTACGGAGAAATTGGTTCTGTACTATTTGAATTTTGTTGATGTTTGTTTTCGCAGTATTGATCCATACTGGGCAGGCGTAGAGAAGAGTAGGTCTGATTATTGTTTTGAATAAAGTTATTGCTGTTTTATATGGGAGGTAATTATTTTTATTTATTAGAGTTTTTAATTGATGCAGTTTGTTTTTAGTTTGTATTTTTTTGGATGTCTATGTGCTGTTTCCAGTTCATTTTGATGTCCAAGTGTAGTCCAAGATATTTTATGGGTTTAGTTAGTGGGTACCATGGGATGGGCTCCTTATTTAATGTTAGTGGGTTTGGTGAAGTGTAGGATCTTAAAGAGAATATTTTTGCTGCATTTTTGTTTGGGTTTAATTTTATTTTAATTTGGATGTCCAACTGTCTATTTGGTTTAGATACAGGTGTATGTGGTTTTCAATATTGATTAGAGAGTGGCTGGAAGAGAAGATAAGTGTGTCATCTGCAAACTGTGCTGTTTTTACTGTTTCATCTATGGGGATGTCTGCTATATAGAGATTAAACTGTGGGTGATTGGGGGTATCCTTGTGGTAGTCCTGCTTTGATTAACTTGGGATTTGATTGATAGTTGTTGATTGTTACTGCAAAGGTTCTGTTGGATAAATAATTTTGAATTACTGAGGTGATGTAGTGTGGAGTGCATATTTTCTTTAATTTATATATTAGTGCCTGGTGCCAGACTCTATCAAATGTCTGTGTTATGTGAAGGATATGTGATGTTTTTTCTGAAATGCTGTGTTGAGATGTTCTATGATTCTGAGGAGTTGGTGTTGTGTGGACATATGATCAGTGAATCCAAACTGCTCTCTTGCTTTTGTTATTTGTTGGTGCTTTTGAAGTCGTTGGAGTATTATTTTTTCGAAAAGTTTAGACAGAGATGATAGAAGGCTTATCGGGTGATAGCAATCGATGTTGGCTGAATTTTTATTTGGTTTCGGAACCGGAAGAATAATGGCATGCTTCCAAGTGGATTTAAAATAATTTGTTCTGAAGCATGAATTGTATATATTTGTAAAGTATACAATTGCGGGGGCTGGTAAGTATTTTAGTATTGAATTATTGCTATTATAGTATTGTAAAGGAAATAATCTTCACAAAAGTTTTAATAATTTTATTAACAATTTTCCATAGTTAACTTTCGGGAAACACTTTTCCCATCCTCAGTGGATCTCTAGCAAAATGGAGAAATGAAACATAAACATAAGTTGAACACAAAACGGGGGTGGTGTCCAGTGAATTTAGTGGAAAAACAAATAATATATAAATACAAAAGGAAAGTACTTACTGCTCAAGCAACGTGGATCTCCCATGAAAGTTCACAAACGGTCAAAATATAAATTGGCAAAACATGCTCGTTACAGCTAGGTGGCAGCTATCTTTTCAATTGGGAGAAGAGGAAGCCTAACAATGAAGGGAAAGGGAGTGAGGGAAGAAGAGAAGAAAGGGTAATCATAAAAAGACTACTCAAAAGAATGATTAGGGGATAGTTAATAAAATATTTAGAATGGGACTGCTTTTAATCAAGGAATGTTCATTCAAGACAGAAAAAATTAGTGTTTTTGAAAAGTTTTAGAATTTCCAAGTTCTCCAAAATGCTCATTTTTGTGCCTTTGTTGACTAGGTGAAGAATTTTAAAATTATAAATGGGGTCAAAAAATGGTTAAATTGAAGCAAATGATTGGCAAAGGTAGAAGTGTCTAAATTTTGTTTCCAACTTCTAATATGCTCAATAATTCTAACTGAAAATTTTCTGCCTGTTTGGCCTACATATGCTGAATTACAGTTATTACAAGTTAGGTGATAAATTCCACTTCTTTCAATGGAGGGGATAGGTGATTTGGAACTAGGGAACAAAGATTGGAGGGAGTTTAGGGTTTTGTAGGCTACTGAGATATTGTATTTAGTGAAACATTGTCCTATACGTTTGGATACAGGACCTATATAGGGGATGCAAATAAATTTCTTTGGTTCTATAGGGCCATGTTGAGGAAAAACCTTATTTAAAATAATTTTAACACTTTTTTGGTGGATAAGTTTGTTGATTGTCAGGGGATCATATCCATTATTTAATGCAATGGTTAGAATGGTATTGACTTCATTACTAAAATCTATATCAGTCATGGGAACCTGGAATAGTCTGTTGATCCAGGAGTGGAAAACAGCAAATTTATGATTGTGAATATGATTAGAATGGGAAGGTATGACTGTATCAGTATGGGTAGGTTTTCTGAATATTTTAAAATGTCCTTTACAATACCATGGATTACCACAAGATATCTGCTACCACCACGGAATTTATTGCTATTATATTGACCTGGTGCTTTTTTATTGGGAGAGAGTTAATGATTTGTTTTATTTCTTTAGGGTTTGTGTAATGAATTTTGTGATATGGGCCGTAGTTTGGGAGGTTTATTGACTGTATTATTGTGTTGTGTTCCGAGTGCGGTTTAGATTGGTTGACTGTGAAAGTCGACTCAAAGTAATTGGCTACTCGTATTTCCTCTGTCTTGTCGGTGGGGGTGAATAACGTGTCTTTCGGTGAGTTGATGGGTGGAGTTCTTGTTTTCTTCTTTAGTATTTGTTTGGTGAATTTTCATATAGAGTTGTTTTGTGGTGTTAAAGATTGTATCTTGTTCTGGAATTTGAGATTTATGATTTTTTATTGATTAATTAACTATATTAGTTAATATATTTAGTTCTGCTTTTATTTGTGGGTTTTTGGTTTGGTTCCATAGTCTTCTGGTCCTGTTTCGGACGCATATATGTTTTTGATTTCTGCAGGTAGAGCAGAATGATTAATTTTGTTGTGTATTTGTGCATTTGTGGGCTGCATTTCTGTTATTGCTGTATGTATTATGGTGTTAAGTAATATTACGGGGTTGTCTATTTCTATAGAATTATATTATTTGGGGAAAGCTTTTCAATATTAAATTTTATCATGCCTAGGGGCTTTCTTGACAGGTAATGATTTGATTATTTTCTTTCTTTCTTTTGGCGATGTGTAGTGTATTTTATGATGCGGGACATAAGTCTTTTCGTTTACTGTTTGGTTGATTGTGAGATGACTAGGGTGAGGTTTAGTATTATTCAAGGTGAATGAGGATGTAAAGTAATTAGCTAGCTTTTCGGTTTTCTGAGCAGGTGTGTACATTTTTCCTGTGGGGTGTCTAGTGGGTGTACAGTATTCTTTTTTCTTAATAATTTGTTTGTGAATTGCCAAATGGATTTGTTGTTAGTGTTTAGTTATTGGATTAGTGTTTGGAAATGCTGATTGTTGAAGTTTTTGATTGATATACGTACTATATTTATTCGTTTGTTAAGTTTTAGCGTTTGCCCTGGTGTTCTTAGATGTGACCATTGTCTGTGTGTTTTGTTTTTTATTTGCATTAGATTTACTATTTCTGGGGAACATTTATATTGTTTGTATTTTTTAGTATTCTTTGGTTTTTATTCAGCCTCTTTAATTGTGGTGTGTATTATGGCGGTTAGTTTGTTGATTGATTGCTTTATTTCTAGTTGGTTGGAGTGTATTTCAAATTTAGGTATTGTTGTGCTAGTTAACGTTTAGAATTTATTCCAATCAACTTTTAACGTATTTGGATTTGGTACTCGGGGGTGCGGTGGGGGTATTTGATGTGTGGTTGTTAAGATCGGAATGTGATCCGATGTTCGAAGTATGTAGAAGTGTGTAGTTTAATTTTACTGCTAGTAATTTCGATAACGAGAATATCAGAATTTCTTAAGTGAACATGTGGGTAATATGTGGGGCCTGGAGGTGAAATTAATTTGAGAGTAGTGCAATTTAGTATTTGAGCTAATATATTCCTATTAGCGTTGGTGTTTGAAGAAACCCAGTTTGTACTTTTGGCATGTAGGTCCCCTAGAGGTATGATGTTATTTAGTTGACACTGTGTACTTGAGTTATCGAGATCTAGTTTATGATTCGGAGGATTGTATGCTGCTATTATAGTTCATATTTCATTTTTCATTTCTAATTTATTGGCAACAGTTTCTATATTATGAGTACAAGAGAGAATTATTGGGTAATGTATATTTTTATTGATTGCTATTACCACTCCTCCTCCTATGTTTACGTTTCTGTCGACTCTATAAATTGTGTAGTTTGGGATATAAAATTATTTTTTTTCCTTTATGAAAGTGGGTGTTAGAATGTAATGGAGTGAATTGCTTAGAAGATCTTTGATTTCTGTTTTGGAGGTTGTTTGGATTGCGAGTTTTTCTTTTTTCAATGTATTCTGTTAGGTAAGGGCAGCTGGAGTCTCAATTATTGGCCCCTTGACTACCTTGGCAGTTACGACACTTTTGTACTGGATTACAATTAGGACAAGTTACCTAGTAATGATTACCTGAACAAAAAGCGCAGCTAATTGAGTGGTTGCAATTATTCTTTGGATGGCCAAAATCTAGACAACGCTGGCATTGTATGGGATCTTGTTTTTTTTCTTTGCTTTCGCATTAACTCTACGATTACAGATTTGGTTGACGGCTAGAATATTGTCTATTGGATCTTGTCCTGAAGCAACAGCTGCAACTACTGGGATAGGTCTGTTTTCTTTGTGAAGTCTTGTGATTTTTATCAGCGAAGGAAAGCGTTGTTTTAGATCTTCATATATTTCTTGGTCAGTAATGGATTGATTGACGTTCTTGAACACTACAGATATATTTTTATTTAATGGGTATGTAAAGGAATGAAAACTTCGATGAGTGTTAATTAAATACTTGATTAAGTTTCGAAATTTTGTTGGGAGTTTGCACTTATTTTTATTTTATTGTTTTGTTTTTTTTGATCTGCCATGAAGTTTGAGGTGACTTTAGATTTAAGTTCTTTGACGAGTGCATTAATATTAGTGATGTCTGCTACTATTATTGGTGGTATTTTATTGGGGGTTTCACTTTGATTACTAGAAAGTTCGTTGATATGAGCGAATCTATTTTCTGTTGCTTGCTTCTGCAAGTTTACTCAGAGGTCCGAACCTGTTTTTCACCGTCACATTAATTAAGTCAGATTATGTGTTTTGATCACTGTAACTATCGTGATTGCTACTGAATTTTTTGGGTTCACACTCTATATCATTGTCCGTAACAGACCTTTTCGGGGATCTGAGGAGCCTTTTTCTGGTAGTTGAACGGTTGGGGGCTAGCTGAGTTGAATCTGTTCCTTGCCATCGGCGCCGGGGGTGTTATATTGATTGATGTTCTTCAACATCATCTCCATTTCGTCTTCGGTGAATTGATTTGGGTTATCTGGGATGAAACTTTCCATTGTAGCTGGCTGGTTCTCACTGTTGTTAAGAGCAAGCAAAGCAGCACTTACGACTTCACTTGTTGGAGGTTCATTGCTGCATGCTATTAACTCCACTAATTTGCACTGAGTCGGACTTCATCGCAATTATTCCGATGAATTATTTATCAGTAGCACTAGTGTGGATCACTTAACTAGATAATAATTTAGTTTTGTAGCGATTCGACCTGTGGCTCCCTGTCACTCCGTTTATTGGAGTGGCGAACTACGAAGTAACGGTTTTATCGCAATAGATCGGACAGGGTGGCACAGCAGAGCTCTAGACTACCTCTCGCTACCACTGTCGGACGAAGAATGACGTGGAGTATGGATATTACCTTTAGGTCGCCATAAACACTCCAGCAGTGATCAGTGTATTTTATTTTATTGTTTCGTAGTTTCCTTAATTTTCACTGATCATGAGGACCATTGGGAATTGATGCTAATTTGTTGCCATTATTCAACAACACACACTTTTTAACTTAACTCTTCGAGCTGTCAATGAACAACCTCGATTCCAATGCAAGGTACTCGCATCCCATAGCTTCAATGAGATCTTTGACATCGATGGTGTAATTTAAGTTGTTCATCTATCTCGAATATTTTACCAAGTTCTTCTCTGTGTCGATATATAATGGTTTTTCCGGAAACTATTCCTCTCCTTTAGTCTGGAATCTAGTAATTCTAATGATGCTTTAGGTAGATCAAGATCTGGTTTTGACAGGATGTTGAATTCGTCACTGGAACTGGAACTAGAACTGAAAGTTGAAAATATTTAAAAAATAGGGACAGGAACATCATCACCGTGTGGTATTGGTCTTACAGCTGACCGTAAGAAGTTAGGATACTGAATGGATTGTTTAGATTTTTTGTGAAAGTCTCTCACATCAACAATACAAAATATACATCTTGCACATGATCTTTGTGATTCCGCCACACCCTTGGAACTCCAAAACTTAGGCTTTTCTTTGCCCCTCAGTCCATAGAGTCGACACACTTTGTGTCCTTGTCACCCAGTTTAACCCCACAATATGCATAATAAGCTTTGGATGCGAAATAATTGTAAACGTTGTCATTGCCAACAAAAGTGTTTAATATAATAGCAGCTTTCGATGGCTTAGCCATCATCATCAGTTGTCTGATACAAGAAGAAAAAAAAAAGAAAAAAAAACATTAGAACGTGAATACAACAAGATTATGATAAAGGTTACAAATAATTTACAAATTTTTTGGAAATAAATTTAACATTCTAGAAAACAGGAAGAAAGAAAAAAGTGGGAGGGGGGGGGGTTGAGTCATTAATACTAAAGAAAAGCGAATGAAATAGAAATAGGAAACGTAAAATTTTTTTAAACAGAGAAACAGAAATGTAAGTTGAGCCATTCCTTACCTGCTGGATGGAAGTCACAAAACGACTACGCGGGGTCGGGCGAGCCAAGGGGCTTAAGTACCCGGCCGTGGGGTGGAGGAGGGCAATGGCCTGGGTGCGGTGCGCTGTCACTGTGCCGCCCCGGCGGGGTGCGGTGTGGGAGTGGTGTCTAATAGTAATTTTAGTAAAGGAGAAGGACTATGGTTGATGTTTTCATTCAATAAGTTATTATTTAAATGAATATGAAGGTTTTCTAAAGTTAATCTGGTGTGGTAGTGGTTTTCTATTTCTAGTATACGAATGTCTGTGTGTGGATTGAATGTATGGCCTGTCTGGAGTAAATGATTGGCAAAGTGAGATTTACCGGTGTTGTGTTTCCAAGCATGTATGTGTTCCTTGATTCTGGTGTTGAAAGTTCTGCCTGTTTGACCAATATATTTGGCTACGCAGTCGTGGCAATTTAGAGAATAGACGCCGCTTTTTTCTAAAAGATCTGTGTGTTTTTTGGGGGACAGCATTTTTTTGAGGGAATTCTGTGATTTGAATGAAACTTTGATACCTGCTTTGTGAATATTGTGTGCGACTTTTTCTGAAAGGGGTCCAAAATAAGGTAAACAAGTGTACTTGTCCGGTGTTTTTGTTATAGGAGAAAGTGTAGTGTACATTTTTTGTTTTTGTTTGACTATTTTGCGGCGTAGTATGTTGTTAATGAGTTCTGTGTTGTAACCGTTAGACATAGCAATGTGTTGTATGGTGTGCAGTTCTTACAGAAAATGAGATTTTGTCAGGGGGAGGCTTAGTAACCTGTGTATCATGTAGTGGAAGGCAGAATGTTTATGTTGTGAAGAGTTGTGGATGACAGTCTCTGTGTATGTCGATTTTCTGAAAATGTTGAAAGTATGTTTGTTTTCAGATATGTTTATATTCAGGTCTAGGAAATTGATAGATTTATGTTCTTTCTGTAGTTCTGTGGTGAATTGAATGTTAGGATGTGTGTTGTTGAGAAAGTCAGTAAACAGATCAATTTGTCTAGTCGTACCGGTCCAGAGAACAAGGATACAATACTCCCATCAGACCTGTAGTCTCTTACACCAACACATTAACACACAAACTTGCTCATAAATTAAATATCCTCTTCCATAAACACGTTCAGTTCAAACCTACATATACTGTAAAAAACAGCCTTGATCTAATAGAAAAAATTGAACACATTCCTGTCCCACCACATGCAAAACTAGTTTCATTTGATGTAAAGAATCTATTCCCTAGTACTCCAACTGCTGATTGTAAATTACTTTTACGTAATTTACTAGACAAATCGTCATGCCCCGTACCCGTTCGAGAGGAACTCCAAAATCTCTTCAACTTATGCATGGACCAAAATTACTTCACTTTTGACAACAAATTTTATAGACAAACTTCAGGAATTCCTATGGGCTCACCTCTCTCTCCTCTCCTTGCTGATATATTTATGGACGCTTTCGAACAGACCATCTTCCTTTCAAATCATCCACTTCTCAAAAACATTACATATTGGCACCGTTACGTAGACGACATCCTTGTTCTCTGGACCGGTACGACTAGACAAATTGACCTGTTTACTGACTTTCTCAACAACACACATCCTAACATTCAATTCACCACAGAACTACAGAAAGAAGACAAATCTATCAATTTCCTAGACCTGAATATAAACATATCTGAAAACAAACATACTTTCAACATTTTCAGAAAATCGACATACACAGACACTGTCATCCACAACTCTTCACAACATCCTATTCAACATAAACATTCTGCCTTCCACTACATGATACACAGGTTACTAAGCCTCCCCCTGACAAAATCTCATTTTCTGGAAGAACTGCACACCATATGATGATGATGGCTAAGCCATCGAAAGCTGCTATTATATTAAACACTTTTGTTGACAATGACAACGTTTACAATTATTTCATGAAAAATGCCAACGATAACGCACCACAACACCTATATTTGGATGCGAAGTCAGATATAATTGTCCTTTCTTTTAGAGTTGTAAATTTGCCGCTAATGTACTAAAATATGTCAGTTTTACACTTTCTACGAATTACAGCCATTTTTCATCTCAGTCCATAACAAACAAAAATACATTAAATTAATGTATTTAAAACAACACAGAACCATTTATAACATTTCTCTTTCCTCAATCCTAATGTGGTTGTGCAAAATAGTGCTTAATGATCGATCAAATGCGACACTAATTAAGCTTAAAGCCAGCAAAAATGATTTAGACCAGTGTTATTTGTCACCACTAATTTTCTAATATCTGAACAGATATCTGGGCTTGTGGGTCATTGGTAATGAAATACATGACACGTTTATTCGTTAGTCACGCTTTCTTATTTTTTTTATTAATGGCTTATTTACTTTTTTCATTTTGTTATATTTATTTTTTATTATTGCACATCGTCAGACTTATACAATGATTATTGTAGCTACTTGGCTGACAGGGAGACGGCGCGTCCTAGGCACAGGTGCCAACGATTTGGCCGGGCCGCCATTCTGCGAACTTCAAGGCGGAATGCGAAACGACGCCCAGGTCGCGGCATCTCCCGCACAGCCAAGTAGCTACTGACTCCAGCCGCGGAAGCCTACGCTACAATGATAATTGTTTTTCTGTTCCAGTGTGTTGATGGATATCCATATCTGAATAGGTGTCCCTCTGGATTATACTTTGATGATATCAACAAACTGTGCACATTCAAGAATGAAGCCAGATGTGGACCTATATTAACAAGTAAGTAAAAACTGTAACATGAAAACTCTTTGGGAGAGAGATGATGGGAAATCACTTGACAATTTAAAGAGGAGATACAGATGTAGTTCACTAATTTGATTTTAATGTAATCTTGATTCAGATGTGGGAACTACATTAATGGATAATTCAAGAACAAACTTTGTAATCCGATGAAAGCAAATAATAAAGATATGTAATAAATATATAAAGTACTAAAACAATATGCATTATTGCATTTTTACACAGTGCGCTAGGAAAGTGTCTCCGCACCGAGCCGAATCAGAGCCTTCTAATAACAATTGCGCTTATATTGATAGCTATCAGATCACTGGGAAAGAAATGAAGGGGACAATACTTACAGCGTCTATTATGATTGTGGTGAATACGCAATTTATGTTTTCAAGTTGTAGCTAGTGCTACCTATATACTCCTATTGCAAGTACCCTCACCAGCGAGGTGCCACTGCGGAGAGATTTTACTGGCGCGCTTTATTATCGGCCTTAAACATAAGACATAAAATTCATTGGATTGCTATATATTCCCGTCACCATTTAACAGTTTTTATTCTGTGTAAAGTCTTGTTGAAATGAAGTCTGATTTAGTTATATAACTGTTTGAAGTTTTTAGCAAGGAGTATGTGGAGCAAAGAGTGCGGTGAATGAGTTCCATAACTGCGACTTAACTTTTCTCTTCTTGCGGACTGGCATGAAAAGAGAAAACACCTCTCTCTGTCACCTTTACTTTATGACCATGCATATTACTCAGGGTTTTGGCACAAGTTTCTAAGACAGCATGTAAGGGGACAGTAGTTCTTCATTGTCGTAGAAAATATTGTACTTAAATATGTCAACAGTCTTTTAAACGAAACATGGTGACCACATCGTATGCTAATTTTTCACTACTTTGTGTATTCTTTTCACTTATGTTGAGTTATAACTTTGTCATATAAGTAAGTAGTATAGAGAAAAATATGCAATATTACTGCGAAAAATCAATGTCAATATTTAGACGGCAAACACGTTTGGTGCCCCTAATAACGAAAAGAAGTTTTTGTAAAAAACATTTGCCTCTCCACCAGTCCGTAAAAAACCAAAATATCCTAAACCGCACAAAGGAGTTTTCCCAAAATGAATTTCCCATCGGTCTCGCCATTACTGAAGCGCTGCGAATTTGATAAGGATATTTTAATTTTTGGAGGTAATTTATATGAAGCCTTTAGAACATTTGCAAAATTTTCTCAAAAAGGGTTCCCATATTTCTTTAAAATTTTTTGTTCGAATAGATCAAGGTGCGCTTATAAAAATGCTTAAAGTTCCATATTCATTAAAATATCTGAATAGTGCCAAATTTTAGCTTCTATTTGAACCTCTCCCCTACCATCATAACTGAAGCTATAGATTTCATTCATAATGGAATACATTCTTCAATATTTTTCCTTTAAATCATTTCATTTGGACATGTAGTTATTCGTAATGTAGTTTTCGAGTAAGTTTGAATTAAAGTGTAACCATTTTCCTAAAAAACAAATATCATCTAAAAGAAGGAACCCATATTTCTGTACAATTTTCGCTGGGGTAGGGCACTAAGGACAAGTGTAATTAAATTTAAAAGATAGACACTTGTAATATTTTAGCCTCTCGTGCCTCCATAATATTTACATTGCAGATGTATTTGAAGTTTAATGAATATGTGAACTGGAAGGTCTTACATAACGTCTTAGGGAGTTTCACGAAACGTTTTCTAGTATAAGCGAACTAAAAATGGCGCATATTAAAAAATGCTCACACGACATTTTCTAAAATAAGTCTCAATTTTTTTCTCAAAAATTATCAATTCAAAAGGGGTTTTATCCTTCTTGATATTCTGAAAACCTCATATTTGTTAAACTATTCGTGGTTCAAAAATTCAGAGAACGTGAAATAAAGTTTGAATTTTCTGTTTGAACACAATAAATAAAATTATCAATATCACAATAAAGATTAGTAAACCATGACATTAGTTGAGATGTTCTCTAAATTTTGTTCTCAACATTTCATGTGTAGTTCCTGGATTTGCAGGAAAATTATAATTTACGGTTGTGATATTTCACGTTTTTAAAGCAGAACTGGTTTGTTATTATGGCAACAAATTCTGTTGGACGTAATTCAAATATATAGATTCAGGATTTATAAGAGCGATTGATCGCTATATGTGCTGTATATATGAACAAATTTTCTAATAAAATGAGTCTTAGAAGATGTTAAGAAATTGAAATTCAGTAGCGCGTCGAGTATCCGGTTACCGATCACCCGAAATGTTTTAGAGAAAGCATTCCTGCAGAAAATTTTTTTTGCTTAGTAGTACAATTAAAAATGCGTATATTATCATACTAATATTGTCTTCTAATGTAATACAGTGTCAATGAATTGGTACATTTATCGTTGGCAGTGGCTTGTGAGCCTTCGCTTTCCGTCTATGATCCGAACACCGAAGTCCCAATTGTCCCGAAGTCCCAAACCATTTGGTGTAGAAATATTCATAATACAAAATTTGCAATTTACCGGTAATTGTTATAATTTGGCATAACTTCATTTTATAGGTAATAAAAATAAAACGAGAAAGTCAGTGTCATTCTGTGACAAAACTTGATATTACCGTGCTGACCTAAGACTGTCCCGTCCGGATAATTTTTTTTTCAATCATGCATTGATATTTCCGATTCTTTTCTCGGAGCTAAATCTGCTTCAAGTATCACATTGGTTGTATTTTACCCTTAACCTTAAACTGTTAGTAAACGAATCTGGACGATTTGTTTTTGTCCTACCATTCTTCTGCAGCTGATTATTGTATTGTTTTATGTGGTACAAAATGATATTTACTTTTATAAATGTGTGTTCCATTATTTATATATTACTTAGCCATAACAAGTCTTAATTTAGAATCTGACAAGTGTATTCTCCTTCCAGCACCTGCTCCCAGTACAGAACCTCCTGTGGATTTAGCCAAAAAATGTGATAGAAGTGCTTGCAACCTACCTTACTGCTTCTGTTCGAAGGATGGTACCATTATTCCAGGCGACCTTGATCCTGAAGACGTGAGTACTTCTAACAATAAGATTGATACGATTTTTTATAAATAATTATATATTTTGATATAATAATAGACACTGAACCAAGCGAAGTGGCTCAGAGCGTAGCGCGCTGGATTCGCAATCGGAATTTCCGGATTCGATTCCCGACCGGCCATCCTGATTGGAGTTTTTCGTGGTTTCCCTTGATCATAAGGCGAATGCTGGGATGGTTCCAAATATCCCACGAACACCTCCGAATACCCCACCTACAACCTACCACCATTATCCTAGTCCTTTCACCCCGCATCATCACCCTATCTCTTCAATAATAATAATAATAATAATAATAATAATAATAATAATAATAATAATAATAATAATAATAATAATAATAATATACAGCGAGTTGTTTACGGCTGACGCTGCTTCTCGCTTCCAGATCTCCATTTTTCTCAATCTTCCCGATCTCCTTCCTGTAATCCTCTGGTATCCATCGCGTCTGGTACATCTCGGGTCCAGCTTCTTGGTGGTCAACCTCGGTTTCTTCTCTCGGGAGAAATCCATTTTCATATCGATTTAAGCCATCTAAACTCCTCCATTCTTTCTAGATGACCATACCAGAGGAGGCGTTTGGTTTCAATTTTGTCGATATCTCTTTTAACGCCCATAATACCCCTTATTATCTCATTCCGTATGTGCTGCAGTTTAGAAATGCCACTGCTTTTTCTCCAAAAATCCATTTCAACTGCAAGAAGTTTGTCTCGTTCTCTTTTATTGAGTTCCCATTCTTTTGCATCATAGGTAGTGATACTTTCAACCAGTGAACCATCAATAATATACTTTGTTCGTTTTGTTATTTAATCGTTATTTTATTGTTCGGGGTTTAGTTGCCGTATAGCTCTTTTACGTTGTCCAATTTTATTATTAATGTCATCACTGCTTTTACCATTAGATAATAAAGTGACCCCTAAATATTTAAAAGTTGTACAACCTTTTATTTTTTCAGTCTCTATATATTCCAGCTCGTTATTTCCCCCTTGGAGATACTCAGTTTTAGACATATTAATCTTTAGGCTCCATTTTTCATACTCCTCTTTCAACTTACAGAACATATAACTCAATTCATCCATATACCCGGCCAAGATTGTCATCGGCAAAGAGTAGAGTATACATAATTTCACCTCGGACTGGAATGCCCGTACCACTACATTTCCTCTACCATTCTCCAAGGGCTTCCTCTAAATAGGTAATAAAAAGTGTCGGTGCCATAATACATCCCTGTCGAAGGTCCTTCGTACCCAGAAATTCTGAGGAAACTTTATTGCCTATTTTGACCATGCTCATACAGTTGTTGTAAAATTCTTTTACGGCACTAACTTAAATTATCGACACTCCATTCTTATATAAACTGGTCCACAACTTGTTTTGTGAAACAGTGTCGTAAGCCTTATGTAGGTCTACAAAAGCTAGATGAGTTGTGTTATTAGCCGCGAAAGCCTATGCAACCATCAACCATCTAGATGAGTTGTTAAACCTCTAGAAACTCTTTTTATAATCAGGGTTCGTATTGTAAATATCCCATCTATACATGAGCGTCCTGGTTTAAATCCATTTTGCTCTTCAGAATCCTTCACTTCCCTCTCTTCACCCTACACTTATTCCATACCCTACATTATATCTTATAGTTGGAACAGTCTTTCCTATTACCTTTCTTATATGCGAAGTGATTAATGCAGTTTTCCAATCCCGAGATACGATATCCCCATTCAGACACTTATCATATATCTTGGCCAGGATCTCATAGAGAATATCTGGTGCGAACTTTATTAAGTTATTGTATATAATGCCAGGACCAGGTGCTCGACCGTTCTTACTTAATTTTACAGCTCTGATTACTTCTTGAGTCGTTACGGGTGGGATGTGTAAATTTTTTTCATTTGTATTCTTCTCATTTACCATGTCCAGCAAAAAATTGGGTCCATCTTCCGTTAACAGTGCTTTATGATATTCCCTCCACTCTTCAATGCTTAATGAATTAATTCCTGCAAAGTCATTATTTGATTTTCTCATTGACTTCAGTATACCCAATGCTTCATTTTTCATTTTTCTATATTCTCCCCTTTATTTTGCCATACCTCATTTTCTGCTGCAGTAACTTCTCTTTGCGATTCTTTCCTCCTGTCTATATATATTTGAAGCTCTTCGTCACATTTTGAATCGAGCCACTTATTATATGCCACTTTCTTCTTATATACTCATTTCTCTACAGTTCCATTCCATCACATTTCTTTTTTCATATTCCATATATTGTTGTTCTCTTTCCCCTAATGCCTCAAAGGCAGATTCGTGTATCTTCTCCTTGAGCGCCTCATACATTTTATGAGCAGACTCATCTGCAACGTCACACAGTTTTGTGGCTAATCTCATTTTATAAAGAAAACAAGTAGAGTCGTCTTGAAGCTTTTGCAAATAATAATTTATTTTTAAAAGATTATTACCACCTTCAATTTTGTAATCAACTTTTGTACTTTTAAAAGGAAAGAAAATTCTGGACCCATGTAAATGATGATCTGATCCGCTCTCGGGGCCTCTCAATACTCTTACATCTCTTATCCAGAGTTTTGATTTTTGTCTTAGTATAATATAATCAATTATAGATCTTAAATTCCGAGTTGGTTTTATTCATGTATACTGATGTATCTGTTTATTCTTAAACCAACCATTCATTATTCGGAGAGTATTCTGTTGGCGAAATTCTATCAACCTCTCTCCATTGTTATTTATTGAATTTACCCCATGTTGCCCTACTATAGGATCGGCAATTCTCCATCCAATGCGAGCATTTAAATTACCAATTAATACAATTTATTTTCGGTCTCTTACTTCCTCCAATGATTTTGTCTATTCTACATAAAATACATTCTTGCTTGCCATATCGACATCATCATTTGTGCACATGCAACCATAATTGAGTAACCACATGGACTTTTAAGGTCTATTTGCACCTTTAAACTTCCATCACTTATTTGTTTCCAGGTGGTGATATTCTTTTTATATCTGTTTTTGATAGCTACAGAAATCCCCCTTCGAGCTCTCTGTTCCTTAGGCACCCCACTATAAATGCGTATGTACCCATTCCTTTCTTCCGTAGTCCCTTCTTTTTAGTTTCTGTGAATCCTACTATGCTCGTATCTCACTTTCTGATTTCTCTAAATACTTCCTCAGTTTTGGTGGCAATTCCATGTACCGATATTCAAAGCCCATTTTCGTTTTGATGATCCATCCTGCACCGAGGCTTTGTCGGGAAGTTCTGCAGTTTGTTTCTTTTTAAGGGTGACGGAGTGCAGGTCCGACGCCCCAACCCCAACCTGGAGTACCAGAGATTTTCTTTTTGGGGGTACTTTTCCCAAGACAGGTTGGCTCCCATCCCGCTTATAAAGTCCTGTCCACCCTACCTCCATAAGAAAAGAGATTCGAAGAAGAGGAGATCGAGTACAAGAAAAGTAGAAGAACCGAAATAAATGACTCCCTAGCCCTTGCAACCTACTAGCATTGGGGTCGAAGAACACACGAGATCAAGAGAGGCCAAATAGTAAAGTTAATAGAAGTATGGCACAAGTAAATGGAAGCAATGCCACACTAGTGACCCTCCTCCTTTATCCGGGCTTGGGACCGGCGGTGCCCCCCGCCGCAACCGCACTGCTCGCCTCACTCACCACCACGTGGCCGCGGGTGCGACGAACGCCCAGCATCAGCAACAGACACAGGCGGAGTTCTAGTAATAATAATAATAATAATAATAATAATAATAATAATAATAATAATAATAATAATAATAATAATAATAATAATAATAATAATAATAATATTTTTATTTGACTACAATTGGCTGATTGCCAGGTGGTAGCCATAACCCTACAGTTTTACAATATATGAGCATTTATAATTCAAAAACAATTTACCATATAAAAACAATTTACAATACACTCCTTTCGAGCATATACACTCAATATATAAACATACACAGACCTGTATACATCTATGGCACATATATACACCCATACACACACACACACATATATATATACATACATACACATGCACACATACATACATACACACACATACATACACACACATACATACACACACATACATACACACATACATACATACACATTCCTATACATGAATGCTCACTCTCACGTTCACACATAACACGAACACACACACACTTGCCCTACATATTATACATGCCTACATTTAAATGAAGAACATATATGTAGTTACACCTAGTAAACATGCACATATATACATATACATAAAATTAACCAGTTACACAATTTGTTTTTTAAATATAAACACAATGTGGATTTTTAAAGTTAGCTCTTTAAGCATTTAGAATTGCTTCCCACCTACTGTCGCACTTCACTTCACTACATTACACTACACTACACTACACTACACTACACTTTCACTACATCTTTCTTTGGTTATGCCATATAACTAATTAAAGTAGCTTTCCACTGCACTGCACTGCACTACACTACACTTTATCTATAATAATTTACAAATTGTTTTTTCTGAACTGTGCGGTAAAATACATCCTCTACAAGTACTTATTAAGTCGTCTTCTAAAAACACCAACAGAGCCAGGAAAAGGCTCTACGACCGCTGCAGGGATTTCATTCCAATTTTTAACCGTACGATTTACAAATGAATATTTCCCTATGTCGGATCTCTGACATCTACTTTTTATTTTGCATTTGTGATCGTTTCTCCCAACTCTTGAAGGGGAGTCCAGTCTTTTCGTTATTTCTGCCCATGCAGGTGACTTACTGTACGCCTTGAAGAGGCAGCACAATCTGGCTTTTTTTCTTCGTACACTGAGGGCCTCTATAGGTTTTGGTGGATTTGAACTACTCGAAGATCCCTTATTTATGAATTTGATTGCTTTCTTTTGAATTTTCTCTAACTCTTCAATCTGACCTACTCTGTATGGGTCCCATCCAGCTGATGCGTATTCAAGAATCGGCCTAACTAAAGATGTGTATCCTATTTTTCGACTCTCCATGTTTCCCTTTTTAAGTGTTCTCATTACAAAGTGTAGTGACTTCCACGCTTTTCGGGCAATAGAAGTAACGTGTTCCCCCCATCCCAAGTCTTGGCGTAATATGACACCCAGATACTTACAACACGATACTTGTGGAATGAATACGCCTCCCATTTGGTATTCTAAAGAAACCTTCTTTGCTGATTTCGAAAAACTTAGTGATTTACTTTTTACGGCATTTATCTTCATTTTATTAATGGTAGCCCAGGAATGAATGTTATTAAGATCGTTTTGAAGTGTGAGGATATCTTCATCCGAATCTATTCACCGATAAATTATGCAGTCGTCCGCAAATAAGCGCATTACTGACTTAATACAAGATGGCAGATCGTTGATGAATGCCAAAAACAACAGCGGTCCTAAGACACTTCCCTGGGGGACGCCGCACAGTGTGTGATTTCAGGATGCTAGCCGCTCAAAATTATTTTCTCGCAATCTACTCATTTAATTTTGACGAAATTTGCACACTTACTTACCTAAAGGTACTTGATCATCTCTGATGACGGTGAAGGTCACATGTATAGGGTTATAAGTTCGATTCCAGTTCATTCACAGAAAAAAAATGGAAATCTCTTGTATCGGGACATAGTTAAAAAATTCACGCACAAATGTTTGTACACGAAAAACATGAATCAATGACTATTTATACATTATAAAGATACAATATTTGTGTTCTATATTGATGTACTTCGCAACTCTTGAAAATTTTCGAAACACAATAAGTTTCGCTTCATCCGAAATTTCCTGTGATTTTATTTTTGGCTATTTTCTGATGCTGCTGATGAAAGGATCAGAAACGATACTAAGAGTGTGTGAAACAGATCAGTATTTGCATTCAGTCTCGAAGATTTCCGTGAGAAACATTTGATTTTCTTTTGCGTAACTGATTTATTAGGCCTACAAAATCGAGTTGATGATCGTGTATTTTGCCATATAATATTTTTACCTCTTCTCGTATCTGAATAGAGCTGTAGTGGCACTAATGATACACTAAAGTGTTTTCGTCCGACTGGTATTCACTATCACGATTTATTTGTTTGTAGCAGCTCTGATCCGCCGCACCATCATACACCCACTTCGAAATTAGCACCCATTGTATTTTACCTGTCTCTGTGCTTTCAAGAACATCACACCTCACTTCGCACAATCTAGGAACGGTGTGGTCCAATAGCGCTTGCAATTTAATTTCTACATACTGCTCTGTGACGTCTACACTTTCCTTTGGAGAATAAGGTTTTACTTTGGCCTCTTTCACAACATGATAGCACGGGTAGAGTTCAGTCATATTCAAGAGCATTAATGCAAGAGCCTGGTCTTCATTCATACGCCTAGGCTTCCTAGAAACCTCTTCTCGTCCTTTTAACAATCTTGTAGCACGTTGAGGTGAAGCAAATTAGAGCTCTGCGACAATTTTTGCTGTATTTCTTTTACCAGAGTCTCTAAGACATTTTTGAGTATCTGCAACTAATTCAGAGGACGTTGCTGTATCGACGATAGCCTTCACCTGTCTTCGCTTTGTAGTATCAATAAATAACTTTCTTGGCCGTCCTACTTTTGTTATAGAAGATGAATTTAGAGTACTGTTTGATGGACCCACACAACGAAATTTCTCTTCGAATTCGATTTCTTTTGAAAGCCACAATTCGTTCCGTGTCAAAAATTTCTCTTCACACATCGCCGATGTTTGCCATCGCTCACTAATTGTTTAACACAGCTTTGAAATTGCGATTATAAGTGATTTGCTGATGTCTTCTGAACAATCTTCTAAGCCTAGTTGCAGAGTTACATGCTCTAACACCTTCTCGTTCTGTTTGTACAGTATATAAGCGCCACACCTCGAAAAGCGCGCGTCGCGTAATGAGCGGCATCGTCACTGAAAATAATATATTACGATTGAAAGAGCAGCTAGAAGCAGCTGGAATGTGATGGAAATCATGAAGAATAGTCTGGGTAATACATCCATGTTGAGTTTTCGGCGGGAAGTCATGGGGATAACTTTATAACTCAAGATAAAGAAATTAAAAAATTAAAAATTCAGAAATTTTAAGACTCTATTATGAGAGTCATTTTAATATAATTTTTTTATTTAAATATCTCGAAATTAATATGAAACTAAAGTACAAACTTTACTGAATCCGATTCAGTCAGATTTATCAGTATATCTGCATAGTAAAGGCGTCAATGCGTGCTTCTTCTACACTCTGCACAAAGCAACTGCACCGGGCTCACGACGTCCTGCCTGAAAGGGTAACTTGACCGCTCTGTTTAGGCTATATTTCTTCGGCCAGCGATAAACAAACTGTGCACCCATGTGCTCTCACTATCTAAGAAGGCATTAGTTTCATTACCTTCCCTTAAATGCTGAGTTGGGAAAAGGGTATTTTGAGCGGCTAGGTTCGTCAAATCTCACACTGTGCGCCGGACGTAATTAGGGTTTCCTCTGAATGTTCATGTCCAACTCGAACTTGTTGAACCCGATTTATCAGGAATTCCCGTATCCATGCTATTACGCGATGGTCAACTCCCGTAGATGCTATTTTCGTAAGTAGTATATCGTGCGAAACAAGATCGAATGCTTTTGAAAAATCTATAACAATTGCGTCTGTTCTCTTACCCGAATCTAAAGTTTCAGCAATATCTTGACACGTTGTAATAATTTGGCTTTCACACGAGAAGGATTTTCGAAATCCATGTTGCCCTTCGTATAACCACCCTAGTTTGTCCCATTCCCGACGCAAGAACTCAGCTACCAGGCGACTAATCGGAGCAGCTGTCCGCTGTCACTCCCCTAAACATCCCGTCATTCCCACAAACTCTGTGTGTCATTGCTTCCACTTACTTGTGGCACACATCTGTTTTCTGTCCTGTAGGCCAATCTTGTATCGGCCAACTCTTGTGTTTCCGCCCCGACGCTATTAGGTTGCGAGGGCTAGGGAGTCGTTTCCATTCTACCCTTCTATTCTAACTCTGTCTTCTCTGTCCCTCCCCTTGTTCCTTCCGTTTCCTTAAGCTGGCGGTAGCTCAAAAACGCTAGGGGAAGGTGACCCTGAAGAAAAAACCCAAGATGGAGGATCTGTCAGGATCGACAGTTACGGTGCAGGGGATCGGAGCCCCAGTACCGGCGGTCGGTGGTGCGCAAGCAGGCCACCGGGCGTCGTCACCCAGCGACTGCAATGCCAGGGGTGCGGATCACTCGGCACCGCTGGCAGATAGTGCTACGAGTGATAGCAAGCTTCGCGGGACTCAAATGGAAGTCTGCGAACTTAGGGTTGAGGGAACCCTTAAAAACCCTCGTCCAGAAAAAAGCCCTGAGTTCAATGCTAAAAGAATGAAAGTTGGAAAATCAACAAAGTATGATGACCTGTTCAAGAACACCGCAGCGGTACTAAAGTACCTTACAGTAAAAAGAACTGAAGGAAATTTTGATAAAGTGAGCCCATTTATAATAGAGAGGAGTATTAGCACCTGCGCTGGATCTGCCGTAAAAGATATACAGAAAACTTCATCTGGACTCTTGGTAGAAACAGTTAATGACAATCAAGGTAAAAAGTTACTAGAATTGAAGAAAATAGGCACTATAGATGTTGAAGTAAGTGCTCACGGCACACTGAATACCTGCAAAGGTGTTGTAGTTTGTAGTGACTTACTAAACTGCAGTGAAGAGGAAATAGTTCAAGAACTAGCTTCTCAAGGAGTCATTGCCTGTCGTAGGCTAACAATGAGGCGGGATGGGCAGATAATTCCGCGGGATGGGCAGATAATTCCTTCAGCGTCCCATGTCCTGACGTTCAAGCGTTGAACGTTACCAGAGAAGATTAAAGCAGGCATTCATCGTCTAACCGTACGAATGTTCATTCCTCAACCAATGCAGTGTTTCCAATGTTTACGATTTGGACACCCAGCATCTAGATGTGCGAGAATCAAAGTATGTCATTGTGGTAAGCCATTTCATAGTGATGATCCATGCCTAGATCCTATCAAATGCATTAATTGCAGTGGACAACATTCATCGAGGTCAAGAGACTGCCCTGTATATAAGCAGGAGGCAGCAATACAACAAGTTAAAGCCAGACAGAAGATCAGCTATCCTGAAGCAAAAAAACTTGTGTGTCCCGAAAATAAAGGAAATATTACATACGTGGAAGCAGTTACTAAAAACACAAATTTACCTTCTTTAGTAGTGAAATAACTAATGCCTGCAATAACCCGATGCATAGAAAAGTACTTCAACGAAATTCACAATAACAAAATCAACACAGAAGACTTAACCACAAACACTCAAAGTGAAATGGTAAATGAAAAAGAATCTTCAAGACCCCCACCAAATGAGGCAGAAAGAAATCCAGTAGCTGCGCCTGCAGCCATACCCAGCAAAGAAGTATCGACAACAGGCTATCGAAGTCGATCGCCTCGTTCTCCTAAGCACACCAAGGACAACTTCCTCAAACAAAAAATTAAATCAATGACCAATGATCAAGACACGACCACTGGCTCTGAGACAAGTTCGATGGTAAGTGCTGAAAATAATGATTACCAATCCATCGATCTATGCAAAACCCCGCGTAAGAAGAGAAAGAAGAAAGGATGGCCAAAAGGAAAACCAAGAAAATAAGCAAGATCTACGCATCCTACAGCAGAAAAACCCCATTCCAACCATGTAAAATATAATTCAATGGAATATCAACGGCTGTATCTCGCATTACTGTGAGCTGAAATTGCTACTGGCCAATCACACACCAATGTGTGTGTGCTTACAAGAAACTCATTTTAAACCAGAAGACCGTTTCAATTTTAGAGGATATAAAACCTTTCGCAGTGACGTAGAACCTGATAGACGAGCTAGAGGTGGTGTTGCCATATTGATCAGCAATACTCATCCTGCTAGTCGTCTTGATCTCAACACACCTCTACAAGCAGTAGCTGTAACTCTATACAAGCCATTGAAGATGACGGTATGTTGCATATACTTACCCGATGCCTCATGGCGAAATGAAGATCTACAAGGCCTGATCGATCAACTACAGACTCCATTTCTAATTCTAGGCGACTTCAATGCTCACAGTACCACATGGGGCTGTTCTAGGACAAATGACTCCGGTCGCAAAATCGATGACCTGCTACTTAACAACGAATACGTACTTTTAAACACAGGAGCAAGCACTCATTTTAATGCTAGAAATGGCTCATTCTCAGCCATAGATCTCTCAATATGTAGTCCAAATCTTGCAACTCGGCTGACGTGGAAACCACTGCCAGATCTTCATCAGAGTGATCACTTTCCTCTGTTGATATCATCAAACATGCCAAAGAACACAGTACACTTACCAAAACGTTGGTGTACCAACCGCGCAGACTGGTCCAGCTTCACCAGACACATACCACCAATAAATGTCAGTGGAAACTCCGAGGAAGACGTTACCGATTTTACCAACACTGTCATATCTTCCGCTGTAAAATACATTCCACAGACCAGTGGCCGCTCATCTAGGATTCCAGTACCATGGTGGAATACGGAGACCAAAGAAGCAATAAGGGAGAAAAGAAAAGCCCTCAATAGATATAGACGTGCACCAACCCAAGACAATCTTATTGCTTTCAAGCGTCTGCGTGCGCTCGCTCGCAGGAAAATACTAACAGCAAAACGATCAAGCTGGGAAAAGTACGTAACCACCGTAACTCGGACGACCAAAGTCACGGAAATATGGCAGAAAATCCGGTCAATAGCTGGGAAAAATGTTTTCAGTCCAATAACATGCATTGAACACGAAGGACAACTAATATGCAACCCTGACGAAATAGCCAATGCATTAGCGACCCAATACTCCAAAGCCAGTGACACAAATAGCTATCCTAAAGACTTTCTCGACAAAAAGAAAGAAGAAGAAGAACAAGTACTTGACTTTACAACCAATATAGATAAGCCATATAACGCTCTTTTCACGTGGAGAGAATTGCAAGACGCCATAAATGCAGCTGGAGACACCGCAGCAGGATCAGACAATATCCCTTACAGCATACTACGTCGATTACCGAAGAAAATACTGTCCACTTTGCTAAATATATACAATAACATTTGGACACAAAGTAATTACCCCAAAGTCTGGAAAGAAGCGATAGTAATTCCAATTTTAAAGGCAGGCAAGGATTCATTAAATCCTGAAAACTATCGCCCGGTATCGCTGACATGCTGTCTAGGAAAAATCTTGGAAAAAATGGTCAACACCCGGCTACCATGGTGTCTCGAAAGAAACAACCTCCTAAACATACACCAGTGCGGATACAGACAACATCACTCTACAATCGACCAGCTAATATATCTAGAAAATGCAATTCAGAATACCTTCATCAAAAGAAAACATATGGTTACCGTATTCTTTGACCTGGAAAAAGCTTTCGATAAGACCTGGCGATATAATATTCTGAGACAGCTATATAACTGGCAAATAAGAGGATATCTACCAAAATTCATATCCAGCTTCCTTAGTACCAGATCTTTCAAAGTTCGCGTTGGGCAGTCTATCTCAGAAAGCTACGTACTAGAGAACGGTGTACCGCAAGGCTCTCCATTGAGTGGTACGCTCTTTATCATAGCGATTAACAGGATGTTTGACGGCATAGAAGCTTCAATAGGAAAATGCATGTATGTAGATGACATTGCTATATTTTACTCAGCCAAATCACTGGGTATGATCAAATTCAAAATGCAAAATGCCATCAATAAATTAGTACAGAACGCAAAAAACATTGGTTTCTCATTTACAGCAGCCAAAACGAAATGCGTTCACTTCAGTAGGAAAAGAAAAAGTTACAGAGATCCAGAGCTGGCGCTGAATGGTGTTCAACTGGCATACAATGAAAGGGCAAAATTCCTTGGTTTGATTTTTGATAGGCATTTAACATGGAAACAGCATATAGAATATACCTTGCGTAGATGCAAAACAGCTCTGAATGTAATAAGATGCATTTCCCATATAAATTGGGGAGCAGATAGAGACATCTTACTCCGCCTGTACAAATCTATAGTGATGTCCAAAATAGATTATAGATGTGCAGTGTACTCCTCAGCCAGAAAATCAAGTTTAAGGAAACTAGACCCCGTTCACAATGCAGGCCTCCGATATGCATCTGGCGCTTTCCGCACTAGTCCTTCCTCAAGCCTCTACTGTGAAACCAGCACCATGTCGCTACATCACAGACGACAAACAATGCTACTGAACTATAGATCAAAATTGCTGTCTCTACCGAAACATTTAAACCACTCATTGATGACTCGACCTAAGCTAGTAAATATTTACGATCAAAGACCTTCAGCTACTCGTCCAGCCAACATCCGCGGAATCGAGATAGCCAAATGCTACAACATCGTCCTACCGCCAGTTTTGAAACATCAACCATATGAAATTCCAGTTTGGATGTTGAAAATGCCAGAAGTAAGACTCGATACTACCAATGTAAAGAAAACAGAATGCCTTCCCATAGATTTAAAAGTCAGATTTCGATCAGTTCTCGAAGAATACATGGCAAATCACATCATAATCTACACAGATGGTTCAAAAACAAAACATCAGGTCGGAAGCGCATTTGTAACTGAGAACTTGTCGAGGGCTTGGGCGCTTCCACCTGAAGCAAGTGTGTACACTGCTGAATTATATGCAGTATTGCAGTCTTTGCGTCACTGTGAAACTCTCGATTCAGGAAGGTTCGTCATATGCACAGACTCTCTAAGTCTTCTCACTGCAATAGACAGGCGCCAAACTGTAGATCCACTGCTACAAATGATTCTCATAGCATGCCATAAATTAGAGCAGCGAGGAGCATCAGTTACGTTTATCTGGTGCCCTGGACACGTGGGAATCCTAGGCAATGAAGAAGCCGATTCTGCAGCACGAAATGCCGGGAACATCCAATCAGAAATGGATATTGAAATACGACCTCAGGATGCAAGAAATGCTGTCTTGAAGTGCATCCTCACAGAATGGCAGACCACGTGGAACAGTCTTCACACGAAACTACACCCCATTAAACAGAATATCAGTAAATGGTCACCAAATGTCAGTTACCCTCGACGAGAACAAGTGTGCATAACCCGACTAAGAATAGGCAATGCAAGAATGACTTCTTCATACATGTTAAGAAATGAAGAACAACCCATCTGCAGCTGCGGAAGACTACTGACAGTGAAACATATTCTGACAGACTGCGTAGATCTCTCAAGACTCAGACACAGATGCGGCATGAGAGGCAACATGAAGATAGATCTCGGCACCGACAAGACAGCAACTGACAAAACAATACAGTTCTTGAAAGAAGCCAATCTTTTCTTCAAAATTTAGATTTAATATATGATTAATCATAACATCAATCAGTAAAAAGGCTAAAGGCCTTAGATGCTAAGCCTTCAAACTAACAAAAACAAAAAAACAAAATTAATATAATAACAATATATAATATATAAATTAATAAATAATAATAATAATAATAATAATAATAATAATAATAATAATAATAATAATAATAATAATAATAATAATAATAATAAGGATGTGTCTGTGTGTCTATTTCATAATTTTGCATTGTTATCATCATTTCATTCCATCCCCCGGGGCTTACAACCTTGGAGTATAACTAATGGAATTAGCAATAAATGATGATTTCCCCAGCAGAAAAGTAACGTGCATCTAGTTCGATAATCGTGATTGAGCCCCAGTGTAATGCGCGTATCGCGTAGCCCCAGGTTGACCGATTCCCGAAACGAAAAACGAAAACAAAATCAAGAATCAAAATAGATACTGACCATTTTGTAATTAGTTGTAGTAAATCAATATTCTTTTTTCATCCAGGCACTACTTTTTTTACTGAATTGGTACAATACACAATTGTAAATAATCAGTGGCGTTTTTCTTTTCAGACGCCACAAATTATTATGATGACATTCGATGGTGCCGTCAATCTCAACAATTTTGATCACTACATGCGTGTATTCACTGAAGATCGCCAGAATCCAAATGGCTGTGCAATTCGCGGAACATTCTTTGTTTCGCACGAATACAGCAATTACCTAATGATTCAGAAGCTAGCTCACGAAGGGCACGAGATTGCAACAGAAACTATTTCGTATGTATGCTTATTTTTATCGTTTATAATAATCCTTTATCATTCTAAAAGTTGTTTGTATGTCTTTTATTGTCCAAAACAATAAATACATTTTAATATCGTCAACATTCTACACCAATTACTACTGTAAGAACTTTTGCTTACCTAATGATTCTTCTGTGGTTCCCTTTAAATTGTATAGTTTTTTTTTAAAATTTTATGACATGTTTAGAATAATTCAAACCTGAATCCAAAGTCGTTTTTATCTCACAGCCTTCAACAAGGTCTGCAAGATAAGGGATATGAAGAATGGGTTGGAGAGATGATCGGAATGAGGAAGATTCTGACACATTTTGCAAATATTTCAAAGAGCGATATAAATGGAATGAGAGCTCCATATCTCAAACCTGGAAGAAATACTCAGTATGAGGTGAGTATTTTGCTTAAAATGAAAGTCTTTCTCTATGATATTAGTGACAAATGTCATCCCACTTCAGTTGATTTGCTCAAGCGATGTCTAATTGAACAAATACAAGAAAGGCTCTTCTGGAGGCAGTGGCGATAATGTAATATAAAGTGCTTATAAAATATAACTGAAAGTTCTTCTGTCTTTATCTCTATTGACCTCTTTCGCTATGCACTCTAATGTAAAAACTAGTGCTTTAACAGCATGTACTTTCTCGCATTATTTGTAAATGTTACACAATATAATACTACATAAACCTGCAAAAGTGTTTCCAACTAGCAACCGTTTTTTTCTCTTCGTTGTTATTTGAACTCAGGTTCTTAGAGTGTGGACACCATTCACATTATCTCTACTTCACCAGCCTCAGAGACGCTTTAAAAAGGTGAACAATTGCATATGTTATTTTCAAAAATTCATAGATTTTCATTTACATTATTTCAAGATGTAATTGTGAAGAAGAAATTTCATGAAGGGCAAATACTCTACAAATACTCAAGGGCAAGGACTCTCTATCATCAATAAATGTAGTTTAAAAAAAAAAAAAAATTAAACTTGCATTTTGCCATGAACCAATTTTTCAGTATAAAGACTCGCAAAACTTTTTCAGAGAATGAGGAGGAAGATGATGAGCCAGAATATGCACCAGGCTTGTGTTAGATGTGTGTTGTTACAAAACCTGCATTTCCCGAAAACTATAACTTTTTGTCTTCATGTACCTTTCAACCAAATAGCAAGCAAGGAATAGGTTTTCCAGGCAATAAATTTTGTAGTGTTTATAAAATATCTATATCTAATTATTTAAAAATCCAGTCACAAATTGAATATTTATTATCTGACAGCTTCATGACCCGGAAAACTGGTGAACACTTGACCCCAGAAATTCGTGATCTCAACTTTTGCATCTATGTAAATTCCGCTTATACAACACGTTATTTACACATGAGAATGTATACTATGTAATATAACCAAATTCTACAAATGGATAGAGGAAACTTGGGGGATTTGACCATTGACGAGGATGAGCCTTCCGAAACTTCTATTTATTCGTATATGCTACAACATGGTGTTAGATTATGAAACATCCTCCGAAGCCACTATGGTTTCTGGGACCCGATTCTGAGGCCAAAATGCAATTTTTCAACTTTCACAAATTAATTTCCTGGGCAAAATAATGTAAAGTTAACACTTCAAAGTTATCTGTTTTGCACCCACTTTGTTGATTGTTGGTTCACTTTGGTGAGTCATGCTTGTAAAGTACTTCCCCATTAGGTCTCCGCACATGAACCCATTAACTGGTCACCCCCTAATAGTACTGTATAATATCTCGAGCTTAATATAGACACTAAACTGAACTGGAGCCAACACATCAATAGTAAAATACAACAAGCAAAAAATAAGCTATATCAACTAAACCCCATCATTAATCGATCGTCCCACCTCCCATTCCCAACAGCCATAGCCATCTACAAAACCATCATTAGACCACTCCTCCTATTCGCCTGTCCAGTATGGATATCCGCAGAAAAAACAAGCCTTAACAAGATTCAAATAGTCTATCTTAGAACTATCACAAATGCTCCTTGGTTTTTCACAAACTCACAGCTCCACAAATAATTCCAAATGGACTCAATACAACACCATATAACGTATTTCTCCTCCCAGTTCTATTATTCCATACCTCAAATTCCTCATCTAGCCAATTTCAGACTCCAAAAAACTCGTTCTCACAGCACCAGAATTAAAAATAGATATCCATACCGTGTATTCCTAGTCAAATTTTCCGAAATAGATTGTTTTTAGAGGTGTCTGCAAAAGATTTCCTCACCCAAATTAGTATGTAGTTTATTCTTAGGTAAATTAGAATTTAAGCCTTTACAACATATGTAAAGTGCATTAAAAGTACTGACCTATGTATGTTCCGTAAAAATAAGTAATAAGAAAAAGGTCTCCGCACCGAAGTGCGAACCGTCAAGCCAAGGTGAAGTTTTAAAGTGTGCTGTCTTTGCATGTTTATTCTGTTTTCTTGAAATTGGTCATTTTGTTAACTTCCATGAATATATTTTTATAGCAATTAGTTTTAATACACAATTCAATTTGCAGTTACCAAAAATTGTCATTTTATCCTTGCTGTGAATTTTGAACACATTTTTTTGAACATTTTTTGGTTTTACGGATTTGGGGCAAGACCTATTCTGTTAGTAGGTTTTTATTAATCATGTTCCAAAAAGTGTGTGTGTGTGTGTGTGTGTGTATATATATATATATATATATATATATATATATATATATATATATATATATATATATATATATATATATATATATATTAATTACAACACATGTCGTAAAAATCACGTTCATCAAGTGTCAGTATGAAAAGCTCACTATAAGAAATCCACATACAATACGTGTACGATACTTTACAATGACATTAAACAATTATTACCACATGACATTAAACAATTGAAGTCGATTCACAAATTTAAGTTAAAAGCAAAATACTTTCTGCTTCATAACTGTTTCTATACAATTTGAGACTATACTGATTATCAAAAAGAAAAATGTTTATTTTCACGAAACAGTGATATATATTGAATTAGTTTACATTTGTATAGTATAATTTTTTTAAAAAGACTTTAATATGTTTGTAACACATAATGTACTTCAGCTTCCGGGTCAATGACCCCATCTTGATCAGGTTTTTGTCCAGTTTCCCTAATCCATTAAGCAAATGCTGAGATGACCCCTAGTTTTGCTTCTGGACATAAATGTAGCTTCACTATGTGCACTTTTTGTAGAACTCTCCTTTTGCTTGTAATGGTAGGAGTAGAGTTACAATTTTGTTAGTGAGTTACAATTTTGTTAGCGATACAGAAACTTCGTACTTGCAATTCGTTTACCGATGCAAATACGTTTTCTATAACTCGGGAATGAAAATATCTATTTTCTTGAAATATTGCTAATCTCGCACTTTAAAAAAATATTTTTATTTCTTTATCTTTAACATTTACTCATCCTTCAACTATTTATAGTTAAAATGATAGGAAGGGATTCTGGAACTCAAGAAAACGTGCGCAGATGATCTTCCCCATACGCCACATACAGTTTTTACTGTTTTTTGACTAAATAAATCTAAATCTAAATCCAAATCAAAGTTCCAGCTGCAACAAAGTGCAACTCTTGAAAAAAAATTGTTTTTTTCTTTAGACATGCATCGTTTCAGAAATCATGACTTATTCGATTTGTGGCATACAGTTCGTGAAAGAGATGCTCGGATTAATTAACGACTATATAATTGAGAATATTAAAAATTATCTAATTTCATTGAATGAATAGGAAATTTGGTGCAAAATTTGCCATTTACACCTATATTTCGAAAAAGAGGTAGTATACAGATAAACCTCGAGAATCTTTTTTTAGAAAAATTTTGTTTTGGCTCAAGGATAATTTCATCATCAAGATAAAACTAATGTCATCATTTTCATCATCGCCTTATCTTTTGCAAAAAAGCAAAGAGGACAAAAAGGCGGGAACCTTTCCAGGTCATATGAAAGGTGTCTGGTTTAATGTGCAAGCGGCAAGTATTGCAGCAACTTTGGGCACAAAAATGGGTCTCGGCATAGTTGGAAACCCAAGATCGGTGATGTGCCCGAACCGCGAACCCAGCAGCCGGCATCCGGCACCCTATCCAAAATAATTTAATTGTATAATATTAATTATTACGTAATTACATTTTAGATAATCAATGTATGTAAATATTTTCTCCGCAAATAACAAAGCAAGAATAAAACTTTATTCTCCACAAATCGACACCTGGATCAATTTATCTAATATTATAAATATAAATCATTCCATGAACCATTTCAAGAATCACATAATTAATCCGATTAACCCCAAATATGTTGCGGTTCAACACACCTGGGGAAGTTATAATTTGTCAAATCAAAATGTAATGAAGCATGGTAGGGAGGTTTGACTCCCTTCATAGCCATACTATTAGTAACAATTATGATGAAATTCTGCTTAGATATGCCAGTTAAGTTCATTTTAGTGTTCTATTTGTGTTAATGTAACCTTTTTGGAAACCAAATGCAATGAAAGTATTAAAGTATTGAATATTATTGTGTCCTCTGGGACTGAAAGATGGGCAATTATGTAATAAGGAATTAATATTCACTCGATTAGTATTTTTATTAGATTAACATGCATCTATTAATGATTCTGAATTGACTAATCTTATGAAATCGATTAATTTTTCGAATGTTTGAAATAATCCATAAAATCGTCAATTTTAAACTTATCATCTTCAGCATTAACATTCTCAGTTTAGGAGCAGTGCTCCTGTCCTATTAGTGGGTAGTAAAGCTGTATTCATTCATGTGGTGAAGTGTTCCTGCTTGTGTCATCTTTTTGATGGTCTGCCTCTATCCCTCTCACTTGGTGTATAATTCAATGCCATCTGTGGTAGACATTGTTTGTCCATTCTTTTCATGTGTTGTCTCCATTTCCTTTGGTAATATTTGACTTTTGGTGCCAATTCTCCTGTTTTCAGTGCTTTCCTAATTGTTTTATTTTAAATTTTGTCCCTTCTTGTTGCTCTTAACACTCACATTGGCCTTATAAACTTCATCTGAGCTTCTTCTATGCTTCTGATTTCCTTTATATCCATTATCCACATTTCTGAACCATACTTTAGCATTAGTTTTGTTGTAATATTATGGATTTTCATAATTGTTTCTTTTCTCATAAGTTCAAAATGTCTTTTTTATTCCATTTCTCCTGCTTTCTGTATTGTGTCTTTTGAGTCTGTTATTATAACTTGGTGAACAAATAATATTGTCACTAATTTCTGGTTGTTTGTTATCTTTCTTCCTGCTTGAGTTTTCAGTTTCCATGTTTTTGTCATGTGATTTAAGTAAAAGTTAAAACTAGTGGTGACAGTGTGCATCTTTGTTTTCGACCTTTGTTGGTTTTCATCTGCTGTTTTAAATTTTAAATTTGAAAATTAATTAATTGTTTAGTAACTTAACTTATTTTAAGAAAACCTATCAGAACAATGAAAATCATTGTCAATGTTACATCTTCATACATTTTATTTATTAAACTTTATGTGTTTAGGTCTAATTTGTTTATTATTTTAATGAAATCAGAAAAAGCATGTTCAACTAAAATAATGTTAAAGATTTTAAATTAAATACAGAAGAATGTAATACATACGGTTTTTGCACAAATAAAATGCAACTACTTAAACAAACAAATCTCAATTATTTTCTTTTCTTTTAATAAACAAGAAAATAAAATTATATTTTACAAAAGCATTTTGATATAATATAAATCCCAACAACAGATTTTCAAATGAACAATATCAAATAGAAACATAAACTACGGAAATGAGTGTGTAGAGACAAAGAATTTCATTGTTAAAGTTCAATAGTAGAGAAGTCATTTCATATGTTGCTTGTCTTAAAAATTAATATTTGAATTGAAATAATCAAGCTAATAATCAGAAAAATTAATCAATGTGTCAATTGATCATTGACGTAATCAACATCAATTGACGTAAAAATAATGGATTTCAATTTTTCGATATATCATATAAAATTATTTATTGTTGTACAAATCTTGGTTAAATCCTCTATAATTACTGAAGGAATATCATAAATATTAAAATTTGATTTCAGTTTTGTTTTCATTTCAATCTGTGTAAGCAGAGATAATAATGGTGCTGTCTTTCCTGTAAACAAAATATTGTGTTTTAGTGATTAGGTTTCAACTATTATGGCATAGTTGTTGTTTTCACTGTTATCTATGTCTTAAATAAGTACAATCCTTTTTAGTATTATTCTTTGTGTTCATTACATATTAATTTTTCAGTAAACAATTGATATGCATTTATCAATGAACAATGAACATGACAGTTGGCTTTACACCATTACTATTTATATGGGTCTTAGACGATAAGTGTTTTTGAAGTTAATGTTTGGAAGTTTGATGCTCTATAATGAATGGGAATTTTCACTGATTTTTACTAATTCATTATTAATTAAATTATCATTTCCTATATTTAATGTATGGGGTGTCAAACCACTTACACTGTTGATCAAACCTCCCTCACATGTGATTTGACTTGAATCATCGTACTTTATATATAATTCAGGGTGTTACAAATTATACTATCTGGAAAATGGTACTTGTTTTTATAACATAGTATCTGTCTTTACATCCCCAAAAAATGTTTAACTAAAAAGCTGGTCAAACCTGTTTTCCCTTACATAGATTCAGATTAGTACATTACATTCATCAGATTACATAGTTTCTTTGTAAAAGCCTGAATAGAAAAGAACCTAATGATGTAGCTTGAGTACCTTATAATATAGTTGTTTCTGACACTTTTCTTTAAATTTAAACATGTCAAGCATATATTAATTTGAAGCAATTTTATTATTTCATTTACATCTTTGTGTTTATTTTATTATTTATAATTAGCAGTATTTTAATAAAATATTAATTTATTTTTTAGGTACTTCAAGACTTTGGTTACGTATATGATAGTTCAGTTGGTATTCCACCTCTGAAAGTGCCTATTTGGCCTTACACTCTTGATTACAAGATTCCTCATGAATGTCGTTCTGGCACTTGCCCAAGTAGATCATTCCAAGGTACATTACATTCTTTATGGCATTTTCTTTCCTATTTGTATTGTATTGATAATGATACAGAGTAGATATATAAATATAGTAATAGATACCAATACGAAACATCTTAAGTTTAATGTGGCATATGAAAGAATAATTTTAGAAAATGTTAGTCTTTCAATTTTTGTTCTGTAAATTTTTCACAACAAAACTTTCAGGTATTTGGGAGGTGCCACTCAATGCTCACTATGTAGAAAGTTATGAGGGAGGACACTGTCCTTATTTGGACCAATGTGTTCTACATAATCATGATTCAGAAGAAGTTTTTGAATGGTTAAAAGAAGATTTTGAAAGATATTACCATCAGAATCGTGCTCCTTACATGATGCCATTTCATACTAATTGGTTCCAAATAAAAGAACTTGAAAGGGGATTGCATAAGTTCCTTGACTGGACTCAAACTCTGTGAGTAAATATATTTTAAAGGTTTCTTTTGAAAATATTTATATTTATAAAAATATTAATTTACTTTATACATCTTAATAATTATTTCAGTCCTGATGTGTGGTACGTTACTATCACACAAGCCCTCTTGTGGATGACAGAACCACAACCTCTGAAGCAAGTGAATTCCATTGATGCTTGGAACTGCAAAAAATCTCGTGAAAATCTTCCACCTGCTGCCTGCAATTTGCCAAATTCCTGTGCCCTGAGTTTCCGGCCTCCAGAACTCAATATTTCATCAACAAGGTGATTTTATTTTTATTTTGAAATAAATTCTTTGTGCTTAGATGAACATATCTGAAGCAGAAAGAAATTCTTTAATTGGTACTATTGAATTATTAGTATAAAATAGAAATTATTACCAATATAATAATTTACAACATGAAAGATCTTTCATTTTCATTTATTTATTTCCCTTTTATAATATTATTTTAGCAGTTGCTAGAATCGTTTTAAATATATGAAGATAACAATTTCCTTTATTGAAATAAGTACTATTAATGGAAAGAGACTATTGAATCAGCATTTAATATCTTACAAATTTCATAATATCATTTACAATTTCTAATTATGATCCCTCTGTTTCCAGGTATCTGGTAACTTGCAAGGAATGTCCAGTGCGATACCCATGGCTTGGTGATGCAGAGGGAAAAGGAATAGACGGATCAGATGTATACAATCCTGAAAATTGATTCCTTCAATATGTAGGATTATCAATTTCTTGTACAAACAAGTGTTGTACAAACAAGGAGATATTGGTAATTTTGAATTATATTGAAGGTATTGGAAGCAATGTATAAGTGATGTCAATAAGTCACACATTTCTTGGTAATCACTTCATAGTGTTTTACTCAAATTCTGTCATTTACTTTCTATTTATGTTTAAAATTGCACTGTGAGAAATAGTTCACAAGTCCACAATAAAAATGTATTCTTAATATATGCCTGATGAGGCTCAATATCATCTCCTGAGACAAATTTATACAGAAAACACAAATTCCTATCTTCCCCACAAGTGGTTATATTAATGCCTCTTATTTATTTAATGCATATATTTTATAACCAATACCAAGTTTTCTATTATATACTCTACGAAATAAAATATTCTTTGTGAAGTAATACACTAGATTTCTTTAAATTTTTAAATCTTGGTAATTATCTTCTAAAATGATATTTTGTTAGTACTTAAGCAGATGGAAAAAGCATGAGATATGTTCAACACTAAAATAATTTCTTTAAAATTATATTGTGAATTCATTTATTCCTCAAGGACAAAAGTACTTGGAAATTTGCTGGGAAATATTTCTGTTAGTAAAATACTTGCTATACTTACTTATACACTACAATTTAATTCATTTGATTGTTATCATAATTACCAGTCATAGGAATAGTGTTTCTGTATCAATTTCTTACACAATTTATATTGTTATTGTGAGATGAATGATGAATGGAAATTTAGAGGCCCCAGGCTATGTAAGGAAGAATGATATGGAGCTTCATGCCAATGACACAATGTGTATTAAACATGGATGGTCTCATAACATATTGAGATAAGCATTAGGTTAAGAATTATTAAGTGAACAGTGACATGAGTATTGTGTGTACTGTGGATGAGATTCTTTGTTCTCAGATATATTGAGTTATGATAAATTTTAATTCTATGATTTAAACAATATGATGTTATATTGTATTTCTCCTTGTTCCTTTTTGTCTGTATACTTGATATTATGTGAAGTGTGAATGAAAACTGCATGTGACAAGACCTGTGTGCAAGAACTGTGATTTTACAAGTGCTCAAAATACAAAACTTTTGTTGCAAAATAAAGGTTTATTCAGAATAGAACAATACCTATATCTGCAGTAAACTGTTTATCCCTTCCTGATATTTGAAATTATTACACTTTAGTTTCTTCAGGTTTTTTTTTTTTACATTTATTACTAGTAAATTGAAAGAACCATTAATATTTCAAAGCAACAAGTAAGACATAAAAGCAACAGTGTGATATAATGAAGAAGAATGTTCTAAAATCACAGAATCTCTAGATAAGATATGCTTTTTACTATATATTTCCCCTCAAAAGTTAAAACTACAATTTCAAGTTAAAATGACCATGACAGATGCACACAATGCATCTGAACTTTTCACATTTATAAACTGGTCTAAATAGAAATGTTTCTAAAACTCCTGCTGTTTAAATGCACTGTATAGAAACTATATAAAATGATTATGAAATTATCTATGCATTATGAAAGGTAACATGTGTTTACTCAGGAGCATATTCAATGTGGATCGAAAATAAGGGTGCATTTTCATTAATTATAGCTGAAAATGAACAATTTGCAAATTAAGCATTTATTGGAAATGCAAACATGTTGTTTATTATAAAGTACATAATATAATAATTTGTATAATTTTTTTATCAGAGCAACAAAATTATTTAATTGTATTTAATGGATTTTTATTGTACATGTACTTAAGACGAAGGTTAATGCCCCCATTTCCTTTTCCACAAATCTTCCTTCCTTGCTATGCACTGCGCAAAGAAATTAGAGATGTAAACAACCAATTGAATCTGCATCTGAGAGACACAATGTTAAATTATTTGAGTTAAACTTTCTCTCAGAAAAACACTTCACCTTACATGGTTTTCTGACAATGTTCAAGTGAAGAACATTGTCAGAAAACATGCAGTACGTAGCGAGCTTGCAAAACACATCCTTTTACAACCTCAGCAGTATCCTGGCCAAGACCCATCCCCACCCACATTTCTTAGTTCTCTTCCATCATCTAGGACCTCTTTGGTCCCAATTACCTTATCCCTGAACCTAATCCTTATACAACCTCTCCCATTATCCATTCCTCTATATCTACCGCCCCTCCTTCCTCACCTCCTGTCACTGCTGGGTCACGATACTTCCATTGACCACGCACTCGAGGTAAAAATGAGATAAATAAAAAGCAACTACAGTTAAGTGCGGCAGGGCAATCCGTGTACGTACATGCAAAATATTCGGATAATGCATCACAATGTGCAGTCTCTTTCAAATAAAATTGAATTTATCGAAGCAGCATTACAGTGTGATCTAGGTCAAATAAAGGTTTTTTTGATTTACAGAACATTGGTTGTCTCATAATCTAAACACACTCCCAATTCCTAGTTTTTACTTTGCAGTATTGTAGAGCGAGGGAATCAAATAAGGACCCTACTCTCATAGATTCGTGTATTTACGTAAGAAATGATATTGACTTTCTTGTCCGAGATGTATATGCAGTTGAAAAGTTTTTCAAATAACAGTCGTATATCTTACTACGCTCAAAATTATTTTACTTTGCATTTATATACTTCCAACAAAGCGAGCTTTAGATTATTTCATTTTCTCAGAATATCCAGAGAGAACTGAACAAAATTAGTAATCGTTCTTTTAAAACCATTGTTGCATGCGGAGATATCAATATAGATTTTCTGAGTGAATATCACGAAATTCCATTGCTATTCTCTTTTATACGTAATCGATATGCCCCCGTCTATTAAAAATGGAAGAACAGTTCTGTTTGCCGATGACACGAATGTTGTTTGCATAAAAGAAACAATGAATGGTACGATTTCAGATATTTCAAATTGGTTTCGTAATAAATTAATAGTTAACGAAGGAAAAACGGTTTTAATTCACTTTTGCATTTCAAATCGGCAATCGCACGCTCTATTAAAAATTAATATTATGCAATTAGCTGAGGTTTAGCTAAAGTAACAAAATTTATAGGTATCTAAATTCAAACCCAAAATGGAATGTAAAGTTCCCCCTCACAAGAATTGGCGGGTGAAATTCTATCTTCCCAACCGTCCAGACAAACTTGGACACCCTTCGATCTGGGGGAAGGGCGCGTTGACCAATCGCTACAGTCAGAAACTTAATGCATATGTGATTCACGCAAAATACCATGAGGCGGGAAAAACGTTTGCGGGGGCGGGGACCTCGCTTGTTTACGTATGAGGCGGGAAATATCGTCATCTTTTCCTGCCGAAGGAGAGATTTCGCCTGCGCGTATGCCATGACGAAAAAATATTTCTGAGCGGTGGTTTTCCGTCCAGTAATACTGTTGATAGACCTGTAAATATTTAGAATTTTAGCAACAATTATGCTAAATTTTAGCAGTTGATTTGTAACTGTCAAACTGCTGTATTAATATGTTCATCTTAGGCACAAATTGCGAATTCTTTCCAGCCGTTCTAGTACATATTTCGAATTTATTTATAAAATTGTAAATTGTTGAAAAAATGTTCATTCGCGGTTTTCGGCTCTGGAACATCTGGAGACTTTCCACCTTTAGATTTGCAAAAGTTGAAAATTGTTTATAAATTTGCAAATGTTCCAATTTTTTTTACCGTTTTCTCCAAATCCTACTTCCAAGTACACAAATGATTATTTTTGGTATTAATGAATCATGAATACATGTTTTGCAATCACTCTTATTACGATACTAATCTCAATTTCGTACAGTTTGACTTTATACAATCAAAGTGAATCGTCTCAATTTATCCTTAAAATGTTTTAAAAATCACCAAAAAGCAAAGAAAATGACGTGATCAAAATCAGTTCGGATGAACATCTCAAGCTGTTGGATTTGCTAGTGATGTAATTGAGGCTTCTTCCATTCGTTGAAGTGAACTCGGTTCGCAAAGTTTTGGTTTGGACTAATTGGTTTGGAGCAGGAAATACTTTTTCTAGAAATTCTGTGGTGAACACTTGTTGTAACTCGCAAATATTATTTGAAGCAAGTACCATTAAAATTATATGAAAATCAATTTAATAAGCTAAAAAGCATTATAAATAACGGCAAAATCTAAAAAATGACTCATTAGTCGATATCCACAGAAAATGCAAAACAAAAAACCTATAAACATGGATCATTTCACTATTTTCTTTAATTTTATCAGCCTAATGTTTTTAAAATTTCAAACCTCTGGCGGGGATATTAATTAACCGCATCTTGTATTGTCCGATTTTCTTTAGAATGGGATGATTTGACAGCTAGTGCTGGCAACACAACTGACGATTCTGTGGTCGTTGTGTCCTTGAACTTATTAGACTCTCCTTCCTCCATTCGTTCGTTTGCAGTTGGCTAACTTGTAAATAGTTACGACGCTTCCTGGCTGTGATGTCCTCGTCCGACGAAAATATAGTGCGCCACGAGAAATAATTGAAATTAGGTAGTGCAGAGCTTTGTGCTCTTCTGTAAAAATTCTTTCTTTTTATAAAAATTACATTGAATTTAGTTTTTATGTGTTAAGTATTATGTTTGTTTTAAAACCGAGTCTTCAATGTGAGATGCGTACTCGTGACGGTGCACGTGTTTACTTCTCTGAAGTACACGTGATGTTCACTTGTTTCGCGAACTGTCACTTTATACCATTCTTAAGAAAATCGTTCTATATAATTTGATGCTACACCAATACATTTATCGAATTGACGATATAGCCCAGAAATTGGTGAGTTTTCCGGCCATTTGTCAATATTTAAAATGTTTAAATAGTAAAAACAATGACATTAGGTTAGATTCACGTTCGTGTGTTCAGAATTGTCCTTTTGGTGGAAAATGTAAATTCACCACGAGTTTAATTCATAATGTCGTGTTTTAATGTGTTTTTGTTTTGCTTGCACTATTAATATCGTGCCCTACTGCGATAACTTCATATGGGAGTAATAATATTTTTAATTTGTACCAGAATTTTGATAAATCGCAATTCTGTCTCACTCTGTTTGTGATACGTAAATACCCAATTTTAAAAGAAATGTTCCTTAACCCCGACGTAGTCTATGATCTTGAAATTTCGAGGTGTTTTTGAGTGAGAAACGACTCATGATTTGGGCGGCATTCATTCAATGGCAATACTTTTTGCGGCAAGCGATGAGTTTTATCGACAATTTCTTCACTTTTATCAGTAAATGAACCTTCCTTGAATTTTCCTATTGAAATCACGCGAACCAGTCATTAAGAAGTCCCAGAATACTGAAATCTTGCATTGTTCAACTTGCCTTTGAGAGAAATTGTCATTGGCACTATTGCTTCTCGAACCAGTCATTAAGAAGTCCCAGAATACTGAAATCTTGCAGTGTTCAACTTGCCTTTGAGAGAAATTGTCATTGGCACTATTGCTTCTCGAGCCAGTCTTTCAACACAATGAACTTTGCAATGTATCTTTATATTCAGTTTCCTTGCTAGCCGATAATTTTATATGATGCAAGTCGTACTATTGAATGGAGAAGATAAAGATAAATAATACAGCTTCTGTTTATATTCGCCACAAAACTGCTTTTCTCGGCGTACCAGATAATTTATTTATATACCAATAACACTTAAGCGTATTAAAATATTGCAACGCTTTTTAATGGCTGTTTAAAGTGAGATGGAAAGTTTGAATCTTAAAAAAAAAAAAAGTTGCCGTAAGACAAAAATTGTTACTACAATGATCCACGAATCTACCTTTTTTTTTGCCCCCGGCATTGAACGTATGAAGGAAAACGAGATTTTGCTCTTTTCAGTGTACTTGTGTGCGGAGAACGAGTGGAATGAGTGCAAAAAATGAGGTTGATTATGAGATACTAAGATCTAATAAACAATTAAATATCTCGAGAACAGAAGTTGATAGCACCGATCGGATTGCGGAATTTTGTATTGCGTTGAAAGGGTATTTGGACGCGCGACCTCCGCCGCTAACGCGCAATCACGCACGTTTTTTCGGCATGAAAATTATACACCGTGCCGGCTGTACAAAGTTCGCATCCACTGTGTGGTAGTGGGACAGATCACACCACACACTGGTTTACTACGTGGAAGGGAATATCAGCCCCCTACAAATACTTATGATCCAAAATTTTATTTGACCTTGAAGAAAATTTTACTTTTTGGAAAGTAAGAATCTCAGGGAAATTGTTTGATGGTGGATGAAAAAGGTAAGAATAAGAATAGGAATACAAAATTAAAAATTCAACGCACACGCGCGCGCACACACCCACCCACACACACACACACACACCCCACACCCACACACACACTAATTTGAAAAAAAACAAACAATATGGTACACTTTTCTGTGAAAGAACAAAAAAGAGAAAATACACAAAATATGCAATGACAAAATATCTACATAAAACACTTGAACATTGTAAAATATCACAATAACCTTTTTGAAATTACATACACACATAAACACACTTGAGAATAATATATCGTTACTGAAGGATCCTACCTGAATATAACAATTCTTGCTAAGTTTTATGCTAATTTACACTTGAAGTGTTTGATATAATATTTCCTTTCACTAATTTCTCTCTCTTTTTGAGAAATAATGACACAATTGCATTATGAATTGAACGGTTTTGAATCAGTTTACTACTTCTTTTGTTAAGCTAGTCAAACTTATAATAACATACATCTATTTACAATGATGAAGAATGCACCTTCTTGATTGTAATAAACTGGGATATTAACAAGAAAATTGTATTAACAAAATTTTACTTAATTAACGGCTTCTACTCGTGATATTTTTTCAAATGAACACATTTAAAACTTCCTGTAAAGAACTATATACAACTTGTTTCGAATTTACAGCTGACCTCAATGGGATATTTTCTACCTCTTCTGCGAGGCCTACAACTTTTACATGGCACACCGCACGCAACCTTGATCAAGCGGCGGGCGTCGTAACAGAAATTGAATTCTCTCTCTCTTTCTCTGTCAATTTCAACAGGAATAGCTTGAGTAAGGTGACGGCGGAGTGACTAAAGCACGTGGCAGCTTGGCCTGAGTTTCTGCACTTCCAGCAGGCACTAGCGCCTTAAAAATACCTTCATGTTTTACGGAATGATAAAAGAAAGGTCGACCTGACTTTCAGCATCGAAAAGGCAAGGCGGTGAATACTCCTTTTGAGAATCCAAGTTGTCCCTTTCCTCGAATGGCAGATTTCGGGAGTTGTTTTACCAATTTCTTCGTAATGGTAAAGTTTTCCCTCCGCTCTCACTGGCAGAATGCAAACCCAGGATCCAGCCGTCCGGTGTAATGATATTCGGGCCACGTGCCGTTATGAACACGTGTTCGGCTCGGTACTCCGGTCACAAACCAGCTCCAATTGAGCTCACAATACCATTCCCGTCACCATGTGACGCGGTGTTTGGAAATATGGTATATCAGATGGCAAATAAGTAATTACTTATTTTATATAGCATATGAAACCAAATAAGATATACAAAACGAAAAAAACTGTGGAAGAGAAAACGCAACTTGAATTGAGTGCTTGAACTCGTCCTATTATCTTTCACATGCAAAAATATGAAAATACCGTAATAGAATTTCAAGAATCATTAATTATCATGAATAGTAGTATAATAAGGATAATTACCTCGTGTGAAGAGCTTTTGCCGAAGTAATTTATAGGAAGATTATTACAGATTTCGTTCGTTCGTCTATCCTGGTCAGAGTGAAAAGATGCGTTCTTCCGCAACGTTGGTGCAGTGCATGCCGGTCGATTCGAGTGGTCGATTGTACTACGTTGATCATTTTAGTACTTTGTTCAATCACAGACTGCATTAGCACATTTGATTATGGGGTGGGAGGCAAAATAATTTGCGTATGAGAATACGTGGTTGTCACAGAGGAGACAATTTATAAACAATTTCCAAATTTTGCAGACCTAAAGGGGGAGAGTCTCCTGATGTTGCAGAACCGAAAACCGCGAATTAACAATTTTAAAACAATTTTCAATTTTATAAACAAATTGAGCTAGAACGGCCGGAAACACTCCGCAAATGGTGCCGGAGATGAACATTTTAATATAGCAGTTTGACAGAGTTACACATTGGGGGTAAATTGCTATATATTAGCATAATTGTTGCTAAAATTCTAAATATTTACTGGTCTATTGACAGTAATTCTGGATGCAAAACCCCCGCTCAAATATATATTTTCGTCATGACGTACGTGCAGGCAAAATCTCTCCTTCGGAAGGGAAAGATAACGATATCGTGATCTCGCGTGAAGAGACGAGTTCATAAATATGCATATCCTCATATGTTACATTACAAAATTTTCGAGAAATTAAGAGTTTTAAAGACGCACGCCAACTGCTGGTTTCCGTAATCTGAACGAGAAATTCCGGGTGATATGCGGCGAGGCCATTCCCTTCCGTTGCGTCGGCCGAGTCAAGTGGGAAAACTGGAGATGCCTCGAAGTGACGTAAGAATGCATATTTATGAACTCGTCTCTTCACGCTTGTTATGATGAGCTAAAAAATCTATAGTGTTCCATTTAAGAAATCGAAGTTGGGTCAATATCTCTGCAATAAAAAATGCAATAGAATAATATTATGCATGACCATATGTGCTCCTTGCATATAGTAGTTTTATTGAAAACCGTATCTCAGTATCTGCAACGGTTCAGGAGAAATTATTACATCTCTATGTTACAATTACTCGAATGCGCAACAGTTCCGGGGACATATTTCCCCCATCCCCAGGCTAAAAAGAAAAAAAGGAAGAAAATAATACAGTTTGAAAGGTTAAATTACAGTATGTTACATTAGTACACTCGTGAGATTATTAAAAGTCTTATTTAGTACATTAAAAAATATGCAAACCATAAAGGTTCGTTTTTGTCGGTTAAAGATAAACAATTAATAAAATTGAGCTTAATAGTTAATACTTTGGTTAAAAACAAATGTTATTACAATATATAACTATTACAATAATATAAACCAGCACTTACCAAACGAATCAGGAGCTCATATCACACATTATCAATAAAACACCATCCAGTACAAGCTACTGGACGTACCATCACGGTCAGACGAAGTGTAGTGCTTAGAGGTCTTGCAAGGTAATATTCGTGCAACTTTTCTTGAACGATGACCTTGATCCCCCTCCCTTGTGCAATAAACAGTTGAAGGCAAAAGCTCGCAGCGGGCACTAATGACAACCTTCCAAGCATTGAAACTTCGTTGGCGCGAAACAGAAGCTAGTCAAAGCCAGTTGCTTTCATAGTGCAGAACCCCTGTTCAGATTTATTGTCAATATCGAAAGAAATGGCTGAGTCAGGTCCAGGTTCTTCAAGGGAGTCAACTAAAAGTCCCGAAAAAGTTAAGCTCAAGATGCAGTTTTGACTTTCATTTCACAGACGTTGGCATTACTTAAAATACTCTAGTGTCCGACTTTGTAACTAATACCCCCCACTCCACCCGAAATCGTCAATCCATCGTTCAAGAAAAGTTGTACGAATAATATGAGCTATTGTAAATACAGACAGGAGAGGGGAGGGCAAAGGAAGGGAAGGGAAGAAGGAAGGGGGGGGAGGAATTTATAAAGTGGAAGGGGAAGGAGAGGGAACAAAATGTGGAATGACGTGTGAAAATTATTGTTATGCAATATCAGGAAAAACAACTTAAGTTTCAGTGTAAGTCTTGCATCGGTGTAATAAAGCATCATAAATTATGGTTCAGGAGAAAATTGAAGGGAACATCTTAGGTGGGCCACACGGTATATATATATATATATATATATATATATATATATATATATATATATATATATATTGAAACCCAGATTATGTGTTTCATTACACTAATTAAATCATTAGTGTAAGAATTCAATAGCTATTCTGGACTGCGCGGTGCGAGCGCCGGGCGCTGCGAGCAGCGGGCAGCCGGCAACGGTCGCCGCCGCCACCGGTGCCCGCCGGGAGGCGAGCGTGAGAACGGCGGGTACAAGCGTGGCAGCGCGCACGTGCAAAAAGTTCGTTAGTTGGATTGAGGCGGCCGCCGCCGAAGGATGTGCCGACGTGCGGCCGGCGAAGGGGAGAGGTTAGCAGAGCGGCGACCAGTGCGGACGTGTAGCGAGGGCTCTCCGCTAGTGAATGGACGCATGTAATACGCGACATAGTTATGTGATTAGGAATCGCAAAGTAATGGACATGTAAACAGAACATTAGAAGTATCAGTATAGTAAAAGATTAGTGTTGGTAAAATAATTGACGTCGCTCTTATTAGTTGGTGCGGAGGGAACATTCTTGAAAGCGTGCGGTACAGAACTGTGACCAGTATACGGAGTAGGCGGGGGTCGTGTAATTAAACCCACTAATGGACAGTGATTCGAGGAAGGTGCGCAGCCGAGGTATCAAGATCTTGTTCGGGGAAGAATTGTTGGAGCATCAGCCGTGGATGATCACCACGCCATCTGCTGCCGACGGCCCGCAGCAGTAGCAGAGGTCGACAACCCTGTCGGCACGAGCGGCTCGACGAACCTCAGAGGTATTCAAACGGGGCCCCGAAGGTATGAAAGTTGTATTTTACTCTTAATCTTGGTACCAAGGCGGAGTATAAAAACGGTGTCTGATTATGTAAATAGTAACTTTGATTGAAAATAAATCTTGTCATAATTGTATTTCTATGTATGAATAACTTCCCCAACGTTGCACCGACTTATCCTAGGACCCATTCACGTAAAAGACACCCTCTCTTAGTGTTATATTGCAGTGAAGATACCCGGCACCACCAGGTACGTCACAGCTGGCGCCCGAACAAGTGGATAACGTATAATTAAGAAATGTGGCCCTAGGGAAGTTGGTGAAATGTTGGAAAATAATGTGCATGTAATTGATGTATAGTAGTGCAGGGTACAGATGAGAAGCAGGCAGTGAAGTGTATTATTGTAGACAACAAAAAAAAAGTAACAATACATGTGTTAGCAAAATATGCATAAGTCAAGTAAACATAATGAAATGTTGATAATTACAAAAATGTTGTTGTGTCAGTAATTGTGGGCGGATATAGGAAATTATTTGAGAGTAACCTATATAAAGTTACTATTGTAGTACTGGGGTGATGAAAACTACACACATAAATATTACAAATACTATAATGTAATAGAATTTCAAATTTTGTAAGACATAATAATAATAGTTGAATTGCTTGGCAACTTTTATTAACATGGAAATTAAAGAAATGGGGAAGTAGTAATAATTCTTGTGAGAATATAAAGGTGGTTAATAGTGTTGTACAAATTGTGCACAAATTTGTTTTTCTCTTTGCTGGGAATATTTACTCAGTAGTGCATTATCTATTGGTGATGGTAAAGTTTGGGAAATTTAATAGAAAGATACCAGGTTGGGAAATATATACCAGCAGTGTAAATGTTTATTGTGAATATTTATATGATATTATTGAGGAAAATTCAGGGAGGAGATATGACATGTAAATGTGAATGATGATTATGTACATAATATAGCAATAAGTGTGTTGAAAAGTAATTTCAATTAATAAGGGATTTACTATAATCTGAAAGCATTTATGTAATAGTGTTAATGAGTGTATTAGCAGTGTATATGTGTTTAAATGGTAATAATATATGTATTGTAAGGAGTATGGTCATGCATTGGTAGGTGAGTGGAGATTTATATGGCTACTGACCTAGTGTTATTGTGTTTTGGTGGTGAATGAGGGTTGGTCGTCATTAATTAGCAATTGAAATAGGAGTGAATTAAACCATTCACGAAGAATATACAGTGTTGTGGCGGGTATAATTACTTTATAGGATAACTGTGGTATCGTTGGTAGGTGAGGCAAGAGGAAAATTTGTGCGATATTTTAGTGTAGTGGGAATCGATCGGACAGCTTAAAGCAACAGAATGGAGGCGCAAAATATAGTGCTGGACCGGGAAGAGAAGGCGGATGCAGTAGGGGAGATAGATGTAGGAATCAATAATAGCATGTCATCGGAAAGCAGGGATAGTGGCATTGGAAGTCGGTTAGACGACACGACAGGAGATAGCTTCAATAAAGAAGTAGAAGTGACATCAACACCGATGATCCAGGCAACAAGAAATCCAAATTTGGGGGGTGGGGAAAATATTCATAATGACCCCATACAGTTATTGTTGAAGATGTTCGAACAACAGAGCAGGAAATTAGACGAAATAGGTGAACAGAATAGGATGACAGAAGAACAGATTAGGAAGTCGGCTGAGGAGCAGAAAATATTCACAGTGGAGCAGATTAGGAAGTCGGCTGAGGAGCAGAAAATATTTACAGAGGAGCAGAATAGGAAGTTGGCTGAAGAACTGAATAGGAAAGTAGAAGATCAGATTAGGAAGCTGGCAGAAGAACAGAATAGGAAATTAGATGCAATAGGGGGGCGAATAGGACGCGCCGAAGAACAAATTGTGTTAACGAAGAATGAGATGACTAAAATCGCGGAGCGGGTAGAAAGTCACGAGCAGTGGACCGCCGAAGAATTAGGGAAACAGAAAAAGGAATTAGAATCCCAAGTAATCAATCTGGGGGGAGAATTAGAGAATAAGCTATATCAGCAATTAGATATTAAAACCGCTAAGCAGGACGAGAAAATTGAAAGGATACAATTGGTAGTCAAGGAAGAAATGCTGGAGAACAAGAGGGAATGCGAGGAGAAGGTTGTGTCATTACGGACAGAGATTGAACAAATAAAAGAATGCAAGGCATCCCCAATCGCAGCAAGCGGGACGGTACCATTTACCCCACCAAGATCATTAAAATTTTCAGGAGACGGGGGAAAGAAAATCCATGCATATTTATGAAGGCAGCAGAACGACATCTAGATGTTATCAATACTTCGGAAAGGTGTAAAATTCAATTATTATACTTAATGTTAGAAGGCAACGCAAGGATATGGGCCGATACATTCGATAAGTTTCCCGAATCAGTAAAGGCATTTAAAGATCGATTCCTTGAGCGGTACTGGAATGAGGAAATTCAAATTAATTTTAAAATCAGCTTAATGAATAATCATTACAACCAGTCAATGGGAAGCTTGCGGGAATACGCAACAAGGCGTATCATGGAATACAAAACGCTATCCCCACCGATGAGCGATCAGGAAATAATATGTGTACTGACGAGACAGTTCCCAGTCACAGTGCAGAATCTTTTACGTAGTGTGCAGCACACCGACCTGGAAAGATTCCAGAATGTGTTAGGAGGGTACGACTTGACGTTCGCAGGCGTACCAAAGAACAGAAATGAAGGGAATGTTAATATGGTTAGATCGGAACGTAACGAGGGGCAAGGGAATGATAGGAGCAATGATTACCAGAGAAACCAACGCGGAAGAGGGGGAGACGGATGGAGACCAGAGCCGGGGAACCAGAGACCGGACTGGAATAGATCTAATTCAAACCGTACGGAGACGCGAGGTGGGGGCGGGAATGCACCCGACCGATTAGCACAGCCTAGCACAAGTAGTGATCAAGGACACTATTTAAACTAATAGAGTCCGCGGTGATAGGTGGCCCCATTGCGGACGCGGAAATCGATGATGTAAACGCGGTCTCCATAAACGCTATGCAGCCGGTAACCTACGATACCCAACCGTGGCGGAGATGTAAGAACTCAGCGGTCAGAATCAGGAAATGTCCCACGATATCGATAGAATGTGAAGGTATAATTAAAGAAGTTTTAGTGGATACAGGGTGCACGACTACAGTAGTATCAGAAGAAATGTATGAGGAGTTAAAAGCAACAGGAAAAGAAGTAATGTGTCTGCCTATGAATAGGGCGTATGTGATTGGGGCAACTCAGAAGAAGTCAAGCCCCATCACAAAACAAATTATGTTTCAAGCCAGGATTGGCAACCAAGTATATGAGATGGTGGCCCTGGTAGTCAAAAAATTATTGTATTCGGTAATCATAGGGACGGATTTTCTGGTCGATCACAGAGCAAATATAGATCTAGAACGGCAGGTGGTAGAACTGGGGAGCCAGGCGGTAGGATTTGACATAGGGATGGACGAAGAATACGAAGCGTGTACGGGCGTAATGGCAGAAGATTCATTAGAAGAACAGCTGAGGCAGCAAACGGAGAAGCAGATTGAGAAGGTTACGGAAGAACAGAGTAAAGAATTAGGTAAACAGAAAAGATCCGAGGAGGAACAGAATAGGAAGGCGGAGGAACGGAATAGAAAACTAATAGAAGAACAGAACGGGAAGGTGGTTGAAGAACAGATTAAGAAGCCGGCAGAAGAAATGAGAAGAATCACAGAAGAACGGAATAGGAAGCTCATCGAAATATGCGAAAAACCGTATGGGAAAGCGGAGGAACTGGATAGGAAAGATGAGGTGCTAAAATTTCAATTATGCTATCAAGTAGATGCTAGGGTAGCGGTAACAGATAGAAACGAGGGGATGACGAACCAAATCCATGAAGAAGTCAAGACAGCGGAGGGCAAAACGGTGGAGGTCCAAATCGAGACCGAGGAGGATGTTTATAAAGTGAAAGTGAAAACGGAAGAATTGAAATTAATAATGGAAGTAGAAATGGAAATGAAAATAGAAGAAATGGAGCGTATAATAGAAGAAGAAATCGTGGAAAATATACAAGGGTGCGAAGTGAAAAGAGTACAAGAAGAGTTTAAACAGGAAGAAGACGGGAAAATGTCGCCAAGTGTCAAGTATGGGGTGACACCAATTATGCCTCCAAAGTCGATGAAATCTCTGGGAGATGGGACGGAAAACCCTAAGGTAGTTCTGCGAGCAGAAGAACGGTACCTAGCATCAAACAACATATTGGAAGGATACAAGATCCAGTTATTACACCCAATGTTAGAGGAGAACGCCAGGACATGGGCAGAGAATTTTGGTATATTTCCGAAATTTTTGAAGGGATTTGAAAACAAGATTTCTGTACGAAAGCGGAATGAAGAAACCCAAATAAACATCAAGAGCGACCAGAGGAATGGCCATTACAACTACATCACGGGAAGTCGTAGTGAATACAGAACGAAGAGCGTTATGGAGCCAAAAACATTATTTGCTCCTATAAAATATCAAGGAATTATTTGCATGTCAACGCGACAGTATCCTGTCACCGTGCAAAGCCTACTGAGCAGAGCAGATCATACCGATTTAGGAAAGGGTTTGAAGATATTGGAGGGGTACAACTTTATGTTTGCAGATGCCCCAAAGTATGGGAATGAAGGAGATGTAGGCAGGTCAAGAATGGAGCGAAGTCAGGGGCGAGGGAAGAGTGATGGTATGGTCAACAATTGGTACAAACGTAGAAGAGGTCGCAGCTGGAAATGGGATGATACTTATCAAGATGTGTTCAACACGTTGGAAGCTATGTCCTACAACTGTAATTTGGGAAATCAATGTCAGCAAAATGAAGAGGAATCGTCGCACAAGAGACAAGACATAGTAGGACATTACAAGCTTCAAATCGGAAACCTGGTCAACATGTATGGAAAATAGTGAAGTGTAAATAGTGTAATATTAGTGTTAATACAAGTAATCACATGTTAATTCGATTCTAAGTTATAAGTGTATATAGGGCGTCGAGGAATATGCAAAAGAGTGCAACCATCGGCAGTGACGATGTTACTAGTGTGAATTTTGTCCAGAAGCGGGAAAAATTCAAAAAAAGAAAGGGGGGGGTGATGAAACCCAGATTATGTGTTTCATTACACTAATTAAATCATTAGTGTAAGAATTCAATAGCTATTCTGGACTGCGCGGTGCGAGCGCCGGGCGCTGCGAGCAGCGGGCAGCCGGCAACGGTCGCCGCCGCCACCGGTGCCCGCCGGGAGGCGAGCGTGAGAACGGCGGGTACAAGCGTGGCAGCGCGCACGTGCAAAAAGTTCGTTAGTTGGATTGAGGCGGCCGCCGCCGAAGGATGTGCCGACGTGCGGCCGGCGAAGGGGAGAGGTTAGCAGAGCGGCGACCAGTGCGGACGTGTAGCGAGGGCTCTCCGCTAGTGAATGGACGCATGTAATACGCGACATAGTTATGTGATTAGGAATCGCAAAGTAATGGACATGTAAACAGAACATTAGAAGTATCAGTATAGTAAAAGATTAGTGTTGGTAAAATAATTGACGTCGCTCTTATTAGTTGGTGCGGAGGGAACATTCTTGAAAGCGTGCGGTACAGAACTGTGACCAGTATACGGAGTAGGCGGGGGTCGTGTAATTAAACCCACTAATGGACAGTGATTCGAGGAAGGTGCGCAGCCGAGGTATCAAGATCTTGTTCGGGGAAGAATTGTTGGAGCATCAGCCGTGGATGATCACCACGCCATCTGCTGCCGACGGCCCGCAGCAGTAGCAGAGGTCGACAACCCTGTCGGCACGAGCGGCTCGACGAACCTCAGAGGTATTCAAACGGGGCCCCGAAGGTATGAAAGTTGTATTTTACTCTTAATCTTGGTACCAAGGCGGAGTATAAAAACGGTGTCTGATTATGTAAATAGTAACTTTGATTGAAAATAAATCTTGTCATAATTGTATTTCTATGTATGAATAACTTCCCCAACGTTGCACCGACTTATCCTAGGACCCATTCACGTAAAAGACACCCTCTCTTAGTGTTATATTGCAGTGAAGATACCCGGCACCACCAGGTACGTCACAATATATATATATATATATATATATATATATATATATATATATATATATATATATTGTAACGAATATTGCATCACCTGCCGAAGTCGCTGCGCGTGGATTGCGTCATCTGCCGCCGTCCCTTCCCTTCCCCCGAACTAGACGGTTCCGGACTATTCGCGAGCCGCGGGGAAACGCCGTGAAAGAGCCAGGTGCCTGGAGACAAGCGCCGGGCAGGTATAAATGCGCCGGCCGCGGCGGCCGCGAGTTAGTTAACAGGAGAGAAGTTTAACAGAAGTCAGAGTTAACAGAAGGAAGTCAGTAGTGAGCAGTAAGACGTCAGTCCGTCAGTGTGTCCGAAGTGGAAGCTGTGCTGGGAAGTGTGCATTGCGATGAAGAGTGGTGCAGTGGTTGAACAGCAGTCAGCAGTCTGAAGTCTGCAGTGGAAGCTGAGCTGTGAAGGGTGCATCGCGGTAAGCAGTGGTGCAGTGGGGAAACAGCAGTCAGCAGTTTGAAGTCTGCAGTGGAAGCTGAGCTGTGAAGTGGGCATCGCGGTAAACAGCAGTGCAGTGGACCCTGGTGTGCGCAGTGAAGTGTGGTCTGCGCAAGGAATTGTGGTCTGCGCAGGGGAATTGTGGTCTGTGCAGGGAATTGGGGTCAAGTGCAGTGGACCGTGGACAGTGCATGGACTGACTGATACTGTAGAAGAAGAGAACTGTTTAAATAAATAGTGTGTAAGAAGTGAACTGTGTAAATAAATCAAGAGAACGGAGTCGTGTGTAACAGTGTAAATAATTAAGTGTAATATATCTGTAAATAGACAAAGTAGATTTTAGTGTATAGTTGTTCCCGAATAAAACGTCTTTGTTTAAACAATATTGAGTTGGTTTTAATTCACCACGGAGAAACGTTACAATTGGTGTCAGGTGTGTGGGGTTGGTGTGTGTTTAAATCAGAATAACGTGTGGTGAATTAAAACCTTAATGAAAATGGAATTCACAAAATCCTTACGGGAACTGAGAGTAACCGAGTTGAAGATGGAGTTAGAAGACAGGGATCTGGAGACCACCGGAACGAAAGCAATATTACAAGAACGTCTTGCTAACGCGTTGAAGGCAGCAGGAGAGGATCCAGAGAGTTTTCGCTTCGAGATGTATTACAAGGGTATCTCTGTCCGAGCAGTCGTAGCAGAAATGCGAAAAATATGGGAGATAGCTGACACAACGTCAGAAGAAAAACTGACAGAAAATTCCAGAATTTCGGAAGAAAAGGTGTCAGAAAACCTGGAACAACAGATAACGCCGAATAATAGATTGGTTAGAGAAGAAATCGAGGAGATAATTTTAAAGAACGAAGAGAAAGTTGACAAAATTGAAGAGAAATTTCTGAAGAGCGAGGAAAAATTACTAAATCCAGAAGAAGCGGCAGCGAAAGAAGAAGCGGCAGCGAAAGAAGAAGCGGAAGCGAAAGAAGAAGCGGCAGCGAAAGAAGAAGCGGCAGCGAAAGAAGAAGCGGCAGCGAAAGAAGAAGCGGCAGCGAAAGAAGAAGCGGCAGCGAGAGAAGAAGCGGCAGCGAAAGAAGAAGCGGCAGCGAAAGAAGAAGCGGCAGCGAAAGAAGAAGCGGCAGCGAAAGAAGAAGCGGCAGCGAAAGAAGAAGCGGCAGCGAAAGAAGAAGCGGCAGCGAAAGAAGAAGCGGCAGCGAAAGAAGAAGCGGCAGCGAAAGAAGAAGCGGCAGCGAAAGAAGAAGCGGCAGCAAAAGAAGAAGAAGAAGCAGCAGCAAAAGAAGAAGAAGCAGCAGCAAAAGAAGAAGAAGAAGCAGCAAAAGAAGAAGAAGAAGCAGCAGCAAAAGAAGAAGAAGAAGCAGCAGCAAAAGAAGAAGAAGAAGCAGCAGCAAAAGAAGAAGAAGAAGCAGCAGCAAAAGAAGAAGAAGAAGCAGCAGCAAAAGAAGAAGAAGAAGAAGAAGAAGCAGCAGCAAAAGAAGAAGAAGAAGCAGCAGCAAAAGAAAAAGCAGAAGTAGAAAAAGAAGTTTTTAAACGAGTGGTAGAAAATGAAGATGGCTCCCAGAAGAGGAGAAATGATTTTGTCTACCGAATTGAAAGGTCCCGGTATGAAAACACGCGGGTCATCCATTCCAGTCGGCTGGCCCCGTGCGCGGGAGGTAATGAAAATGACGGAGAAGACACCACAGGAGTTTGTGAGTTGGGCATGAAAATGTTCACTTTTGACGAGTTTATGTCTCATAATGGCGGGAATGATATGGCGCGTTGTGGTGTGGCAATGGAGGTGCAACAGGATCTGTTTACGGTACGCCAGAAATATTCATTAGCGCATTGTGTTGCCCAGGATCTGGATATGACCAGAGGTGTTGCTGCTGTATTCGGAAGAAAATACAAGAGAATGGAAGAATTGGAGAACCTGCGACCGGATATTGGGAATGACCTGCTTCTCCGCGACGTGAGTAAAGATGTGCATTTTGTTATCACAAAAAGAAAGTCACATCGCAAGGCCACCTTCAGAATCTTGGGAAAACTCTGCTTGAATTACGCCAACAATATCTGCATTATTTCACTAAACGCGATCCGGGACGGATCGCATCTAAGGAGGGGGCAATGTAACGAATATTGCATCACCTGCCGAAGTCGCTGCGCGTGGATTGCGTCATCTGCCGCCGTCCCTTCCCTTCCCCCGAACTAGACGGTTCCGGACTATTCGCGAGCCGCGGGGAAACGCCGTGAAAGAGCCAGGTGCCTGGAGACAAGCGCCGGGCAGGTATAAATGCGCCGGCCGCGGCGGCCGCGAGTTAGTTAACAGGAGAGAAGTTTAACAGAAGTCAGAGTTAACAGAAGGAAGTCAGTAGTGAGCAGTAAGACGTCAGTCCGTCAGTGTGTCCGAAGTGGAAGCTGTGCTGGGAAGTGTGCATTGCGATGAAGAGTGGTGCAGTGGTTGAACAGCAGTCAGCAGTCTGAAGTCTGCAGTGGAAGCTGAGCTGTGAAGGGTGCATCGCGGTAAGCAGTGGTGCAGTGGGGAAACAGCAGTCAGCAGTTTGAAGTCTGCAGTGGAAGCTGAGCTGTGAAGTGGGCATCGCGGTAAACAGCAGTGCAGTGGACCCTGGTGTGCGCAGTGAAGTGTGGTCTGCGCAAGGAATTGTGGTCTGCGCAGGGGAATTGTGGTCTGTGCAGGGAATTGGGGTCAAGTGCAGTGGACCGTGGACAGTGCATGGACTGACTGATACTGTAGAAGAAGAGAACTGTTTAAATAAATAGTGTGTAAGAAGTGAACTGTGTAAATAAATCAAGAGAACGGAGTCGTGTGTAACAGTGTAAATAATTAAGTGTAATATATCTGTAAATAGACAAAGTAGATTTTAGTGTATAGTTGTTCCCGAATAAAACGTCTTTGTTTAAACAATATTGAGTTGGTTTTAATTCACCACGGAGAAACGTTACAATATATATATATATATATATATATATATATATATATATATATATATTTGTAAATCTATCATTACTTTTGCTTCATGAAAGGCATAGTTATACAAACTCACAATGTATTATAAAAATGTAGCATAAGGAAAAAATATGTTGAGAAAGGGGATAACACAATTGTCATTACGGAAAAACAAAAGGGATGGTCTTCTTCCAAACACCGAAAATTGTCTGAGTGTAAAAAATAATTAAAATAAAATATTGTAATGTGCTAGTTGGCTATGAAATTGAACAATTACATGATTTAAGCAATGTATGACAATATATTTAGTTTGTTTGATTGTGACAATAATTCTATATGATTTTAATTATTACAATTCATTATTGTTATTACATAAAATATGAACAGTTCAAAATAAAATCAAATTATATTTATATTGCCCAGTTGTTGATATTTTGCATCAAACAACTCTTTGATGTTTTAAATCACGCAGAATTTGTTTGGTTGTTTTTGTTTTTGCCAATTTTTGTATTTAAATATTCGCCAAAAGTGTAGCAGTGTGACATATTGAATAAGGATAAATCCGGAGATATAGTGCGCTATTCAAATTTTAATCTGTTGAATAGTATGATATTCTGCCAATTACAATTTGTCCTTTCTCTGAACTGTTATTTCACTTCCAAGTGCGCTCTTACCAAATAGTATAAAATATATATTCTATATGCTATTCGTTTAGTTCCCAAGGGCAGATCGATTGAAAAAGTGATGATGGAGTACAACCTTTCCCCGCTAGGTGTCAGGCATATCTCTCTGAAGACTATTGTCAGTGTCTGGGCAACACTCAAGAGAAATAAGATGAATCATGAGAGAAGGAACATGCTTCTTGCATCATGGCATTTACTTTTTTATCTGTCAAAGAACAGTTAAAACTGTGAAAGACAAGTGGAAGAGAAGTAATCTATGTAAGTACTTAATGTTTTAAGTTAATTTCTCTTAAAAATACACTTGAACATTATGAACTCTTTCGGGGATCTAATCGAAACTACAAAACATTTCTATGTTCGATTAATCCATGACATTATATGTGTGATCCTAAAACAATGAAAAGTAACATTATAAAAATATTATTTGTAAATATATGGTTTTGTTCCATTGTTTGATAATGTTCCATTGTTTTGATATCGTGAACCGTTTATAAGTTATGGGGGTGGCACATAGTTGGTGGGACTCCCTGTATATTTTTTAAATAGTGTTGGATAGATCATAAAAGAGGAAAACAACGATGTATAATTTGTTAATGTTTTGATAATAATTTGAGTATAAAATATTACTAATATGAAATTCAAACAACAATATATTCTTTAGTGGCTTTCGTAACTGTCGCCGTTGGGGAAGGTCGTTGTCGCCTTCGTGGCTTCGAGACTGTAAACTTGGGGAGAAAAGACTTAGAGCGGTGGCCGTGAGAGATAAGGGCGTAACTATAGCAATCCATGGTCTTGACATGAAGAACACATGAACAAACATCAATATTAACGGAGAGTTGTTTTTCCATTGATTCATGTGAAGTGAACTTTTCTTCTACTCAAATTCCAAAGCATCGATCATTGAAAAGAACGACATTAAAAAATTGTGAGCGTAAGGAACATAAAGGTCATTTTCAAACTTTGAAAAATCGAGCTCAGTGTGTAATGGCAGAAACAAGACTGCATTTTAAAACATGGCAAGGGAAGGAATGCTTGAAGTTGTTCTCAATAATATCGAAATATTTCATCACATAATAAGTAGATAGAAATTTTCTATAATTATTTTCTGTTAATAACCTTCCTATTTAACACATCAGTGTATCCAAAAAACAAAGCAATAAAAACTTTGAAATACTATTGACAGTTGAATAAATTTAATTTGACAAATATATAACAGAAATGCACATCAGCACTCACGACTATTGGAGTGTTCGTCACTTCATAGCGGCACGTGCTGCCACAATCCTTCTTCTCAGGTCTTCTGGAGCCGCGGCCTACCTCTCAAACGCTTTCTTTTAAAATTGTATTCACAGAAAATAGTAGTTTACATAATAAGGGCGCGAAACAGGGGGTTAACGCACGAGTCGAGTTTGTCGTCCTCGCTCGGACGACAAACAAAACGACGAAAGACAAGATTGCGAATATCACCCCGTGCCCGATACTATTTTTTAACACACCGTGAGCGAAACGCAAAGCGTCAAGTAAATTAAATAACTTCAAATACCTACTTGTACAAAAGTAAAATGATTCCAGTGTCGTAACACAATATTTGTAAATAATAAACAAAGACGTCGTCGAGACGAAAGACACTTGCGAATCGTTACAGATGTTTCGCACACCTTCGCGATGTTTCTCACACTGTAAAAGATTAGTTGTTTCGCACACAGAAAACAAGCACAAGAAACAGTTTCGCGCACGGTGTGTTAAAAAAGTCCTTACTGGTGAGATATGGAGATTGTACTACATGCTAATGTTTAACACAGACCCGCTGTATCCATTGGTTTGTATGTTCTTGGTTTAGAACACCCCTTGGCATTTGACATTATGTGCTGGGCTATAATCTCGCTAAAAATACATCTCAGGCGAGGAGTACAGTGGCTCTCACAATTGAACGTACACTTTCACTGTACACCTTTAATGGTACCACGAATTCTTCTTATATGAATATTTCTAGAAATAAAATATGTAATTCTGATATTTGAGGTTTTCCGTAAGGACTAGTGCAATTTGAAAACATAAAAATGCTTTATTAAATGTAAAATAAAATATTTTGTGTCTTACCTACAAATAAGCGTTGCACAGAAATGAATGTGCACCATCAGAAGCGCACCTTGAAACGTACCCGTTAAAATGTTTTCCTGGGCACAAAGTAGTCACAGACATTTAGTGACAGACCATGGTCAGATATGCGGAGAGCAACATCAAATTGAAAATGGCCCCAAGAAGGGAAACGACGATGGAAAAACGAAGATTTATGCATTTAGCCATGAGAGAACGATTACTACGAGGTGTTGCGAAGGTAGTGGCAAAATCTCATTCAAGGTATAATAGACAAATTCAAGTACGATGGCAGATTAACTAATAAAAGCGGTAGAGGCCAAAAACCGATACTCAGCGAACGAGATAAAAGAGATATTGTCAATCACATCAGCAGGAATCCTTTTCAAAGTGTTGTTAAAATGACTGCATGCGTGGTTTCAGCAACAGGGGGGATCCACAGAAACCGTCGAGACCCAGGTTACAACGGGAGAGTAGGAAAGAGGAAGCTTTGGACTAGTAAGGACAATCGGCGCAATAGACTGCAAATTGATAAATATTAAAGAAATTACCCTTCGAAGTTGTGGGAATCTGAGATTTTCAATGAAGAAAGTAAATTCATCGTACATTATACGATCAAAAGTATCTGGACACTTGGCTGAAAATGGCTCACCAGTTCGTGGCGCCCTCCATTGGTAATGCTGGAATTCAATAGGGTGTTGGCCCAACGTTAGCCTTGATGACAGCTTCCACTCTCGCAGATATACTTTCAATCAAGTGCTGGAAGGTTTCTTGGGGAATGGCAGCCCATTCTTCACGGAGTGCTGCACTGAAGAGAGGTATCGATGTAGGTTGGTGAGGCCTCACACGAAGTCGACGTTCCAAAACATCCCAAAGGTGTTCGATAGGATTCAAGTGAGGACTCTGTGCAGGCCAGTCCATTACAGGGATGTTTTTGCCATGTAACCACTCCGCCACAGGCGTGCAGTATGAAGAGGTGCTCGATCGTGTTGAAAGATGCAATCTCCAACCCCGAATTGCTCTTCAACAGTGGGAAGCAAGAAGGCGTTTAAAGCATCAACGTAGGACTGTGCAGTGATATTGCCACACAAAACAACAAGGGGTGCAAGCCCCCTCCATGAAAAACACGACCACACCACCACCACTTTGGACGTGTCCGGATACTTTTGATCACATAGTGTATTTGGATCAGACGGACAGCACGACGTTTGAGAGAAGATTAACGCAGCCTTAGAAGGTAAGAATGTGCCTGCAACTGTAATTCACGGCGGGGGCTTCGTAAATAGTGGCTCCGGCACATGCGGCTGTATGTTTGCGTCAAGTGTCGGGAATCTCTATTTTATTGATTACACAAGTTGACCAATTTAGATACTTATTAATTTTAAGTAGGAATATCAAAAAAGTGTAGTGAATCATGGACTGGGGTCGACATAGTACTTTTTAGCAGGACAACGTGCCCTTCCTCACACCGCATATTGTGAAGTTATGGTGGCTATATAATGTACCAAAGCGCTTTGAAATGCCCCTACAATAACCTGAACTCAATCCTATAGAGAGCTTGTGGTGGGAATTGAAAAAACCTGTACAGAAACAAAGTTTCAAGAGCTCAAGAGAAAGAAAAGCTAAAGAACGGAGAAAAATTGCGCCCTAATTTACAAGGATGCTAGTCATTCCACAAGCAGTTATTATTTTTCGTTTTTCTGGAAGACAAATTTCCAGTGTACGTTAATGTTTGTGGTGAATTGCATATGCATTAGAGAAGTTTTATTTATTATCTATTCACTTAATTCAAGATATTTTTGTAACATATGAGTGAAGAATGCTTGCTTTAATACATATTTTTTTGTGTCTCACAATTCTGAAAATATATAAAATTAAATATTTTTTCTGCCAGTTTGGATTTTCCTACATAGTGTACGGTCAATTTTGAGAGCCATTGTACATTGTCATTTGTTAATATGTTCTATGTTCATTGATACGTATTTCGTTCATTGAAACGTATAGAAATTTCTTGCGAATTTGCGAATAGTATTTATTTTATTGGGAGAACATCTAAATCCAGTGCAAAAGACCTAACTATACTGTTTTCTTATCCATTTATGAACATCAGTAGTCGTATGGCGGCGAAGTGGACGAGTGATAATCGTAATTAAAAAATAAATTTACAACTTGCTACACTTCTGATATTGAGGATTGTGAATGAAAAGCCAGACCTGCAGTAAAAGTGCATCTCCAAGTTATCCAATTCGGCAAAAAGATCACGATAAACACTGGAGAATTTGCAAAAGTCTTCTTTTAAGGGGTAACTGTAATCCCAAACAGAAAAAAATGCGGCCACTTCCAAGATGAAACAAGGTGTTCTGGCAAGTGTGTTTATAGATTCGCATGCAGGTTGTAAAAACTTTGCCAGGGATGCTGGAATATGCAAATGAAGTGTGCAACTGTTTCTGCAGCAGCACAGCAACGTATCCTATCTGCGAACTAGATTCATATCATAACCCAGTGATTACTATCTCCAAATTAATTAGTGCTTTACCTAATTGCTCACCGCATTTATCTACTTACAAAATAAATTAGCATATATTTCAAAATCGGGTATCATAGCTTCTTTCTCCATTGTTGAATCTCAAAACTCTAGCAGAAATCGACTAATGCACACTTTTGTTTACTAATGGCATCAACGTTCAATTGATTATTCATCTCATTCGCTAGCCGTTACTCACAATGGACTCTAAAAATATCCGTTATCTGAGCAATTACATAATTTAATATCACAAAAGAACAAAATCAGACGTTTATGGACAAAACATCGTCTACCTCATTTGAAATCTGCATTCAACCATTTCACTAAATTGGTACGTCATGCTCTTACAATGTTCCAATTAAGAAGTTACAAAAAGAAACTAAGTAAATCTTAATTCACAAGGCTCATCTATTTGGAAAGCATCACGTCAATTGCTAGGTCAGTCAACCAATATTCCGCCATTAAAAAGTAACAATAAAATTGCACACACTTTCTTTTTTGAAAAAGCTAAGATGTTAGCAGATTATTTTAAAACCCAGCATGTAATAATCGATAGAGGACACATGCCAGACACATTTTGTTCAATCACCAAAATTTGATGTATCAAATCGAATTTATTTTGTATCACTCAACGAAATATTTGAACTAATCAAGAAACTACCTAACAAAAAATCACCAGGCCATGACAAAATCACTGCCCACATTCTAAAGAATCTGCATAGACATGGTCTTGCTTACCTAAACAATATATTTAACTCTGCATTACAACTAGGATATTATCCTAATTTTTAGAACCACTCTTTAATTATACCTATTCTGAAGCCTAAAAAATCAAATCTTCTTTCAAATTATATACCGATTAGTTAAATTCCAATTATGTCAAAAATATTCGAAAGACTAGTATAAAAAAAAATTAAAAAATCATTCTCGATACCAACGTGCTTCCTTCTTCCGTCTTCCTTCCAATTTCGCTTCAGAGAAAATCACTAAAGTCATCAGTAATTAAAATGAAAAAAACAAATTCCTTTTTCATTCCAATCTGGTTTTCACCTACTTGCAGTTTTCTTAGATGCCCTGGCGATCGAGTGAGGCATGATGGATTAAAATTTAAATTCAGGAAAATAGGAATACCATTATATTTCTATAACGTATCGAGTTTTCTATTGAACCGCACCTTCTCTGTACGTCATAACTCTTTCTTCACCTCGGGCTGTTCTTGCTGGGGTTTCACAAGGATCCTCATTATCTCCTTATTTAATTTGTACATCGCAGATATTCCTACAAGTAAAACAGTTAGCAGAGCTCTCTTTGCAGATAATACTTTACACTTTTATGCAAACCAAAACTTAAACACAACATGTGGTGTAATTCAATGTCACCTAAAAACAGAAAATTGGTCAAATTATGGAAAATCAAAATTAACTCCAATAAATCAATAGCCAAAGCATTTACTTTAAGGTATCCTGTTTTTTGTCGCCCCTTATCTCTGGACTCTTCTATCATTCCCTGGTCTCCTCTAAGTTCGTCTATTCGTTATCTCGGTGTTCCCATAGACACAAGAGTCAGTTGGCACAGCATCTCGTCCAAAGAAATTGAAGTTATTAGACGGTTAGCTATTTTACATTCGATTCTCAATCGCAACTTTTCTTTAAAAATCCATTCCTCTTAAACCATTTACAAATCTATTCTTCGTCCGATATTAACTTTTGCATGCCCTGCTTCGATTTCAGCTGCTCCAACCACATTAAATAAGTATATTTGAAAAGCAAATCTTAAGAAGAAGAAGAAGAGTAAATGCTCCCTGGTTTGTCAGCAATAAGACACTTCACAACGATCTTGCAATACAACCGATTACTTCCTTTATTACGAAACTGGCACATAATTTCTTCAATAATTTAAATCATGTAGAAGGATCAGTCTTTTACGAAATAGACATTGATCAACACTCACTCTCCCACTTAAGAAACAGACTCCCATTTCACACTTTCCTTCAATATCGCTCCGACATTAGATAAGGTAAAAACATTTCTTTCATTCACCAGTCTTTGCGATCGTATTCCTTTTCACACCTGGTCATCGTTCTTTAACGAATTTTTCTCGCAATAACCTTGGTTGAAAGTGCAACTTAAGAAAATCACTATCAGGGAGGTGACAAGAAGTTACCCCTTTCACACTTTGCTGATATAAAGCTACTCGGTCAAACCAACTGAAGAGCCTCACGGTTGAACGTTGTACTATCTGTCAAGGAAAAATTTAAAAAAATACAAAAAAGAAGAGATTAGTCACTAGAAAAAATTAATTGAGTGATGTTTTTGAAGAAAATAGAAGTTTCCTCAGGCCGAGATGCGAGCAATTGCGAAACATCCTCAGGGAAAGGATCTCTAGAGGCATCGGGCAACAAGTGGAGGCAAGTAAGATCGATTCACTCGCTCAAGCATTATGCGAATGCCACTCTGCGCGGAGCACTCGGAGGAGGATTGCGAGGTCGCGGCTAGCCGAAGTGGTGACGGCGTTCTGTGGTATGAATTTACTTGCGCAAAACCAACGCTAAAATTGTATTTCAATGTTAGAACCTGTCGGGGTTTAACTGCAGACATTTTTATTATTTTTATATTATTACACTTTTGTTAACAAATAAATTCAAATAATAGAGTTTAGATTTGTTTATTTCCTGACTGTCAGTCCCTCAGTGGTCAACGCTAACGTCAAAGTCGTACACGTGATTTTCTCCGAACGATCTGAACCAACTCCATGTCTGGGAGTTTCAAGAGGATATTTTGATTTTTGTGGATCATTTATATGAAGCCTTAACAACATTTTAAAAAGTTTCTCAAAAATGGCTCCATATATTTTGATTTAACTTTGTCCATGGATAGGGTGAATAACTTCCGTGGTTGAGCAGGTATCTTGTGGTTATCCATAATATGATAAATGAACTAATCGTCCACAAAAGAGTTAACGTTCGGGAAACACTTTTCCCATCCTCAGTGGGTCTTGCCCAAGCAACATGGATCACTCATAAATGTTCACAACATGGTCAAAAACTATGAAAAGTGCAAAACATGCTGGGTACAGCTAGGAGGCAGCAATCTTTTGGACACTTTTCCCGATAGTTAACTCTGGGTAATAATTAAGAAAAATTATTAAAACTTTTGTGGACGATTATTTCCTTTACCATATTAGGGTGAATAACGCTTAAGAGAATGGTGAGTCTCATGTTCGTTAAAATCCCTGATTATTGACCACAGACAAACGGACGTTTTGGAGCCAATCGATTTTTCGGACTCAAGAAACAACAAAGCATGGATTCTGGCTACCTCACGTGTTAGAGGGGATTTTTTCTAAATTTAGCAACAGGATTTATCCAATTTTTCGTTACCAGAACCCGATAATAAGAGTTTTTCTGGCGAATATTGGTCGTTTCCTGGCGAAAATTGGTAGTTTTCTGGCGCACAAGTGGTGGTCTAGTAGTAACGTGACTGGCGTGTTGACTCTAAAGACGGCGATAGGAGGCGGTGATAAAATGACGGCGCGATGAAAAAGTTTTTGCTAGTTGGAAATTTTTTCTGGTTCATGTAGTAGTATATCCTTGCTTTATAAATAATGCGAGAATGTATGTGCTGTTGTAGTACCACCAGTTTGTCACGAGGTCCGACAATTAGAGTTTTTCTCCCGAATCGTCGGCGAATTCCACCGCACAATTACAATACTTTGTTTTTACTTTACACTTAGTAAGGCGAAAAAGTCAAAAGAGTGAACTCAATCTCTAGTAGAGAATCGCGTACAGCAATGGAGTTGTAAAGAAGAATTCTGATACACGGGACCAGTATCTCAAAAACGTGTCACTTTATGTGAGCGGCAGATGAATACATTTCCCTTTCAGTGGGTGGAAGTTACTGCCTACTTAATATTACCCAATTCTGTCCGTTTTGAGAGTGTAATTTCAAAAAGAATCAGAGAAATATTTGCACGGAAATTATAGACAAAACATTTGAAGTGTTTGACAACAAATCAAATGTTAAAAAGTGGCAAAAATATGTCTCACGAAGCCGTACTCTTTCAGCATAAGCAATATTATGTTATATTTAAGAACTCTTTGAAAAGGGATGGCTTTATATATTAAATACAATACCTAGTGTTGATACAAGGAATGTACTTCTCATCCGGAGGATCCGTGTTGTATAGCTGAGACAACTCGCATTTACGAGCGATGTGACTGGAGTACGATCTCCATCGAATATACATGGATTTTATGTAGGAAATAGCATGTTCGTGACTGATGTCCTCGGCGCTCTCTCCTTGGTTCTCATTCCATTGCATCCATTTGACAATTCCATCATCATTGACAATTCCATCATCAACTTCATCATTATATCAGAAAGCAAACGACTTATCTGTGCGACCCGACGCCGACAAATGAGACATATTGTATTTTCGGAACTACGGCCGGTTGGTCGTCTCCCCAAAAGTTCATGCAAGACGAGAAGTAAATGAATAAATAATGTTACATATGTTTACATGTTTTCTAAGGCGTTTCTGAATACGATTTCACGCGAGATTTTTAAGGTTTACAGAATTTTAGGATTTGAAGACTGATTTAATTCAAGCATTTACTTTTGCTAAATAGAGTGAAAATACAAGAAGATAAAAATTAAATAAATTTCGCTTCATCACTTCATCACTTCCATCACTTCATCATCCCGAAAGAAAACTATAAAGTTGTCTTAAAATAGATGTTCGAAGTAATAAGAGAAACATTTTGGTTCTAACTCATTGTTTTGCAAATAATTTGAATACGACACAATTACATTCGCCATTAAGTTATTGAGATATGAATACAATATAAACTTAACGTCAAAAAATGTTTAAACATTCTATATCTAACCTAGACGAATACTACATCGTTTTAGTGACTCTAGTTTATATCCCGGCAATGTTAAACGGAAAAGACTTGCTACGAGTACAACTCATGTCATTGTTTCGAAATAAATGTGAAATTTCCTCCGTTTCTCTATTATCACTGTTTTATGTTGAAAAACATTTGGTGAAATAAATATTTCTTCTCTAATACTTTTCTTTTTAGTTTTAAACGTTCGATTTTCGTTCATCGGCGAGGTATACACATATCATTTCAGTTAACTGTTTGAATAGCAAAAATAGACGTCCTCGATAAAATTTCAATGTTAATACCATGCATGTAAATTTCGACATAATGACATTATCAATATTATTTTGTTGGTGTAATACTAAATCGTGATTTTCGTTGCCGTGAAATAATAACAATGAATGGCATTTGAAGATACAATATTTTTTATATTTATATTTTTAGAGGACATCTAAGTATGCATTTGTTTTAACATATTCATCGAGGAAGAGAATTAGTGATATATCATGATTTTTCGTGATATATCTGTCACGATGGATAGGAGGTAAGGTTCCAGAAGAAACGTAATGAGACGATTTCGTTTTCTCGTTGTCGAAGCTTATTCACTTCAGCTTTAGAGAGCACAAAGAAAATTTGTTTTGCAAATGTTTTTACGAAACACGGGCGCGCAAGTAGCTTTTGAAACGTGGTAAACATTTCTCCCCGAAACACGCATCATCAGCATTTGGAGAAGAGGGATGCTCATCAACCACTTTCAGTGTGGGAACCGCGACGTAGTTTTAGGATATTTGTGTTTGCATAGGTTCCGGTCAGACTTCTAAATAGCCTCTCTTTTCGAAATGGAGAGCACATCTGGTTGGACCGAGCGAAGTGGCACAGTGCGTAGTGCGCTGACGTCGCAATCGAAAGGTCCGAGTTCGATTCCCGGGCCAGCTATCCTGTCCGGGCTTTCGCGGTTTCCCTCGGTCATAAGGCGAATGCTGGGATGGTTCCAAAAGTCCACGACACTTTTCACCAATGTCCTATCGCCTCCAATAATAATAATAATAATAATAATAATAATAATAATAATAATAATAATAATAATAATAATAAAATTGTTCATATCTATAATAATTATACAAGAATTTATGTGCAAATAAAATAACTGCGAAATAAAAAATAATTGAACGAGAACGTCTGAAAAAGTCTTACTTTCACATCATCCTTTCTTTGTAAAAATATTGATTCATGCTGATACTCAATTTTTCATTTCGCATTTAAAACCATGATGAATCTGAAGCCCGATGGTATTTTTGATACTCTGGTAACCCAATGGTAATGCACTTCAGATTCACCTAATTTGGTTGAATGTTTATGAACGGGAATAAGATGAATAGTTGTAATTACCATATGAACATGTGCCTTTGAAAATGTTTTGTGAACAAACTTTTATTGAGTAAGCTAATAAAAATGTTAATATATATATAATGACATTAAATGCAAGAGCTAGCTTTGCTGATTATGGTACCATGTTTTAATGAACTTAAAATCTAAAATACGTAACCGTTGTGGCGCCTCCCAGGTTGAGTCTGCAGCTTGTTGTTCTTTCGGCACCACAACCGTTGACCAGGAATAACCGTCGGCTTGAATTGGGTTCGTTGCCTTCACTATGAATAACACTTGGATCTATCAGTAAAGGTGTGCAGAGTTTGTTCAGTTTGATTAGTGCGACACAGTGTCTCTGATGACAATAAGATTGATTACAAAGTACGTACTAACGTTCCCTGAAGTTATGTTTGCAATGGCGAGTGAGCGCACGGGCTCCACCTGCCTCGACCGCAACGGTAGTCCGTTGTCTTCCCCGGGACCCCGGGAGTCTCGCCCCGTCACTCGGCCAGTGAGCACTTGAGCGCTAGACAGCCTGCGGTGAAGTGAGCGTTTTTGCAACAAATCATTTAATTTATTATTGTTGTACTGTTGAATCCGCTCTATGAACCACAGCGAATAGACACAATTACACCAGCATAAACGTGTATATACACTATTCAATTTGAAACGTAATTTTTTTGTGGATATGTGAATTGGAACCAGATCGCTTTTAGGTTATCCGAAGCAGCGCCACTGTGACCTTGTTTCGAGAGGTGCATTGAGTCACGGCGACAAAAAATTAGAATACGTATTCAAAACTTTGAATGATACAACACAAAACTTGTAATTTATCAAATAACAATACACTTTTAGCCATGTGAGTTAGTTAACTACGTAGAAGTATAACCATAGATATAAAAAAGTTTCTTATTTCATCAGTCACTTGAAATAAACAGAACAGCTTTTTAGGGCGTCATTGCTCTGTTCGTCCTTCCGTCTGTGGTCATCGCGAGCGCCTAAACTGTTAAGAGAATTTTCTTAAAAATTGATATTCCCTCATCGATCTGATAGAACTCCTACGAGAAGTCCTACGAGTTTAAAAGAGGTATGCCAATATTTTGCGGTACTTAACATAAAAACTCAACATTTTTGAAATTTTCTCAAAAATGGCTTTAGTTATCTTATGAAACATTGTCCGTTGCTTACTACAACTACGATATTGAAGGTTGAGTTCATTCGTTATAAAATCTTGTTGAAAGACAGATCGTTAAATATGGTCAAGTACAATTTTTACATAACTTTCATGTAATTTTGCGAGAAATATAAGCATTGTTTTATGTTTTATTTTTAAACAGTTATTTTCTCAAAATGACTCCATTTCCTTCGTACGTAGCGAAGGGAGGTAAAAAACGGCGCTGGTCCCATTTTCGCAACCGGTACACATTACAAAATCACACTCTCCGTGTTTTCGAAAATTGGAAAAAAGCACAATGTTGATGATAGAGATTTTAGCCTTAAATTAAATAAATTCTAAAATCTAGATCTCATGTAAGGTCATACACATTTTTTTAAACGAATAGTTTTCATGTAATTTCTAATTGAAGTTACTGCAATTTATAAAAAAACATTCTCGATAACGACCAATTTTTTTTCTGAAATGGAGTAAATAACGCTTAAAAATGTTTCAAGTCTCAATTTCGTTAAATTTTTCGATACCTTTTTAAAAATTTTGTTGCGTCTTTGTCGACGCAACACGTCTCTGAACCCTTGTTGAGTTTTGAGCGCCTGGCATAGAGTAATCCTCCGTTACTATTTTTGTCAAGACACGTCACGTCGCAGTCAGTGCCTTTTATCACACCTTAGATTCTGCGCAATATTGCGCAATATTATTTTCTCAGCCAATTACAGACAAGCCTTCGAGTGTTCTAGCTACAACGCTCTCTCTCTCAGTTGTGGGGGCTGAAGCAAGCGGCGAGCTCGCAGTTGCGCGTAAGAATCTGTTTGTGATAATTATTTACATCCATCGAGGCCGGGATTTCCCTGCGTGGTAATGTACACGCCCTTGCCAGTGGGTCGAGGGGGTGTGGGCTGGGACGGTCGGGCTGGCGCATAAAGAAGGGGTGTGGTGCCCGGACGGCGCTGGCCACGGTAAAGAGCAATTTTTATAAGAATGGTACGTTTTGACAGCTAGTGCTGCCAACGCAACTCAAGGTTCTGCGGTCGTTGTGTCCTTCAGCATATTAGACTCTCCTTTCTCCATTCGTTCGTTTGCAGTTGGCCAACTTGTCAATGGATTCGACGCTTCCTTTTGTGATGTCCACGTCCGACGAAAATATAGTGCGCCAAAATAAATAATTGAAATTAGGACGTACAGAGCTATGTACTATTCTGTAAAAATTCTTTTCTACAAACATTACATTCAGTTTAGTTTTTGTGTGATAAGTATTATGTTTATTTTAAAACCGAGTCTTGAATGTGAGATGCGAACGGATGGCGGTGCATGTGTTTCCGGCTCCTGTGTTGTAAGACGGAGAGCTATGTTCGAGAGAGCTTCGTGGTTCCGTGCTTTGCTTTTTATATATTTTTTATATAGTTGTGACACGGTTGTGAACCATGAAAAGCCAGAGAGGGCGCAAAGGGTATCCTCCTTGTTCACGATTAAGGAGTGCATAAACATACAGAACATTAGTGACATATAAAACAATTACTCGTATTAAGCCACATTTGAGTTATGAGAGCATAGTACTAAATATTGATAGTCGGGGTGTTATAATTATAAATAAACTATCCTCCACTACAAAAAGGCATGAGCCATTCGCTCTGAAACTGATCATAAAAGGTCTTTAAATGAACCCTGAAAAATAATTTTTCTCTCTATTTACATTCGTGGCATTTTTCTTTTACTGAATATGAAAGCATGTTCAAACAGTTTTCCAGTCTCGCTCTAGACGTCGTGGAGTAAGCACCGCATCGCTCCGCTTATCGCTGTGCTTCGGTGTTACGCTCAAACTCGTGTTTAGTGCAAGTACAAACGGGCGCCGCTACCAGCGGCTCCCCATATTTCTAACAGTGATTGTTTTTGTGCAATAGAATTGTTTATTGCTCATAACGAAATATTGTGTTACTCAGTGAAAGTGTAGTGGTGCAGCGAAAGCTGTATGTTCGCAACAAGTGCCCACGCTTTTGGGGGTCAATTGGTGTCAGCAGCCCACGTTTTAAATGGTGGCACACCAGATCAGTTCACAGCAATGAATGGAGATGTGCTTCCATTTCCACCACAAATGGAAAATATTCAACCCTTGGAACAGTTCAACACATCACAATCGCCCGTCCTGCAGCTGGATGGAGAGGCGAAAGGGACTCTGACCAACCTTCAGTCAGTAAGCACTAAAGATGCTTATTATAACAGGTATGGTGTTGCTCCGCAACAATCAGTTATTCAACAGTCAACCAGTGGTTTTAATGAAAACAGTAAAAGTCTAAAACGCATGCACGTAGATTTACCAGATGAAAACAATGCTTCTAAAATAATATTGTATAACGTGCCCGTCAAAAATAGGTACCAAGGTTTTCAAAATATGACCGAAGAAAATTCGCCAAACGAAAGGGAAGAAAGTGAAGAATCCATCATTAAAATACCCCCCTTTTATGTCCATAAAGTACTCGATTATTCCCTATTTATCAGTGAACTAAAAGCTATTACAAAAAAACAATTTTTCTACTAAATTAGAAAAAGACACTATAAAAATTAAATTCAACTCAATAGAGGACTATAGAGAATATCGAAAATTCTGTGAAAAAGAGAAAATCGAGCATTACACATATAGGGATCCTACCCAAAAAACTTTTTCAGTTGTCATAAAAGATCTGCCAATTACCTATTCAGAAGAGGAAATATTTAACGAACTTTCGAAAAACTTTGAAGTTTTAAAAGTTGTTAGACTGTTCGGAAGAGAACGTAAACCGTTAACTACCGTTGCGGTCGATCTAACTGATAATGAAATTAACAAAGCAATTTTAAAAATAAATCAGTTTATATATAGCATTGTCAGAGTTCAAATTCGCATAAAATCTAAAAATCCCATCATGTGCAAAAATTGTCAGACTTTCGGTCATTCACAGGCAAATTGCGGAAGGCGACTTAGATGTGTGAGATGCTTAGAAAACCATCATTACTCGCAATGTGATAAACCTTAACATAATAATGTACCACAGTGTGTTAACTGCAGCGGGGAGCACACGGCTAACTACAAAGGCTGCAAAGCTTACAAAGAAGCAGTTAAAAAATATAATTTGAATCAGGCTAATCATAAATTTTCAGCTCTCAACCTGCCAAATAGGCAGTTCTCTAATCGCCAATTAAACCAAAACACGCAACCTTATCACTATGCCCCTCAAGAGTTTCCTCCTCTGCCGCTTAATTCAACGCCCTTGCATTCTTTTGCTTATCGCACTAGCCAGCCGCCTAGGCCAGATAACAGGAATTCTCCCCCAGTCCTCCAAAATATGAACGTAATAAACGAAAACCTAATCCAAACAATTATAAATAATATTCTTTCTGCAATCATTCCTCAGTTGCAACAAATGGTTCAAAGACTTATTTCTGTTCATATCAATGGCACAAAATAAAATAGAAAACTTCAAAATTCTCAACTGGAATGCAAACGGCGTAAAGCGCCAAGAGAACGAACTAAGATACTTTCTACAAGTCCACGACATAGATACTGCGTGTATTTCAGAAACACACTTAAAGCCGGTAGAAAAATTTTCGATCCCAAAATATTTATCATACCGCAATGATCGAAATTCTCATATATCATCAGGTGGGGTAGCAATTCTCATTAACAGAAAAATTAAACATACACTGATACAATCCCCATCCTCAAATGAAATAGAAACAATTATTATCAAAATCGAACTGATCTCTTCTAACATAACTTTGATTGCAGCATATAAACCTCCCAACAAAAAGTTTCCGTCAAGTTTCTTGAAAGCATTGTTTGATGGTAGGTCACAAATAATATTAGCAGGAGACCTGAATTGTAAAAACCAAATTTGGAACTGTAATACTACTTCATATAATGGGAAACTTCTGCACAAATTCGCATTGCAAAGAAATCTTAATATACTAGCTCCTCCAGAGCCCACATACTACCCTTATAACCCAAATGTAGTTCATGATATTCTAGATATACTTATTACACAAAATTTAAACATTCCGATTTACCAAAATGTAAAACCAGAATTAGACTCAGACCACAATCCAGTAATAATTTCGTTCAAAGCTGAACTTCAGACTCATCAAAACGAAAAAATTATAGAGGGAAAAGTAAATTGGGACATGTATAGAAACATTCTAATAAACGAATGTCAGTATCCTAAGAATCTTAAAACATCATCTGATATAGACAGTTGTATCAACTCTCTCGAAAACAGTATTAAAAATGCTATTACAAGGTCAGCTACTAAAGTTAGGAATTTCACCAAAAATTATATTCCGCTTCCTAAACCACTACTAAATTTAATTAAAGAAAAACATAACCTTCGTAGATTGTGGCAATATTCACACAATAAAACAGTGAAACAAAAATTAAACAGCATATCGGTAAAAATTAAACAAGAACTACATAAAGTGAGGTGTACTCATTTCCAAAACTTTTTAGGCAGCATCCCTCCAAACTCCAGGACAATGTGGAATACAATTAAAATGATTACAAGGGAAAAATCTTTCATCCCTCAGTTATCCTCTAACTCAGGACTAGCAACGACGGATTTCGAAAGAGCTGAAACTTTAGCGGAAAATTTTGAGAAAATATTTACAACTAACCCGGTAACCGACTTTGATTTCCAATTAAAAATGGAAGCAAACTTGTCAATACCGCGATATTCCGTCCCAACAAAAACTAAATTTATAGCCCCGTCTGAGACATATCAAATAATCAAGGCTTTAAAACCGAGAAAATCAGCAGGCCATGACTTATTAAATAATAAAATGATGAAAGAATTACCTCGCAATGCAATTGCAGCATTAACAGCTCTCTATAACGCTTGTTTAAGATTAGGATATTATCCAAAGACCTGGAAAACTGCCATTATAACACCAGTATGCAAGCCGAACAAAAATCCACAAGATCCTCTTAGCTATAGACCAATTAGTTTGTTACCGACCTTTGCCAAAATGTTTGAAAAACTTATAAAATCCCGACTATTCAAATTTTTTACCGAAACCAATGCACTACCAAATACGCAGTTCGGATTCCGTCCAAACCACTCCACAAGTCATCAACTATTAAGAGTAACAGAGTACATTGCTGATGCATTTCACAACCGAATGTACACAGCTGCAATTTTTCTCGACATCGCACATGCCTTTGATAAAGTGTGGCATCTTGGGCTACTTTACAAGTTGCAAACCTTAGGAACCCCCGATTATCTCCAAAATATCATTAAAAGTTTTCTGTCAGAGAGGGATTTCAAAGTTAGTATAAACAACAATAAATCAAGAGCACATATCATTAAAGCCGGCGTGCCGCAAGGTTCCCCACTTTCTCCCTTATTGTTCAACATATATATAGCTGACTATCCACAAATGACTTACTCAGAAATAGCACTTTATGCAGATGATACAGTATTATTTAATGCAAATTCAAACATTACCAACGCTTGCAAAGATCTCCAGTCGGACTTAAATGAATTTGTCGAATGGACATTGAAATGGAGAATTGCCATAAACCCTACCAAATGACAGCCTAAAATATTCTAAGAAAAATACATAAACCACGACAAATTAAAATTAATAATACTGCAATTCCTTGGCTTAATAATGAAACGCCCGTAAAATATCTGGGTGTATTACTGGATCAAAAATTAACATGGAAAAACCACATTCAAGAAATAACGAACAAAACCTACGCAAAAATGAACAAACTTTACCCCATAATTAATAACAAGTCATCGCTTAGTCTGGACTGCGCATTATCAATCTTTAAAACGATAATACGTCCCTCATTAACATACGCCTGTCAAATTTGGAACAATATAGCAAACACACATCTAAAGAAACTACAAATCATTCAAAACAAGTATCTAAGAAAAGCCGTGCAAGCCCCTTGGTTTATTCCAAATATGCAAATTCACAGAGAGCTAAACATTCCTTCCATTAGCGAATACATTCAACGGATGAGTAACAGATTTTTCACCCTTCTTCCGTCGTGTACAAGTGCACAAATATTTGATCTAGGCAAAAATGCTTCCATCCCAACCCGCATTATCTCTCGATACCCCAAAGACTCTCTTAAACCACCTTAAATTAGAATAATTTCCATCCCCTCCCATTAATCAATTCCGCTGCTGAAAATTAAATAAATACATTAATTAAAATTAAATAAATAAATTTCTTTTGAATTACTGCTCTGCAGACTTTGTTGACGAGGTAGCCGTGTGGTCCTCCTCAAATACTGTCAGCCGAAAGGCCAAAAAAAAATTCTGTAATAATAAATTGTAAATTAAAACCCCTGAAAGGCATATTATGCCGAACAGGCAGAAAAATAAATTAAAAAAAACAACAGTTTTCCACATACGTAATTAAATTTCAGTATTCCCGGACTCGTGTACGTGCATATACCTCAGCGAAACTCTTAGATTTCTGTATAGTGTGTCTTCACGGGAGCCGTAACCACTACGAAGGGGCGTGTCTTAACAGCTGCCGCCGCAGAGAGATACTTCTCTGCATTACAAGTGAACAGTTCACTTGTTTAGCGAACTGCGACTTTGGCTCATTCTTATAAAAGTCGCTCTAATTCTAGGGGTCCGGGGGTTGTGGGCTGGATCTCCCAATCTTGCAGCTGCACACTTGGCTCACAAAGTTACGTAATCTCTTGAGAAAATGACGAAATCTAACTCTTATTTTATATTAAATTATTCCCGCAAATAATGTGCCGCCACAATATTCATCCATAATGAATTATGGTTAATAATTATATTATTATAAGGATTATTATGGTTATTAATGCTCAGTATCCAATAAATTAGACTGAATGAAATAAATATTCATAAATTTTGAATAAATATCATGTAAACATTTTAGATTTAATGAGTTTTAAGAACAATAATTAAAATTGCAATGTAAATTACGAACGTTTATGTAATACTTGCGTATGTTAGAATAACGCAGAGCCATAGTCTGACACAAACAATCTTACTTTTCAGTGATCAAACAATACAATCATTCAAATTTAATAAGTAATGTTGACTAAATCAGTTGTATATTGCAGGAAGAAATGAAAATGCTTTACATATTCAAATTGAAGAAATGATTGCATGAATATAAAAGAAAAATTGCTAAGACACTGCCTCAAACAAATTTACAACTTATCATTAAAGTTCATATTTTTATATGATTCAAAACACTAGCGTAAATACGGGGTCGTTCAAATTTGCCTTTGAACACGTGAAATGGGGCTTTTGTTATCCACGACTGCTGACGCTGACCGGTGAACATCGGAGCTCCTGAGCTGCTGCTTGCTGTGCTGCCTCTGCCGAACCCGACCGCCGTTACTTCGAAACGTCGCCGCCGCTGCACTGCGTAGAATATTTTCTAAGTTCAAAAATTCATTTTCGGAATTTGAAATATTTTCCTCAGTCGCTCCTGGGACTTCGAAATTTTTCGAAGCCTCGCTTGCGAGACGTAGAAAATTTCGCATGTATTAGCCCTTTTTAGGGCTTCAGCAAAAATTATCAGTCCTTTTTAGGACTAAACACTTCAAGTCCTTTTTAGGACTTGGTACTTCTGTTTTTTTTAGAGCAGTTACTTTCTTCCGAAAGTGAATAGGTGCCGTTCCAATGTTCAGTTCTGGAGAACTGCTACAGCGTTCAACGGGAGCGGTCCTGCGTGCTTTCGGACCGAGGCGCCTTGGTCTTTTTGACTAACGTCGTCTCGGTTTCGGTAGCACCCGAGGGCCTTGTCAGCAGCTGCACGCGCTGCCGCTTCGGCCAACATGAGTAGATGACGAATGCCGTTTCTGCCCCACCCTCCATGCCCACGACAATAATTCCAAATGAATAACTCGAGAAATACATCCACCTACCGGGCGCCATTGGATGGACCCAATCAATTATGCAGCAGATTTAAACAACTTTTGATCAAATACGTTTGAACAAATACTTTAATAACAAGTGCAAAATACCCCCTGAATTTGTTTTTACAATCCACTTAGATGTGGAGCTCCTATCTGCTGCTACTCTACTTACACTTTCTTCCATTTCACAGTTTACACGTCACACAACTCACGAGAAGCAACACTTTTCTGCTCCAAAATGTGAACCATCTTTCCACATTACTTCCTGATGATCTTGACAGAAACCAAATAGCAATTTAAGCGGAAACAGAATTTCATTTTCCTTTCTTCGAAATTTCTCATCAGTAAAGAAACTCATATTTAACTCTTTTGTATCATCTGACGAATAATAGGATCTAACCATAGTAGTTGAAACAATTCCTGGGTGATCAATTCTTTCAATAATTGTACCGTGTTTCCTAATCGTTATATCTGAAAACATATGAGGAAAGAAGTCAAGACTTCTTTTTAATGTTTCAGGAGGTCTTGTTACATAAATTTGCAAATCACTTCTAGGAATGTTTGTTGATATACGTGTCACCCAACCGTTATGCATAGCTTCAAAAAAGGGAATATCAAAGAATTCAAATTTTCCATCGCCTTTTAAAGTTTCATGAAGCACAAGAATACTTGTCACATTCTTTTGAAAATATTCTAATGAAACCGGATTTTTTATTTCCATTGGTTCGGGAAGCTCTGTCAACCGTGGTATCTTTTCTATTATTTCTTTCAATTTATTTACTTCTTCATCTAGTTGTGACTTAATAACCACATCGTTGCTTGATGTACCTGCGCCTACTTTCCTTAACAATTTACCATGAAAGTTATAATTTCCTGATGAACCAACTTTATGTAATATTGATATCTAACTTTCTGTTTCTTTTATGTGGTCACCCATTATATTTTCCATTTGTTTCTTGTTAATTGCGTCTGTTGGATCAATACCGTCTTTCAAATTTGATATTTTCTTTCCCTTCACATCTATACGTTCTGATGCAAAGTTAAATTCCTCTTAATCGCTATCATAATCCTATTTATTTCTGTAATAACGCGATCCCTTGTAGTTAAATCAACTGATAGTTTCTCTATATTTTCTTTCAAACTATGAACTAAAGAACGTACATTGGATAAGTCAACTTCCGTAGAATGCCTTTCTTCAGGCTCATTTCTAAACACACTTATATTCATTTATTTACTAAATTTTTATGGCATTTACACTAAAAGGTAAACCATCATATTTAACACTTCTTCAAAACTCTTACCATCAGAATACTAAAACCTTGAATTCTCTTATAATTGTAGAATATTCTTGTGTTATGTAACTATTTCTTTCGAAGGTCTTTCACCATAAGAATCAAAAATATACGAACGTTCCCTTCTTTCCAGTAACAAACCCAATGTGTTCCATTGTTTCGTGATTCATCCAAATTGACAACCGCAATTTCTTTGCAACTTCTACAATATCAAAATTACAGTGGAGCTAGTTTTTTGCCTTCAAGTTTATTGGTTTCTTAATTCCACTTCCCTTTTTCGCCATAGCCAAGTTGTGTCTTTTCATTTCTTCAAGTTCGTTTTTAATTTTTGTGAACGTCTGAAAATGTTTTAACAATAGCAGCAGCACCACCAGCAACACTTCTTATTGCACCAATAGCAGCTATAATGGCAGGAATTGTAAAAATAAAACCACCGACATGTTTCTTTTCTTTCACTAACTTTTTCATTTGGGCAACAGTTAAAGTTAATACAGTTTACAGTTAAAGTCATACCCTGACCCTTTGCTAAGCATTTCTCTTTCTCACTTATTTGTTGTTTGGTTAAATGTGATGAATATTCATTACTCTCAACTCATTCTCACTGAACTTAAATGAAGTTCCATTAACAGCCATTTATTTAAAGAAAAAAAATTTATGAACCATTATTCATAATAGCGTACACGATTAAACTATTTACAATCCCCAACACATTTTTCTTTTTGTATACACAGACTTATTGTCTGCCGATGCTAATTTTTCTTTCCAATCAGAATCTTTACTAAATATATTAACCAATACTTCGTCTTGTAGGACTTTATCTGCTTCATGTCTCTTGCTTAATTCTTTGTTCTCATGATATGCTATATCGTGTACTTTACAAGCTTCATCCAACATATTAATTCCTTCATCCCCTCTTTCTAATCGTTCTTGTAACTTGGTGTAAGGCCCACAATAGTTATAACCAGGAATATGAAGCTCAGGCATTTTAAGATTATTTAAAGCTTCACTTACCGTACTTCTTATTTTCCCAGAATGATGGTGGTAACGTGTTTAAGAATTTTATCACGTACGATGTTCCTTTAGGGTTATTAATCACAAAATCGTTGAACTTAGAAGATAACATTTTCATTATAGCAACTTTTCATTTCGATAATTATTGTTACCTGCTTTCTCTTCGTTATCGATAACAGCCAAACGATCAATTAAGTCTCTAACATCGATCATACAAACATATTCAATAGGTAACTCATTATATTTTTTCACAAAACCTTCTCCGCTTTTTGGTGTTCTTCTCCTTGGTGTACTGGTTTCGAAACTTGATTCTCCTTCGAATGTTGAACTGCTAACGTTTGTACATGTTTTTCCTAGAATGTGCTTAATTATTGATTTGTATTTTGCTCCTTTACTTGATCTTTCCCTTGCAATAAACTGCGTTTGTTCCAAGTAAAATTTCAGCATAATTCTGCAAATCATCTTCATCAAATTTCGTGTCAAGATCATCCAGAGTAATATATTTTTGAGTAATAAGATTCATTAAACTATCAGTGGCTTTGTATGTTTTTCCTTGTACACTTCACTAATCATATTGTCTTCCACCGATTGTTAATGTGCTAAACTCTACAGGTTCGTCACCAGTATATTTTTCCGCATCTTGTGATTTTAAGCTGAAAGTTTTGTCGTTGCAGTTGTTCAGGTATTTTTAGTAATCGTAATCCTATAAATGTTGGTTTTCGTTTTGTAGTTGCGTAATGTTCTTGAGATTCTTCATCTTGTTGATAATCACGAGTCACTTGGTTTGGTATGTATTTCATTTCTCTTTTTTGAGTTTCTTCAGCAAAATCACGAAGCACGTCATCTACTTCCGATTCATTTAATGTTCTGTTGACTTCCAAATCTGCACTTGTGTTAATTAATGGATACTTTCTAAATGGAACAAGTTCTTTACTTTGATTTTCAATAGCTTTATCTAGTTTGCTTTCGAGTCTTTCGCCAAGGTTACCAATGGCATCAATCATCGGTTGTTTCTGTTTCTTGTATTTGTCATATTCATCAACTCTTTTGTTTGCCCAACCTCTAAATCTATCTCTTAAGTATTCTCTCATTGCTTCTTCAGCTTTCTTCACATCATAAGGATTCTTAATTTTACTAGCCATTTATTGTATAGAAAATAATTTTAAAACGTAAACTTAACATAAACATAACTTAAACCCAACCTAAACACATCTATGTGAAAAGAAAGTCTTTAATTTTGTTACGATATTTAAAATCTTTTAGTTTTCTCGTTATATCAATCGTTATAAAACAATAATCATCATCCCAACACTCACTACACATGCTTCTCAGTTCATCAAAAGTTACATACACATAAGGAGAATCATGATAAATGTGCTTTAAATTCGTACTGTCTTGTCGGCAAATACAAAGAAAGTTCACATTATCTCTAACACACTGTTTTGGTACTTTGGTATACGCTTGGGCTAAATAAAAACAATCAATATTCTTATGTCTACCGCGTGTGCAGAAATCAATATATTTCTTTAGCTAATCTGATTGTTTGAACTGAATTACTCTGTGAATTTTCGTTAACTTTAATCCTAGTTTTAAGCACTGCTGGAGTTTCTATAGTGAATAACATACTTTTCTTTGTTGTGTAAAATTCCTAATAGTTTGGGTTGATTAGAATGCGGTGGACACATGTTTTCTAAAGCTAATGGAAAGTATTTATGATGATCATGTAACTCTTGTGGATATTCTAAATCTACTTCCAAAATGAAACTGATTTTACTATTGTTGGGTATGTTTTCTATATTGAGTTTATTTATTTGTTGTTTAGTTATCCATTTAAAGTCTCTGTAAAGTAAATATTGGCTCATTCCCCAACCATACAAATTATTAGCATGAAGGTAAGCCAAATAACTGTTTTCTTCGTTGGAATCATAGTCTTTCATATACGTATTGTTAGCTTTAGCATACCTTTGACACATTGTGAAATTCCACCTCCTACCTTTTTCAAGCATTAGAATCATATCATAGTCTGTTAACATATCTAAGTTTATTCGAGTCATTTTTAACATTGCATCCTAAGTTAACCCAGGACTTGTATAATACCACGCTGGATCTAAATCGTATGCTTTCGGTTTACAAATACAAATCGTGAAAGTTGCCCATGTTCTTCATATTAAAGTGATTCCAAACTTTCTTAGCATGTTCATAATCTTCAGTTGTTATGTTTTCTTGTTCAAGGCTGTTGTAAAAATATTGTATTGGTTGAAGTTGTGTTTCTTTAAACTTATTCCAAGAATCCATATAATCATAAGGGTAAACACCTTTTCTGCTTACGAGTTCTAATGATTCATCGTTAAAATATTTTCTTGTAAGAGTCATTTGTTCTGATTTAAGATTTTTAGCTAAAGGGGCAAGCGATTTGGGCATAAACCTAAACGAGTGAACAAACATTAAATTAACGCCTTCTTTAACATGTTTAGTATACGATGTATATTTATTCATTATTTGGAATAAGATCTAGTTCTTCACTTGAACATCCTAATTCTTTAATAAACAAGTGAGAATCATAACCACTAAGATTATGCATAAACACTGGGATAAATGTTGGTAGTTGTAGTTTAAGATTACAGTTACTACAAGCTGGTGCTATAAACTCACCTGTAAGACGATCGTGGTGTTTAGTCTTATGATTATTGCTTGTGTATTTTTGGTTGCAATAAGTACATGTTTCTGAAGATTCAAATAAAGCTTCATCTTCTTCATTCATTTCTAAGGGACACATTGTTTATAAACTTGTAGGATTTTTAAGGATTCGTTTGTTAGGTTTTCAATAAAGCGTTTAAGAGCATTAGGACCTCTGTTAAATCTAGTTAATGTTCCGGTTTTAGTAACACAGTAAGCGAAACTACATGGTTCATGTTTTTGGCATTGTCTTGTTTGTTTATTAGGATCTTGATTGTTAGATTAGATTTTACAGTTTAGACATTCGAAGTCAGCATAAATCACATACGGTAAACTCATTACATACTCATTTTTGAACCATTTTCGGGCATTACAGCATTATTAGCACAACAGTCCTGCATGTGATTGTTATAATTAGTCTCATTGTTGAAGAATATCATAAAACCTCTCAAGGAACATTCGCACGCGGGCGTGAACAAGACGACGAGCAAGAAAGAAGCAGAGGAGGACGGTAGGCGTCGTAGAAGAGAGAAGACGGAAGGCCACGCGAAAGGCGACGACGGCAGCGTTAGGCACAGCCGAGCGGCCGCTGGCGAGCGCAGCTGACGCGTCCAAGCTCGGCCAAGGTTGGGCCCCGGTGCCAAGCGCAAGGTACCGACGAGCGGTTCAGAAAACGCTGAAATACAGGTCCACGCCGCGCAATCGAAAGTGAATGGTGAATTAAGGGAAATTAAAGCAGTAGAAGATTTAGAAAATCAAAAAGATTCTGGACATTTTAATTCAGTTTTTGCCGGCAGAACCGTGAGAAATGTATGTATTTAATTAATGTTATTCAACTTAACGATGATTTCTTGAGGGTGTAATGTCATTTTACACATAATTTGCGTTAAATTTAGTTAGTTTAAATGAAGCCATCAGAAGCAGTGACATTAGTTACGTTGAACAGAAATTGAGAAAATTTCACAGTAATTTAAATAACGGAAATTCACAGAAAATTAAGTACGTGGACACAAGCGAATAAATAATCAATGCATTATTAAAGAGAAAGATACCCTTTTTGTTGTCCTGTGATTCTTTTATGTGTGTGTTCACTGTTTTCAACTGAGGGTTTCAGAATATATTAAACCCAGTTTAATTGATTTATGTGTACCTGTGACTGTATTCTATTATAAGTTTTAAGTAAATAATACAAATATAAATGAACAATATCTTATTATTATTAATAATAATAATAATAATAATAATAATAATAATATATTTGTAACTAATCACCACATACAAGCAGGAAAAGAATGGAAAATCGCCGCTTCAGTGGAAAAATACATTACAAAAGCACATCGATTTCTAAAAAGCCATTGTCTTAAATGCAATGGTGTATACATATTTGAAATCGTCTTCTTAAGCACATTCCGATAAGCTACAATTTATCATAGGATTTCATGAATCAAAACAAAGTTGACCGTGTATTTTCGTAGTAAAAAATAGTGCAAAGACGAAATATGCTGTAATCTCGTAGCCACTGTTTATGCAGGCGACTGTCCAAACGGCATCTTCGTATCTCGCATGGTTGAGGAGATACAAAGGGTGTTATAACTATATAAACTATATAGGTATCCCATCATATTAAGCGGGGGCGGGCGGGTGGGGCAGGGCGGTTGAGCGTGCGGGGGAGGGCCAGAGCGTCTGCCGGCGCTGGCGGAACGGGCGGAACGAGGCGGAGCGGAGACGGAGGCGGGGCCAGGAAGTAACGCCCGCCCCCTGACCGCATGACCACAGCCCGCGCACAATATATATATATATATATATATATATATATATATATATATATATATATATATATATATATATATATCAGAATGTCTGGGGACGAAATTTAGAAACTTTGAAAATGGGTTCGTAAGTTAATTTTTAGCAAATTTTGTCTAGTAAACTACTTGGATATTTCTAATGGCTAAGCCGCAATTAGCACTCAAAAGCTTGTTTGAGAAAATGATCTCTAGGCAAAAATGTACATTGTAGAGACCTATAAACACTTCAAAAAATGTAAATTGTTTATTATTTACAAAGTAAATAAATTGATTTGTTCAGTTGTTTGAAATATAACCCCTGAAATAAAAAACCCTGTCTCATTGTGTAAATTGGGTCTACATCATACAGTTTTAACTGTTTTTATTGTTAAATAAACATACAAATCCGGCGTCACCTTGTCTGACACTATTATCTTTATGTCTTTAATGATACTTATTGAGAATATAGAAAACCAACGCTTTCTGAATGTTGTAAAATTAGACGGAATAATAGAATATCTAAGAAAACTGAGATACCTCGGATATGGCTGAAAAAGACGCATACCCAATGCAGTCGAAAAAATGAAGATAATTCAACATAATGTACCCGAGAATGAAAAGATAAAAAAATTGGGTCATATGAAAAAAAGGGTACAAGTCTCGCAGAGTCAGATACTTAACATATTTTGCATCCTTAGTTCCCGCAAGTGTCCATCTGTTTGAATTCAAGTGATGCGAGGCGCACCAATCGCGAGCGAATCGGTAGGAGGGGAGAGAAAACGGGCGTCGGGAGAGCGCGCAGGAGGCCAAATGTTGGTAACGTTGTCGTGCTTCTCGACGCAGCGCCACCATATTGAGGGCGCAGGTCGGGCAGGGCGCGGACGCGGGCGCGGACTCCGACGCGACGTGAGCTCGGGCGCGCGTAGAGAGGGCTGGGCCGTGACCCAGCGGCGGGGGCGGGCGGGTGGGGCAGGGCGGTTGAGCGTGCGGGGGAGGGCCAGAGCGTCTGCCGGCGCTGGCGGAACGGGCGGAACGAGGCGGAGCGACGCGGAGCGGAGACGGAGGTGGGGCCAGGAAGTAACGCCCGCCCCCTGACCGCATGACCACAGCCCGCGCACAAAGCGCAGGCACACGTACTGTATCACAATTTAGCTCCCACCTCACCGCGGCCGTGTTTCTGAGCTTACTAAGCCGGTGTAATGTATTCCATTGCTGGGCACAGTGATAAAGGGGCTACTTAGTAAAACAGCTGTTCGTTATGCTGGAAGTATTAATTCAGACAGAAATGCAGAGAAGTCTCAAAGTTACAGGGCGGACTGCTTCCCCTGGGATTATGATACAAGCCGTATGTATGCACAAAAGCATGAGATGTACGCTGAAGTTCATTAGGAGGACAGAGAGGCAGAATTAGATTTCTTGTCTGTAGCTATATTCCCACAGTATCAGCAATTATGCTATAAATTAACACTACGGACGTCATCGGTTTAGCTCGTTTGCTTGAAAATTAGTAAGTGCACCTTCGAAAGACAGATGAAGCACATGATTGACTCAGGGCAGATATTTTTGTCATGAGAAATTGATGGAGCAGGTACACAAGACGGTGCCGTCTCCCTCTGGCGTTTTTCTATCGTTTGACCTCGTGATAGGATGCGCGTCTAGACGGACTGGTGCCGTCGGCTGCGGTGTACTGGGTTGTGATCGGATGCATTAATCTAAAAGTTAACATTTCGTGTAAAAAGTGCCTCGAATCAACGAATAATGCGTGAAAGCTTGTCTCCCCCAATGGGCAGTTCCTGTGTCAACGTGTGGTTTTCATTTATTTTGATTTATTTACTAAAAAATCAGTAAAAACTGAATGTGACGTATGGGGAGAAAATTATCTTCGCATGCTTTCTTGAGCTCTAAAATACCTTCCCAACACGTTAACTATAACTAGTTGATATACAGGATGCGGCAGCATAACTTCCTTTTTTAAAATGCGCGCCATTCAGTTAGTTGATGTCATAGCGGAGCGCTAGTGGTCTCGTTCAAGAGGGGGTACTGTAAAGTTTTGTCCCGACACGGTTCAGTCGCCATCATGCGTTGGAATAGTGAGGAGCTTGCCTTTGCCGTTGAGACCTACTTTTCAAGCGGATGTTCGGTTATTGCAACACAGCGTGCATTTCGGAATCGCTTTAATTTAGCCCCGTTGGCTCCCGTCCCAGACCGCAAATCAATTGTTACATGGGTCACTACATTCAGACAAACTGCAAGTGCGTCAAAACGAAGAACTGGAGTCCCTCGGCCCGTTAGATCACCTGAGAACATTGAAGCAGTGAGAGCGTCAATGTTGCGATCACCACGGCGTTCTGCGCGCAAACACGCATCTGCCCTTGGACTATCCGATCGTTCTGTGAGAAGAATTCTTCGTGATGATCTTCATTTTCATCCCTATAAGATGGCGATAGTGCAGGAACTTACAGAACGTGACTTCAATTCTCGGATGAACGCGTGTGAGCTTCTTCTTGATGTCGTTCCCGAGGGTGCTATTGTTTTTTTAGCGATGAAGCCCATTTTCATTTGTGTGGGTCGGTTAACAAACAAAACATGCGCTACTGGGCTGACACCAACCCTCGAGAATTGCATCAAAGGCCTTTGCATTCACCCAAAGTCACAGTGTGGTGTGCAATTTCCTCAGCTGGAATTATTGGTCCCTGTTTTTTTGAGGAAAATGAGGTTACAGTGACAGTGAATTCGGACCGGTATGTAAACATGCTACAGAATTTTTTTCCCACGGCTAGAAGAGTTGGATTTGGGGGACACTTGGTTCCAACAAGACGGTGCAACAGCACACACTTTAAGAGCATCGATGGCTATTTTGAGGGAACACTTTCCAGAGCGCCTTATCTCAATTAGAGGCGATTTGGAATGGCCGGCACGCTCTCCCGATCTGTCCCCTTGTGATTTTTATCTATGGGGTTTTTTGAAATCCCTTGTTTATGTGAACCGACCAAGAACCCTACAAGATTTGAAGACCAACATCGAAGAAGAAATTGCCAACATAACACCAGCTATGCTAACAAGAGTCATGACAAACGCCAGATATCGGTTTACGCAATGTATGGAGAATGAGGGACGTCACCTAACAGATTTGATCTTCAAAACAATGTAAATAAAAACTTTAGACATGTACCTACATTATAAAAAATAAATAAATATTTTCCGATGCACACAATAGTTTTTATTGAGTTTTGAAAAAAGGAAGTTATGCTGCCGCACCCTGTATGAATAAAATTTAAAAAAATAAAACAAACAAAATAAATAATACATTTTTGAAAGGCGCAAGATAGGCAAATTTGAAAAAAGAAAAAAAAAAGAAAATCGTTCCCGAATTAGAGAAAACATGTGCGACGGTCAACGAACTGCAAGATTTGATTTTTCCGCATTGATAACAAAATGGTAACGCACCCTCAAGATGTACTCATACCACTACAAGCAAAAGGCGAGCTCAACAACATATGCGCATAGTAAAGCTACATTTATGTTCTGAGGCAAATCAAGGGGCCATTTCAGCATTTGCTCAACGGATGAAAGAAACTGGACAAAAACCTTATCGAGATGGGGGTCACTGACCCGGTAGCTGAAGTACATTACTTGCTACAGGCATAGTAAGTCTTCTTCAAAATTATACAATACAAATGTAAACTACTGTATTATATAACATTGTTTCGTTAAAATAAACATTTTTTGATGATCAGTATAGTCTCTAATTGTATAGAAACAGTTGTGTAACCGAAAAGATTTTACTTTTAACTTAAATTTGTGTATCAATTTTAATTGTTTAATTCCATCTGACAATGCGTTGTAAAGAAACGTACATGATTTCTTGTAGTGAGCTCTTGATACTGACACTTGATGAACGTGATTTCTATGACGTGTGTTGTAATTATAAATATCAGTATTACATGAAACAGGGGCGGATCCAGGGACACATTTTGGGAGGCAAAATTCAAAATGTTTTGGTAGAATGTGCAATTTTAGTTTTTGTAAAAAGTCGTAGCCTACACCCAGCTCACACTGCGATACAATTTTATTCGTTTTAATGATTATCCGAATATATTTTGGTTGAATGTTTCGCGACATGATAAAATTAATAGTAGATACTGAATAATTTTAGAGGGGGAAATTTCCCTCATTTCCCTCCGCGTTGATCCGCGCCTGCATGAAAATATGTTCCCACCGGCAAGTAACTCAGTTTAGGCAAATATTACAGATTCGTAAATAAATAGGCAAGGCAATTGTAAGATTTCGATTTCAATGAAGAGAGATTTGCAGGGATCACGAGGATGACACATTTTTCATTATTCGAATAATTTTCTTTTACAAACTAAAGGTCTGTATACTACAGGATGAGCTTCCCCAGAATATTATGCTATATCTCAGGTTTACATGAACGTCTTATTTCAATGGATCTTTTACATACAGTTTGATATCACGAATCAACAGTACCTACTCCTATTAAGTAGCAGTTGGAAAGGATGATGTCCTTAATAGAACGAAACACACATCGAAAACTACGATTACATACAATCCTACATTTACAGTTACACGAACTGGACCAAAAATGGAGAATTAAAATTAACCCCTTATTAAAATCACAATCTAAAATATTCACTCTCAGACGTCCTCCCTTCCCTACACCCCTGCGAATGAATAACATAGATGTCCCTTGGCTTTCTCATTCTTCGCCAGCCAAATACCCAGGTGTCCTACTGGACAAACGACTAACGTGGAAACCGCACATTCAATCAACGGCCCATAATACATGTGGAAAAGTTCTAAAGCTATACACGTTTATCAACAGAAATTCCACCCTCAGTATAGAAACTGAGCTACTCATCTATAAAATGATAATAAGGCCCTCAATGACATTCGCATGTCCAATATGGCGCAACATAGCACCAACCAATCTATCCGTTTTACAGACAATCCAAAATAAATATCTAAGACAAACCTTGAAAGCCCCCTGGTTCATTTCAAATTCACAAATTTACCGGGAGCTTCAAATACCTCTCCTCTCATAATTCATCTCACAAACCTCTGAAAAATATTATTCTCTCCTCCCAGCATGTCCCAAGATTCCAATATTCAATCTCGGTCAAAACGCACATTATTCATCACGAATTAGATCCAGATTCACCAAAGATCTCTTTCGCCCACCTTAATTCATAAATTTATTTGCCCCCTTTTCCCTCAAGCACTCTCCCTTTTCCTCTAAACCACAAATGAAAACTTCTTTTAGTGAAGATATCCAAATATGAAATTTTAATGATAGTAGTGAAGGGTTATTAGGGAGACCCGCATTTGCCTGAAGATGACCAAGTAAAATCATTGTATGTAACATTGTACCCGTTAAAACCCCCGAAAGACAAAAGTCGAACGGGAAGAAAATAAATAAAAAAAATTATATCATGTTATGATGTTGATTTAGATGCAGATTATTGTGTAAAGTACATATCAAACTAAAGCTGATAAAGTGAAATTACTGCAACGTATATTTCTGAGAGCTCTATTATTGAGACCTTCAATAATAAAATTATAACATTGTGGGAGATAAAATCTTCAAAAGAGATTTGCAAGTGGCATAGTCCTTTGTAATCGTTTGTCTTGACGTTGCATTCAAAATGAAAAGAGGTTTAAATGTTTTGAAAATAAGACATGAGAACTATTCAAAAAGCATTACTACTTCTTCAGGAAATGCAAACAATTAGATAAAATATAGTGCTGAAGAGAAAAGGAGAGTCTACTAAAATACTAAAACCACCAAAGGCTGAATATAATTCCTCTTACAATTTCAATGAAATGTAATTATTAAATTTGCCCATGGGTGGATTTAGATACTGTAGGCCTTCAAACACAAAACTGTACTGGGCACTCCTTCAGAATAATCTTTAAAACTAAAAAAACGAATTATGAATAAATATAAAAAAACACTATTTATGATAGAATAAATCATTGTTCCAATACAGATGTAAATTAACAAATGGCTTACAAAGTAGAAATTGCTTTGTAAATTTCTCATTTACAAATACACATTTGGTTTTTTATTGTCCCATTCAATTTATTTTTAAAATCTAACGTTGTTCAGTAAACTATTTGATTAATGATTATTCAGACAAAAACATTTTATGGAGTTTTTAATATTTATTTTAAAAAATCCGGGCACGGGTATGGGAGTCCCAAGCCTAATATTGCTAGGAGAAAATCCAGCTCTGAATTCACCTATACCTTGAATGGTTGATATGAACAGCAGCAAAACAGTATTTTATCATTGCAACACATTTGAAGCCACTAAAAGGTATGTTTCTTTCTGAATTGAATGCCCACTCAGTAGCTCTACAAATTAAGGTGGTGCTAAAAGATTGCTGTTTTGAGTCCTGTGTAAGCAACTGTGGTGAAAAAGACAATGACAATCCATTGTGTATCTCCATTATAAAGAAGAGAATATGAATAATTTTCGAATAATTGAATAAATAATCATTGTTCAGGAACAAAAATCTGACATATGGCACAATACAAAATAATAATACTGTACTGGATGTTTAAAAAATTCTATAAAATCTCAAGATCTTTTTCTCATATGGAGTAGTATCAGAGTGAGTCATTGGGGATATTAATTAAATTAAGATTTTCATTCAGATCGCACTATCCATTACATCCATCAATCCATCAATATATCTTGCTTTTCTGAATATCTGGTTACTATCAAACGCAAGGATATTTTAATTTCTCCCAGAAGATCCAGAGGAATGTGCAAACTCTTGCAGAGGGCTTGTCACTGGATTTGAATAAAGTGCGTAGCGCGCACGGTGTTGCCGAGCTGCATGTTAAAACAGCAAACTTTACGGTCTCGTTACGCGAAAACTAGACATTAAAATCGATTGAAACTCTACCAGAAATTAGAAGTTCTCATTTCTCGATTAATACAATAAAAATGCATGTTACATTCAACTTATCTCGTTCTAACCACCTTAAGTGCGAAAACCACTTACAAGACACAGCACTTTTTATTGTGGTGATGCCAACATCACACTGGCACTGCCATCCTAAAAAATTGGAAATGTTTTAAAATGTTTGTACTTTTTTGTTGCTAATTTGTTACGCAAAAGAACTACCGTTCTTCATTTGACCCTCTTGAAATACTTTTAGTTTTGTCTCACGAAAAATGTTAAACATACAACTAGCAGTTCTTCTACAGCACATACTATTTTCGTGCATTATGGCTGACAGTTTCATAAAATTGTCACATTGCAATATCCTCACTTCACCCATCACTTGAAAAACTTTTCGCGGTCGCTCCGGTATGTTGCGAATCCTTGAATTCGGAAGTCGCTCCGGGCGTTGAACCACGTCTCTTGTATCGCCATGATATCGAGATCATACTTTCGAATCAACTCGCCTATTTGCTGGGCTTTATGCAGTGCGCTACGCGCATTCCAGGCGCATACACGCAGCGGTTGCATGCAGGTAGATTCTGGGCGTCTCCTAGTGGTTTGCACCATCTTCGGGGAGAAGAACTGCCAGTAGTGCAAGCAGTGCCAGAAACTGGCTTCTGGAGAACGCTGCAGGGCGGCCGCGGGTGGAGCGCTGGTCCGCGACTCCACCGCACCGGTTGCGTCTCCTCCGCTGGATTGCTAGTTCTGCCGCAGATCTCGGAGGCCAGCGGCGTTGCGGATGGGTCGCCAGTGGTTTGTTGTGGGGCTGGGGAGTGCCCATCGAATGCGCGCACCCTTTCCGGCACTGAGACTCATTTCCTTCAAAGCTTCTCCGGTACTCACTCCTTAACCAACCAAATTATTCCATGGCTCTCTTCCAGGACTACTTCACCACCTGTTGGCTGGGCTATCCGGGACGAGCCGCGTCAAAGTCATGGTGGCTGACGTTTCGGCCAGCGTGTTGTGGCCTTCTTCAGAGCGTACTGCTGCCAGACCTCTCAACTTTGTGCAGTTTTGTGAACGCACTAAAAGTGCAATGCGCGTTCACGCCACCGCGGTGTGACCATTCCTACCCTTACGGGCATCTATGGCCTATCCTGTAACATAAAAAGAAAAACAAAGGTCAGAAACGACTTTAGCCTACCGGCGCGCGCATTGCGTGTGTTTTAATACTATGTTATTTATGCTTCAGTCCCACTTCTCTGTTTCAGATTGCTCTTACTCCAGAAAGTGTTTCGGTCGCTTATACTTCGCCCTTTGATCGGGTTCGTATAAGGCGACCGCGGAAATCAAATCATTTTCCGAGTCGGCCGCTTTCTCAAAAAAGTTTTTAACTATATTTTTAATGTGAATTATTAGCAGTGGCATTGAAGTTTCGCGATGTAAAGTTTCTATACGAGCAAATCTAGGGGCGCAGAGGGCGGCCCTGAGACACTCGTGTTGAACTACTTGCAGTTTGTTCAAATGTGAAGTTGCTGCAATTGCCCAACTCGGGCATGCGTAGTCTATTTGCGGCCTAATTATTGCTTTATAAAGCGTGAGGCAGTTTGCCGTTGACAGTTTGCTCCGCTTGTGAAACAAGCTTCGCAATCTGCCTCGGGTCTGCCGCGCTTTCTGTCGCACGTTTTCTATGTGCATTGCAAATGTCAAAGAGCTGTCTAACTTTACTCCTAAATATTTGACATTTTTTGTCCAATTGATCGCGTCACCGCATAGCGCGAGTGGCCTCGGCCGCGTGAATCTCAGTCTCCGTGTGAAGAGCACAGCTGCACTCTTACTCACATTGACTTTGACCCGCCACAGTTTCAGCCACTCCTGGATCTGTAACAAATGCTGATCCAAATACTTCTGGAGAAGCTCGATACTTCTGGACGTGGCTATTACAGCCGTATCGTCTGCATACAAGGCAAGCTCTGTTTGAGGGTGGGTGGGAATATCACGCACGTAAAGGCTGAAGAGCGTAGGGGCAATCACGTTCCCTTGCGGCACTCCGGCCCGTACGGCGCGGCGGGTAGATTTGGCATTCAGAAGCGTCACTTGAAACGTTCTGTTTGCCAGGTATGAATGGATAAGGTGTATAAGGTACATAGGAAAGTTCATGGAGTGGAGTTTGTAGAGGAGGCCGACGTGCCAGACCTTATCAAAGGCGCTGGCAACATCGAGGAAAACTCCACCTGTAAATCGGCGCTCATTGAAGTTGCGTCTTATGCGGTCCGTGATTCGCACAAGCTGATGCGTTGTGCTATGCCCTGCACGAAAGCCGAACTGCTCCTTATTTAATAGTGCGTTCTCTGAAACAAATTTTAATATTCTGTTTTGCATTAGTTTTTCACAAAGCTTCCCGACCGTGTTTAATAGGCTAATGGGCCTGTAAGACTCGGGCTTTTTAGGATTTTTCCCCTGCTTGTGAAAAGTTAAAATATGCGCATGTTTTCACTGACTCGGGAAATGCTGAAACACAAATATAGCATTAAAGAGTGCGACCAAAAACACTATGGCTTGCTGCGGTAGCTGCTTCAGGACGTCGTTAGTGATGCCGTCGGGGCCGGGGGCTTTTCTGCTCTTCAGCTCCGAGATGGCCGCTTTTACTTCCGCCTCCGTTGCGAATCTCGGCTCGTCGGCTGGCGCGTGCAAGGCCGCCATTACCGTTTGTTGTACTTCGACAACGTGCGGTATTGGCGGCGCCTCCTGTACCGGCTGAAACTGAGTTTCTAAAACATTAGCTAGGAGTTCCGCTTTCTCTTTATTGGATTCCGCGAGTTCTCCTGTGCTGGTTTGAAGCGGCGGCACCGTTATCGGCTTCCTGGAAAGCATGCGAGTAACTCGCCACAATGAATTATCTTCAGGTTTGAGTCCTGATAACAATTTAGCCCATTTCTGATTGCGGTAATACGCCAATTCGATTTCTACTTTGCGTTTCAATCGATTTAGCTCCCGCTTATCAGCTGGGTGTCGCGTGCTCTGCCACAATCTGCGCGCCCTGTTTTTCCTGGAAATTAAATTTACAAGGTAAGGGGTTAATGGTTGCTCCTTTTTTGAGGAACGCTGCTTCTCCGCTGCTGCGTTGAGGCTGTCAGTCACAGCTTCGGCGAATTTTTCTGCTCCAGTCTCTATCTGCTTCGGTCCTGACAGGGCAGATGCATCGGGTAAGCGCTGCTGCAGCTCCGTCTGGAATTTCTTCCAGTCCGTGCGCCTCCTCTGCGTCGTGGGTGCAGCCGACAGAGTTAGGCCGCCGCGCCTCATATCTGCCATCACTGGGAAATGATCAGAGGAGAGTTCTTGGATAGTGGTTAATGTGGGAGGGTAGTGGAGTTTCTTGCAGAGCGCAATATCTAAAATATCGGGCCTGCAATTCGTTTTATAGGGATAGTAGGTGGGCGTATTAGGTGCGTATATCTCGCAGCCGTTTGCATCGGCAGTTGCTTTCAGCTTACGGCCGCGGGGGCAGGTAATGCGGGAGCTCCAGGCCGTGTGTTTGGCATTAAAATCGCCAGCCACAAGTGTTGGTGTTGTGTTAGCCTCTACTAGTTTTGCAATGTCTGCAGCTAGTAAGGCGCACGTATCCGCGGAGCGATCAGGACGCGCGTAGACAGATATAAGACGCAGCGGCCCTCGCTCCGTCTGAACGACAACAGCAGTGGCCTCAGCGTGCTGCAGCTGCGGAAGAGCTGTAACATCATGATTTATGCTGCGTCTAATTAAGATGGCGGTTCCGCCTCCTCTGTTGGCGGCTGTCGTATTCCCTGCTTGCGCCGCCCTGTCGTTTCTGTAGCAGAAGAATCCTGGAATATTTAAAGAGAGATGTGGGTTAAGCCATGTCTCCCCCAACATCATTACAGATATATTATGCCGAGCGAGAAAGCTGTGGAGCTCTGACTGCTTCTCTCGCGAGCAGATGCCGTTGCAGTTCCAAAATGCAACGGTGCCGCTATTCCTATAAAAAATGGAGCTAGCCATTATTTAGGGATGGGAGGGATTTGGTGCGGGTGAGGACGAGCGTTCCTCCCCCGTTGCTTCCGCCTCTGCGGTGTCGTGTGCATGCTCAAGCAATATTGTTATTACACACTTGAGCATGATCGACGCCCACTCGGTCGGATTGCATCCGGTGACGTTTCGCATAATCGCTTGCATCACCCTGTCGGGGGCGATCCCGTTTCGAGCGAGATCGTCCACCGTCTGATGTAGCACGCGCTTCTGCTCGCTCAGGGAGGAGGGAACTGGGACGCTCGCCGCCGTCCGCCTGCTGCGCTCAAGGTGCGCAGCGCGCTCCTCTCGCGCCACGTCGGCGGCCGTCGGCTGGCGCTCCCCGGTGGGGCGGGGGCGTTGGTCCAGGGCGTCGGCGTACGACCGCTCCTGGCGTCGCTGCTTCTGCTGCGCTCGTTTGCGTTCGCGTCTGGGCGAACGCTAAGGCCGCGGTGGCGGCGTGGGCGTAGGGCTGCGGCGGCGCGAAGGCTCGCGCTCCCGCGAGGGAGAGCGCGACGTCTCCGACTGCGTGTCGGCCGCTCTTCTCTCCTGTATGCGGGCGCGTCGCTGGCGGTCCCGCTGCTGCTTCTCCTGCCGCTGCTGCTGAGCCTTGTTTCCCCTGAAACAACGGCGCTTGTACTCGGGGCAACCCTTGTACTTCGCGCCATGGCGTTCGCCGCTGCAATTAGCGCATTTGCGCTCTTCTACTGCTGGGTTTTCACCCAGCGGGCACTGCGCGGCGTCGTGCAGTTCCCCGCACTTGCAGCGCGTGCGGCGCTTGCAATTTCGTGCCACGTGCCCGAAATCCAGGCAATTGTGGCACTGCGTGGGCCCGCGCGGCGGGCGATACACCTCCACGCGCACGCGGAGCCCACGTATGCTCTTTACCTCGCGGAGCGCCCGGTGGCGCTCCGTGTCCTGCAGCGTGGCAATAATGACCGCTGGTGGCCACGCGTCATCAAAGAGGCCCTGGAAATATCTAGGAGACCCATCAACCTTAACCGTGATGACGGCCTCCGCCTCAGTACCACCTGGAAACGGGGCTTCACGGCCCGCCAATCCGGCGCTCCCCCTACGTCCGACCTTTGACGAGCCTCCATCGCGGCCGCTGACCGGCCGATGGCTCATGCCCCTCAGGCGGCTCCCCCTTGTGAGAATTTCTCCCTTTTTCGTTTTTTTCGATTTTATTCTTTTCTGTATTTCTCCCTCTCTCTATTGCCACCTTCCCCGTGATCCCATCTTGCCTCTACACCCCGCTTCGCCCGCCTCAGTACCACCTGGTAACGGGCCTTCACAGCCCGCCAACCCGGCGCCCCCCTTACGTCCGACCTTTGACGGGCCTCCATCGCGGCCGCTGTCCGGCCGATGGCTCCTTGCCCCTCAGGCGGCCCCCCTTGTGAGAATTCTCCCTTTTTCGTTTTTTATCCTTTCCTATATTTCTCCCTCTTTCTATTGCCACCTTCCCCGTGATCCCATCTTGCCTCTACACCCCGCTTCGGCCCTGTTCTTTTTCCACCTATCCCGCGCCACCTGCCCGCCTCCCATTGGTCGGCTTCCTGACCAATCCCGCCCTCCCCTTCTCCTCCATATAAGGCCTGCGCGCCAGCCATCTGGCAGCAGTACGCTCTGAAGAAGGCCACAACACGCTGGCCGAAACGTCAGCCACCATGACTTTGACGCGGCTCGTCCCGGACAGCCCAGCCAACATAAACTCCGGCCGCGGAAGCCTACGCAACCATACTTCACCACCTTCCTCCTCACTCCATGCTTTTTCAACCATCCAATCGAAATGGATACAGCCATCAATACCCTAACGTCAACAATTATAGAATCGGCGTCAAATGCTTAAGCGTTCAAACCTCTCTTACTCGACCCCCAAACCTACCCTCTCCCTCGTTCACCCCACTCATATCCTCCACCTCATACAAGTCAAACGCCGTGCCAGAAGGAACCGGCAGCTCATAAGAGTAACCTATCTGAAAACCATTCTTAGCAACCTTACCCCCAAAGTCCACGTAACAATGGCCAATACCAAAAACGACCCCTTCCAATCTTTCATCTCCAAACTAGCACCCAATGCGCCTAAACTATGGAGAACAACAAGAATCCTATCTCACTCTTCCTCCATAATGCCTGCCCTATTCTGCTGTCTCTGACCTAAAAAAAGCGAACCTTCTTGCCAACCATTTCGCCAACTCCTTCACCCCACACTCACCCAACAAACCAAGCTCTTAACTACAATATCAACGCCTTCATCAGACTCCTCCTCTCCCTAGCTCCAGAGCCCATCAAATATATATCCTCAAATTTCTCAAAAACAAAAAATCTTCCGGTCACGACCTCATTCCTAACCACATCCTAAAACATATGCCACGTAACTCCATTGCATATCTAACAACAATTTTCAATGGCTGTCTCCGTCTAAAGTATTCTTAAGAACTTCTAAGCGAGGTCTGGACTGCACGGCGGTCGAGTGTGGAATGAAACATAAGTTCAACAAAAAGTCCCTAAACCAATTTCGTTAGAATGGCAGGTGATATTCGTAACGTTGGAATGATCCACTTTCTCTGGGACCATTTTAGCCTGAAAACTCGTACAAGGAAGAGGAAGTATTCTAATCGTGCGCCAGAAAACGGCGAATTTTCGACAGAAAACTCCTATTGCCGGGCCCTGGTAACCAAAACCAGGATAAATCTTGTTCTTATGTATAGTAAAATACTTTCTCTAACACGGGGCGTAGTCAGAATCCACGTTTTGTGATTCATTGATGCCGCAAAATCGATTGCCGGCAAAACAACTGTCTCTCCGTTTGTCTCTGGTCAACGCTGGCGCCTAAAACGTTCAGTCGATTTTCTCTAAAATTGATATTCCCCGATCAATCTAAACTTTCCCTGCGAGTGTTAGACGGATATTTTATTTTGGGGGGTTCTTTACAGGTGCATTCTTACAAACGGCTCCAAATTCTGTCTTAAAATTGTCTTCTAGTATTATCAAAGAACTCTAGTCTCAAACTCTTCTAGTATTATCAAATAAAAATTAGTGATGCTGCCCGCATTAGCGGCTGTAATTCATGAAAATTGCAAAAGTATACATTGCAAAAAAATCGTCTTAAATTAAATAGACACTAAACATTCAAATATTTAAAAAAAAGTCATGTACAATTATATGAAAAAACGAGTAGTTTTGGCGTAATTTCTTTCTTGATGTTAAAGCAAATTGCAATTTTTTTCTCAAGAACCCCTCCAAGTTGTTTCTTTAATTTCAAGGGACGCTAAAAAGGACACAGGTTTCATGTTCGTTAGCCTATCTGAATTTTCGAAAATTGCAAAACTTATCAATAATGTGGGAAAGTGTGTGTTGTTATAGCAGCGTCGACTAGTGTCGGCTCGGATTGCAAACCCGTTCACTGTGCAGTGCTGTGAAGATTTATTTTGATGACGTGTACATCGAACTATGGTAATTGACTTTTGATTGCTGAAGTAATACGTGATACCGTTGGCCACACAATCTCGTATCCGTTGAATATGTGAAACTCCTCGAGCTTCTAGCAGAAAGCATTTGACCAATGGTATCATGCCCAACTTATTTTAGTAGGCTTATGTGGAACTGAAAAGAACGTCTGAAATAACCGAATTTTGAAATCGTGTCATTGAAAATGTCTTATATGTAATTAATTTTGAAAACATTCAAAGAATTCTACTACCCCACTTTTGTGCACCAGACGTTCAGCAAAAAAGTGACCATCAGCAGCGTCTAAAATACAAGCAGCTCTATGTCTTATAAATACTTATTCTCACCCCTTACACGCACTTACTCTAACATGCACTGCACTACCACATGCCGGGAGATCAGAGCTTGTCCCGGCTGGAACAGTGCCCCGCTGGTGGAAGATACCTGGTTAGGGAAATCCCCGCTAGCCGACGGGATGTCGGCGCTGGATCTTGGCATACTGCGGGGGAAGAAATCGCCACCTCCCGAGAAAACATGGACTACACTTACAGGAACACTGACCCTAGTATTTGTTGCGCCCGCAATCACTATTCCTATGCGATAATCCTGCACGTCATTTTCATTGGTCTAGAAAGGAATGATCTGCTAGAAAAGCAATGGATCTAGGAGGCAAGGATGTAATAAGTACAAGGTTGGTAAAATGAGTAAAAATCATACGACACCTCTCCATTTTAAAGTGGGTGACATGAAACACTTTGTTAAGAGTTCAACAAAGTTTTAAATATACTTGTGACAAATTAATTGGATCTCATACTACATACATAACAAATACAAAGATGGATCTTTATATGACCACAGTAAAGAAACATAACGTTGAACGAGAATTTGATGGCCTGTGCGATTGATGAACGAAGACTGGCTTGTGCGAGATTCAGGAATGTAAAAATTTTGGGGGAAGAGAATACAACGAAATTTCAAGGAAGATGTGCAATGCATCCTGATAGCTATGAAAAATTTTCTTTATAATATGAATATCAAATTCCATAGCCGTTTACAATTTTTTCCTGAAAACCTTTTAGTGGGAGATTTTACTGAGAGACTTTTTAGTGGGAGTTTAGTATAGAAAAGCATTATCAGTATGGTTGATATACTGCGATGATTTTGATTTCTGATCTCTGAAGAGATATATGTGAATAGTTTGAACTTCTCACCATAGTACACCACACATTTTCAATTGCTTTTGACGTTAAATAAAGAAATAAACAAATAGATAGTGTGGAGTAGCAACTCATTCGACAATTCACGAAGGTGACACTTCCGCAGTAACAGAAAACGAGTTGAAGACTTTGAAATGCGTATGCTAGACTTGTGAAGCGTGGAAATTAATGTTCTAAGTTGACAAATAAACTAAGTTTGCCTGTTTTATTTTAATATAACGAATGTTCTGCATTTAGTCATTAAATCCAGTTACAGGTTCAGTAAATACTTCAATAAAAATTCTGTAAAATCTTTACGCGTTACATAAAATCTGTCTGCAGATTCGTAACCAGAAGCCACAAATACTACATTAAAATCACCAATTTAAATAAGAACCCTTGATAAAAAATTAAATTTTGTTACTCTGTGTGATAAATTTAGAAAAAAGTATGCCAATGCATTTTAACACTTCTGGTAGAAAGTTTTAAGTAAACTTGTACTTTCAAATGAATTGCAACCAGTTGGTTCAGATTTATTGCGAAAGTTCAATACAAGAATTATCCACTTTTTCGGCGTCGGAGTCCTACAACACACTGTTTCGGCAGCAACATTGCCATTTTCGTATCTTTCTCGCATACTACATATGGATTATGTGGTAATAATAACATTTAATAATAAAACAAATTATATTGCCGAGTGTAGGGTTATACCGGGCTTAACAATAAAAATTTAGTTTCTAATATTACACTGTGTTAATTAGTCTGGAAATAATTATGCCACAAATTACGACATTCTTTAAAATCAGCAAAGGAAATTTTAGAAAAGTCAACTTAGGTCCTAGAAAGACAAAAGTCCTTATTTAAAATAGGTGTTTCCTTCAAATGACAAAACTCCGTGCTATATCAGTCGCCGAAAAAGTTCCTATAGTTGAGGGACTGGAAGGTATGTTCAAAAGAATTACTTGGCCAAAGAATCAAATCATACAAAATTCACTGATTTTTTATTAGTAAATGATTTTAAAATTTGCAAATATATACTACCTATGTACATACTATGTATATTACATTCACATGTACATTGTATTATCTTTTTGTTAATAAAGTTAGTTATGTAGTATGGGAAGGTTTCTTGAAAGCAAGACTTGAATAAATTTAAATCCCCCTTGGCTCTTTCTATATTCCAGTAACATTCCGATAGTGATGTCCGCAAATAACGATTTAAATACAAGATGTGTCTTCGCCCTCGCGACATCTACCCACCGGTCGGTATTGGGAGGGAATAAGGATAGTGGCAAAGTTTAGGACGCTTCACATGCGTTGGACTAACCCCTGCGAAGCAAGGAACCTCGTTTGGTCGTAACAAATTTCACATGGTATTCTACGGGAAACGAACTCTTAACTTCACTGATGAGTGAGGTGAGAAGCAAGTGACTTCGCCCTGAGCCGCGAGAGCCTGTTTTAAGCATCGCTTATAATCCAATATTAATTCAACACTGAAATAATTTATTTCTTTAATTTTACTTTTTTCATGAATGTTACGGTAGTTTATTAGTCTATAATTTTTTCTTTATTGTTAAGACATTTAATAAACCACCTCATTAATATTGAAGTCAGTGACTAGTCACCTTAACCAATACTTTTCGAGAATTGCTGCTGATCTCACTAAGGGTCAGCCACAAAATTCAACATCAGATATTTCCCCAAAAAATTTTAGACACGATGTTTGTTTCCGAAACTTCTTCCGATGAAATTCTCAAAATAATCGGTAGACTAAAAAATAAATATTCGGCCTGGTTTAGATGGATTTCCGGATTGTTTGATAAAGACTTGTGTGCCCGCCATTATGCACCGGTTAACTCATTTATTGTATTCTTATACACAGAACATTTTCCAGATATTTTTTAAAACAAGCTGTGATTAAGCAGCTTTTCAAAAAAGGCAAGAAATATGAATTTCAAAATTTTCGGCCAATTACTCTTTTGTCGTTTTTTTTCAAGAATATTTGAGAGACTTTTTTACGTACAAATGGAAGCCTTTCTTAGTAAACAACACGCGTTTTCAGATTGCCAACATGGGTTTTGTAATTCAAAATCTACGGAAACAACTGTATTTTCATTTCTTAAAGATGTCGACTCAACTATGGATCAAAATGAAGCACATATTGGAATGTTTTCAGATATTTCAAAATATTTTGACGTCATTGATCAAAACATTTTAGTTTCAAAATTACCTTCTTGTGGAATTGGTGGTATTGTAGATTGGTTATGTTTGTACCTTAAATAACGATTGAGAGTAGAAATACCTTACTGGAATAATGGAACGTTATGTACACACCTTTCCGATTCCTTGCCACTTGCATGTGGAGTCCCGCAGGAATCGATTTTAGACCCTATTATCTTCCTATCATACGTAAACGATATGCCCTCGACAATTAGATACGGAAGAACAGTTCTCTTTGCGGATACGAATATTCTTTGCAATAAAGAAATCGTAAATAGTACAATATATGATATTACAAATTGGTTCTGTAATAACAAACTAAAAGTAAATGAAAAGAAAACGGTTTCAAATTAACATCTCTCTGCTCCATTGAAAAAGAACGGTGTGCCACTGATTGATGATAAGGTAACAACATTTTTAGATCTTTCAATCCAGTCAAACCTTAAATGGAACATCCATTTAAATGAATTGAGCACTAAATTAAGTCCTTTATGCTACGCTTTCAGAATTCTTTCAAATTCAGTCAGCCCCCATACTGCTCGTTGTGTATATTTCCCGCCTGAGATATGGCACAATATTCTGGGGAAATACATCATATAGCTCCCAGACTTTTAGAATACAAAAAATAATTGTACGAATAATAAGCTAATCCCACGCACGTGATTCATGTAAGCCTCTCTTTATCAATCTAGATATCTTACCTTTAGCTTGTCTCTTGATATATGAATCAGTGGCTTTTGCCAAAAATGACTTACTTAAGGGTGGGAATATATTTTCAGCAAACGTTTATGTCTATAACTACAACACTCGACGTAGTAATCATATTCATCAGGTGACAGTATCAACAGCTCGCTTCAAAAATTTCACATACAACACATGTACATTATTATACAAGACCTTGCGAGAAGACATTAAATAATTAAATTCGATACAAAAGTTTAAGTCCAAGCAATATTATTTTCTGCTGCACAACTGTTTCTATACAATTACAGACTATACCGAGCATCCAAAAAGAAAGTAATATTAATATTAACAACGACATTTAATGTATTATTTACCATTTGGATTGTAGAATTCTAAAGTACCTGTAATAAGAATTGTACTTCGCTTCTGGGTCAATAACTCCCATTTCGATAAGATTTTCACCCAGTTTCCCTGAGCCTTGAGCAAATGCTGAGATGGCCCCTTGTATTGCTGTTGGACAGAAATGTAACTTCGAATTACCTTCTCCCCACAGCACTTCACACACAGTTTTTAACTGTTTTTGAAGTAAATAAACAAATATGAATATAAATATGTAAGGCATCTAGCAAATATCCGTCTCTGAAGAAGAAAGACGCGATTGAGTTCTTTTGTGTGCTTCTAACTACAAAATCACATACAACAGTATGGAATAGCGTGAATTCTGGCACGTTTGTCTACATTCCGTTTCTGTTCATTGCAGGTTTTGTGCCTCTCACGCCACTGTCGCATCAATTTACATTCAAACTGGTAGCAAAAACAATACCAGCTCTGCTATGAAGTAATACTCATCTCCGGTTTATGATGTTTCCTGCAAACTACTTCAAGAATCAACAATAACATGTAGTATGGAGGTATACTAAAGTTTCACAGGCATTGATCACTACATTCCTCTGTACAGCGTATATGCGGAAGTTAAACAATTTTAAATGTCGAGATTGAGGACGATACTGACACCGAAAGAATAATTCAGTTGAACAGAAAACGAGAAGAATAAATTAAGAAAAATGTTATACAAATATTGATAATATGCTAAAATCAATCGCAAACTTTCAATTCAAATTCAAATTATCTGAGTTTAAATGTTAAGTCTCTTCTAGTACCATTTGCCATTGTAATTTTTTTATATAAACGTGGTCCTTCAGACCACATTTATGATTCTTCTTTGAAATATTTTTGATATATTCTTCCCTCCATAATATTCTCAAATATTGTTTATTATAATTGTGTTCCCACATGGATACTTCATTAATCTTGTAGTCTAGTTCAGTAAACGTGTCGTCTTCCAAATTTTTCTCATTTGTTGTTGTGTCGATGTGTGGAAACTATGTTCTAAAGGTTTTGCATGCAGAATAAAATTTGAAAACATCCCAAGATTAATTGTCATACTTACATCTGAATATTTTTTGCAGTTTCTACGTTGTGTAGTGACCCATAATAATTTCATAAATATATGCGTCAGTATATCATAATTCTCTTTCAGTATCGCCGTCCTCAACATAATGAATAACATGAAGGATACAGTGGTATCCTTCCTATATTACAGACAATCGTATTACAACAGTCTGTGCCTAGACGTAGCCAGCGGACGAGTCTCGGGGATCGCTTTCGCCCAGGTAAAGGGATAATGGGTTGCGACTAGGAGGTGTACCGGACCCGCATTGGCGGCTGGGCCGCCGGCGAGGCCTGTCCTGAGGTCCTGCAGGAGACTGTTAATCTTGCTGCGACTGAACAGGAGTTGCAACATCTAAAGGCATCACCAAGAGTGACGGGGGTGGAGGTGACTGCAGCGGATGCAACGGTGGAGGCAGCGACGTGGGTGGCTCAGCCGGCCACAGCGCCGTCCTGCCAGCCGGGATGACCTCGCCAGCTTCGGCTACTCGCCGGCCCCGGCCTTGAGTTCCCTGAACGCGGTGTCCACGGCGGCGACGGGCACTACAACATATGCAACTGGTGTGAGGGGTCCAGCGATAACGCAAAATCGAGAGGGATCGTTTCCCAAAACGTGTGGTGTGTTCGGTGACTACTGTGCGTCACGTGGGTCACGCAAACCTCCACGTGAAATGCTTCCCGGGAATACGTATGGATCAGCTGAAATCTCAAATTGAAGCCAGCAATGCAGAAGTTCCTGAAACTGTTATCATTCACGGAGGCTCAAACAACTTACGGAGATGTCGGTCGTTTGACTACCTCATGGGCGGCAATTTATGAACATGGCGTAGCAGCTCAAAGGCGCTTTCCATCCGCCCGCGTAGGGATTAGTGGCATCAATTGCCGCCGAGATGTTTGCTGCCACTAAGTCGCGAGGGTAAATCGCGACATGGACCCTAGAGGGCTTGGGTTTGTGGATTCGAACGGATGGATCTTGGAGAGCGCGATAGGTCGAGATGGCGTTCATTTCAACCGCAAAGGCGGTGAGAATTCATTCAGCCGAGGAAAGGATTTCTAAATTTGTTGCAGGTGAACTGTCGTAGTTTATACAATCAAGAAATAGATTTTTGAATTAGTTGATGCCTACGATCACGACATAGTAATAGAGACATAGTCGTGGCTAACTGAGGAATTCGGATCCTCGGAAATTTTTCATTCACATTACATCCTTAGGAGAGATAAAAATAGTAGAGGGGGCGGAGTCTTTATTTTCGTCGAAGCAGACATGGATATTTGATTAGTTTGGGTCTGTACAGAGTTTGAAATGATGGGAATACGAATTACTTCTTCAGGAACCATATTAGAAATTATTGCATGCTATAGGCCTCCGAGCGACGGATACAGCATTTTAGATGACATCATTCAGAGAACGCGAAACGAAAATGGCCATCCTACGGTTATTGTATGCAACTTAAATATTTCTAGCACAAACTGGGAGGGTGCCGTGTGCGAAGAGAAAGACATGTCAACAGTCTAATTTGGGACAGCGGATTAACCCAGGTAGATCGGAGCGGGGCGCAGCAGGAACGGCAATTTTAGATTTCTACCTACTTAGGACGAAAGAGCTTTTCATATCGTGTGAAGTTGTTGAGGGCATTCACAAAGCGGTTCTTTTTAAATTAGACGAAAATATTTCAAGGAAAGGCATTACGATTGGAACAAATGTACGACAATACCGGAAAGCAAATGTAAACGGGCTTCAAGGGTTTTTAGGTAACAATACAGCCACTTTCTGAGAACAGAGGGAGGTATGGAAGAAATATGGGGTATTAAAGATATTACATACGAAGCATTACAAAAATTTGTTCCGTGCAAAGTTCTCAAATAAACTCTGGATCCACAATACTACAACGCAAAAATTAGGCGAATGAAGAGGATTACGCGAAAGTGATTTAGAACAGAAAAGGCAATAGCAAGCATATGAATATTTTTCGAAATCATTCAAAAGAATTGGAGCGAGAAAAAGAAATTTGCTCAGGAGCCATAGTTAAAGAATATACAAGATGGGAACGGAAACAACTGGAAAGGATTTTATAAAAATGTTCGTAGAAGGAAGGTAACTATAAAGGATATCGCAGTTGTTCGTGATAATGGAAACATGCTCATTTCCGACGATTGAGCAAAAGCTAATGCGTTTAATAAGTACTCCAGTTTGGTTTTCAAAAACAATACGAGTCTTTCACTAATTTAAGGGTCTTCATTTACATATCAGTTTAATATTGAAGCAAACGTTTTACGGCATAAAGTAAAATCTATAAACAAAATGGTAATTCGAGGGGTCCAGACATAACGGATATAATTAAACTAGGAGGAGAGGCAATATTACCGTATCTAATTAGAATATTTTACGTGTCAATAAACTATTCAAAAGTACCTGGAGATTGGAAATAAGCTTTTGTCGTACCAATTTTGAAAAGTGGTGACCATATTATGTAATTATAGGCCGGTAAGTATTACTTCAGTGGTCTGCAAACGTATGAAGTATCTAGCTACATTAAGCAAGAATGGGAAATCAACAAGGCTCTATGATGGCCAACACGGGTTCAGGAAAGGTTACTCGTGCAAAAGTCAGGTAGCCACGTTATTTCAAGATGTAGTAGATGAAATTGACGCTTGAGACAGTGTAGACGCAGTAGTTATAGATTTTGCCAAAGCGTTCGATGTCCTTCCACACGATCGGCTAGTCCAGAAGTTAATGAATTCTGGCATAGTTCCCAGGTTTGTAGCGTGGATTAGCAAGTTTCTGCGAGACAGAAAACAGAGTCCGAATTGGGCAAAAGTTATCTTCAGGGGCAAACGTTACGTCAAGAATACCGCAGGGGAGTGTCATTGGACTTCTTCTATTCAACAAGGCTCTATGATGGCCAACACGGGTTCAGGAAAGGTTACTCGTGCAAAAGTCAGGTAGCCACGTTATTTCAAGATGTAGATGAAATTGACGCTTGAGACAGTGTAGACGCAGTAGTTATAGATTTTGCCAAAGCGTTCGATGTCCTTCCACACGATCGGCTAGTCCAGAAGTTAATGAATTCCGGCATAGTTCCCAGGTTTGTAGCGTGGATTAGCAAGTTTCTGCGAGACAGAAAACAGAGTCCGAATTGGGCAAAAGTTATCTTTAGGGGCAAACGTTACGTCAGGAATACCGCAGGGGAGTGTCATTGGACTTCTTCTATTTCTAGCTATTGTCAATGATCTGCCAGTGCACTAAATCTCATGTGTTCGGCTATTATCAGACGATTGCATAATATATCGTAGTATGAATTCGAAAGATGAAGAAATGCTCCAAAGGGATCTTGATGCGTTATATTACTGAGCGGAAAATAATGGATTGACCATAAATAGCTCTAAGAGCAAATCCACCACTTTTGGTAGGGATCATAATTACGGAGAAAGAAATTACCGTTTAAAAACTTCTATATTCCGAGATATTCCTCGTTTAAATACTAGGAATCCATTTAGATATTAAGCTGTAAAGTCACGTAGATTTTGTTGTAGGGAATGCTTGAAGATCTCTTCACTTTTTAATGCGCATCTTGAAAAAGAGTACGACAGATGCGAAGGACATTGCTTATTTATCGCTTGTCCGTCCGATAATGGAATATGTAACAATTTGTTGGGATCCGCACAGCATTGTGCAGTGTTAAAATTTGGAAAGGATTCAGGGCAGCTAAATTTACTTTTATGGACAAGAAAATAACAGGGTGGGATTCACTCGAAATCAGGCGAACAGTAGTAAGATTCTGCGCTTTGTATAGAGCTTATAGCGGTCATCCAGCTTGGAAAGAAATTAATCGGCCGCCAAGTATTCCTACATACATGAGTATGGGGGAACACAGACAAAATAAATTTAAGACCGCAGAGAACGGATGTCGGGAAATTTTCATTCACAAATCAAACGATAACGGAATGGAATAGATTGCCTCCGAAGACCTTTGAACCCTTTCCTCGAAGCGTTTAACGGTTTAGGAGATAAATTAAGGATCTTATTGAGTAAATGAAGGACTTATCTAAGAATAGTAGGTTATAAAGCGTTGAGTAAGTTTCATTTTGTGAGGTATCGTGCAGTGCAGAGCAGAGAAATAACGAAGGAAGTGATTTAAGGGCCATAATGAAGTGAAATGCAGTGCAGTGCAGTGTTTTAATTGTACAAATATTTCAAATTAAATTGTACAAATACTCAGTGCGAACTTAGATTATAGAAGTTTCTTTTTCTCAGTGTAATTTCATGTTTTATAAATCAGTTTTTATATTACTATTATTATTATTATTATTACTATTAATAATAATAATTTTTACCACTATTTTTATTATTGTACCATTATTATTATATCATTTTTATTTTAGTTTTATGGTTTTATTTATTAGCTGCCATCGGGTTATACCCAATTGCGGTTTAAATAACTGTATCTAATATTATCTTAACAAATTCTTAATATATTACAGCTGAATTCTCATATGACAACAAATATTACAGACAACAATAATAAATAGTATCACAAAACATAGACATTCATTTTTGGTCTCTCCTGTTTAACAAGAATAATGAATAACAATAAACCCTTTATGGCAGGCAAAATAACAAAAATTGAACAATGTGCCATAAGGTAAGAACATGAAAAACTACGTATTTACACGATTCTAGTAATGATAAAACTCTTGAATGTTATTACTTCAACGTAAGTACAGACGATTGAGAGCATTTAACGTAAAATGCGTACACCTTTCCGGAGAAGAAAATACGGAGCAAGAAAATAGATATTTTATTTTGGACTCATGCGCGGGAGAACAGCTATTTCAACTGTGTGCTCACTTCCTCAATATTGTACTCATCTTTACAACCCTTTCCCGATTCTGCGGTAATCCTTTCCGGAAAAGCTGGGAGAGTTAAGAACTCAAATATGAGCTTTATAAAACTTCTATTACATTCCATCAACACCGTGTTCACATCAATGCGTCCATAAAAATTCTGTCTTGTGTAGGGAATATAGCAGTCGGCTTCAAAATACGCTGTACCTCGATACAATAATGTTCTACATGATTCGTGATGCCACGATGAGACATGTTCATTACATGCCATTAAGCGTATAGTGTGGCATATGTTTTAGGATGTGGTTAGGAATGAGGTCGTGACCGGAAGATTTTTTGTTTTTGAGAAATTTGAGGATGGAGGCGATATTTGGTGAACTTATATATTTGATGGGCTCTGGAGCTAGGGAGAGGAGGAGTCTGATGAAGGCGTTGATATTGTAGTTAAGAGCTTGGTTTGTTGGGTGAGTGTGGGGTGAAGGAGTTGGCGAAATGGTTGGCAAGAAGGTTCGCTTTTTTTAGGTCAGAGACAGCAGAATAGGGCAGGCATTATGGAGGAAGAGTGAGATAGGATTCTTGTTGTTCTCCATAGTTTACGCGCATTGGGTGCTAGTTTGGAGATGAAAGATTGGAAGGGGTCGTTTTTGGTATTGGCCATTGTTACGTGGACTTTGGGGGTAAGGTTGTTAAGAATGGTTTTCAGATAGGTTACTCTTATGAGCTGCCGGTTCCTTCTGGCACGGCGTTTGACTTGTATGAGGTGGAGGATATGAGTGGGGTGAACGAGGGAGAGGGTAGGTTTGGGGGTCGAGTAAGAGAGGTTTGAACGCTTAAGCATTTGACGCCGATGCTATAATTGTTGACGTTAGGGTATTGATGGCTGTATCCATTTCAATTGGATGGTTGAAAAAGCATGGAGTGGGGAGGAAGGTGGTGAAGTAGTCCTGGAAGAGAGCCATGGAATAATTTGGTTGGTTAAGGAGTGAGTACCGGAGAAGCTTTGAAGGAAATGAGAAGTGGCGAGTGATCGGAGTTAGATTCGGGAATGGGTTGTTGGATATTTCGATTGTGAATATTTTTGGTAAGTATTATGTCCATAATATCGGGAGGTATTTAAATTCATTGTAGTGTTCGGCGATCGACTGTGCGTCATGTACTAAAATCAGGAGCTGACAGTCATAAGACGGACGGACATAATACTGCGTTGTCTCGTCGTTCGAGCCAGGAGAGGTAGACACAGCGGCAATGTCCAGATCGGAAGACATTTGTTGTACGTTTTCGTCGCCGTCTGTGCGAGCATGGAAAATTTAACTCTCCTGGTTTGGGAGGAAACGACCAAGATCTACAACTCCAGTTGCAGAAGAGGAGATTCTTGGCGCTGACGCGTTACACGACTCTTATCAGCAAACGAAGGCTAGAATTGAAAGTGAATGTTCCTCATACGACTTCCTAGACACTTTTGCAAGAGTATCATTTGTGTCCTAATAATTTGGAACGTGTACAGGCCCTGTCACCAGCAGATTACCCTGCACGAGTAAGGTTTTATCAGTGGTTCTTGCAGCTGTGTGGTGCAAAACCGAACTTTTCTGCCTTAGCATTATTTACAGATGAAGCACAGTTCATACGAAATGGCATTACAAATTTCCACAATCCGCGTGTATGGACATATGAAAACCTACGTGCAACTGTTTCATCTCATCACAAGGTGCGGTTCTCCCTCAACATGTGGGCCGGGATCATTGGTAATCGATTAGTTGGACCCCATGTACTTGTAAACAGACTTATGGGGCAGGCATATCCAAACATCCTGGTTATCACCATAGCTCATGTTTATGAAGACACTCCCCTGCTCATTCGTCAACACGCTCACTGCTTGCATGATGGCGCTCCTGCACACTGCTGTCATATGGCTCGACGGTACTTGGATCGACGATTTCCTAATCGATGGATAGGTAGAAGTGGCCTAATTGCGTGGCCTCCGCGCTCACCTGATCTGAACCCCCTCGATTTCTACTTGTGGGGCCATTTACAATCATCGCTGTATTCGTCTCCGGTGCCTGATTTGGCATCCCTTCGGAATTGAATCGTGGCAACTTGTAAGGACATACGCAAACCTCCTGGAGTTTGGGATCGTGTTCGCAGGTCAACGAGACATCGGTGAGGTCTGCATTCAAGCAGGTGGACATTTTGAACATCTGTAATGACAACTATCTGCGGAAAGAAAAACGTTCCGGCCAATTTCAGCGTTGTGTAGGCTATAACTCGGAAATGGTGCATTTCCGGACCCGTTATGTACTGTACCATTTTTATTGTCTACATAAGGGGAATACCTACCTGAAATTATGCCTTTTATTTTTTAAAATCCTGCATAATGTCTTTAACAGTACGTACTAATTGTTTATACTATGTACTGGTGCTGATATGAAAATGATATGTAAATAGTAAAATAACTGCCAACAAATTGATAATTCATTTTGTTCTTAAATATAAATTGGAAATTCACTTTTATGTTTTTATATGTTCTTTTCGTAAATTTCACAAAGATTATTTTTTATCCTATTGATAATTGAATAACCATCTTTTCTGTACATATTTTAATTAGATGAGAATGATAATGTCAAAACAATTTAATAATAAATATGTATAAACAATTTTTGAATATGTAGAATTGATATTGTAAAGGAAAATTAGTTCCCACTAGCTTTCAAATTTTAATACATGAAGTACTGCATACGACAGGTGACTATCAAAGATGAATGTTTAGTATCTATCATACGTAAATGAACAGAAATGTGAAGGGATGACAGCCTACAATTGCACAACTGGGGATGTATTTGTGTCAGTGTATCAATTGTATGCACACTTAACTGCCACAGCATAGTTACATGATGCTGTTATTAATTTAAGGGAGCGACATATCCCCATAGTCTACCTTTATGAATTGATTCCTCAACCCAGCAATATCTTTGGATATTTCTGGAATCTAAATTGAGCGAGTACTGTCTGCTATTCGATATTTGTACATTAGAGACCTGTCACTGTCTTTTAAAGTCAGTGAAAAAGAAAAAACGCCTGCACAGCATTTTACATTTTGACTGACCTCGAGAGCCACGTGCGAGCAACTTGAGTGAAACCCGGGCTGCGTGGGTGGGTGGAGATAAAGAGTCGTTCTAGAAGTGGTGACCGCCAATGAGAATGAGCAGTTCGAACCGTAACGCGTAAATTGAAAGAGCAAATTGCGAGAAAACTTTTACATATAGTTCAAGTTTCATTACCTTTTATTTTGGAAATGTTTGTTGACTATATGCAACAGTGTGAACCTAAAACGAATTAGACATTCATATTTGATTTGGATACCAGTATTATAATTGCTTGTAGGGCTGATAATGTAATTTGTTTTGAGCGCTACGATGTAATCGCAAATTTCGCGCGCTGCTAATAAAAATTGTAATATTTAATCTTTATTGTTTGATGATGACAGTAATAAATTATTTTTTCATTAGCTATGTTTAATTGATTAATAAGGTTTTATCAAAGCTAAAAAGTCTTATTCTTAGAAAAATCATAATTACTTTCTCCTCTAACTTCCGACGAACACTATTCATTCATAATCATATAAAAATATTAAGCCCTTTGCGTTCTATTTAACAAGAATCATAATAATGTCCTGATTGCACGTAAAATATTGTAAAAAACGTTTCCTCGTTGGTATCTCTTATTCAGCTTAATAATGAGTGAATGTGGTCACAAATATATGTACTGCCAAACATTACCCTTCTTGGAATTGCCTATATTTCATTTTTATATTAATCTCGATGTCAGAGACTGCTCTCAATTTCTTCCGTTTAGCTATCATTCGGAGATTATGACATTCTTGGTGAAAAATCAATGTAAAATCAAATTATAAATTAAAGAGGCCACTGCTTTAAAATATTGTTTATAAGTTATAATTAACATAAAGTAAAAAAATAAAATAATGTCGATGATGAAATGTGACATTCATGAAGATTAAATTTTATAAAATGAAACTGTAGAATAGACGGTTCTTTCAGGGCGTATGTAGGCCGAACAAATCGCCACAGGAACAAAAGCGGTTCGGGACTAGAGGCCAGGCCGCTGCTAGAGGGCAGACCTGACTTCGGCGACCCAGAGGCGAGGAAATATTTATGATGGGAGAAGGGGTGGCGAGCATGAGACGCCAACGAGTCACTGAGAAGGCCTTTTCACGACGCATTTGGCCCACTCATTAATCAGAGCAGACAAAGACTGGCCACTGTCAGGGTTACTGAAAATTGCATTGATAGGCGTAAAAAGGAGCGCAGACTTGACACTGTTCATGTGCAGTCATGCTTGTCAACGATTAGGGCTAATCGGCAGGAGAGGCGTAGCGACCTCTGCGCTACGTCTATTAGGAAAGCAATAAATCGCCACATTCTAAGAAAGTAGCCACTCAACGGCTAAATTAGCTACGCGCACGTGTGACTAGCAAACATGCCAATGTGGTGAGAACAAAGTCAAAATTGACCTCATTCGAGTTAACCAATTATAAGACAGATCGTCGAGTTCACTGGAAGCTTTGCGGATCATTGGCTGAGATAGGAAAAGGTGTGGGGCCAGGAGCCAGGTTAGGAGCCGAAGTTTCTGGAAGACGAATGAAGCTAGCGAGGACCGGTGAGGGACAGACATTCGCGAGAGGACTGGTCGCAACTCGCGATGTTTTCACTTAGCTGAAATCATCGCTCGATAAGCAGATAGTTAAACTGTCTTACTAATGAGGTTGTTGCCATTGCGCTAGCCGGGCAAACGCATTTTGGCAATTGTGCAAGTTTGACGAATAGTGAACGTCGGAACGCCGAAGTCGCGCCCCCAACCATCTCCCTTGCGGGAGGCAGCGAGGGTACGTGGGAGGCCTTTCACCGGTCGACGAAGCGCCAATGACTGCGAGGAGTCCGCTGGGAGACTGGAGGGCAAGGCGACGCTTCGAGGGGCGCATCTGGGCACTTCTGAAGGGGCTTCGCTTCAGACCGCCTGCCTTCCCTTTGGGGCCTTCCCACGTCGCGACGGCGGCGCGTTTCCGTCAAGCAGCAGAGCCCTTCCGACGCCGCCACCGCTACAGCCACGGCCGCACCGCCGCCCGCCGTTGAAGGGGGTGGGTTCTGCAGGGGCAGGTTTCGCGACCCTCTGGCGACGTCGAACAAAGGGACCGCAGTAGGTAAAACGCAGCCACCGGCGTCACAGTGGGAAACCTACCATTTAAAGCTGTGTTCTGCTAGCGGTGGGGCATACGCCCTCCTCCGCTCCGCGTAACGCATGCCGCAGCAGTGCAGGCCCGCTGCACGTTGGAAGGTCTCCATTCAAACCAATGCTCTGCTACGTGCCGCGGTGCTTGGAGCGCGCTGCTGTGGCGGCGTGTGAAGACCTGATGAATAACCTTATGCTCATGCCAATAAACTGACAGGACGGGGTTTCATCACAATACATAGCAGTGCACACAATAACATAAACAGTGGAAAATGGCCATTGTAGCTAGAAATATGACTACCCATTTATATAAGTGAGAAAATCATTTCACAGCATGGATCATTGCACTAAACACACAAGCATTCGCTCTACGCCCGCGGACGGCTGGCAAGTGCAGAATGACAGGGAAGTTCGCGTGGTGCAGGCCTGCCTTAAATGAATAGCATGCATGTTACAGAAAATACATATGATTGAACTACTTGATTGAAATATCACTGGATGTGTAGAATAAGGCAATATGTGGAATGTAGATGCTTTATTACTGATATAAAATAACACATAATAAAAATAGTATTCAGCAAGACGAAATGATGTAAAAAAGTCTCTCGATCAATTTTTGTATGTTATTTAAGGTCTCATCAACATCTAGGTCATTTTACATATCACATTTTGTCACACTGAGTCCACAGTAATTTTGGAAACGCTGTGGGTCTTCTGCAATTAACTCCTGGATCAAATTCGCAAAAGGCCCTTTATCCTTTCTTCTCAAGATTCAGTCACGCGTCCACAAAGATCGTCGGCGTTTCTTCTGTTCATTTGATATACTATTCGCGGCCGCGAGAAACATTTTTTCCCCTCTGCTCGCCATGTTGGATCGGAATGTGAGCTTTAACGTCCCTAGTTCACGCGCATTTTCCTCGTGACATCATTATATACGGCAACGAAATGACCTATGTGTAAAACGATCGGCAATATCTTGTGGAAAGATGTTGCTCAGATCTTTCTTTCATGACGAAGAACGTACAAAAGTCCATTTTATATTCACGTGGCAGCGTTCTATCTCCTTTTTATTAACTTCACATTTAATGTAAACGCCTTTTGTGACTACATTTACTTCTTTATATGAGTTTAGACACCTAGTTGATAACGCAAGAGGTGGCTGGGCGCATAAACTAATGTCAATACGCTACCTATGATCACGATGTCAGAGGTTTGAGTCACGACGGTGTCAACGTTTTTTTTTTGACACTGGCTAGATAGCTAGAATGAATTCAGTCGCTACCTAGAGAAGAATTCTAATGTCATGCTGCCCTGATCCGTACTTTTTCGTAGATTCTACGATCAATACCAAGGGAATGCAGGAGCAGTACCCTAACAAACGGGCCACGGACTTCGCGCGATCTTTCCTCCCCTTTCTTATCCTATCTCACGCCTTATTTACTCACATTTGGGGGTTTAGGGTTTGTCTAAATATAGGCAATTTCAATTTTTAACAATTTGTTTCACAAAAATGCTTCATTTTTTGTTTAAATTCTCTCCTCATATATATCAAGGGATGGCAAAAATATTGTACTATTCCCGTTTTAGGCGAATTTTCCGTATTTAAGAACAACAACAAAAAGTTAACGTTTCACAACTACAATTTTGAAAATAGAAATTTTTGCATAGACAAAATATGTAGTAAAAAATCAGCTGTTTGAAAAAGGTAATGTAGATTTTTTTTTAAAATTAGTAATTTCACGTCATTTGTGCTTGAAATTCATGAAATTTCTAAGAACAATATTTTATTAAAACCAACTCCGATTTGTTTAATTAGATTTTCTCCTGCTACAACGGACGGTAAAAAGTATGGTGCTAGTCCCATTTTCGGCGACCTATCCGTATTTTTAAAAATTGGAAAACTTGCGTGTTGGGTGTTTTGGGTTGAGGAATTGTTAAGCGTCGACCTGAGTCATGACATTTCTGTAGGGTACTGGTATGACTGCCGGCGAGTTAACTCGGAGGATTAAGTTCGGGTTTTGGTGAGGAAAATAATTTCTGCAGGTTGAAAACACTTCTGCAAGTTTATGTAATAGTATAATATAGCGGATCAGTTAGAAATAATGCGAGGAAGTATGTGCTGTTGTAGCACTATTTTCCCTCGTGTGAATCAAAGGACGGTAAAAAGTTTTCGTTGAACTCCCTGAATTTTCAAAACTTGCAAACAAAAAATAAACATTGCAAAACAACAATATTGATATTTTTTTTCTGAATCAAATCTGTTTTTGAAAATTTGACGTTAAAATGACGTAAATCAAAATCTCTGAACGTTTTGTAAAATTGCAACTTTATTTAAAGATTAGGGACGGTTGAGGTTAGCTGTGTCAGGGTGTGTCGTAGTAACATGAATGAGGAACTCATTCTGGCAACTTGAGTTCGAATCGAAGCGGAGAAAAAAAAGTTGCTCGTTGGAGACACATTTGTAGGTTCATGAATTACTACAATGCGTAGCTGTCAAAAAGTAATGCGTGAAGTATGTGCTGTTGTAGCGACAGAAATTAGTTTTTTTTAGCAGTGTACTTATTTGTCATTCATTTTGTGTATTTTTTCCAGTAGCATTTTTGCTCAGATTCATTTTTCAGATCACCTGTTTTAATAAGTTAATGCTTGTATCTCTGGATTAAGGACAATTAGATTGCTAAAAATGTTATCATTTTAAATAGAAGTTTTAAATGAAGTTTTTATTTCATAAATTGTAGGTACATTTTTATTTCACGTTTTGTATTCGCGCCTTTGAATCCTTCTACAGGTAAACATTTGTCAGTTGTATAAAATCATAAACTATCGTATTGCCGTATTTTAAATTATCATTATTCTAAAGCAATATTTTTTAAAAAAATTCACGTATTTTATTTAATAACTGGCGTAGTCTTGGACAATTTGCGTTCCTACGTACGTTCACGCTCATTACTAAAATGTCAAAGAGCATCTACTCTAGCCATGACTGTTCGACAACTAAATATTATGAATGGATAATGTAACAAAATATTATATTATTTTCACGATATTCAATTGACAAACCTAATGAGTATTTTCACTGCAGAGAAGGCTAGGGTTGAATTCTTCTCCTATTTCAGGATACTTTGCACAGCATAAACCAGTGGATACTTTCTGCAAACATACTCCTTTTGTTTACGAAAGTTTCTTTCCTGATTGTCGTATGCATTATTAGCTTTAATGTATTTATTATAAATTTTCTTGTTTTAAAAATAAAATTAAAGAAATTTAGATTCACGCTGTTCAGGAAGAACATTGAATGTGTTTACACGCGAATCGTTGTGCTGCCTCCAAATGCTTACACAATTTATGGTTACAGTTTCTCCGTCTCCTTTTCATTGACCGTAATGAAATTAGATATACCTTTATAATATTATCTTAAGGTTAAAACAATCATTACTGATTATCATAATCAATCTTCGTCTGAATGATAATTACATATTCATGATTATAATTTCTAACCATCAACATTTGCATTTTTTGTTAATATACAACTTAAGAAATTAATGTTAAAATGTTTGTATGCATGGTATAATGCTGTATGAACTAGATTTTTCACGGCTATTATGAAACATATTTACGTTTCTGCGTGACATTTCAATAACATTTTTGTCTTTTATATTTAATATCGCAAGTTATAGATTTGACAACAAACACCGTGGTGAAATGCATGGAAGTACATCTAAATAAACATCAAGTTTACTTCTTAATTACCTTTGATTGTATGGTATTCACTCCTTATCAATTTCTAGTGTCTCTCGTTTCGAACTTCTTTTGCGTTCGCGGTCGGTAGTTAGCGGTGGCTTAGTTTTCGTCAAAGGGATGTGAGAGAGAAATGAGATCATAAGAACGTCTAAATGACATTCGAGGAACAGCCACGCATGAATGATGAACGAGAATGGTGAAAACAAAAATCGAAAAGTGTTGGTGACAGCGAGAAAAAAAATGTCGACAGATTCCTACAGATTCTGAGAAAACGCTGCATCAATTATGGATGTCGGGCTCTCTCTGCGCGTGTCAGCGGCGCTGTCGAAAGAAAGAGGAGACGGAGGTGAAGTTGGTGAAGGAACAAGGGGGTGAGGCGAAGAGACAGTGAAGCGAAAGAGCTTGGAACACGACGTTTGCGGCGTGACGAGCAAGACTTCGAGGAGAGGACATTACTAAACGGTCGTTCACACTTCGGTGCATTCTTGCCCTCTCACTTTCATCACTCTTCTTATTTTGTGGTCGAGGTCGCGGCTTCTGCTGCTGTAGCATGCGGGATATGACGTGGCATTGTAGACCGCCATGTTATGTGTCGTCTTTCTCATTGCAATATGTACGAAGCGAGTATTCTCATGCGTAGTGATTCTTAACACTTTATCTTACAGTTCATATTATTTAAGTATACAGTTTTCTGAAATAAAGTACAAATTTTGTTTTTATTTGTGTATGCGTGTATTTGGCGTTTGAGGGTCGGATGAATCCGACTTTTGCCAGCTAGCAGTGTTTACAGGTCTCGGCCTTGTTTTGTTTATTATACACGCCCTGAGTTAAAAGAGACATGTGACAACCATGTCGCATTTCCATCATCGTATCTAGCGTACATAGCGTGCCAGAACTTTTATTTCGTATCACAGCTACGGAAATTGAGACGATGTAATGGAAAACTACAGCTCTATTTTTCCCCGACCGGAAATCAAACCCGTGATCGCACCACAGAAAGCTGCACGCGGTTCGTGAGTCACCCGAGAGACTATTGCTTTTCATTGAATTATATAGTTTATTTTCAGTCCCTATAAACACTCGGGTTTGCGATACTACTTCCTGGCTGTTTGCTTCTGTGCGGCCTCACAGGACATCAGGTATACTTTCTATAAGCATACTTCGTTGCGAATGCCTCAACGTGTGTTGTGTAAACTTCCCAACTATAACGCCGGAATGGACGATGATTCCCCTCCCAAACTGAGCTGCCTAATGTACCACGAAGGTAAATATCAGCTCCTACAAACCTTGTGTAAAGGGATTATGCATTAATGCTTGTTAAGGATTCAGCGCACAGGTGTGAATAGGTCGTTGTACTTTGATTTCTTGATGAAATCACCGTGGCCTTCCTCGGGAATCAAATCCACAGACTTGCTGTACACTCCTCCAAGATTCTGCGTCACAAAGGCACGTTACAGAAGAGAACGTTAAACTTGACGTACAATCTTTGGTGTAAATGGCACGAGTTTTACATTTGTTAGAAAAATGTTGGCCTTTTTTCCACCTCGTAAATGTTTTGGATCGTTGTCGAACCAATGTCCGACAAGGATTGACTGATTATTTAGATTCAAGGCGCGTCAACTGCTATGGTCATTAGTCTCGAAAGTGTAGTGCATGCTACACCCCTGAAGGTTGCGCTGTTTCTCCCACCCTGGAACGCAAGGTCCGGGTCCGGAACCTCGAAGCTCTCGACTGGTCACTCGTCATGATTGTGGGGTACTGTTTATAAGGGGAAGTAGAAGTGAGTATGTGTAAGGGGAGAGGAAACGAGAAAGGTAAGAAATGAAAAATCGCGTGCAGTCTGTGGTCCATGTGTTACGGTGCTGCTCTGACATTCACCTGGTACTCGACCATTGGGACACAAATTCTAGTATCTCCGGTCATAGATGTTGCAGTGGAAACAGTCCTTGCACGACAGAAGGAAGTTTTGCTTCAGATTAAACTTCGCTTTTGTTTTTATTTTTCACTTCTCGTACACAGATGTAGTTAAAGTATAACTGTCTGTCTCGTACAGAATTGGAAAGTATTCTCGCTGAAATCCATTTAAAGCATCATGTGTCAATGGTCGACATTTTCAGCTCAGGATAATTACTCTCATCTTCTCCACAGTGTTTTGTTATGATCTGAACATAGTATCATGAAAAGGGGTCTTAAAAATTACTCGAAGATCATGCTTAATACGCGTGCACATTCAGGAACGCCTTTGAAGTAAAGTTTTTGGAGGTATCAGGAAAATGAACATCTCTGCAACGTACTACCAAGATATTATTATCTATTGCGTTTTGTTCAGAAACACAAGTGAATTTGGTTTATTCCGAGAAACTGTATGTATTCATTCAAAATACAGTATTGATAGAGGTCAGACAACAAGATTATTCTGCGTCGAAGTTTCGCATTCACTCTGACGGAAAGTCCATAGGTTGCTGTAGTCCTCTCTTGAGACGTGGGATGTCAAACCTACTGCGCTCAGAAAAGGCAGAACCGGAGGAGAAACTTTGGAGTTTTTCAAGTTGTTGCTAGTGATTATTCATAATATCAGTACTATCTACTTCGAAAAAAACTATACATAAGATGGTGCTTTGTTATATTTTCTATTCTAGATATCCTCAAAATGGCTGAAACCTACTTAAAAGGACAACTTTCTTAATGAATTGATTCGAAATCATTTCAGTGATACAATGCATATTAGTGTACTAGCTGATGTGTCTTGCGTTATCCGAGTATTTAATACGGGCAATTATCTATTAGCTAGAACGTGGCAGTGGCGGGATTCAGGGGCGCCAAGGAGGCGGGGTGCGACGTTCCTGCCCCAATGCTGGGACAGTGTTAAAGAATATATATATATATATATATATATATATATATATATATATATATTGAAACACATTGTGTTTCCTTATACTAATTAGAACATTAGCATAAGTAATTAGAATCTATTTTGGACTGCGTGGTACGCACGACAAGCGCGGCGAACAGCGGTGGGGAGCAAGCAACGGTCGCCGCCGCCTCCGTTGCCGCTGCGAGGGTTTCGTGGGAACGGCGGTTGAAAACCCAGCGCGGCGCGGCGAGGGAATTGGAGCCGTTACGACAGTTGGGTCGAGTCGGCCGTCGCCGAAGGACGTGGCCGGCGTGCTGCCGGCCGGCGAAAGTTGCGGAGGAGTCGTTGTGAGCCGCGGACGTGTGTTATAGAATTTAGCCCACGCAAGAACAATAGACGTGTTAGGTTGAGATCGGGAAAGTGATCAATATAAGAAATCAGTGCTAGAAAACAGTAAATTGCGCTTATGTTATTTGTCGCGGTGTGTACAATTCCAGAACTGTGTGTATTGCGAGGCTGACGCCGACACGTGCAGTGGCCGCGTGGTGGGTAGCTGTATCAAATGACGAAAGACAATTAGAGGGAAGTGCGACACCGAAGTACCAGGAGCCGAATCAGGAGGGATTCCCGAGGCCGCCAGCCGAGGCGACCGCTACTCCACCAGCCGCCGACTGCGCCTAGCTGCTGCGAAGGTCGGCGACCCCAGCCGATGCGAACCGTAACCCCAGCATCGAAGGTATTTGTTGGGGCCCCAAAGGTACGATAAAACTCATGTTAAATTTGATCTTGGTACCAAGGCAAAGCGCAGAGGTATTATGAGTAATGTAATTAACAGATTTGGTTTGTGAATAAATCCTGTTTATGATTGTACTTCATTTACTAATTAAATTTCCTAATGTTATACCGACTTCTCGTAGGGACCCTTTCACGAAAAAGACACCCTCCTTTAGTAATTTCTTGCAGTGAAAGTACCGGCATCACCAGGTACGTCACAATATATATATATATATATATATATATATATATATATATATATATATATCATTTTGTGGATCTTCAAATTTATATTAAAAAGATTTACTATTTTCGGGATATTGAGAAAAAACAATCGCTATGTAGTATTTGAATAACTGTGCAGGTGTGCGGATCCGTCACTCACGGTTCGACCACTTCGCGTGCCTCAATCGATAGATATAAGGGGTCATTCGACGCGTCGCGGTCTCCTGCTGGGAACTGATAATTTGTTTTCGAATCCGGACATAATATTCTAAGAAATTTTTAAAAACGTGTTTTTGCATGTTTTAGCGATGCCATCTTTGTGAGTATGCCGGGAATTAAACTACAACTACCCCACCAAATACATCTATGTAGAATGCGTAAGGTGAATCCTCGGGCGGCAGATTTCATTTCAATTGCTTCCATATTAACGCATTTTAAAAATACATTTGCAAAATCCTACGAACAGTATTGCGTAGGATCGTATTGAACTTCAAGTAAATACTGAGAAAACCAAACTGTGAATAATGCTGCAGAGGTACATTTACATTTTTACATGGACTTCTCACATTTACAATCTTCTGCGTGAAAATAACGATTTGCAAATAAATGTGAGTAACAAATTATTCTTAATAAAACGCAACTAACATCTTGTTGGCACAAAGGCGGCCAAATTAATTCAAAATATGGCGCCATACTTGGAACTCAAGAATTTTGACAATTCTTTGGGGTTAGTTAAGAGAAAAGAAGATACAGATAGACGCCTTCCAGATAGTTTTAATTAGCTCTCAAAACCCGCGAACTATATCTCACAAGGAGCAAGAATTCATTTTGAATGAAACTCTTAGCCTACAAAAGGGTTATTAGAGAAATTGCGGACATAAAATTAATACAAATTAGACTGAGTTTGTGGAGTTTTAATCTTTTCAAAAATTAGGGAACAAAAATATGGAAGTTGAAAGCAAATCCGGGGAAGAATCAAATATAGATGTAGATTTTGGGACAGAATTGTCGGGACTAATTGTAAACGATCTTATTAGATAAAAAACGCTGAAGAACAGCTCACGGGTAATATTTAATGTGCATTTTTGTGTACATTAGCAAAAAAGCGTAATTAAATAAATTATTTCCATTACAAATTTCCTAGTATTTTCAATATTTTGAATGCCGAAAAATAGGTGCTTCTCATAAAACGCTTCGTGGGTCCGCCATGCGATAAAAATCATGTGTTTTCCAGCATTATTTGTAACGTTACTTACTCTATAGATTACAAGCATAGTCGGCAAACGGATCACTTAAGGCCGGTGTCCATGTAAAACGATTTTCTTTAACGGATCTTCAAAAGAAGAAATTTGTCAATGCTGCGAAAAGTACGAATTCAAAACAGTCACAGTGTGACTAACTTTTCTGTCATCCGACAGTTCTAGCCAGAACATACAGTGTGGTAGAGACCAACAAGCGTTTAAATTTTTGTTATATTTTATATTTTTTCAATGAGATTAAAATGTGAAGTTGACGAAAAAATTGAAATTAAAAAACACATTTCTGGCTGTAGATGGATGTGGGTGGTCAGACGGGGGCTAAGAAACCTTTCAAAAATATTATGTTAGAATTATAGAGTAACTACTCCTATGCTAGTTGGTTTAGGGTAACATATTAGCATCTTATGCGGGGGATCCTTTGCCCCCACTAATAAAAGATTCGAAATCCCGTCTCTGGAAAGAGGAAATAATTCTCTCTTTTTATTAAATTTTATTTTACAGTGACTGACAGTTCGACGTTCAGCAATGAGGCTCTTCAGTTGATTGACCGAGTAGCTTTGTATCAGCAAAGTGTGAAAAGGTTAACTTCTTGTCACATCCCTGATAGTCATTTTCGTAGGGTACACCTTCAACCAAGGTTATTGCGAGGAAAATTCCTTAGAGAGCGATGATCAGATATGGAAAGGAATACGATGGGAAAGACAGGTGAATGGGAGAAATGTTCTTACCTTATCTAATGTCGGAGCGATATTGAAGGAAAATGTGAAATGGGAGTCTGTTTCTTAGACAGGAGAGTGAAGGTTGATCAGTTCCAATTTCGTAACTGCTTCTTGTACACGATTGAAATTATTGAAGAAATTATGTGCCAGTTTCCAAATAAACAAGTAATCGGTTGTATTGCGAGATTGTTGTGAATCAACCTTTTGTTGACAAACCTGGGGGAAGAATTATCTTAAAGGCGTATCTCATTCCTATTGTTCACTTTGTCCCGTCCCCTGTTCCGATCCCATCTTGACCCGTCCCCCCGCTGAGTTCCAACCTGTATTCCTCCTCGCTCTACCCGTACCGCCGCCCCCCGCCCCCATAACTATACAGCTAGGCGTAATTCATCTGCTGTCTGGAGGAAACTTTTAACGGCAGACTGCTCTGATCTGTGGTTTTCCGTAGTTTCTCCGATCACTATCAGGTGAATACCGCAGCAAAACCCGAACAAATCTATCCGATTCGCGCGATCTATCCTTCCTCTTCTTCGTCCTATCCTCTCCTATTTCCCCCACACACATGGATTCACTATACTACCACATATGTAAGGGATCATTAGTTTGACCTGCCTGGGGCGATGCTGGAATAGGAAATACCCCAGAAACCGACGTTTCGATCGGTGCCGTATCCCACCAACCAACGGGGCTTGAAACACCGCCATTCGCATCACTCCCACATTCACTATACCAAAGGGACTAATGACCATAGAATTTGTCGTGCCCGGGAACATCAATCAATGAATCAACCACTGCCTGATCTGGCACGTCCTGCTTCATCTCGCTAACACCCAGTTTCAATTTTGATCTTCGTTTTCTCAAAGCCTATTTGCGCTATTGGAAATAATCAAAATCGTTGAGTTGATAATTTAATAGATATAGAGAATTTAATTGTCAGTAACGTTTTATAACCTTTAGGAGATTTACTCTGTTTTCGATATACTTGCAGAACAACTGAAAGAGTTCATACTTACATTTTGTTTTAAAGTGTAGAAAAGAGTGGTATTTTACATTATCTGACGTGAAATTAAACTGTGGAATTGCACAGGAAAACAGAAATGAATACAAAAGAAATATTTCCTTTATATAAGAGAAAATAATTTGAAAAAATGTACCCTAAGTTATGATCAACAATACACATCTTTCAGTAAAAAGTGCATCGAATGCCTTCCTTCCATATATTACCGACGAGAAGCAGATGGATAGAGGAAATATTAGTGACAATTTCAATTTGTTTCTGTACCATCTAAATAAACGATTAAGACTATAAAAAGGCTGTTATTTTGAAATTACAAACACTTCAATTTAATTTATATTGAGATAAATTATAATTATTTGCAATCTCAAACTTTCACATTGAAGAGGGTGATGACCGGTCTCTGCCATGGATTAGTGCAACGTAGAATAGCTTTTGCATTGTGTGTGGTACTGTAAGTAGAATTATCAACGCGTGAAAATATGTAATTACGTCTGTATAAACTAAATAATTTACTCCGAACCTATTCGTCCAAATTTGGTGAACAAATTTCCCCCCTTACAAGTATGCCTTGATTGGAAATAGTAAAGGAATTGAAAAAAAAAATTCTGTGGTCGATTTTTTTAGAAAACTTCTATAAGAATTGCGAAACTTCTTGTGGTCTGTAAGGCATTTCATAATTATCGAATGACTAATAATTTTCTCCCAATGTTCACGTCCATATCCATATTACATGACTATAAAGTTGTTGTCTTATTCCAATAAATACATTTTTTGGCGTCGTGCATTGATTTTCAATTGGAAAATACTGTTACTTTGCTAGTCTTGAAATGGATCAGGAGGCTGGCGTAGTTCCCGATAAAGTTGGTGGAACGAATGAAGTGAAAATTAGAGAGCGATGAAAGAACAAACGTTTTGAAAAGTTGAAAAGAACTTTTCACCTTGAATAACAGCAGTTATTACAGTATTTTTCAAAACACCAACAATATTTAACATCAAGTTTGCAAGTTAGCAGTTTCGAAAGTTTGTGTGGCATACATGAGTTCGTATTGCAGCGCTGGGAACAGGAAGTTGGGTTTTCTAAGAAAGCTTACAGGGGAAGTTCGAGAATAGTGGGCGCTATCTTATTGTTGAGCGCCGTTAGATTGGATGTTCCTTAAAAAGTGAGCAAAACGTCTCAGATGCAGCGTAAAATATTGTGTATTATAATACCTGAATTCCAAACTACGTGTAATACTTTTTTATTTAGGTGTAAAATTTCATTCTTGATAGGAAATTGTAAACCAAATGATTGGGAACAAAATTAAATTTAACTGCGATTGTTTGTCTTTAGATTCTCACAGTGAGTGAAATTTTCTTCGAGAGAGGATCTTCTTGAAACGACCCCTGAAGATAGAAGGTCATTAAAATTATTTAGTGCCCATTTTCGCGAGAGCCAGACCCAAAGAACTGTTATGTTCGGAAAATGAGATGTTGTTCAGCTATACATAACTTTATTCGGTCTACCTTTGTACATTTGGATAAACTCTTTATACAAATCAAATGCCTTTCCCAGAAGTAACCTCCCAACTTCTTAGCGATGTGAAGCTTCACTCGTCACGCCAGGCCGTCTCCTCCGGCCGTGTGGAGCGAAGTCCCGGGCTGCAGCCTCCCTCGCTCGGCCTCACCGCCGGCCGTCGTTGCAAAGGCCACGGCCCCAGTTGGGCGACTCTCCCACTCGCACGAAGTAGTCGACACCGAGCGCTTCCTGGCTTTTTTGAAAGGCACATTTGAAAGAATAAAATGATTTTATATACGTAAGTATTATAAATACTTTCAAAAATAGGTATTTGTTTGATTAAAAGAAAAATGAAACGCCGATGTCGACACTTCCCTTCAACAAAACTATTTGGACAGCCGTTAGGGCAACGTGGTAATTGATTTTTTGAGCTCCGAAAGGAACGAATTGTAAAGGTTGTCATTGCCAACAAAAGTTGTTGGCACTTTGGCAAAACTTTTGTTGGCAATGACAACCTTTACAATTATTTCATGAAAGATGCCAACGATAACGCACCACAACACCTATATCCGAAAGGAACGTTGAAACTTTCCACCCTTGCTGCACATTCAAGGCCACCTGTCAGTCGTTGAACCAGATTCATGGAAATCGTAAGCAAAATGATTCGCAGAGGATAGAACACCACTTTTCAGCAGCGACAGCTGGTTATTTACCATTAAGCAAACAGCAAATCATGCTAACAAAATTTGCAAAATGTGATTAATGAGGAAAGCGCTCTGAGTGACATAATATCACGATACAGCAATGAAGAGAGGATTGAACTGCAACCCGGAGGAGAACGCCCGAAGACATTTTATGATCGCGTAGAGAATCAGTTAGTGAAAATAATAAAGAAGATCCTAGTAATAGTCAACCAAAAATTACTCCACAGTACGAAATAAGCATTTGCAAGAAAGTAAATCCCCAAACCTATCGAGGGGTTCTAAGGAAGACCAAGTTCCATAACCGAGAGCCCGAACCCGAGAGCATTTATGCCGACAGAGAAGCCAGGGGTTTGCTAAATAACATGCAAAAAAAGATGAAGATTAGTAGAATCGAGTAATATTTTCCTGAAAAACTGAAAATGAACATCTGTGGATCCGATGGAAGAATTTGGGTGTGGAGGAGACCAAATTCAGAGCAGAAAGAAGAAAACATGTAAGCAACCGTGAAGCACGAAGGAGGAAATATATTGGTGTGAGGCTGCGTATCAGTGCAGAATCATCCACAAACGTTACTGAAACCTACTGGTATCACGATTTCATTTTTATCCGGATAATGATCCCTAGCACAGTTCGCAGGTTGCTGAGCTTTGGGAGCTGTGCAACTGCTCAAAGGTGCGTCCACCCCTCAGTCACCAGACCTTACGGTCAGAAAACATCTTCAAGAAAAATTGGAAAAGGAGATGAGAAAATACCTAATTAATTCCAAAGAAGAATTAAAGAAAATAATGCAACTAGAATAGAGAAACATTTATCCTTTTTGTACCCAAAAACGTGGTACAAAGTATATCAAATATACTGAAGGAAGTGCTGCAGGGAAAGGGGATGGCTACATAATATTGAACTGCCTTACTGTGTCATTTTTTACGTGTTTTTCCGTTTGTACTTTATTTACTGTGCATATTTGTTTATATTTCCATTAATGTGTCCAAATAGTTTTGTGAGTTAACAGCATAAAGTAATCAAATTTAAAAATATCAATTGATTTTTGTGATTTTAATGAAACTTTTGTAAATACCCTATAACTGCTTATGAAAAGGATCGTATAATATATTTTAATACATTTATTTTCTTCTTTTAATATTCCTAATCCATGATTATTCTGATAAATTGTCCTTGTACGAATAGTTTTGTGAGTCATTGTACTTTCTCGGCGCTGGATGGCCCGTTTTATCGGAGGCGCAGCGCTGGTAAAAACGCGCGCCCTGCATGGGAATCGGTGACGCGTGTCCGCTGTTACTAACGGCCCTCAAAGCCCGCGTTGTGTAAAAGGCACGCGCGGCAAATTTAAAAGATCGCCTCCGCAGAATCATCCACAAACGTTACTGAAACCTACTGGTATCACGATAATTGTGGAAGATAAGCCCTGCCAAGGTTTGTAGTAAAATTATCTAAATTATAACAGTGACCACGAAAAGGAAATAAACTCATCTTTTTGCTCTTTTCATTTAGAAAATGCATCAATGCCTTCGGAGAATATTTCTGTCTGAAGATAATGTAGTGACTGGAAACATACCTGTGCAAAGCAATTCATTCGATTCTAATGATGATAAAAATGATAAAGATGTACCGAATACCAGGCTGCCGCGTAGTGCGCAGATATTTAAAGCACATAATCTTATTTAATTCAAATTGTGTTTTCAATCTCAGACTTGATTTTAAAATTATTTCAAACTTATTATTGTAACATTGTATCCATTTAACCTCTGATGTTGTCTATTTATAAGTTGCTTTAAATAACGTTTGCTTTCCACTAACTACTTACAACTTGTAGATTACATTACATTTATATTTTTAGATAACATTACTTTTTAGTACTTTTACTATTACTACATTACTTTTAATACATTACTCTGTATAATTGTGACATGTCATGACATGACATGACATGACATAATTGTGACGTGTGACATCAGGCGGAAGAGCGGACCTGATGGCCCGAGCCTCGCCATATTAATAAAGGCATATTACAATATGTACAACTCACGGACACCATTGGTTAATTGGAGTAAAATACTCGTTTATAAAGTAAATAACCTAGAAGCTAATGAAAAAACGTTACATCACGAGATTCTTTCCTTTCAGAAGCTGTGCCTTTGATCGTGGATTCTTTGGTCCTGGATGAGAACATGCCATGGAGAAGAAATTTATCTGCTTTCCATGATGAAAACCCTGGAGATGTAAACACTATTGGTTCGTTATAAAATTATTATATTTAAAATACGCAGACGCCATGAACCAATAATATAATTATAACTCAAGTTTTTTCGTTTGATTTCAGAAGATTTACCAGAGACTCCAATACAACTATCCTCTATGGATGTCTCCTCTAATACACCGAGCATTTCGGACCGCGCATTTTGGATGTGAACATGCCTGGGCAAAGTTTTTTTCCTGCCCGTACGTGAAGTTTTGAAGATTCAGCATCTGTATGCAAGATTCAGCATCTGCAAGACCCCAAAACAATGGACTCCTCGAAGTATGAACAGATATTTGTCTCGAAGCCAGCCAACTCCAATGACCAGTGCAGGTATTAGTAGATATAAGGGTAAAAATTGTTTAGAATCAGATCAAATCAAAGTAGAAATAAGGTTTTGACACAATATAAGAAAGTATGTAGGGTTTTGAATTCGGCTAAAAAGTATACGACTTCTGGCACATACAAATTTTTAAAACGCAACAAAAGTTCTCTCAAATTATTAAATTTAGTAGGCGCTATCCATCAAAGTTTAAAAATTTTGCCTTGAACGTACATTATCACAATCTAAGGACTTATAGAATTTTGCGGGAACCAGGTGTCTTCCCAGTGTGACAACATTTTTAAATTGGCACAAGTTTGTAACTGTGAAGCCTGGGATAGATATTTACACCCTTTCTGGGCAAAAGGACAAGGCGATGAAATTATCCCAAAGACAGTGTGAAGTATTATTAATGGATGAGAAGTCCATTAAGGAATATCTTCAATGTGGCCGTAAGACAGATAGACTATACGTTTATGTTCGGATGGTTTTAAGTAAACATCAATGATTGCGACACATTGTTTGGTGTCCGTGATTAAAGACATTTCTAGCAAATAGAAGCAAGCATTAGGGTACTGGGTAACTAATGAAAACACAAATTGACTGTTAATGTTCTTTTAGTAGAAATCAATAAGTGTATTGAATCTTTACAAGCAATAAATTGTATAGGTATTGGTAGGTACAAGTAAAGGTATTGGTATGTGACCAAAGTCCAATCAGCCTTTGTGTGTTAAGCTAAGTGTGACACTCTCCTTTCTTTCCCAGAGGAGAAGAGACATTTTATTTTTCGTATGATACATCTCATTTGGTAAAAAGTTTAAGAAACAATTTGGAAAAATATGATTTAGAGTATAATGAGAAGACAGTGAAATGAAGCCACGTTCAAGCTTTATTTGACAGTGCAGACCCACTGAAGCTTAAAATGATTTTAAAGATTACAAAGCTGCAGGTGAAAGCAAAAGCGTTCAAAAAATGAAAGTGAAATTGGCAGCACAAGTGTTCAGTGGTGCAGTCAATGTAACAAATTGTTCCTTCGGAAAAATGAAACATCCACCTTCAGAAGCTGAGGCCACTGGTGAATATTTTGGAGATGTAGACAAAGTATTTGACTCGTTCAATAGTGTTCAGAATAAAAGAACATCCATGCAAACTAAAGCAAGCAATTTTTGAGGAGTCTGAAAAAGTTTTAATCTAAATTAGAAGAAAGTAAGCTCATTAATTGTAGGTGACAGCCAGGTTGTTTGAAAAGATGGCTATTGAATATAAGATCTTTATTTGGTTTGTGCAAAGAACTTAATGAGAACGTTGGTATTGCTGCAATCGCCACTCGTTATATTAATCAGGACTGTTTGGAGAACTTCTTTTCCATCATTAGGCAACAACATAAATGTTCCTCAAATTCTACACTTTTACAGTTTTTTTAAAGGGGTTTAAACCCCTTATTCTTGCTACCATCCCAAAACTTTCACCTTCTTCGAATTATGAAATTGATGTTGATTCACTGAAGTAGGAGGATTTATAAAAGCCCACTCAAATGCTGAACCACACAGTGAAAAAGAGAGGAAGTGCCGATATTACAAGAGAAGCATAATTCTTAAATAAAATACTTTGAATCAACTTTATGCCCACGATAATAGTCATGGTACCTTGTGCGTTGGTCATGTGTTATTACCACGATATTGTTAAGAATCACATTTAATAGATATTTTGGTATAATCTCTACATGCATCCCCATTCTTGCAATTGTGTCATTGTTCCCCTGAAATGTATGAGTCCTTTTTATTATTAACAATTGACACGATTTCGATCAGTCAGTTAGGTAAACAATGTCAAAGGATGTAGTGAAACATAATATTCGATTGAATATTTACCACAAAAGACACAATTGAACATTTATGGCGTTATTCCGCTGATAATTGTGTGCCTTTCGTTTCAGAGAATACCAAGGAAGACATTTGTTCTTAAGGTAGAGTTTCTTATATTATACGTGCACGTTTTTTGAGCCCCTGAATACTTAAGAAAATGTTCGCAAATAATGCTAACACCACACAATCAGCTGATGCTTTTATGTTCTTCCTAAATGATGTCACAATCATGTGATACTTCTGCAGATTGCAAGTTCATTTTGGGGTATTTTTTGTTTTCTCAAAAATTACACAAACGTAAATTTTTTGAATGATCTTTTACGTTGTAGATTTGCAAATTTTCATCAATTTGCAAAATGCTTTCGTATTTATGAGTTAAAATACTTACAATGAATTTTTTTTTTAAAAAGGAGCTTCAAATTTCGAATTTACGAGAGCGCTTAAACGCAAGTTTTTTAAAAACGGCTCTAAATATTTCAAAGAAAATTGTCATTTAGGTCAAGATTTACTGCTCTGTAATAATCTTAAAATAATATTTCCACTCTAAAATTATGAAACCGAAAAATTATGAAATCAAAAAATGTACTTAAGGCGGCGATATATAGCAGCTGGCAAGAGTATATGGCAAGTCCGAGTAGCTAGCCGAGACCAAAGGAAATAGAAAACTAATACAGGAAAGGCTGCGCCATCCTAGCACCACTAGTTTAAAAGGTCTTTTACTAGTTTTGCTGTTTTGAAAATATCTGGAAATATTCCTGTGCATAATGAAGTATGGAAAATGTGAGTTAACGGGTGTATAAAGGCAGGTACACAAGTTTTCAATAAACACTCCGGAAATTCATCAAAGCCAGATTAATATTTATTTTTTAGTTTACTGACTATTCTGAGGATTTCGTTAGGAGACGTTTCGAAAAAAAAACATCTTATCGAACATTTTTTCGGAAGGGAATGATGTTGAATATTGGGGTTTTAGTCCCTTCCTGAGTTCAGCCAAGATTCTAGAAAAGTTTTTTTTATATAACAAAAAATTTACAATCTATTTTTTACAAAATAATAAGTAAATATGATGTTGTAGAATTGTTATGACAATGATTTTCAGTGCAGGTATCCCATCGGTACTCTTCATCTACTTCTTCATACTATAACAAAAAGCAAGTATTATTTTCGGTTGGCTGCGTGGGATAGTTTATTAGCTGAGGGTAATGTATCAGTTATTTATTGAGAATCTATATGGGAGTTGTAGGGGTGAGGTTCTGGTTAGTCGATGGATATCTGCACTATTGTCTAGGATGTTGAGGGCTAGGTGGTTTGGATGGTTTTCAAGGTGCTGGAGATAGTTTGAGATGATAAATTCTATTCTTTCCAAGACAGTGGGCATTTTTAAGTCCTTGTGCAGTGCCGCATTTGTGATGAACCATGGTGCTGCCGTGATCATTCTTAGGGTCTTGGATTGAAATCTCTAGATGATCGAGAGATTACTCATACTTGCTGTGCCCCAGATCTGGATGCTGTAGGTCCATATTGGGATTATGATAGCTTTATAAATCAACAGTTTGTTTTCCAGTGATAGTTTTGAGTGGTATCCTTGTATCCAGTATAGTTTTCTTATTTGAAGTTGTAGGTGCTTTTTTTGGGCTAAGATGCGATGCTTCCATATTAGCCGTTTGTCTAGATGTATTACCAAGTATTTTACACTTTCCATCTGTACTATTGGATTGTTGTTGATGTGGACAATAGGGCATTTGTTTTTTTTAGGGTAAAGGTTATATGGACTGATTTATTTTCGTTGATTTTTATTTTCCATTTTTTGGCCCAATCTTCAATCATTGTGAGATGTTCTTGTAAATGTCTTGATGCGACATTAGGGTCGTCATCCGAAGCTAATATGGCCGTATCATCTGCAAAAGTGGCTATGGTTGTTTTATCTGATTTTGGTATATCAGTAGTATACAGCTGGTATCGGATAGGGTCGAGTTCACTACCTTGTGGTACTCCGGTCTTGATTGGATGAAATTCAGATAATTCATTTTGATATTTGATTTGGAAGGTGCGATGGGATAGAAAAGATCTGATAATGTTGAAGAAGGGATATGGTAAAAAATTCTTCAGTTTAAATAAGAGTCCATCGTGCCAGACTTTGTCAAACGCTTGGGCAATATCTAGAAAGGCGGCTGAACAGTATTTCTTTTCTTGGAAGCAATTCTCAATGTAGTTGGTGATTCTATTAACTTGTTCGACGGTAGAATGCTGTTGTCTAAAACCAAATTGATGATCAGGGACTAGGTTATTGGTTGCTATGTGAGGACGTATTCTTGATAGAAGAAGTTTCTCAAATACTTTGGATAGAATAAGAAGTATACTGATGGGACGGTAGGAGGAGGGTTCATGTGGAGGTTTCCCAGGCTTGAGAAAAACTTGAATTTGGGCTACTTTTCATTGCTCCGGGTAGTGCCCTGTTCTTATAATACTGTTGAATAATGCAGTTATTATAGTCTTGCCTTTTCGTGGTAGTTCTTTGAGAAGAGTTGTTGTGATTAAGTCATAGCCAGGAGCTTTTTTGTTTGATAAGGTGTTAATGGTTTTGGTCATTTCTCTGGGAGTGAAGTGCGGGCTTGGAAAAGTCATTTGGTTTGGGGAGTTAAGATAATCTCTGATTTGTTGCTCTTGGTTAGTATTTATAATGGGATGAGTCTGGAATACATTAGCAAAGAATTTGGCAAAGGTAGACGCTTTCTCTGTGGAGTTTCTTGCCCAAAACTTGTTTTCGTCCCTGATTGGGGGATTTGATTTGTACGGTTTTTTTAGCTTCCCTGTGGCTTTAAATAAGGAGTAATTGCTATCTTCTGTTGGGGTAAGGTTGGTTATGAAATCTTGAAACCTGTTGTTGTTGAATTCGTTTAGGAGGCATATTAGTTGCCTAGTTGCTCTGTTGTAGTTGGTACGGTCTTCAGGATATTTTGAAGTATGCCAGATTCTTCTTAGTCTTCTTTTCTCGGCTATTTTGTTCAAAAGAACTTTTGGATATTTCACGCAGCCTTGGGTGTAGTGAAGTTGTGGTGTAGCGGTCCAAGCTGCTTCTTGAATATTTTGTATCATATACTCAGTCGCTTCGTCTATGTGGTCAGCTGATTTTAGTGGTAATCGAATGTTTGTTTTCATAGATTTCTGTTTTCTATACAAGTTCCAGTTTGTCTTTCTCTTCGTTAGTGACGCGCGAGAGGATTGTAGAATAATTTTGTTCCCGACTGTGATAATTATTGGAGTGTGGTCTGAGGACAGTTCGTGGGAAGATTCTATGATACAGTTAGTGAATGGGATTCCTTTTGTTATGAATATATCAATTACATCTGGAGTTTTGGTTAGGTCGGTAGGCCAGTAGGTAGGTTCTCCTGTAGAAATGGTTTCTAGCTGAAGTGAGGTAACTGCTTTCAGCAGTTCTCTCCCTCTTGGGGTGATGAGCCTGGATCCCCATTGCGTGTGTTTGGCATTGTAGTCTGCTCCCACCATGTACCTATTTCCTAGAGACTTAAAATAGGTTTCAAATCGTTGTTTGTCTATTTTGAATCTTGGAGGGCAGTAAATGGCACTGATGGTAATTGGTTCACTCCGGTCCATAATTTGTACAGTCGTTGCTTGAATATCCTGTTCCTGTACAGCTTCCTGTTCTTGATGTTTAATAGTGCTTTTTATTAATATTGCTGTGCCACCATGGGCATTGCCACTAGGGTGTTTAGTATGGTATAAAGTGTAGTTCTTCAGTTTAAAGTAGCTTTTTTCTGTGAAGTGAAATTCAGAGATGAGTAGCATGTCTATTTTGTTTTCGTTGAGAAATATTTCGATTTCTTGGCTGTGATTTGCCAAACCGTTTGCGTTCCAAGCTGCAATGCGAAGGAATTTAGGCATTAGATAGTTTGGAGACAAGCGACGTTATGAGGTTAATTAGACAGTTTATTTGTTGACTTTGCTGCATTAGTATGTTTTCAAATCTCTCAAAGGAGTGCTGTATAATATTCATAATGGAATGGCTATCGTCGTTGTGTTGATGTCTTTCTACAGGCTTTGATCGCGCAACATCGGCCCATGTTCCTGCATTTACATGTCTTCTTCTTGAGTTTTCGTGAGAATAAGTAGTTTCAATGTTGCTGTTTTGTGTCTGCACATGCATCTCTTGTTGAAACATTCTGTGTTTACTTGAGTTGTTGTACCCTTTCCTTTTCAGTATTTCTTGGTATACTTGGCAACCTTTGTAGTTGGCGGGATGATTGCCTTCACACTGAGCACAAGTCGGTTGACTTTGCTTTTCTTTTAAACACTTATTGGGGTCGTGTTCTTTTCCACATTTAACACACTTATACGGGTATGCACAGTACGACCTGGTATGTTCATATCTCTGACAGTTTTTGCATTGTACTATCTCGCGTTTCAGGCGTGGTGGTTCGAAAGCAACAACACAATTTAACAGTCGGTTAATTTTGAACACTTCTTTGTTGTTAGCATTCTATATCAAGAGCACTGAATTGATTCTTGGTGGGAACTGTATATACACTAGTATTACTATCGCAAGACGCTGTCTTTTGCCTTACCCTTCTATTAGCATCAGGGTCGAGGACGTCAGGGTTCGGTCTTTTTGACCGAGCTGGTGTGTATATTTGCCATACATTCTGCGTCAGGTTGACGGGAGCAGATGAATCATGATCCATGCCGTTGCTGTCGCTGCCTGTTGATTCTTCGGATGACACTTCTTGAAGTAAACAGCTTTCCGGATGTCAGTAGCATGCAATCGCACTACATGCTACTGATCCTACCCGAAAGTACTTCGGTAATCGACTGAGTTTTAATATAGGTTGTTTTTTGTTAGGTTGATTTGAATATGAAGGATGAAACACCGTTATGCTTTACAACTGTAACTGTTCACTTAGAGCTAGTTATTATCGCTAGACTTTTCCTTATCTTGGCGCCCTCGCGGGCGAGCAAGGTAAGACACTACGGAGCTGCGGGCACGATCCGCACACCACAGCGGTCAGGCGAGCACTGCACAATTCTAGAAAAGTGTTGGTCGAAAAGATTTGCTACTTTTCCGGATTACTTGCTTCTCTTTCATTATCCTTTAAAACTACATTCTCTACTATGTACCTAGGTGATGTGGTCGTATATTTTACGATATTCCACATGACTTTAGTTTTGTAACTAGCGTTCAAAATATCCTGATTATGTTTTATTATATTTGCCTCATTTATTACTTTTCTTAAAACTCTTTTGTATTCTCGGAAGTAGACAAGGAAACCGGCTGATACGTTATGATACTTAGTAAGTAAGTAAAGCCTACGTTTGTTTTTACACGATGTTCTAATTCCTTATGTGATCCAAGTATTATTTTTCCGTGAAACGTTTAATTTTCTCTTATTGAGAGGAAAGCATCCGTTAAAGTGAAAATAAATCTTTGAAAAAATATATTATACTTTTCATTTGTGTTAATAGCATTGTAAACTGTGTTCCATGATTCCTTTAGCAAGTAATCTGTAAATAATTATATGTTAATGTTAGTGAATGTTCTGCATACGCGTGTATTAATTATTGTTTCAGTGTCCATGTTATTAGTAATTGTAAGAATTTTCGCATCGTGGTCACTGTAACCAAGATTAGAAGTTTTTATTTCATATCTTGTGGTTTTGTTAATTGTAATTTTATCTATAGCTTTTTGTGATTTAAATGTATTCCGTGTAGGCAGGGGCGGATTAATATTTTTGCCGCCTGTAGGCACATTAAATTTGTCGCCCCCTGTTTAAAATTAATGTTACATTTCAAATTGTAACGTTTCAGTAACAATTCCTCATTAATTTGAACGTTTTAACTTTGAAAGTAACATTACATTTTGCACATTGTTTTCATAAATTAAATGGATTTTTTGGATTAGCTAATTTTGGATATAAACTGTATCTTCATAGCAAGTAACGTTCAACATTATTAACGTTTCAACACTTAAACGTTAACATTAAAAGGAAACTAAAACATCATAACTAGAATTGCAACATGTTTTCTTTCATCAACGGGTCTTATTTTCAGATTCATATACTTCTGAAATCATAAGGTATACTCTAATGAAGTAGACAAATAAATAACTTGTATTAAATATTAATATGATAGATTTTTATTTACAACAACTGAACGATTAGAATATTACGACGTTGTAACAGTTTTTATAATTTTCGATTTACCATTATAAACAAGGAATATAACATTTAACTTTTTGGATGGGTTTTTTTATACAGTTGAAAAAACGTTTTATTAATTATAGCTAATTTGTCTATTGATGTAAAATTTTGCGACGTGCCTTTTGGTGAGCAAATTCATCAATAATTATAGTATAATCTAAAACGCTGAGATAATTTTCTTCGATACACAATAACGCTAAGAGGTTCAATCTGTCATTGTAGAACGCAACTCATTTTTAATCCTTTTAAAGAAGAGAATGAACGTTATGCTGTGCAATTGACCACCGGAATACATAACAAGATTCGAAGAGCAATGTCAACGTTAGGATAAATACATTCCCATTCTTCTTTCCGTAACCACTTTAATAAAGCTGCAGGATTCGTTGTCTTAACATCTTCGTCAAGGATTTTTAAATGTGAACTTAAATGTATAAGCTCAAAAACAAGCGATTCTTCAAGATCTTTGGGAAATTGTAAACATAAAAATATCGCTGCTTTCTCCAAATCTATCAAAGATAATTTTTCTATTTCAATGACAGCCTTAAATTTATCATATACATCTTTATACGCTTCAAGTCTTATTCAATTCTGCAAGTAATTTATCAACAAAAATAAAATAAGTGTCGATTTTAAACTTGTCTCGTGCGGTCAGTTCTGCTGCATTCTCGTTAGTTTCATCACATTGCATTTTACGTTTCCTTTTTCTTTTGTTTTCCGATTCGTACGTTTCAGTATTTGACAGCTTCTTATACTTCTCTTAAAAAAATTCAAAATTGTCTCTGTTGGTTTTTGAAAGTTCTACAAGTGAAGTGTAAATACCAACCACGGAACTTAAATCCATATCGACTTTTTGCAGTTGTTTGTTCGACGCATTCAAGCGGTCTAAAATGAATCCCAAACCTCGGTGATAATAGCAGTTTCAAGTCGATTTAAAGCAACAATAAGACTTTTAGCTTCCGCACGCGTTGACGGCTTTGCGTAGAATTATCAGATATAATTTGAAGGGCATCTAAAACATTTTGCCAACGATGTTTTAGAGCCTGACATGCATCATCTCGAGCTGACCAGCGCGTAATTGAAAGACTTTTCAAAGAGGATGTACTGGATACTTTTTCTACTAAATTGTGAAGTATGTCCCACCTTGATGTAGATGAACTAAAGAAATGATATAAATTTTGTAGAAGTAGAAAATAAGTACATGCGTCAGTGCATGATTCAGCTGCATTTGTACCAACTAAATTTAAAGAATGAGCAGAACAGGGGATGAATTCAATTAGAGCATTTACATCTTTCATACGGGCTTGAAGACCTGTGTAAAGACCGGACATATTTGACGCGTTGTCGTAGGACTGTCCACGACAATTATTAATGTTCAGTTCGTTTATCTCCATAAAATTACATACTGGTATGGCTGGCATACCAGCCTTGAGGAAAACCACGACTGGATGGTCGAAACGTCGGCAACACAGCCTTCGACGCGGCGTCACCCGGACAGCCCAGATCACCCACATGACTCTGGCCGCGGAAGCCTACGAATTCATTTAACATGATCACGTGTAGCTTCATTAATAGACCACAAAGCTGGATCGCTCTTCCAACAAAAACGATCAGTCGAAGTTATGATTTCATCAATTTTATGTTCTTGCAGTTGTATACAATCGGTAGACATCCTATTTAATTAAAAAGGAAAATACTAAATTATTATCATAATGTATTGTAATATTATAAACAAATATTCTAGAAAGATTATATATATAAAGGTTTAATTAATTATACAAAAAAATGCTTAAAACTATTTACATCGGTTGAATCGTCGACTCATAATCAATCGCAGTTATATTTTCTATTGCTTGAGGAACCATTTCATTTTTAGCTGTTCGGAATTTTGAAGTCTCATTATTAGATTCAGTGATAACCCTGAATAAATAAAAGAGACAAAATATTATATGTATTATTACATATATAAAATAAAGTTTAGTGACATTTTATGCTAATTTATTTAAATTCTATATTAAGATATAGTTCATTTTAACGAATAAAACAACAACACGTCAAGAATATTTAATTTCTAATCATTGTACTAAACATTTTTTGCATTTTGAGAATATTTTAGCAACACAACTCTGCATTAAAAATATATTAATGTTAACATTTATTTATCACAAGTTATTAGTACATGGAAAAAATATGCAAGCTGAAAACTAAATATGTTATCTAATCTATATGTCGTTGGCAAATTCTTTCCATGTATTCTGTAACATTGAAAATGTCCCCATTTGAAATTCAAACTTAATTTATAAATAAAAGATTGAGGGGGCGGCTTTAGTCTCGTTTAAATCATTTTTAAAATAAAAATAGCATTTATGCTGTTATAGATTTTAGAAAACCTAAATTTGTTTTAGAAAATATCAAGTTTTAGAAAATTTGCGCCTTTGAAAATTTGCCGCCCTTGAAAATTTGCCGCCATAGGCACATGCCTACTGTGCCTATGCGTAAATCCACCTCTGTGTGTAGGTACATTCACCATAATATCTAAATTAAAAGAATGCAGTAAATTGAGAAACTGCTCTTTTTCGTGGGATTCTCTCAAAAAATCAATATTGATCCACACATAACAATTGATTTCAAACATCGATTACTAATTTTGCTCGGAGTTAGCGTTATATTTTCAAAGAAAATGAAATTATATAAAGATCGCTTTGTTGGACAGTAGATGCAAAGTAAAATAATTTTGAGGTTAGTACAATATACGACTTATTTCAAATACCTTTTCAACTGCTTATACTCTACGTGATCAAAAGTTTCCAGACACGTGGCTTAGCAGTTCCTGGCGTCCTCCATCGGTAATGCTGAAATTCAATAGGATGTTGGCGCACCCTTAACCTTATTGACAGCTTCCACTCACGCAGATATACTTGCAATCAGATGTTGGAAGGTTTCTTGGGAACGGCGGCCCATTCTTCACGGAGTGCTGCACTGAGGAGAGGTATAGATGTAGGTCGGAGAGGTCTGACACGAAGTCGGCGTTCCAAAACATCCTAAAGGTGTTTCAAGTTAGGCCACTGTGCAGGGCAGTCCAATTGATGTTATGGTCGTGTAACCACTCCACCACAGGCCGTGAAGTATGAACAGGTGCTCGACCCTGTTGAAAGATGCAAAGATCCCCGAATTGCTCTTCTACAGTGGGAAGCAAGAAGGAGTTACAAACTTCAACGTAGGCCAGTGCCGTGATAGTGCCACACAAAATAACAAGGGGTGCAAGCCCCCTCCATGAATAACACGACCACGCCGTAACACCATTTTGGATGTTTTCGTATACTTTTACGGATAATTTACACATAGGGTAAGTTGAATTCTGACAAGAAGATAGAATTAATATCATTTCTTACGGAAAAACACGACCCCCCCCGTAAGTAGGTCCTTTATTTGATTGCCTCGCTTTACAATACGATCTTGCAAGTTAAAAACTAAGAATTTGGAGTGTGTTTAGATCATTATGAAACAACGAATGTTCTGTAAAGCAAAAAACATCTATTTGACCTAGACGACACTGATTTGACGTAGGTCAAAGGAAGTAACGAGTTCCAAGAGTGGCAGTAAGTGAGGAAGGAGGGGCAACAAATGTAGATGAATAAATAATGGGATAGGTAGTACAAGGATTAGGTTCAGGGGATAAGGAAATTGGGTCCAAAGAGGTCCCGGAGAATGGAAGAGAACTAGGAGATGTGGGTGGGGATAAGTGTTGGGCAGGGCACTGCAGAGGTTGTGAAAGGAAGTGTTTTGCAACTCTCTACCGAGTGCATATTTTCCGACAAGGTTCAGGTGAAGACCATGCCGAGTGAAGTGTTTTTCGGAGAGAAAATTTAACTCAAATAATTTAACATGTGTGTCTCTCAGATGCAGTTTCAATTGGTTGTTTGCATAGTTTCGTTGTAGTGTCGGTATGTAGTACCTGAAATGCAGAACAGAGACTATAATCTTCATGTTTTGGGCGGCATGTTGTAGTTTGTCAACATGGTCAGGTGTAAAGTGACCATTCAAATTGATGTCATCAGGTCGGCAAACCTCCCTTTAAGTTTAAACACACCGGTGACAGAGAAATTGAATGGGAGTTTTCCACTGACCAGGGAGACGATTTGTCGCCCATGACTATCTGCTAAAATTACTACCTTTTTGATGGTCTCAGTGGGAATGTCTTTGTTTTCTTGTGGGCCAGTTGTGGGCCAGCCAACTATACGTGACTGTTTCTTTCCGCGTACTACCCTGTTTGTGTTGGCTTATGGGTGGAGGTGGTGGTGTGTAGTGAGGATTGGGAAGTCAAGGAAACTCATTGTCATAATGTAAAGCAGAAAATCTGTTTTCAGTCGTGATTGGTACGAGTAGTGGTAATTGTGTTTTTGCTTCCGCGGATGCACTGTTGGAAGTTTCTGCGGTGTTGCCTATTGTTGTCCAACCGTTTGTGTTTTAGACGACCTCTTCAATATTTCGGATATGTTCATGAAAATTATTGTTTTTATCTGTGAAGGCTTCCAGAATGTCGGCTTAGAGAGTGTATAGAGTAGAAAGTGTATAGCGAATAGTAGTCATCTCACGAATGCGTATCAAAGTGCGTGGTAAATCTAAAAATAAATGAATAGATAGATGACAGATTAATGTAGAAAGAACCTCCTAAATCAATATGCTTTTATTTTAAGTGTATTAAATTATTTAATTTAACGTTGGTATTTATTTAAAAAATAACAGGTATATGATTGTAATTAGTATTTAAATGTAATTGATTAATCACATGCGAAATAATTTCAGTGTGTTTAAAGTAACAGATCTAAGCTGCAAACTTATAAATACAATTATATTACCATACTTTAACTATTGTAAAGCCACGAAATTCATCACTTTTATATTCGACAATTTGAAACACAAAGTTCAAGTTTTTCTGTTACTGTTATAAATGAAACATTGAATTTTGACGTTTTTCACAATTATCACAACCCTTTGAGTAATAGTGTAAAACTTTATGCAAATCTAAATTAATATATGGAGCAAATAAATAGTGTAAGTCTTTAAACGCATTTAAAAACATGTTTGTCCGTTACACCATTTTTAAACCAATATCTGTATTTCTTCTTTTTCACTGCTTGGGACAAATTAATCTCTTTTCAGCTTATATGTAACAAGTAGACAAGTAAAGAAAACATTTTAACAACAAAAGGTACCTGAAGGATATAGATCAGTAATGAAAATTAAGTAAAATGTTGGAGCACAGCCAGAGCACGTCAGTCACATAAGCAAGCAATCAAGCAGGCAAGTTTTTACTCTCAATACCAGTTTTTATGAACATATGCCGAACTGCGTTTGAAATTTCATTTGTAAGAGTTTTTAAATTAATATAAAGCAATTTTGATTATTTGCAATAACCAATTTGTTTACGCAACTCATAAATACAAGAATGTCACAAAAGTTACACAGGTGTCCAGGAGCCTGTTACAAAAAATACCCCAGATTCTGTGTTGACGTTAATAAAGAATAACAAGTCAAGTTTTTCCGAAAAAAATTGTGTTCGATAAAATTGAGTTTAAAAGTTACTTCGGGCCGCGAAATTCAAACCTGCTGCAGAGACAGCAGACAACGGCGCGGGGTCTGCCAACGGGGCTGGGTGTAGGGTAGCTTATTTGCGTTTTCGGTGATACTGTCGAGTGATGTTAATCGCTTGCCGCGCACTAAGGGATTTTAAAGCACCAAGTGATTCGTGTGTACTATTCATTTCATCAATTAAAGTTTCTAAAATTCGTTTTTGATGTTCGTTATAACTACGGTGCTCAGCGGCAGAACAATGATCGCAGAATACGAACCAAGCCTTTTAGAAATTAAAAAAATTCCTAGAACACTCGACACCACCCCCACCGCTACCCCTTCCGCCGCCACTTCCGCTGCAGCCACTCCCCTTTCCTCCAAACCTATTAGTACCCAGTTTCCATCCCCACTACTCAATTTGAGGACAGCAGCTCGCCGCCGCAGGCCCAGAGTAGACAATATGTCTGACAATTTTGAATTATCGAACATTAAAGAAATATGAAAAGAAGACAACACAAATGAGAAAATTTCGAGACCTAAAATTTCAAGGGGCATTAAAAGGCAGTGAATGCTGTGGTAGACAGACGTTTGGAATTGAAAAGAGATGAACTCTATTCTGCCAAATTATAGGCTGTTATGCTTAAATAAAGAAAACTGAAAATGAACTTTTCCAATGTTTTTATTTCTAAACATCTATGTAATATCAAGTCAAATTTTAGCAAATGATGATTAATTAATAGAGTTCTTTCCTCATTCGTTATTGCATCATGGGGGTAGTTATTGTCATCCTCACCCTCCTCTTCCTTCTACACAACAATCTCCTCTGGAGGTTCCTCCTCTTAAGCATTAATGGTTGTGTTGTGCAGCACAACTGCAGACACCATAATTGCTATTGCAGTATCTATGGAGAGACGTATAGCCAATGACAGTATTGGGAATCGTCAATTCCAGACGCCAAAGTACCTTTCGATTACATTTCTTGTCCTAGCATGAGACTTGTTCTACAGGATCTGTTAGAAACAAAATGTTAGAGAAATCTTAAGGTGAATGTACATAAGGAAAAACTTTGGTAATTAAATGCAATGAAATAAAACATTTGAGACTATTGACCAGGCGATCCACATATCAATTAGTATTGAAAACTGGTACTTACTTCAGATGCAGTGGCAGCATTTCGCAGTGATATCATCATGCAACTTTTCACTCTATAGCCAGAGTCTCTTAAAAGGTAGCCATTATCCTTAGCACCACTCTCAAACAATTCTTTGATTTGATTAGTTGCTTCCTGACCAACGGGCAACAATGTCCTTGATTCTCAGGCCTGCAGCGCAGACACATTGCACGTGAAAAGAAAAATACCCCTTCCAGTTTCTAAATTCCTCTGCATGAGGACTACCTGTAACAACACATTACAAGAGTAAAGTATGCAATTTAAATTTTTTGAAACAATGCGTTCACAGATGTAGTTTGTATTATACATACCTGGGGACTGAATTTTGACATGCGTGCAGTCTATTACTCCCAGAGCAAAGGGAAAATTAGCAATTTCTTGAAATTTTATTTGTTCAACATTTGCTGCTGCAATTATTCATAATTTTATTACATCAGTGGCTTTCCCTGCAATTGCTGCAGGAACACATCGGGCAATGGAGTGACCAGCAGTAACACTGACCCTCCAATGTCTGCCACAACTTGCAAAAATGTCCCTGTGGCCAAAAAAACTCAATGCCATTAGGAGTTTGGTCTCTGGTGTTGTAGCATGACTTCTGAAGAAAATTATTTTAGTTTCATTGTAACAATTTCTTGTGTTATTCACTAATATTTGAAGTTGTTTATACTTCCTATGCATGCAATTGACAATACAACAAATGCAACTTGGAAATTCAGAGTTTATCAAAGACATTACATTCCAGGGTGTCAAAAAGCGAACTAAATTACTGAAGCAGGAAGTTACCTAGGATAACCTCTCATTATAAGGCTTATCTTTACTCCTCTGTAGTTTAGGAGAAGGGTTTCAATTTAAAAACAATATTTTTTAAAAAAGAATATATTTTGGAACATATACTCACCTTTCAGCGGACGAAGGAATTTCAGGCCGTATCTCTGCCAGGACTTTGCGGGCAGTTTCTTTCCCTAGCCGGAGTCTTCTAACAAATACCCGCTCACTTAGATTATGAAAATAATCTGCCCGATTACGAATAAGTTTTGGCACGCGAGGCCGAGTAGCTAATCGTACGTACTCGAGAACCAATATATCAAACTCATCCCCAGAAAGACAGAAATCGCTGCTGTCACTTCACATATTGCCAACTAATTATCTATCTATCTATCTATCTATCTATCTATCTATCTATCTATCTATCTATCTATCTATCTCTCGTATATATTACGCACGTATACATATACGCACGTGTATATATATATATATATATATATATATATATATATATATATAGTGTGTGTGTGTGTGTAAATATACATTTATCTTCTGCAGTTAATACTTGGACCCCTTCCAAGCAATTCTGTTGAAACTGCATATTCAATGTATCAAAATATTATATATCTTGATTAATGCAATACTCCATTATATCAGTACTAAAAGTAAATATTTACCAAATGTAATTAACAGTTTCACTAGGCACTACAGGAAACTTTCGACACCCAGGGAATCTGAATTTCAAATGGATGCCTACAAATTTAACATCACAATATATATGTAATGCAATGAATACAATATTTGAAAAAACAATATTGATAGTACGTACGAACTGTAATTAAACTTCCTAGTACTTCAGAAACTCTTCGGACACAAAAAAGTTGTTGATACTAACGACTGTAAATGCAACATCATTTAATAGGGCCTTGATTAATGCAGTATTCTAATTAACACTAGTAGTACGTGCTTACCTGCTGTAATTAAACTTTCACTGGACACTTCAGAAATTCTCGCAAATCAAAAATTGGTTGTTACACAAGACTGCAAATTCAAAAATCTCAAAATAAATAATACTTAAATTTCTACTGTACTTCTTGTATTGCCATATATACGATATTTGATTACAACGTAAAACCTACCGATCACTATTCAAATCGTAGACATACATAAATATAACTCAAATGTAAACGCCTCGAGGCACATGGCCAATTACGTCTCTACGCCGATAGATCAGCAGTAAACCACTGCCGCCATCTGCAAACTTCGACCCAAGAATGAGGGTCTAACCCACGGCCGGTTGGTGGGTTACGAAATTCCAGTAGTTATACCATCAGAAGGCGATAACCCGTGATTGTAGAAAGCACTGAGGAACGCTGTACCCAGAACAACGTTATTCTGTGCTATATACACTGTAAAATCAAAAGTATCCAGACACGTCCAAAATGACGTTATGGTGCGGTCGTGTTTTTCATGGAGGGGGATTGCAACCCTTGTTGTTTTGTGTAGCACTATCACGGCACAGGCCTGCATTTTAAACAAACACCTCCTTGCTTCCCACAGTTGAAGAGCGATTCGGGGATGGCGATTGCATCTTTCAACACGATTCAGCACCTGTTCATACTTCCCGGCCTGTGGCGGAGTGGTTACACGACAAAAACATCCCTGTAATGGACTGGCCTGCACAGAGTCCTGACTTCAGCCCTATCGAACACCTTTCGGATGTTTTGGAACGCCGAATTTATAGCCAGGCCTTACCGACTTACATCAATACCTCTACTCAGTGCAACTCTACGTGAAGAATGGGCCTCCATTCCCCAAGAAAAATAGCACCTGATTAAAAGTATGCCTGCCAGAGTGGAAGCTGTCATCAAGGCTAAGAGTGGCCAACACCCTATTGAATTCCAGCATTGCCGATAAAGGTCGCCACGAACTGGTTAGTCATTTCCAGCTACGTGTTCGGATACTTTTGACCACATTGTGCACCGTGATTGTTAAACCGGTCCTTACAGTTGGGCGACTAAGTCACTCCGCGCCTCAATTCGTTACGGAATTAGACGTGGCTACAGCCAGAATAAACTATACATCTGATATACCCCAATCACGACTGTGTATTCAGCGTTTTAACCTCAAAAGCATTATTTTTCTTAAGAACCGGTGCATTCCGAGCGCAAGCGCTACAAAATTTGTATTTGGCGCACTCTAAAAGTTTTTGGCGGGGAATAATCTCATTAAACACCACTAATGCATTCGAAATTTTCTGTTTATCAGTAATTGCCAGCACTCGTGAGACACCTTTGTTTCTCCTTACCTTTGATTCTCCTAGAAATGGAAAAAGAAGCGTTGGGTACTTGTTAGGAGACAAAATTGTTTCCATGTTTTTTTTACTTATTTTTTGTGTTAAGAGTTAACAAGAGTGACTCTCGTAGTCATTTTATGGGGTTTTATTATTTGAATTTTATTAGTATAACTTTCAACTCTTAAAAAATAATTCTAATTTTTCTTCAATATTGCCACTGTTCAGTCCCACTTTGTAAGTCAAGACTGATGTGTACGGTGCATGGCGGCAGTTGATTCGTAGAAATATATGCACATTTACGACTATATCACACGAAACGCTTAATAATTCTGCTAGCCTTTACGTCCACGACAATACTTACTACTTGGATTTATATTATTTTAATGGTTTAAAATTGATGGACTTATATAATTCACAAATAAAGAGAATGAAAGCATTCAAGAAATGAACTTTACCAAAACAGTTATACAATATGCATCTAAATTTATACCATTATCACATCAACTCATCAAGATAATCACCAACAGAACGCGGGTAGATCTAATGTAGAGAGAAAAGAGCAAGAAGGAAGACATTTTTGCAAGAAAAAGCACCGAAAAAGCTAAAAGTTCACTCGCACTTCTAAGAGGGCGTAAGAAAGGCCAAAAGAAATATATAAAATTTGTTTACGAGAGTGAGGCACCTCAATCCTTCGCTCACGTTCGCCGCGCAGCTTCCTCGGAAAGGCGGGCTCTTGCATTGCGGGGCGATGTGCGCTGCGGCCTTGTCTCCGCCCGCCCCTTTGCGCTCTCGGCCACTGCCGGACGCCCCGCAACACCCTCCCGCCGCGCCTCCCCCCCCCCGCCACCGCGCTGTGGCCCCCACGCTCCTCGTGCGCGCCCGGGCCTCTGCCTCGCTACAGCAAACACAGCACTTAAGAGCACCAATATCTCGCCGTCTGCGTGCATCGAGTCCACCGTAAAGCCCGCTTTTGACAAGGGAATTACGCGCGGAAGTCCGGTCTTGGGCGGAGCCCGCTTTGCTTTGACTCGGCTCGATTTCGGCGCTGACGCTGTCGCCACAGAAGGAGCATCCGAATATTAAAACTCAGAAGTAAAGTTCGAGAGAATAAACACGAGCTTAAAAAGCCCGCGAGCGCCTCTGGTAAAGGAAGTTCCTCGTGAAATGAATAGGCGGCGCCCCCCGCGGGCGAGCTGGCGGCGGCGGAGCCGGTAGCTGAGGCGGGGACGGAGGCGGAGGCGGGCAGGGAACCGCCGCGCCGGCCGTCGGCACGCCGGAGATCGCGGTCAGAGGAACGTCATAAGACAGTACTTTACTTCAGGAAGAAGGACACTAACGCGGAGGAAAAACCGGAGAAAGGAACCCACGACGGTGCCGAGGGGGTGGGGGCGATGCCCGGCACCTGCGTCGCAAACGTGGATCCTTATGCACAAGTTCTCCACGCTTACTTCACTTGATCCGACTCCTCTCACAACTTTAATTGAATATTCGTGTCCAAACTCGCGCTAAAGTCGCGCTCAACTGCCACTTTGAAGGTGCAGCACTTTCAAAAGTCAAAAGCGGCGCGGCGGCGGCAGCTGCGAGGGCGCGCCAACTTGCTACTCACTCACCCCTCTGTTTCAGTTTCCCACCTTAAATACCATCATATAGAGATTACGAATTATGAAGAAAGACTCTCTGGGCGCTGTCGTGGAGATGTGCAGGCCGCTGCGAGAGCCGACTGTGCGCCCGCTCCAGGCGGCGGAGCCGGGGCAAAGCGATCGGCGAGGACAACGATGACGACAATGACGACGCCGCCGCCTGCCCATTTCGCTTCCAAGTAATGCTGGAAAACGTAAGTTTGTCGCATCGCGGACCCAAAAACGTTATTTTCATAAGATCATATTCAATTAGTTCCGAATATTCTACCCGAAAATCTACTACTCTATTTGATTCTTCCACGGATTTGCTTTCCATTTCCGTATTTTTGTCCCTAATTTTCGAAGAGAATTCCACGAACTCAGCCTAATTTGTATTAACTTCATTTCTGCAATTTCTCTAATAATCCTTTTGTAGGTGAATACATATGAACAGTAAAAGACGATTTTTTGTATGTTTATGTGAATAGGGTGTTAAGAATACGTTGTTAATCACATTCATTTGAAAATCGGTATTTGCACGCTTAGGAACACAACTGTGAGAAGTCGAACGAAATAAATTAAATGTACTTTTAGAATTACTCACAGTTTGTTTTTGTCCGTATTCTCTTGTTCTTATTTAATAACGTTGCCACAACAAACCAGGTTTTTGGAAATTTCTTAGAATGTTTTGGTCAGATCCAAAAACAAATAATCAGTGCCCCACAAGGAAACTGAGGCGCGTCAAAAGACACCTCATATGTCTCGATTGTTGCATAGGAAGTGGTCGATCCGTGAGTGACGGATCCGCAAACACGCATACTCGCAGATACTCAAGTACTATGTAGGGGCTAGTTGAATGTGGCGTTGCCGACGCTATAAACTGTATTAAAAGTATTTTCATGGGTTGAAAATTTATGTCATCCGTAGCGTTGTTCAAATAAGTTCTTACAGTCTCTAGCAATGGACATACCAATGAATCGTAGTAGTTAATAATGTTCTATTCCTGTTCAAAAATTTCCAACCCCCGTGGCCTCGTATGTTATCTCCATAGGGTATATGAGCCGCCAATAGTGCGATTTCAAAATTACAAATGCCGTAAAAATACTCGCTGGTACGAATGATGTTGAATGGCTGTAATTGAGTACAGCTACATTTTTTACGTTTTGTGCTAATATTCCCAAAAATGCACAGAAAAATCATCTGTTAGCTGCTCTTCAGCGTTATTCTCTAATATGATCATTCTCAATAAGTTTCGAAAATTCTGTGGCAAATCTTCTACAACTACATTTTATTCTTCCCCGGATTTTCTTTTTACTTTCATATTTTTGTCCCCGAATTTTTGAAGAGATTAAAAATCCACAAAGTCATTCTAATTGTGTTCACGCCTACTTCTGCAATTGCTCTATTTACCGCTTTGTAGGCGAATCTATAAAAACATGAAAAGGCGACTGTTTTTGTGAATAAGATTGTTGAGACTGAAAAATATTGCTGAGATGATTGGGAGAGCATTTGCGGAAACTGTACCTGTACCAAGAAAATCCTCATTGCCTTTCTGAGTTCTCTTCAGAAAAGGAGATTCTGAGAAAACGACATGCAATCGAGACGGTTAGCACCTCAGCGTAAGGATCATTAGGAATTGAAGTTGTTAGTATTGCCTGGCTCTAGCGAGCGTCAGTCGTCCTCCTCACGCCTTGTAATTTTAGTGCGCAGTGAGATTCGCACGCACGCGGATCGCGCGTAAAACGCTTTGGAAATGTAATGCAAACTTCACATAATAATACAACCTTAATCTAATACTTGATTGGACACAATGCATGTAACTTCGCCTTTTCACGAGCGAAACTATTGCCGTCACACTGCCGGCTCCGCTGATTTTACTACGATTGGCCGGTGGCATCATTGGAGGAGCGTCGGATTCCGGGAATTCTCCACAGTGCACGAGCCGCCGGCGCAGCGCCCAGGAGCAGGCACGATCTCTCTGGCAATTTTGAAAGCAGTTCAAAGTTTGTTTCAAAGAGATTCGTACAAAATGAATTCTTGCTCCTTGCGACATACAGTTCGTTGGTTTTGGGGGCAAATTAAAACTATCTCGAAGGCGCGTACCTGTATCGCCTCTCCTCTTAAATAACACCAATGAATTGTCAAAATACTTGAGTTCCAAGTATGGCGCCAAATTTGAATTCACTTGGCCGCCTATGTGTCAACAAGATGTTAGTCACGTTTTAATAAGAATAAGTTATTATTCAAATTCATTTGAAAATCGGTATTTTCACGCAGAAGAATGTAAATATGAGAAGCCAACGTAAGAATGTAACTGTAGCATTACTCACAATTTGGTTTTCTCCGGATGCTTGAAGTTCAATAAGTTTCAACGCAGTACTGTTCGTAGGATTTTACAAATGTATTTTTTTAAATACGTTATGAAAGCAAATTAAATGAACAGCAGTCGTCACTTCAAATAGGAGGTTCACAACCAACAATGCAGATAAATTGCATGCATGAGCCTTCGCTAAAGAGGCCTCGAATACAGCACCAAGATATGCGCCCTACGTGTAACCTATCTCAAAACAACCAGCTCCCTTCTCCCCACACTTTGCCAACTTATAACATTCCAACAGGCAACAGATTTTCACACCTTGCATCAACTCATCAAATTGCTTGCTTTGCTTGATTACGTGACTGACGTGCTCTGGCTGTGCTATAATATTTGACTAAATTTTCACCACTTTTATACCTCTTACAAGTATTTTTTGTTGTTAAACTGTTTTCTTTACTTGTTTGCTTGTTACAGATAAGCTGAAAAGAGATTAATATTGTTCCAAGCAGTGAAAAAGAAGTAATACTGATATTGGTTTAAAAACAAACTAGTATATGAACGCATTTAAAGACTTCCAATACTTATTTGCCTTAATAATTATTTTAGAATAGCTTTAAGTTTTAAACTAATAGTGAAAGTGTTGTGAAAATTGTGAAAAACTTCAAAATTCAAAGTTTCATCTACTATAACAGTAATTGAAAAACTTGAACTTTGTGCTTCCAAATTGTAGAATACAAAAGTGGTTTATTTTTGTGGCCTTTAAATAGTTAAAGTATAGTAATCTAATTTGTATTTTTTAGTTTGTAGCTTAGCTCTATTACTACAAACACATTGAAATTTTTCGCATGTAATTAAACAGACATATTCAAATAATAATTAGAATCACATACCTGTGATTTCTCAAATCAATACGTAACTTTAACTAAATAATTTAATACACTTATATTAAAAAGATATTGGCTTAGGAGATACATTCAACATTAGCCTGAGTTCTTATCTATTTATTTATTCTGATATTTACCACACACTTTCATACGCATTCGTGACATGGCTACTCTTCGCTATACACTTTCTACTCTGTACACTCTCAACGCCGACCTTCTGATCGCCTTCACAAACGTAAACAACAATTTAGATGAACATATCCGAAATATTGAAGAGGTCGTTTAAAACACAAACGGTTGGACAACAAAAGGCAACACAGCAGAAACTTCCAACAGTCCATGCGCGAAAGCAAAAACACAATCACCACTACAAATCACGACTGAAAAGATATTTTCTGTTCTAGAATATGACAATGAGTTTCCTAGCCTTCCCAATCCTCACTACACCAACCCATCATCGACACGTCCGCCCACAAACCAACGCAAACAGGCTAGCAAGCGCAAAGAAACAAAGACACGTAGAGTTGCGCAAAGTGGCCCACAAGTAAACAAGGACATTCCCACTGAGCCCAACAAAAAGGTATTGATTTTAGCAGATAAATGTCCTCCCTGCTTAGGGGGAACATCACATCGAATTTCCCTGTTAAGGGTGTGTTTAAACCTAACGGAAGTTTTGCCGACGTGACCAGTGAGTTGTACACCCACACAAAAACTCTCACCAAACGGGATACAGTCATCATCATAGGAGGGCAGAATGACATCAATTTGGGTTGTCACTTTACACCTCAACAACATGTAAACAAACTAGAACATGCCGCTATAAACAGAAACATTATAGTCTCGACTCTGCCCTTCTAGTACAACAAACCAACACTGTGCAAAGAAATTAAACACGCAAACAACCAATTGAAACTGCATCTGAGAGACACGCATGTTAAATTATTTGAGCTAAACTTTCTCTCAGAAAAACTCTTTACCCGGCATGGTCTTCACCTGACCCTTGTCGGAAAACATGCACTCGGTAGAGAGCTTGCAAAAACAACTTTCACTAACTAGGCAGTGTCCTGCCAAAGACCCATCCACATCCACATCTAGTTCTCTTCTACCCTCTGGTACCTCTTTGGACCCAATTACCTTATCCCTTGAAACTACCTCTCCCATTATTCATTTATTTACATGAGTCGCCCCTCCTTCCTCACCTCCTGTCACTGCTGGGTCACGATACTCCCTTGACCACGCACTCGAGGTAAAAATGAGATAAATAAATAGCAACTACAGTTAAATGCAGCAGAGAAACATCGGTGTAGGTACATGCAAAAATTCAAATAATGCATGGTAATGTGCAATCCCTTTCAAATAAAATTGAATTTATTGAGGCAGCATTACACGGTGATCTAAGTCAAATAGATTCTTTTGCTTTTCAGAACATTGGTTGTCTCATAATGATCTAAACACACTCCAAATTCCTAGTTTTTAACTTGCAGGATCGTATTGTAGAGCAAGGGAATCAAATAAGGGCCTTGTTATGGAGGTTCGTGTATTTATGTAAGAAATGATATTGATTATTTTTTTCTTGTCAGAAATCAATTTATATGCAGTTGAAAAAGTGTTTGAAATAACTGTCGTACGTCTTACTACGCTCAAAACGACCTTACTTGCATCTACAGACCTCCAACAAAGCGAGTTTCAGATAATTTCATTTTCTGAGAAAATCTAGAGATAACTATGAACAAAATTAGTAATATATCTTTTAAATCTATTGTTATATGTGGAGATTTCAATACTGATTTTCTGAGCAAATCCCACGAAAGAGAGCAGTTTCTCAATTTACTGCATTCTTTTAATTTAGATATTACTGTGAATGTACATATAAATCACAAAAAGCAATATATTAATTTATAATTAAAAAACACAACTAGAAACGAAATAAAAACTTATAATCTTGGTTCGGTCACAACGCCTAAATTCTTACAATTACTAATAACATGAACACTGACACAATAATTAATACACCCGTGTGCAGTAAAGTTAACAAAATTATTTACGGGTTACTTGTTGAAGGAATCATGGGACACAGTTTACAACGCTATTAACACAAATGAAAAATATAATATATTTTTCAAAGCTTTTGTTTCACTTTAACGGATGCTTTCCTCTCAAAAAGAGAAAATTAAACATTTCACGGGAAAATAATGTTTTCATCACACAAGGAATAAAAAAACGTGTAAAAACAAACGTACGCTTTACTTTATTTCTAAACATGATACGTATCACACGGTTTAATGTCTATTTCCGGGAATACAACAGAATTTTAAGGGAAATAGTAGTGTAGGCCAAAATAATGAAACATAATCAGGATATTTTGAACGCAAGTAACAAAACTAAAGCAATGTAGAATATCGTAAAAAATTCGAGCACATCATCTCGATAGAGATTGTTGTTTTAAATGATAATGAAAGAGAAGCAAGTAATCCGGAAAGAGTGGCGAATCTCTTCAATCAACATATATCTAGAATTGCGGCTAAACTCACAAAGGGACTAAAACCACAAAATTCTACATCTTTCTCTTCCCCCAAAAATTTCGACACAATGTTTATATCCGAAACTTCTTCTAACAAAATCCTGAAAATAGTCAATAAACTAAAAAAATAAATATTCATCTGGTTTAGATGAATTTACGCTTTTTTATTGAAAACTTGGGTAACTGCCCTTGTTAACTCACATTTTCAATGCTTTTTTATACCCAGGAATATTTCTAGATATTTTCAAAATAACAAAATTTAAGCCACTGTTTACAGAAGGGGAACAAAAATTAAACTCTTTTGCCAGGTTTCTCAAAAATATCAGAGAGGCTTTTCTATACGCGAATATGAAACATTTCTCAGGAAAAACGCCGCGTTTTCAGACTCAGAACACGTTTTTAGAAAAACAAAATCTACGAAAACTGCCATTTTTTCTTTTCTTAAAGATGTTGCTTCATCAATGGGCCAAAATGAAGCACCCATTGGAATATTTTTAGATCTTTCGATAGCTTTTGACGTTATTGACCATAACATGTCGCTATCAAAATTACATTCTTATGGAATTTGTGGTATCGCCCCAGATTGGATAACCTCGAACCAATTGGATTTGTAGTAACAAATTAATAGGTAATGAAAGAAAAACAGTTTCAATGCATTTTTGCCTTTCAAAGCAGTATTCGTATGCTCCATTGAAATGAACAATATGCAATTAGCTGATGTTCAGGTAACAACATTTTTAGGTCTCTCAATTCAGTCAAACCTAAAATGGAATGTTCATATAAAAAAATTAAAGACTAAATTAAGTTCATTAAGTTAACCATTCAGAATTCTTTGAAATTCTGTCAGCCTTAATGCAGCACCTTGCGTGTATTTTGCAAATGCGCATTCCTGCCTGAGATATGGTATAATATTCTGGGGAAGCTGATCATGTAGTACCCAAACCTTTAGATTGCAAAACAAAATTACTAAAATAATGAAAAAATACCATCCACGTGATCTCTTCAGGCCTCTCTTCATTGAGCTCGGAATCTTATCATTGCCTTGCCTATTTATTAACGATTCAATGCAGCCCTGAGAACTACTGCAGCCTATTTCCCCCATAAATGAAAAATGCACATATCATTCCCATCCCCAAATAAGAAAAACCAAATGACGACCCAGTAAGCTACCGTCCAGTCTGTTATGCTCCATAGGAAAATTACTCGAAAATGAATCCTCACCAGAGTTAATACACACCTCACCTAAGTAAATATAATACCTCTTTAGTTTTGCTTCCAACCTCAGCTATCTACATACCACCAAATATTACATTTGACAGAGAACATCGAAGGTTTTCATGACCATAAGCATACAGTAGCAATATTCCTTTTCATCGCAAAAGCTTTTGATACAGGACTGATATTCTAACTCCGGAACATTGGCACTCACCAGTATCTTTCACGCATAATAGAAGGTTTTCTTTGTGAACGTACTTTTTCAGTGCGACTTTCCGGCGCACTCTCAACACCATATACCATAAAATCCGTAGTTCCAGGGGGTTCGAGCCTCTCCCCAACGCTATTCAATATCTACATGGCTGATGTACCCACCACACAATTTACAACCGTTGCCACCTTTGCAGATGACACAGCAATCTACTCCACAAACCGAGACATACAAGTAGAAACAGCAGTGGAGGATCTACAAGATCATCTCAACGTATTTTCCGATTGGGCACAAAAATGGCATATTCAGATAAACGCAAGCAAAGGTTAAGGAAAAAAATCACTCTTCGAAGACCCCACGACCCGCTCACGCTCACTTATCAAAACCATAATATTGCATGGATTCCCGCGAACGCCACGGTAAAATATCTAGAAGTATTATTTGATAGACGACTCACATGAAGATCAAATATCATACGCAAAATTGATTTAGCCACTAGAAGAAGACATCTGTACACTAAAGAAATCATCCCACTTCAAATACACATTCATTCATCTCTTCCAAACTATGATTCGACCTATATTATCTTATGCATCTCCAGTCTGGGCCGCAGGATCCAAAACCAATATTCACAAAATCCAAACGTTCCAAAATAAATTCCTAAGAATAATCACAGAAGCACCCTGGTTTATCCCTAACCCCATTAAGAACTCGATATCACCCCCACTGTACATTTCTTCCATCTATCCGCCAAATTCTGTAACAAAATTTATCGAATACCTTCAGCTACCCATTTCAAACTAGGTAAACAGAACCCCCGTCGGAAACGTTTGAGAAGGAAATTACCCAGAGAATTTTTTTTGTTTATTTATTTATTTATTTATTTATTTATTTATTTATTTATTTATTTATTTATTTATTTATTTATTTATTTATTTATTTATTTATTTATTTATTTATTTATTTATTTATTTATTTATTTATTTATTTATTTATTTATTTATTTATTTATTTATTTATTTATTTATTTATTTATTTATTTATTTATTTATTTATTTATTTATTTATTTATTTATTTATTTATTTCCACGGACCAGCATAACTGCTTTACAGGGATTGTTTTCATATAATAACAAATTAAAATACAAGCATACAAATAAATAAGACAGCAGAATACCTTTCAATTCAACATTCAACATTTGAACAAGGATAACATTCATAAAAAAAACAGTCATTCTTTAGATAAATAGAAATAAGGGCAGCCCAACAGGCTCCTCATTATTATTTGGTGTCTTACAAGTACGTTTGTTGATTATTCTTCGCATTGTTTATTCTAATTCTGAAAGATTTAAGGGGGGTCAGCAAATTGTATTAGATATTTATCATATGGAAATCTGTTTTTGATTCGGGATGTTGTTGCTGATGAACCAAGGTTGTAGTGGTCAGTTGTTGGTATATTATGCAAAGATGTGAAAAAGGAATGTGAGCGTTTGAGCAGTATATGATGTATAGTTTCTGTTTTTAATTCTGAGTGTAATTGATTGTTTCTAATGAACCAGGGGGCATTTACAGCCATACGTAGGATCTTATTTTGAAATGTTTGTATTTTCTTAATATTAGTCGCCGATGTGTTGTACCATATTGGGCATGCATACATTATAATGGGAAGAATTATTGCTCTGTACAGGACTAGTGTACATTCTGTTTTGAGAACGGTTTTTCTATTAATTAATTGGTACAATTTATGAAGTCTTCTGTTTGCTTGTGTGATTTTGTCATTTATATGGTTTGTCCATGTTAGTCTGGTGTCCATTAATATTCCCAGATATTTAATAGGTTTCTTTTTTTGTAACCAATCCAGTATTTTATCAAGTAATTTTAGGGGTTTGAGAGTAGTGTTTATTGGGCATAGTGTGAATATTTTTGCTAGACATTTGTTCGGGTTTAGGTATATCTTCCATTTGTCTGCCCATTGTGTTACTTTGTTCAGTTCATCTTGTAGATTTTTTGTGGCTGTTTCTAGACACTTGTTAGAAGTTACTATTGCACTGTCATCAGCAAATAATGCTATTGTTGTGTTTTGAGTAGTTGGGAAATCTGCTGTGAATATGTTGAACAGAGTTGCAGATAATGGGCTGCCTTGTGGTACTCCAGCTGTGATTTCTTTTTGTGTAGAGTAGGTTGAATTTATTCTTACTGAAAAAACTCTTTCTTTTAAGAAGCCTTTTTATTATTTCTACCAAGTAAAGGGGTAATCCGGATTCTTGTAATTTAAATATCAAACCCTCGTGCCAAACTCTGTCAAATGATTGGGTTACATCTAAAAATACTGCCAGTGTATGCTTTTTTTGTTCAAAGATTTTATATATTAATTCTGTAATTATTAAAAGTTGATGTATTGTCGAGTGCTTTTCTTTGAATCTAAATTGAAAAGGTGGAATGTATTGTATTTCATTAATATATTTCAGAAGTATTTTTAGAATTAGTTTTTCCATTACTTTGGCTACAATAGGGATTAGGCTTATAGGTCTATAGTTTTCTGTAGAAGCTGGGTTTTTGCTTGGTTTTGGAATTGGTATTACTATAGAGTGTTTCCATTTATTGGGGTAGTACCCTGTTCTTAACATTGAGTTGAATATTGCAGTTAGGTAGCTAATTGCTTTCTTATTTAGTTTTTGTAAAAGTATAGTTGGTATTTGGTCAATTCCAGCTGATTTTTTCTTAGGTAGCTGTTTGATCGTTTGGTATGTTTCATTTGGTGATACACACACACACACACACACATATATATATATATATATATATATATATATATATATATATATATATATATATATATATATATTGTGACGTACCTGATTGGCGTTACTTTTCACTGCAATAAAATTTGGAAAGGACGGGTGTCTTGTCTCGTGAATGGGTCTCTTAAGGATTCGGCAATACATTGGCAAATCAGAGTTAGAATTTCGTCTGAACACCAACACAATTTATTCTTAAAATAACACATTCTGTACATTATCATACATACAATTACTCCCCGTTTTGGTACCAAAACTCAGTTTATAAGATTTCACCATACCTCGGGCCCCGTGAATACCTCTTCAGCTGGCGCTCCGGACGGTTGGTCAGGCGGGCTCCCGTGTCGTCGGCCCGCGGCGGCGGCGGCACGAATCCCTCTGCTTTGACGCTGATTGTCGTGCGTGTTGTTCCGCTGGAGCATTGACGGCCTCTATATTACGTTCGTCTTGCCCTTGCAGTATATGTCTTGTTATATCGTAACACCATTCGTCGGTGCCCTTCCACTCTCCTAATTACCACTATGGAACACGTGGCCGCCACTCGTGCCGGCATCAGCTCCGCGATTTACAGTTTTACTTCTGTTTTCACTGTTTCCGATATTACGAACACGATCTTTAGTTTATACAGTCCGACATCTGCCAATATTACGTTCACCTGCTCCCTGTCCGTATTTCTATCATCAGTTCACTTAATTCAATCCTCTTTGTCGCGAGCACCGATTTCGTGCCAACAACTTTCACGCACAGTCTCACACTCCTCACTGCCAACGGCCAACTGCCTCCCCAACGGCCGATGTCTCGCCCGCTCTCGTCGGCCCACGGCGGCGGATTCGTTCTCTAGTCCCCGTCCGCCGGTCGCCGCTACTGCCGCTAATATCGCGCAGTTCAAAACTGGACGTAATTATACCAATACACTCTGTGTCTCTAATTGATTAGAGAAACGCTCCGCGTTTCAATATATATATATATATATATATATATATATATATATATATATATATATATATATATATATATTGAAACGCGGAGCGTTTCTATATGCAAATTGTATTTAACATTGAGCATAATCACTGCAACTCATTTTGAACTGCCCGGCATAAGCGGCAGGAGTGAACGACCGGAGACGGGAGGGGACTGTCCGCCGCCGCCGCCGCCGCGAGCACATCGTGGGAACGAGAATTCGGCCGTTACGAGCCGAGGGTCAGTTGGAGAGTTGGGCAATTGGAGAGAAGTCGGTTGGCTGCGAGCGGGGTAAGACATCACCGCTGCGCAGGAAATGAAACAGTGCAAGATTATAGTAAAGTTGATCATAAGCCGATAAACTGGAACTTGGGAGAGGTTGGTTTGTAGAAAACTATTGATCGTGTATATGCCATCAAGCACAGTGAAAGGAACAATAAAACTGTGCGTAGTGTAATCGATGCCGGTGCGAGTAGTGACCACGTGCGCCGCAGTTACGATAGGAAAGTGAATAGTAATCAAGAAACGGTGCGGAAACGTAATTCGAGCACTCCGCCGGAACGATATGGACATTACCAAGATGCCGTGTGTGCGTGAGTGAACTGCACGCGGAAACACCAAGGGCTGGAGCCGAGGAACTCTCGTCGCCGCCATCGCAGGCCGACGAGGCACGTGCTTGCAACATCAACCGCCCGGGGGGCGCCAGGCTGCGGTGAAGGCCACCGGCCGCTGTCGCCGTAGACGAGCAGCGACTACAAAGAGGTATTCACAGGGGCCCCACATATGATAAAATCAGATGGTAAATAGATCCTTGGTACCAGGGCAGAGAACATTTGTGTATTTGATCAGGTGTATATTACATTAGTTCATGAATAAATTGTATTTGTGCTGATTCAAACTGATTACCTTGATTATCCAATGCATTATCGATTCCTTCAGGAGACCCATTCACGAGCAAGACACCCGTCCTTTATAATCTTTAATTTGCAGTGGAAAGTACCGACCACCAGGTACGTCACAATATATATATATATATATATATATATATATATATATATATATATATATATATATATATATATTACTGAGTGTGGAACTGTTGTTACTTCACAGTTATTGATATGGTTTAAATTGTTATTGTTTGTGGTTATATTTGGAGTAAATGTTTCTTGGAAATGTTCTGCTAGTATTTTACATTTTTCCTTTGTTGTTGTAGCTGTTTTATCTAATTTCTTTAGTTCTGGTATGATTGTTGGTTCTTTCAATATTTGTTTTGTAACCTGCCATAAATTGCTGTCTTTAGGATTTATTTTTTTATGTAATTTTTATATTGTTGGATTCTGTGCTCGTCTAAAACTAATTTTACGTGGTGTGTTAGTTTATTTACTATTTTCTTTAAGTCTGGGCTTCTATATTGCTGCCATTGTCTGCGTATTTTGTGTTTCTTTTGAATTAATTTTTCAATGCCGATAGGTATTGTATGTTGTGTATATTTTAGTTTATAATTTGGGTTAGTATTTGCTTCTTTTGCTGCTTTTTGTATGATTTTAGTGAAGGTATCTATGGCAATATAAATTTCTTCTTTGTTTTTCATGAATCGGTTTGTGGGAAGAGAATTATCGACGTGTGTTTGAAATTTTACCCAATCTATGTTTTTTGTGTCTATGCCAAATGGAAACTCAGTTTTAATATAGTTCATATCAGATGTGAGAATAACAGGACAGTGGTCAGAGTCTAATTCAGGTAACACATGAGCATAGAGGGTATGTTTTAAATTTTTAGAAATGGTAATGTCAAGGATATCTGGTTCAGCATTACAGTTTTTGGGGTAGTGAGTAGGGTTTGTTGGAGCTATGATTTGAAAGTTTAATGTTGACGATGCTTTTAGCAACTTTTCTCCCATTAGGTGTATTCACTTTACAGCCCCAATTGATATGTTTGCTGTTTAGATCTCCCATTAACATTGTAGGTTCTGTATTATGTAATATTAGCTTTAATTCATTTATATTAATTTGTTTTTTAGGTGGTTTATATGCTGTTATGATATTTAAATATTCATTTTTTTAAAGTTATTTTTACTGCAATCAGCTCTAGGTTGTTCGATTTTGGAATAGAAATTAATCAGTGGTCTAATTTCTTTTTAATTAGTATGGCTACTTCCCCGGAGAAATTTTTGACCCTCCTTAAGCAGACTGGAAACGATTCGCCTTTCCGTGTAATATAAAGTGCTTCTGAAATGACATAATCACGGTAAAAATATATCTTGTAAACTTGCTGTATAAAAAAATCAATTACTGTATCAGTCATTCACGGCTGCTGAGGGTGACAAGCAAAGAAAGAATACATTTTGAAAAAAACAACTTTCGCTCGCCAGTACCCTCGTTCAACTATTCAAACGGTGTGAGTTGGTTCCTAGTTGTTATTTCAAATACTAACAATGAAAGGCACTCAGGTATGTGCCTTGTGACAGATAAAGTGTCAAACCTGTCAAGTTTTGGGTGAGCTGAGCGTTCGCTCTCGACGTACAGCGTATTTTTTATTTTCTCGTTTCTACGTTTTATTGCAAAATTCTGTTAGTTAATACCGGTTGATTTAGCTCAGAGGTAGTATTGTTGCTCTCTTTTCTGCATTTCTGATAGGTTTTAGTTAGAATTAGAGTACCGATGAAGGCGGATTTTCGACACTGTAACTTGTATATAGCTAGGTCGAATTCAGTCACACTCTGGACGAGAATTCTCATGGCCGTCTGCTCTGAGCGGTAGTTTTCCTTTGTTTACCAGATCATTACCAGGCGAATATTGAAGCAGTAAGCCTAATTAACGGGTGACGGACATCGCGCAATCTTTCTTTCCTCTTCCTTATCTTATCCTCTCCACATACACATACTACACAGACACATACGTACATACCAGGTGGAAGGAACCCACCGCAAGCCGACGAGTAACTCACCATTAACCGGGGGGGGGACACCACGGTCTCCACGCATAAAACTCTTTGACAGACACGCGGAATTATAACACCAGTTGACATTCCCCGAATAAACCAATCTATCAGTAAACTATTTATAAAACAAATAGTTTACTTTTATTCATTTCAATTTGATCAAAATGAACATCACCGAAGCACCAAATGGTCAATAGAAGAAACGTGTGAAGAGATGGATGTTAGAATACATAGGTTATTGCCCTTTCACTGATTTGGAAGGCAAAGCTCTTTTCGTTTGTTTGGACTAAAAAGCAGAAGGAACTTTTTTCGCATGCCCTGATAATAAAAGCAGTTGCTTGGATTTGATCCTAACTTTTCCATAATTTGACACCCAATCAGCATGGAAAATTTGGATAAGACTCAAGGACATGAGTTCCGTCGACGAATGTAATTTTTATTATTTGTGCCCAGATATGAATTAGCTTTTGCCTACTTCAACTCATAAGTTTTGTTTTTTTATTTTAAAAAATTTCGATGAAAATGACGTAAAGTCAAACATTATAAAATAATATGAACAAATGAATAAAAATAAATATAACTGCATAGACAATATGTTTATTTTCTTGTACAAATTATATAATAAAGAAACGAAATGCAGTATATACATATTTCGTTCTTAAACACGAATGTAAGTAGTATAATTTTCAAGCGAGCGTCCACGGCCTCGACGTACGGTATAACGCGAGTAGTCTCGATATACCGTTTGTTAAAATTAATCTCTTAGATATGAGTGCACATTAATGGAGGTTATGGCCAAGGTACATTGCTTAATTTTAATTTATTTTTATTTTCGAGACATTAAGTGTGGTATAAATTAATAAACTAGTTTATTAATTAATGCTTTCAGTGCTATTAATTAATGCTTTTATTGACACCAGAGTTGTGGTGTGGATTGATGAGCTTCTACGAGATAGGAAACTGAAAGTCCGAGTTGGACAACAATTTTCAACTCTGGCAGAGGTAACTTCAGGTATCCCTCAAGGAAGCGTTATTGCACTTCTGTTTCTCGCGTTTGTAAACGACCTGCCAGACAATTTATTTTCTTAGGTAAGACTATTTGCAGATGACTGTATAATATATCGAGTAATTCAATCAAAATAGACGAGGATATTTTGAAGGGTGCTCTAGATAGACTACATTTCTGGGCGGAAAAATAGAATGATAATAATAGTTCAGAAAGCTAAACCAAAACCACAAATATAGGGAAACTCAATACCGTTTAAGCACTAAAAATATTCCAAGAGTCTTGTAAGTACCTGGGAATAATGTTTGATAGCAAATTAAATGAGGGAAATCAGATAAACTTTGTCGTAGGGAAAGCCTAGAGGTCTTTGCATTTTACTATGCGAATACTAAAAAAGAGTTCTGCGAAAGCGAGAGAATTAGCTTACTTATCTTTAGTTCGTCCATTAATGGAATACGGGGCTATTTGTTGGAACCCTTATAGAAATTCACAAAAGGAATATCCGATCAGAGTACAGAGAAGAGCGAGTAAACTTACTTTCCGCAGCAATAGGAAAAAAGTATAATGGGAGTCTCTAGAAATCAGGAGGGTTAAAGTAAGACTCCGTGTCCTGTACAAAGCGTATGCCGGTTATCCAACTTGGAAAGATATTTTAATCCGACACGATAGACCAAGTTACTTTAGTAGAAATGGAGCACAAGCGCAAAATTCAGTTCAGGCCACAGAGGACAGATGTTGGAAAATTTCCTTCACAAATAGAACAATAACGGACTAGAATAAGTTGCCTGCGACTGCCATGAAACCCTTTCCTCAAGGTGTCCAAAGAATTAAAAGCATATTAACTAAGCACATTTATAAAATTTATTAATCATTAAGTTAGGCTTTTTCAAATAGTTATTATTTTATTATTATTATTGTTATTATTAGTACGGTTATAATTGCTATTAAATGCATATAAAATATATAATTATATTTAAAGTAGTAGTTGAATTGGAGTGTCGTGACGTGTTGTGAAGTGTAATGCAATAGATAAGTAGAAAGAGAAGTGAAGTGAGCTGGAGTGCAGTGTAATTAAAGTGTACTTATTAGTTAAAATATCTTCGCAGGACAGTCCTAAAATGTAGAGTTAATGCTATTATTGTTATTATTGTTATCATATTATTATTATTACTATTAGTATTGTCTTTAAAATGATTTAAAATTACATTGCATTAATATTCTTAATTGCAATATGTTAATTGAAGTATTCTGCCACCAGGTTGTCTAAACCTACCTGCAGAAATAATAAATCTATCTATCTATCTATCTATCTATCTATCTATCTATCTATCTATCTATCTATCTATCTATCTATCTATCTACATTTTTTAAGAGGGGAACTGTGGAAATCTTCAAAAGACGAAGAGGAGCCCGCACTCCTCAACAGTGTGATTGAGGAGATTTTTACCCATAAAACCACAAACCCTTTATGTTCCTGGCGTTATCCACCCTGGAACCGCAGTTATGCATTACTTCAAGATGGTGCCAGCTGTATTAGTTCGAGGTGCTATTCAGGTTCAGCTATGACTTGTTTCTTTCGTCTTCTTCCTTCTTCTTGAGAATGGCGGTGATATATTTCTCTATTGCTGTCCACTTCTCCTTGTTAAAATCTTTAGTGTAAACACGTTTTCTTGTGAGACATTACACCCGACCTCCCATATCATGCTATGCCTTAGCGTGTCCCATCTCGGGCAATGGAACAGCGTATGTTCGGCGTCGTCCACTTCATGGCTGCAGTAGAAGCATACCGCGTCTTCTGTCTTTCTGAATCTTTTCAGGTATGCCTTAAAACATCCATCCCCTGTGAATGCCTGATTTAAGTGGTATGTCAAGGACCCGTGTTTGCGGCTTATCCATTTGGATACATTCGGTATGATCCTGGGTCTCCTCTCTGTCCCAGCGTTTCTGCCAGCGGTGCATCACGTTTTCTTTAGCTTTTTGAATTGCGCTATCCGAATATTGGTGCGTTCGCCTTCCGTTGCCTTCTTGATCATGGGAGTAGTCGTAAACTTCTTTCCTTTCTAGAGCAAGCAGGTCAATAGGAGGAACGTTCGCCAGAAGAAAAACAGCACTTCCGGATACAGTTCTACACGCCGATGTTATGCGTAGAACTCCTTTCCTCTGGACAGACCGAATTTCCTTCTCAAAGTCTTCTTTTGAAGAGCGTCTGCCCAGATCGGTGCTGCATAGAACATTTTCGAGTGCATCACACTCATAAGAATTCGTCTGGTCTTGTCGCTGGGGCCCCTCGTGTTCGGCATCAATCTTGAAAGCAATGCTGCTATTCTTAGGGCTTTTTCCGCCGTCTCGGGAATGTGTGGTCCAAAACTTAGCTTCCTGTCAATTTCCATTCCTAGGTAGCGAAGGCTCTTGCGACATTGTATTTTTTCCTTGCCTATTAGGAATTTTGGGTTGGAGTAGGATCGTCTGCCGGTGATAAGCAATGCTTCCGTTTTATGGGCTGCCAGTTCCAGCCCTTTGGACGTCAGCCATCTCATCACTTTTCTCAGGGTGTCGTTCACAATGACCTCTAGTAGGGCCGATGTTTCCGCCGTTGCCACTATTATTGCATCATCAGCGAAGCCCACTATTGAGACATTTTGCGGGAGTTTTATGCTCAGTAGACTGTCGAACATAATATTCCATAAGACAGGACCAAGTTTCGAACCTTGTGGGACACCACAGATCATCTCGATTTCAATAGTTTCTCCTTCACCTTCGTAAATTGTCTTTCGGTCGCTTAGGTACCTCCTTATCATACTGGTGAGGTACTCTGGGGTGTTCTTCTCTATCAGAGCCTTGATAATCTCCTCGCATTTGGCCGAGTTAAAGGCGTTCCTGATATCGAGCGTTACGAGGGCACAAAATTCTTTTTTTGCTCCCTCTTTGGCTTCTCTTGCCTTTTCTACGACTGTTTTGATAGCGTCGACTGTCGATCTACATTTTCGAAAGCCATATTGCATTTCCGACAGACCGTGTGTTTCCTCTAGCCATGACAGTAGTCTTTGCAGTATCAGGCCCTGGAATACCTTTCCCATCGTGTCTATCTACCTACCTATCTACTTACCTACCTATCTATCTATCTATCTATCTACCTATCTATCTATCAGAGAAAATGGACAAAGAACATCACGAGATGGTGTTCGTTGACCCATAATCTGAAGTACATTACTTCTGCAACCATTTTTAGGGATTTAAAAATTGAACAGTAGGAGTGTTAACTAACGCATTATACATACTTTTTCAAATCAATATTATTTGTTTTGATTGACAGTATTGTCTTTAATTGTACAGAGACAGTATTACAGGTGAAACTATTTTTGGCACATACACTTGTGTATTGATTTTAATTAATTTAACATCATGTGACAATGTGTTATAAAGTTATGTACATGTATTATAAAGATTTATACTACTGAGCTGTTAGTACTGACACCTGATGAATGTGATTACCAATCTCTCTATTGCAAGGAAATGTATCCACACAAAATAAATTTTGACTAAAACTACAGATTTGTAAATATTTAGGCAACACGATGATAACATTCCAAGTTCAAGGAGGAGTCAATTTTTTTTCTGTGTTATTAAAAGTCTGGATACTATCTGGTGGTATTTCCTGGTATCTTTTTTATTTGATTATTCTATCTAATGTTTATTAAATATTTCTATATGTATTTAACTCGACAATAGCCCGAAGTATGTATCAAGAATGCGCAGTCATGATAAATTTATTTGCGAGTCACATAGACCGTCTTTACAGAGGCTCGGTTATGAAAATTTACGTATGCTATTTTTATTTCCTTTTCACATGTGATTGGGAAATTTTACTACTACCAAAGAATAACAATACTTACTTCAAATTAAACAAACATTGTAGTCGGTATTCTGCTGTGAACACAAATATCACATACGTACATAGCATTTTATAATCAGGACAACTCAAAGAATGTTGCAATGAAGTTCTTCTTCTCCTTCTTCTTCTTCTTCTTCTTCTTCTTCTTCTTCTTCTTCTTCTTCTTCTTCTTCTTCTTCTTCTTATTTACTATTCTTTTCCTGGATCCCTCTCCTTAACCATTATCCTTCTTTCAATCCTAACTTAGAAATCATTAATTTCATATAAAACTTGATCTTTGTGTGAGCAAAACATTTATAGAATTTAACATGTCCCCTTTTTAGTAACTTAATTTTGGCGTTGCTCACCGGTCTTGGACGTCGTTCCCTTTAGTTGAAATCCGGTTCAGACCAAGACATCGCTCACACACGCAATTAGAGTTCTCTTTCTATTTATTGCTTTTTCATACTAATTACTAGTTTACGTAGCACTACCAAATCGTAAACGCGTCTCTGCCATCCGAACGCTACCACGCCGTAACATCTGCTTCCACTCCTCACCAAGTGGGAATATCGTCTGCCCCGTTTGTCTTACCCGCTCTACTTCTGTCGTCTTTCCTGCGCGGGATCGTGCCCAAATGCGTTTCTCCTTCTTCCCAGTGCGTAGACTACACATATTCTAATTTTCAGTTGGCCAACGTCATTTTATTATTTTTCGATTCTTGATTATTTTCGTAATTTACTTTTTCACTCACGGAAATTGCTCACGTGTCCATATACTGTTTTATTTACCAGTACATTCCCTACTTTGCGCTATATTAATGCCACCATTCCCTTGTATTTTAATTAGTTATTACTTGATCAATTGCTTCTGCTCTGTTCCCCATTGTTGCTGTAAAGTGTTCTGTTTATATATTTTGTCCCTATTTGTCGTTCTTCTGCACCAACCTTGCAATAAATCATCCTACATAGATTGTGCTTCCCCAGAATACTATGCCATATTTAGGGCGGGATGGTACATTCGCAAAATACACGCAACAAGTTACATGAAGGCCGGCTAAATTAGAAAGATTTCCGAATGTGTAACATAATGAACTTATTTTAGTGTTCAATTCACACACACTCACACACACACACATATATATACATGGTATATATATATATATATATATATATATATATATATATATATATATATATATATATATATATACACCATTTGAAATTTGGCGAAATCGAGAGAGACAGAAGTTTCTTACCGTAAAATCAGCAAATAACATAATGTTAATTTTCAATGGCGATTGTAAGTGCCGGCTTGATATGCAAAACTGCATTTAAACCTTTTTCCTTCGCTTAAATTGTTACTACGAAACCAATTTGTAACATCTGAAGTCGTACTGGTACTGGAGGAAGTGGTACTGGTGGTTCTGTTTCTTGCAAACAGAACTGTTCCCCTTTTTTTTACAGACGCCGCAATATCCTTTATGTATCCCCTTTATGACGTGGTAGCATTCCCTTTATGTATCCAGAACGTATTTTAAGGGGGAAGGGTCAATGCAGACTTCCTTCATAAATTATTTGAAATATACAGAAGTATATTTCAAATTAGAAAATTATTAGCTTGAAGTTATTGAGACACGTATATACAATACGCTAAAAGTGCTGTGGATGTGGTATGATCTATATATTGCATTTTTTGAACAGACTAAAATTATTACATATCTTCCGTTCTGGTGAAAGCCGTAGCTCTCGTGGGTCCGCGTGAATTTGCCACTGGCGGATACATTGAGGTTGTGCGAGATGTGATAGCTCTCACGCAGAGGGAAAAGTACGTAAAAAGTAATTGAGCTCGATTAGAGTTACTTGTTAAATATTTTACTCAATTACAAATTATATTTTAAATAATTTGATGTAATGATTACAAATTATATTTTCGATATGTAACTAGTAAAATTACATATACAGTTACAAGAACAGGTAGAGACGTTGTTCATGAACGAACTTGTTCATACAAACTAATCTTCACTCGGCGTGGTGGGATGCAGCCACGGTGTGGATGGAGCCACGAAAATTCTCCCATACCGCGTATGGGGGCCTTTCTTTCAGCATAGTTTGTGAAGAAATGAACTTACACACTCATTTAATTAGTGACGAACAAGTTTGTTTGGGAGCGACCATAACTAAATAGGCATATATAAAATAAATATTCTTGATTCCATGCGATATAACAAAGTATTTTCCATGCGATTACAACAAAGTATTATTACAATTTTATATCAAGGAGTAAATAATGAGTAAAAAGTACATTCTGCTAAAAGTAACGATTATATGCTAAAATTACTAACGAAGTAATTGTTACAAGTAATTGAATTACTTTTACTCAATTACTCCCCAACACTGCTCTCATGTCGGGCTCTAATAGGCGGGCTGACAAGCTGGCGACGCTGGCGCGGCGCAGCGGCGATAATTCACTGCTCCACCGACAGAGGGCTCGCCTTCGGTCGTCGCAGCCCCGCGCCGCGTGGCTCGCGCTCCGCTCTTGTTGGGGAGGGGCGCGGGGAGCTCAAGGTCGTAGCCGCGGGGGAGATACGAGGTTTAGCTCCCTGCGGGATTACCCTTACCGGGTGGGGTTTCCATGCGATTAGCGCGAATGCCGCGGATTCTGGAGATCATGAGGTTTGCGGTTCAGACCTCGCTCCAACGAACTAGGTCGGAATTCCTTCTGTTTCTTTCCGATCTCCACAGAGAATACTCACTCCTTTCACGGCATTTTCTTCTTCTGGCCTTATCATTGCTTTAAGGAATCTTAACGTTTCGTTCAAATGCTCATAAGATTTTGATGACCTAAAACATCGCCAAAAAAATCAATAAAATTATCTTACAATATTTTTAAAGTGACCTTAAAGCAAAGAATGACGTAAAAATTGTGATCAAAACAAGTTTTGATGAACAACTCAGGCTGTTGGATAACTTAGCTGGAGCAACTGAGGCTGCTTCTATTCATTCACGTAAACTCACTCCCAAACTTTTGGTTTGGAACGTTCTTAACCAGGCTCTATACTAAGCTCTATCTTTAGTTATCTCGAAATCGGCTGAATGCCGCTGACAGGCGATTCAGGAACCTTAGATTACACACTCACAACGGTTGACATTGCAATTTCTGAGCGAGGCAACCGAATAATCTATTGGAATTTTGTGGAGATAATTGTTACGCCTCGTAAATATTATTTGAAGCGAGTACCATTATAATGATATTAAAATCGATGAAATCAGCGATTAAAATGACGGAAAAAGGTAAAAAATGTCTTAGTCGAAATTGTTGAAAATGAAAAAAAGTCTAAAATATAAAAATGGGTCATTTCTTCTTGTCATAACAAAATTAATATCTATACTGAACGGCATTACTCGAAAGTGAAAGGGAAAAAAAGACATTTCACTAAAATCCGCCCCCTACTCATAAGTCTCGAGAAAGAAGTGATCTCCCCTTCTCACATCAATTGATTCCATGGCCGGCAGTTCTATAGCCAAGAATGTTATTCTCGCACTGCTGTCGAGCAATCACATTCGTTTTAGTCCATTATACGCGACAGAGCTCTCGCAGTAGCCTGTAGAGGCGCTGCGTGCTCTACCACGCAACTGGGACAGGTGAACCACGAAACAGTATGAGAGGTGGTGTGTGGTAGGGATAGAGAACATTGAATGTTCTCAGGGTTGGACAAAATACTTAAAATGAATTTTACATTCATAATACAAAATAGTATTTCGAAGTACTTTTGAAAATACAAAATATAACCAACGGTGTTTTATACATCATATCTATCCTCAGTCCTATTTTTACTTTCCCGTATACAAACTTATATACGATGTAATATACATAGTATAGGGAACGTTATGTAATGCTAAGGAAAATCGATTTCGAAATTTCAATGGAAATACACGTTTTGGGGTCTCCTGTGTAATCTCCGCGTCGTTGCTGCGTACTCGCAACCGTCACGACCGCGTCCAACAAGGGCCGTGGTGAAGCCAAGGAGTATATATCAGAGACGGCACTCAATGTTAAAAGGGAAAGCCTTATTTGCCCAACTTCCGGCGCCGCCTCATTGTTCTGTGTAATTTCTATTGGGTAAACGGACAGCCAATAGCGAAGAAGGAACCGGTAAATTTGAAATAAACCAGCAACGCGGGAACTTTAAAAGTTCACTCCCATAATTTTCATGTCTTCATTTATTAAAAAATTCACAATAAGTATAAGGATTTTATGGAAGAAAAAAGTCAAATTAGGGCAGTAAAATCTAGTATTTATTGAGCATATTCATATTACACAATTTCAATGGCATTAACAATTTTGTAATACACAAGTTAATAAACACAGTACACCAGCTCAAATGCACCATTACTGGCTTGTAGACATGCCAAATTAATGTGAATACTAAAATTATTATAATAAAGTCGTTCGGACCTGCAGATATATGTTGATGCTTTCATAGGGACAGGAAATGTGTTAATTATGAACTATATTACATGAAGGTCAGTAGTACCTGATTAGGTCACACGAAAGTATTTTGTTTTCTTTGTTGCTTTCAAAGAATTTTCTGAACATTTGAGCATTGTCCCACTTTCAGCACTAGTGCAAAAACTTAAACTTTTAGCATCCTATGCATGCCATTAAAGATCTGCTTTTACTAGTTGCAGCCTAAAAATATTTTTGTTAATCAATAAATATTTGATAAAATTAGTTTATTTGCCCATGCCTAACTTACACATGCACAATTCAGGGCCTGGCTGTTCAAAGATGGGATCCACTATGAAACTACATTCATTTTTTAAACAATGATTTTCAAAGAGTGGAATATAACAGGTTCAACAATGTTTATGCGCCACAATTTAATTCTGAAAACTGATTGTCTGAGTTCAAATACTTGATTGCATCAGGAATCGAACACTTACTGTCTTTTAGGGTCAATTGTGAATGCTTCAGAAGCCATCTCTGAAAGAGGATCTGGAAAGCAAAAAATGCTGTTAAGAAAGATACTATGTCATCAAATGAATATGAAATGAAAACTAATCTACATAAAAAAAGTTTTTTCTAATCTAGCACCTTTGAATTTGAAAGCACAGGAATATCTTGCACTTACCATACTCCGAAGTCACAGATTCGTCTTCCAGAATTGCTTAGGTCACCTGTTCAGTGGTACAAGGATCTGTAATCACCAACTACAAAAACATTAGTTTTGAATTTTCTATAATTTACACATAATTTATACTAATAACTGTATATTCAAAGGAAAAACATACCATGAAAAACATCCGTAAGAACTCGAAGTAACACCTCATATGGGTTTAAAAGATCTGAAAATGGAGACAAATATGAAATTTTCCCCGCCTTCAAAATATGCAACAAAATAATTGAGTTTCTTAAAGACTATAGCGAAAACTTACCATTTACAAGGCTAGCATATGCATCTGCGGTACATGATGTAGCAGCATACTGAAGGGCTCAAGAACCTGTGTTAATCAACAACAAATTATTATCAATATATTATTATGCTTTCAATATCATGCTTCTTTTTGCATTTTACACACATACATGACACTTTCCTTTTTCAGTTTGAATTGCTGCCTGTGTACAAGGATATGAAAATTAAAAAATGCTGGTAAGAAAGTCTCCCATCAAACTATTTGGTAATTAAAATTAATATCACAAAAACAAAATTGTATGCACATTTATAATCTCAAAGAAATCTGTCCTGTTTGAAGTTCTATTGTCAAGAGGGAAAGATAAACTATAAAAGTAAGAAAAATTCGATTAAAAATAAGTCTTGCAAGGTACACCTATTGTTATAGTGGGTGTCACCTCAGTTAGTAAAACAAGGGCTCTGCAAATGAATCTGAACATTAAAAAAAATCTACAATTTACAATTGAAGTATTTGATTGCATTTTCAAGGCAAGCAACATGAATACTGGCAGCAAATGTTCCAGGCACACTTGTCGCAATGTACCATTCACTGACATTAGTTTTTTTAACCACAAATGATGATTACCTAGGCTAATCTGATGAGAACCACATCATTCGACTTATTTATTATTTTATGGCAATGCGTACTGTCACAAACTGTTCTCTGAAAAAATAAATTATACTTATTTCTATTGAAAATACGTCTTACCAGGAGTAACGTCCACTGAAATTTGTGGTGAATTTTGTATCAGGATATCTGAAAATGAACATTAAAGAATCACTTTATGCGCTATTGAAATGCCTGAATGCACATCGAAGAAAATGAAGAACTTACTTCCTTTTACTGGAACGTTTGCATTGATATCCTGCAATGCTTCTTCGCAAAGGGGATTTCGTGATTCTGAAATTTTACTGAAACAGAATGATCACACATTCTTCGAGTTCCCATTCGCTTTAAGCCATTCTCTACATCTAAAACAAGTATATTAATTTTACAGGCACCATTCAACAAAAGTAAAATAAAGAAGTAGTATTAATCGATAAACTACATGCATAAATATGAAAGATAAAACAAATGTTACTCACCGTTTCACGTATCTTGGGAACCCAAATAGACGTTTTAATGGACAATTTCGCTTTCGCATTTTTGCAATTGGGCACCCAGCACCTTCTCGAATCCATAATGCACGCTTCAAACTTCAAACAGAGCAGTAAATTACAAAATTGTTCGAATTCACTGGCCTCTAAATCCCGTTAACGGCACCACAAAGAGCGGGTCACGTGTGAACATTTCGATACGAACCGTCACCGACTGGTGATGTAATATGAGCGGGCGGTCACACATGATACCGAAAAAGTGTTTTTTCAAAACGCCCGTCCGTCTGTCCGTTAATTTGACCTTCCGTCTGTCTGTCCGTCTGTCCGCCCGTCTGTCCGCTTGTCTGTCCGCTCGTCTGTCCGCTCGTCTGTCCGCCCGTCTGTCCGCCCGTCTGTCCGCCAGTCTGTCCGCCCGTCTGTCCGCCCGTCTGTCTGTCCTGCTGTGAACACCACTAGCTACTAAACCATACGTAGGAGTTTTATCCAAAATGGATCTGGCACGACTAGAGGCATTGCGATTTTGAAAAACTTTCTTCAAAATTTGGGGATACTTTACATGAAGACTTCCGAACATTTTCAAAAATTTCTCAAAAACGGCTCCCAATTGTTTCTTTTAATTTCTTGTAAAAATGTAGTAAAATACACTTACAAATGTGGCAAAGGTCCGATTTTCAGAGTTAACTCTGAATTTTTGAAAATTTTGAAATTTTGAAATTTTTCGGACTTCATACATCTACAAAAATTGAAGATAAAAAATGTCTCTCCAACTAAAATTTGTTGCCCATAGTGAGTTCTTTCATTAAGGTCATTTACAATCTTTTCAAAATGTTAGTAGTTTTTGCGCAATATTCCGTGCAATATGTCCAATTTTAAAAGGAACAAAAACAAGATTTTCTCAAAAACGGCTTCAATTTTTTTGAAACTCTTGGTAGGGATAGTGTTAAATGTACTCTAGGAGATTACTTAACATCAGTTTGTTCTATTCTTTTGTTTTTTCAAAAATTTAATATTTTTGACTTGTCTCACATTATTAATATTTGTAGCAACGACAATTTGTTCACAATATGATATTTATGAGTATATGTGCTTTAAATAATGTCACATAAAGTTTCTCGAAAACTCAACCGTTGTTTGTGAAAACTAGCTCAAATTCTGCATTTTCAGAAACGCTCAAATGCCATTGCTTCAAAAACAGCTCCAAATTTTTTCTTCAATTTTTTAGAACGGTTATTAATAATTGTACTCTTTAATATGACGTAAAGTTCATTTCGAGGTATTTTTTTGTTTTTTTAAAACTTACACTAACGTAATTTTTTTAAAGATCTCTCATTCTATTAATTTGCACATTTCCAGCAATTTGTAAACACTATTGTATTTGTGAGTGAAAGTACTTCAAATGATGTCTTCCGAAAACTCAAAAAAAATTTTTGTGAAAAAGGGCATCAAATTTCGATTTACAGTAGCGCTTAAACGCCATTTCCTTAAAAATGGCTCCGACTTTTTCAGAAAATTGCCATTTCTTATGTTCTTAATGTTCTTAAAATAATATTTCGGTTAGGAAAACGGAAAATTAAGAATATTTTAAAAAATATACTTTGGGCAGCGATAGATGGCAGATGGCAGGATTATGTAGCAAGCCCGAATAGCGAAGAAGGAAGGAAATAAAAAACTAATGCGGGATTCTCTGTGCCATTCTATATCACCACTAGTTTTTCTTTTAAACAGTCATTCACGTTCAATAAAAGATCACCACTTTATTATTATTATTATTATTATTATTATTATTATTATTATTATTATTATTATTATTATTAATATTATTATTAATATTATTATTATTTTGCTCAAGCCCGTAATATACCATATTTCGCTGAACTGTCCATGTTCACACTCATAACGAAATATTAGTTTTGTACTCGGCAAAACCACTACAGAGCAACTCACATGGGGAAAAGGAAGCAAATCACGGAAAGCGCGGAAAGCAGTGTTGCTAGAGGTAGAGTGGCCGAATGCGGGATCTCAAGCGCCGCGATGCGGATTTTTGCGGAAGCTGGGCAGTAAAAATGCGGATGTGAATGTGGATATAAATGCACATTCGTATTCCACTCGGAAATTGAAATATGCATGCGCAATAATCTTAGACATTGATTTTTGGCTCACTCTTCTTCTTACGTTGGCGCTACAAGCCGAGGTGGGTCTTGGCCTGCTCAGCAACCTTCTGGCACTCCTTCCTGTTTTGAGCCAACGTTTTCCAATTCTTAACTTTCATTCTTCGTAGATCTTCCACAACGTCATCATTCCATTTTGTTTTTTGGTCTGTCTTTACACCTCGTAACTATCGGTTTCCATTCCGATATTTTCTTAGCGATTCTATCGCGAACCATCCTTTCAAGATATCCAATCCATATTTTTCTCCTAGATTTTATTTCTCTAACAACATTGTTTTGTTTAATCAGTACTACCAATTCGTTATTTGTCAGTTTCTAGATATTATCAACAATTCTCGTAGGGCCGTAGATTTGTCTCAAGATCTTTCTTTTAAATACACTTCATTTTTTGTAGATTATATTGCTTCAGTACCAATATTTCGCACACAGAAATCACTATTGGTTTTTTAAGAGTATTGTATAGATTTCTGGCATACAAAACAAATATCTATCTTGTACTTTCTTATAAATAGACCCCGGAACTTCATCCACTAAAAATAATTTAAAATATGCGTGCAATCATTCACTTAAAATTGACAATATATGCATTGAAAATAGCCAATATATGCGCTTAAAACTTTAAGAATATGCGTTAAACAAAATATTATTAGCAACAGGTAACATTTATTTATAATCTTCGGTTTTTTACACTGTAGTACAAAACGTCTATACTAAAAATATATTTTCAAACATGATAAAGAAAAAAATATTAAGCGAGAGAACCAATAGCTATGTTACAAGATGCTATAAAATTCAGCCCACTTCACTACGTGGGCCCACGCCCGAATAAAGTTTCAGCAAGTAAATCGTTTTATTTTTCGAGATAGGTAAAGTTATATGGGCAATCGGCCTTTCGATATGGGCAATCAGTAAAATATGTAATTGCATGAACTTCCGCGGTTTACTTACATCTACAGAAATTTGATCGCTCCTTTTCTTTCTTCAGAAAATACTAATTAGAGAGAAAAAGAAGAAAGATCTACAATGTTATATTTAAATTTTCCGAAAAGTCAGGAAGCTGTCCTTTACTCTCTCTATCAAAAACCGAGATTACTAATCTTCACGATTACTAATCTCTCGTAACATCCACCCGGACAGGCAGGACCTGGTTCAGGAGCTTGCAAAATACAATACAATAGATATTGAGGTAATTTTTTTTACATGGAACTATACTTCGTATTTTAGCATATCATGACGAACGTAAAAAGACGAATCCATGGTTTACATATTGTCATGTTAGCCAAGCATATTTTGGGGGTAATTTTGATTTCTTTGAATGAAGCTGATCGAAGTAATTGAAGATACGAAACGTATTTCAAATCTTCACAAAACTGTAGCATTGATTTTTTGTACTCTGCTTTCCATTTTTCCACATTTTCAGACTTTTTGTCTTTCTTTCATTGAAGAAATCGTAGAATTGAAAATGAGGATTTGTCACAAGTGCCTATGTATTGAAATAAAATTGATAATTAAACTTCATTTATCGGGAATTGATACAATAAGATATTGATGAGGCCATAATCAAAACAATAAGAATAAATATTCGGATTGTATAAAGAATATTGCACATTTTGAACAAACACTTTTAATGTCATTGAACATGTAATAATAACATAGGGACAGAAAAATCTAGTATGATAATAACAATTATTAATGACCAACATAAAAATATATTCCAAAAATAAAGTAAAAAATAGTTAATAAAGGAAAACACTCTACATTACTTCTCAATTTACATGAGCATATTTGTTTTTTCAAAATGTCCATCATCTACAGACAAACATACCTGCAGGGGTTGTTTAAAATTTTTATTAACATTGTAATGGTAAATGCACCTACGTACATATGAAGTACGTATTGCGTAAGAGAAGCAGTGAATATTTCTTTCAAACTGTACGTGAGAGAAATATCACCCTTCAAACATCCTTAAATTAGGGTCGCGTCTGGAGCAGGCGCCCTGCCTAAGGCCATGGGTGATTGGGCTCCCCAAACCGCCGTCAACGCTAACACGATCCAGACGTGGAAACAGGAATGTTTGGGAACTTGTGAGTTTTCAAAAGGGCAAAAGTCCTCTGACAGTTATGTCAGTTTATTGCGTCCAAGGCATGCCGAGTTCTGGCGGGGGTGGCGTAATGGCCTCGTAAATCTCCCTGTTTCCCATTTAAGGATCCTCTAGCGTTGATATCAGAGAGACAGCCCAGAGACTTTGCTGTGTCAACTTCACGCTGCTCTGCAGCTCTATTTTTCAATTAAACTTCATACTTCATCGGACTTGGTCTCTGTACTTGAAACCTCGCTCACCACCACGCTCCTCCAGGGAACTTAGCTTCCCTGCGAACTCAATATTTGTGCATCCTGTACTGGAAGCATTTGTAATTGCCTACAATCGCTGCTAGTAGCACGACACCTGCAGCGAAAGGCATTACAGCGTTTATGTCATCTCATGAAATATATCGATCACTACCGCTACCAAAAGTATAAATAAAAAATATGAAGCCGTTTTTGAGAAAATATTGTTTTTGTGATTTTTTAAAATCGCACATATTGCACGCAATATTGCGCGAAGGCTACAAATATTTAAAAAAAATGTGCATGACCTTTATGAAAGAACTCACTGTGGAGATAAAAAATTATTTGAATAAAAAATCTCTATCATTAATTTTTAATAGTAGGAAGACACCGAAAGAAATTCATAATTTTGAAATTTTCAAAAATTCAGGGTTAACCGTGGAAATCAGATGATTTGTAAATGACGTATATAGATGTATGTTATTCTATTCTTACAAGAAATTTAAACAAGAATTTGGAGCACTTTTTGAGAAACGTTTTAAAATGTCCGGAGGGTTTCTTGTAAAATTTTCCCCAAAATTTTGAAGAATACTCTTCAAAATCTCAAAGTTTTGACTCGAGCCAGATGGACAGGGGTTTCTTCAATTTGGAAAAAATCCTACATATGGTTTAGGTGCTAGTAGTGTTCACAGACACCAGACGGGCGGACAGACGAACGGACAGACGGACGTTTTGAAAAAAAAACACTTTTTTGGTATCTGGCGACCCCAAAACGTGCATTTCCATTGAAATCTTGAAATCGATTTTCCGTAGCATTACATAACTTTCCATATACTACATTTATACATACGTATACGGAAAGTAAAAACAAAAACAAAGTTACCTCAATATCTTGTAAAATACAAGTGATAATAGAAATGAATAATGTATTAATTAGCCCCACTCCCTCATGTACTTCTGTGAAAATTGCATTGCAATAACTTCAACCGTTCAAAAACTGTAAAAGATGCTAAAGTTACGTGACTCTTCCTATACATTGAACAGGCCACATACCATACTATTAAAAATTATTGGTATCATTATTTTGTTGGTTATTTATATTATTAATAAGATTATGCATAATCTACATAAAAAGGCATAGAGTGTAGATTGGAAGTGCTTTTGACTTTAAGAAGGAATTTCTTAGTGAGTTTTTATATTGCTATGTTTTGGTAGGTCGGCTACGTACAAGTAATAAAGAGCGGGAGATAACGGGTAGCCTTGGGTAAGGCCTACCTTGACTGCTTTTGGATTAGAATGATGGTTATCGACTGTAACGGCAAACGTTTTATTGTTGAGGAAGTTGGAAATGATTTGAGTAAGATAATGTAGAGTGCCTATTTTTTTTATTTTATAGTTTAAAGCTTGGTGCCATGTTCTATCAAAGGGCTGAGAAATGTCGAGAAAGTTTGTTATTGTGTGATAGTGTTTTTGAAATGCCGTATGTATGTTTTCAGTGATTCTGAGAAGTTGGCGATGCGTGGACACTTTTTTGGTGAATCCCATTTTTTCCATAGGTATGGCCTTTGTGTTATGGAGGTGTGCTTTAAATCGTTTCAATATAATTTTTTATAGTAGTTTAGATAGCGTGGGAAGCAAACTGAGTGGACGGTAACTATTGGTTAGAAATGCGTACTTGTTTGATTTTTGCACCGGAAGAATGATTGCATGTTTCCATACTTGCGGAAAGTAACCTAGTTTCAGACATGAGTTGAATATATTGGTTATATATGCAAAGGCTGTTAGGGGGAAGCTTTTTAATATTAAATTGTTAATTTTATCATGTCCAGGAGCTTTCTTGGCTGGTAGTGAATTGATGATTTTATTTATTTCTTTAGGTGATGTGAAGTGTATTTTATGATGTAGACCTATGTCTGTTCGTTTGCTGTTTTACTGATTATGATATGACTAGGGTGCTGTTTAGTATTATATAGAGTGAATGAGGATGCGAAGTAATGTGCTTCAGTGTTTTCGACAGGCCTATACTCTTTTCCTGTCGAAGTGTTTAGTGGGGGATGCTATTATTTTTTAAAAAAATATTTTGTTAGTGATTTGCCATATGGATTTGTTATTAGTGTTCAGTGACTGAAGTAATGATTCAAATAATTGATTGTTGAAGTTCTTGATTGATTTACGTACGATGTTTATTAGTTTGTAAAGTTCTAGTTTTAGTCCTGGGGTTCTTAATTGCGACCACAGTCTGCGGGTATTGTTTTTTATTTGTATCAGTTTTACTATTTCTTGAGGAAGTTTATGTTGTTTATCGTTGTGAGTACTATTTGGTTTTAATTCGGTCTTTTTAATTGTGGTATGTATTATGGTGGTTAGTTGGTTGATTGATTGCTCTATTTCTAGTGGGTTGGAGAGAATTTTGAATGTAGGTATTGTTGAACTGGTTATTTTGTGAATTTTTTTCCAGTCAACTTTTACCATATTTGGGTTTGGTACTCGGGCGTGCGGTGGGGGTATTTGTTGTGTAGTTATCAAGACAGGAATTTGGTCCGAGTCGAGTTCGAATAATGGAGTGGTAGGTAGTTTTATTTTAGTGTTAGTTATTCCGATATCAAGGATATCGGGATTTCTTAAACGATCATGGGGGTAGTATGTGGGGCCCGGAGGGGAAATTATTCTGAGATCTGTGCGATTTACTATATGGGCTAATATTTTTCCATTAGCGTTGGTGTTAAAACATCCCCAGTTGTTATTCTTGGTATTGAGATCCCCTAAGGGTATGGTATTATTTAATTGAAATAGTTTGTTAATGCTATTGAGATCTAATTTATGATTTGATGGGGTGTGTGCTGCAATTATAGTATATTTGGTATTTTTCATTTCGAAGTTAATGTCAACTGTTTCTATATTACCAGTACATGGTATTATTGGGCAATGTTGAATGTTATTATTGATGGGGATTAGCACTCCTCCTCCTTTGCTTAGGTTTCGGTCGGCTCTGTAGATTGAATAGTTTGTGTAACCACCGCCTCCCCGATTACCTGCTTCCTTCCTTCAAATATTCTAAGTTAAGGTTTGTTAATTATTTTGAAGGCTATCATATGTGCAATGGGATTTTGAATCCTGTATTTAATAAATGTGAGTCTTGTCATACAACATTGTGTCGATCTTAACATATAGTTTGCCAGTGTATCATTTTGTCAAGGTGCTGGTTATGTTAATCTAGTTGGCACATTATTTGTGTGAAAAAAGTATAATATGATTCTGAAATATTACCAAAATAGTGAATACCTTGGTTAACAAATGAATTAGGGAAGAAAAATATTGGTTTTTCTCACATTAAATCTACATATGTACTTAATTTCTGTTTTACATGTTTTATATAATAATATTGGTATTAATATAGCACGTGAGATCTGAGTGCAATTTTAATACTAATTACATTTATTATCAAATTTTATATATCCACGAAATGAAAATTTACAAAAGTCGCAAAATGAAGTAACAGAACCGTCATGAATAGCACAGAACAGCTGATGACAATTTCACTGTAGCAGCACACTCAGTTGCCGCAATTTGGAACTTCTTCCATTACTACTTACACGTTTGGACCTAACTGTGCAAAAGCTTTTTCGAGTTCATCCGTTATTGATATCGATAGGTTGCTTTCGATTGTTTTAACGTTCGAGGTGGCACAAACTCCTTATTAGTGGAAGTAAATAATCTATTCTCCTGTTTTTTTAATAGAAGGACTAGAAAATTTGCGAGTTAATTGTGCGTCAAATAAGTCGGTTGAAAGCTTCATTTCCAACGCGAGTTTGTACCCTGCTTCTTCTCCCTTCCCCTCTCTTCAGCGGCCGCGCCGCCGGTTCCACTACCACCGCTCCGCCGCCGCCGCCACTGCCGTCGCTACCGTCTCCATCGGCGTCCTCTCCGCCTCCACCGCCTCCCTTTCCGTGACCGCCCGCACTGCCTCAGCCGTCACCTTCACCGTCACCCTCGCCTCCGCCGCCGTCTCCGCCTCCGCTGCCCCCTCTGCTGCCGCCTCCGCCGCCGCCTCCGCTGACTCTGCAGCTGCGTCCGCGACCCGCCGCCTCCGCCGCCTCCTCCACCGCCGCCGCCTCCACCGCCGCCGCCACCGCCGCCGCCAACTTTTGTCGAAACCTTCACCGGCTACGTCGCCGCCCCTACTGCCGCATCCGTCTCCGAAGCGGCTTCCGCCGCTGCTTCTTCCGGCATAGCCGCTGGCACTCGCCTCCCGCACAACATGAAGCGCCTCCAGGAATTTTTCGAACATGTATAACTGTTCGTGGCTTAAGACGAAAGTGATGGAGAAATATAGAGAAAATTGTTTGAAGTTTTTTAATAAGTGTAGTCCTTAATTAACTTTTGACGTTCTTAATATCTTCTCGAGTCTAAATGTCTCGTTATTACACTGTATTACGATGGTTCTCTGCCAAAGAAATAATGAAGTAAGGGAAGAAATGAAAAGAGGGATAATTTATGGGAAGTAGGTACATTTTTGGGAGTGTAGAAATAGAAATAGTTATTCTTTCTGCCGACCTTCTCTAATTAGCGGTTGGCTATTACTCATTTTTTCTCTTTATGAACAGCTGCGAGTGCCATGACGGAGGTCAAGGATTTACAGTGGGACGACCGTGTGGTTATGCAGTGTGAGCAGCTGGATATGCATGGCGATTTTAAAGGAAATACTGTAAAAGCGTTAATTTAGGCGAGGCATAAGCATTTCTTTGTATTTTGTTTCCACGCTAATTTGTACAATGATTCTGGTTGTTTAGCTTGTTTCATTAGCATTTAATGCAAATAGAGAACTTGTGCTTGTATAATGCAGCTATATGCTCGATAAATAAATTACAGACATTCTTTATGGATGAGGTCGGGAAATGAAGCCAGTAGCCACGCCCCAAAGAGAGGGAGCGCAGCTTTGACGGAGGGGCTATCGACTACAAGAATCATCACGGAGAGGACGCAGTAACGTAAACAGCATTATGTGGGGCAACTGTTTGTTGTGGCCTCTACGATCCATTCTCCTGTGCACACTAGGAGACCGCACGTCAACTGTCCTCGACCGATGTATCACCGATTATAGGTACGCGCATCTTCTCTGACGTATTTATGACCCTTTGGTACGTACTTCTTACACGCAAATGCACCACCTTACATTATATATTTGCTTTTATTTTGTTTTTATTAACTCATTAATGCATAAATTTATTCGCGCATCTATTCGTATGAACATTTCTTTAGTTTATTAATTAAATTACCATGTATATGGAATATTATTAATAATTTAAAGAAAGCTGCAAAATACGTTTCTGGCTTGATTAGATACGAATCTAAACGGAATCATGAAAATCAGACTATAAATTATACGCATGTGAGCGTATTATTTACCAAAATTAAAGGATAATGTTCTATGAACCGCTTAGTAAAAGCACTATATACGACGCTGTAGAAAATAATGACATTTATGGCTTTTTGAACATATGTTTATTTACTGTAATGCAAAAACCATTGTGTTATTTATGAGAGTTTGGGTATCAGAAGATTACGTTTGTTTTACAAATTATACTTGAAATCGTTTTTAGATGTAGTGGAAAATAATCGGCCAGCTACTTTTGTCAAAATTCTTCAACAATAAATTAATAAAATTTATGTCGAGTATTACAAATTAACGTGTTAACACTCATATTTTGCAAACCACCGTACGTTGAATGTACAATACCTGACACTAATATTGAATGTAGTGGGTGAAATGTACGAATAATTATTCATACATTTCACACATTCACACACAGCGATTATAATCAATTCTTTTTAAATAAGTATTTCTATTTCCTTACGCAACTTAATGCATAGTATGGAATTTATGGATATTGCATCACTTATTAAAACAATCGAAACAACATATCCCTGAATTTAATAATGAATTAAAATATTTCTTTAATGTTTTCCAGAAGCAGTTGCGCATCTGTTGCATTGTTTCGAGTTCGCTTTCTCTCCTGCGACAGCATGCGTACAAAGAGAAAGTGGAATCGCTTTCCCCGCCACATCGTACTCGGTGGGCCGTGACCGTCTCACTCGTCGCGTCGGGCGGCAAAGCGCCAGGAACGCCTCCGTGCGTTGCGGGTTTTACTCGCAGGGGCGCGCCCTATGTCTCACGTTCGACAGAAAGCAAAAATTCGCGAGGAATCGCGGGTGCGCGTTCACGACCGTCCAGCCTCCCTTCCCCCTCCCTCTCCTCCACCTACTCCTCCAGCCCGCATCTCGCCTTCTTCCGAACTTCGGGCCCCGCACCGTGCTCCGCTCCTCTTCCCTCCTGCGTCGTTTCCCCTCTTCATTTCTGCTGCCCCGCAACGTGACGCTCGTTGGCGCTCGCCCCCTCCTCGCTGGGCCCCGCCCCCTTCCACGCCACCCGCTCCGCACCATCCTGCCAGTGCTAAATGGCAGGGGTCCGCGAGCCGACCGAGCTAAAAGCATCTAATATTAAACTGGTCGCTCCTCTCATACCCTGTATAAGTTAAAACCTGTACCACCACTTATACATAATGTAGCAGCACTTGCTTCGGATACCACGCTATGCAAGATGCTTTCAAGATAGTAAACAGACCAAATTTATACTCGATCATACATTTTTCACCACCGAATTCCGAAATGCAATAACTGAGACAGTGACAGGCAACCTGTAGAGTGGTTGATTCCGGGGAGCGATGTCAATGTCGCGGCGCGCGGAGTGGCGGCGCGGAGTGGCGGCGCGAGTGGCGGCGGCGGCAGTTATTTGCCGCCTCGCTTGCTAGTGTGGCGTCATATCTGTCGCCAGTACAAACGTACTATAGTAGCCATTTGGACAGCCCTGGCGGAAGTGACGCGGGGCTGCACATAGGAATGCGGGTCGTGGGTGCAGGTTTGGAAACCCCGGCGGTCACTGCGGGTGACGCGCTTCCGTCAACCTGCCACAGGCTATATAAGCAGAATCCGACTTGAGAGCGGTCTTCTATTCTTGAGTCTTCAGAGGTGAGCGCGTCGGTAGGGCGTCGTGAGGGTTGTGCGCGGCGTTGCATGGTAATGCATAGGCTACCGAGGCGGGGAATCGAAGCCGGCGTGCTACGTCGTGACAGCAGGTGCGGCATACTCATATGTATGTTCGCGTAAGGTACTGGTGCATCACACCGGGGATGGTAATTAATTATCGGGCCAGCGGTGGTGGTAACCAGGGAAAGTTCCTTCTTGTAACGGTTAACTTCAATTGTAAATATTGTATATAGTGTTTTGGTGTTGGAGTATCTTTTTTCTATTAAATGCTAAATATTTACAAGCCGTTCACGTCTGTATTTATTTGCCCCGGCAAAGACGCCACAGACGTAGGAGGAATAGAATGGTGGCAGCGGTTAACGAACTACCACGCACGTAGAATAGTGCCAGCGGTTATCGAACCACCACGCACGTGTAGTGTAAGCAGCGGTTTAGGAACTACCACGCACGTGTAGTGTATGCAGCGGATCACGAACTACCACGTAGGTGTAAAATGGTGGCAGCAGTTCAAGAACTACCACGTAGTATAGTGTAGGCAGCGGTTCTGGAACTACCTCGCAAGTGTAGTGTATGTAGCGGTTCAAGTACGCAGTTTATGGTTAGTAAACGACCACGCAGTTGTGTATGTGCGGTGTTTGTCTGTGGTAGGCAGCATCACACGGAAGCACGCCAGGAACGGCAGGTTGAATAATTACGCCAGTAAGGGGCTTCATCCGTCCATGGGTAATTAGTGAGCGTAGGAGGAATAGAATTCTGCGTTTCACGTGCAAGGTTCGGTCGGCAGTGTAGCAACAGCTATAGAAACGAACAAAACACCCAGCAGGTAGGGCGCTTAGTACCAGCGGGACAGGCATCCAGAACAACGGATCGGTACGCGGAAGTGAAAGTATATTTGGCCGCAGGTATCCGCCGGAGAAAGTTTAAATAGTGGGCGAGCGAGCAAAGCTCAGCCAGGGAACAGTTTCGACGTAAATATATTCATAGTGCGCGAAACAAGTAAAACGCGAACGAAAACGTGCGAGTACATCGGCGGGGCGAACTTCAAGCAGAAGGACGGGAAGGAAGGAAGGACGGGAAGGAAGGACGAGTTGCAGCCGATCCATCCATCTCATCACGACATCCGCCAGCGCCGAACGTGCACGCACAAGCAGCAGGAAGCAGCCACGTGCAAGCAGTGGAAGATAAGGGTAAGTGTGTTCTTTTGCAACGCGTAGGGCACTGTTTGAAAGCAATGGCGCATTTACTGAGATTTCGAAAGGAGGGAATGATCCGAATCGCCAGGGATTTAGGAATAGAATTAGATGGATCGGAAACAAACCCGATTTTAAAGAGATTAATAGTAGAGCATGAGGATTATTCCGTTGAATTAACGGAGGAATTGGGGCAACAGTACGAAAGAGATAGGAGGGATAGAATGGTGGCAGAGGAAAGAGATAGGGAGGATAGGAGAATATTAGAAGAAAGGGAATATCAATTAGAACTTGCGAGAGTGCAGAATGCCCAGACGGGCGAAACAAATTCGGAGATTCGTTCGGAAGCGCGCTCGGAACACGCGAGAGAATATATTAGAATAGGCCAAATAATTGGTAGGTTTAAAGGAGAGCAGGACGATATCACGTCTTATCTGAGCGCGTTTGAAAGCCAGTGCAGGCAATTGAAAATCTGCGAAGAAGATTGGGTTGTGAATTTGATAGGATTACTACCGCATAATGTTAACACATGGCTTACTTTAGACGAACAGGAAGAAGCGTTAGATTATGCGGAGCTGAAATTGAAATTATTAGAACTGTACCGGTTTGATGCCGAGAAATTCCGGCAGTTATTTAGGAAACATAGCAAAAACGGAGCGACTTGGAGCATATTCGCGAGGGAATTGTTAAACTATGCCAGAGAGTGGGTAGCGGGACTTAAAATAAACACATTCGAGGGTTTATTGAATTTGATCGTAGCCGATCAAATGAAGCATAAAGTTCCGGGGGATATGCGGGAACATTTCGTGGATAAATGGGCCGAATTTGCGAATCCGCTTGAGTTCGCGAAAAGATTAGATGCGTACGAGAATGCGCGGCAAGGGTGGAAGAAGCCACAGTTACCATCTTTCCGGCCGGAAAGAACATTCCGGAAAGAACAAGGAAACAACAGGGCACCTGTTGCTCCTCACGTGGCCCCCAAGTCGGCAGGAAGTACTAATGGATTAGAGAAACATAGCGCGAAGAAGGAATTCGAGGCACCTTATGTCCGCAAGTGTTACGAATGTCAGTCAACAACGCACTTGGTTAAGAACTGTCCGCGGAAACAGGGCAATCAAGTAAATCACGTATGTGAACCCGAGGCAAGGGAGTTCCTGAGGCAGCACATTGTGACAGGGACCGTGAATGAGCAGCCGACGGAGATCTTAAGAGACACGGGCGCGTCATTTGATCTGGTATCCGCAAATTTAGTCACAGATCGTGATTACACGGGCGAATCGGTCTGGATCAAACAGCCGCTTCATTCGACTGCCATTAATTTGCCGGTGGCGGAAATTCGCCTAAATTCGGAATTAGGTAATGTAATCACTAGGGCCGCTATAGTGCCGAAGGAAAATCAACTTAGTTATTATCTATTAAGTAACAGAACGTATCAACTTCTGCAGGATATTAAACAGGGCCTTGTAGAAGAACAAACTGTGAACATGGTTATGACGCGCAGTAAGGCTGCGGCAGAAGGCAGAACAAAAGCAGATGATTCGGGGAACTCGCAGGTAAAATTGCCGGAGGCGGAGGGCGACCTGACGGGAAGGCCGGGCGAAGACGAGCATGAGCCGTCGGAGGAATTCCCGGAATTCTGTCTAGTAACACACGGAGAAGAATTAGAATTGGCAGTGCCGATCGCGGAAATGTTGAAGGTAAATACGGAAGAATTCAGCGCGGCGCAGAAGGAAGATGAGAGTGTAAATACTTTGTTTGAAAAGTATAAGGATGTAAAAGCAGAATCGGAAAGAGATACCTATTTTGTTAGGAATTCATTATTATATAAGAAGCGGAAGAGCAAAAAAGGCGACATTTACGAAATGTTAGTTGTGCCCGGTAAATTTCGTGGGCCTATATTAAGGATTTGTCATGAAGTTGTCAGTGCTCACCTAGGAATAGCTAAATCGAAGAACAATTTGTCTAAGCACTTCTTCTGGCCAAATTGTTTTAAAGAGATGGAGCAATTTGTGCGTTCATGCGACAGCTGCCAGCGCGTAGGTCATAGTGGTGATCGGAAGAAGGCACCTTTAGTATTGGTCCCCACTATAAGAGAGGTCTTTTCGCGATTAAATTTAGATACGATAGGCCCGTTTCAGAGAAGCAGTACCGGAAATGTCCATGTACTTACTGCTATTTGTGTTGCATCGAGGTACCCCGAAGCAATACCGATTCCAGATCTTCAAACGCCTACTGTAATTGATGCGCTTTTGCAGTTGTTCAGCAGAACCGGTTTCCCACGGGAAATTCAAACAGATCAGGGCCCGTGCTTCAGAAGCACGCTGATGGCAGAATTTGCAAATAAATTTGGGATTAAATTGATCCATAGTTCGGTTTATCATCCGCAGACCAATCCGGTTGAGCGTGTACACAGTACAATAAATAGGCTGTTCAAAGTTCTGTGTCTGGAAGCTGGAACTGACTGGGAAAAACAGATCCCGGCCATATTGTTCGCTTTAAGAACGAGTTTTCACGAAAGTTTTGGATTCTCGCCCGCAGAATTGGTATTTGGTAGGAATTTAAGGACTCCTATTACGTTGCTTTACGAGAATCTCTCTGGAATAGAGCCGGAAAGTAGCGAGGTAACGGAATATATATTTCGTCTGGCGAATAGATTGAAGGTAATTAGAGATGCAGCTCATGAAAAACTATCGGCACTTCAGGTGAAAAGGAAAACCTGGTATGATAAGAAAGCAGTGATACGCACATTTAATGTAGGAGACAAAGTATTAGTGTTTGCTCCGAACAAGGTACGTAAATTATCTGTGCAATGGATAGGACCGGGAGAGATAGTAGAGAAGGTGTCTGACACGAATTACGTCATTCAAATGCCGAACAAAAGCACAGGCAAGGTATATCATGTCAATATGATCAAAGCATACGTACAAAGGACTGAGTATGTTAATTTTATTGTCAATCAAGAACAGATAGGTGATTTTATGGAGGACGGAATAGAGAAATACGCCTTAAAATTAGAACCGGAGGAATTTGATGTAGAGGCAATGCTCGCAGGCACAGAAATGGAGCCGGAAGGAAGTGAAAGGCTGAGAGAACTAGTAATTGAGTTTAGGGACATCTTTTCTGATAGGCCCGGGCTCACAAAGAACGTTCAGATGGACATTGAATTGCTGGACGAAAATGCTAGGGTGAGGAGCGCTCCGTATCGCACGTCACATCGCCAAACAAAAATCCTCCAGGAAGAAATCGCGAAAATGCTAAGGGATGGTATCATCGAGCCTTCAGATTCGGATTTCACATCCCCTATGATTTTGGTGGAAGCACCCGGAAAAAAACCCAGGCCATGTATTGACTACCGCAAGTTGAATCAGGTTATTCGTACTGAATATTTTCCGCTTCCGAGTTTAGCCGAGCGAATTGAAACAGTTGCGAGGGCCAAAATCATAACCACAACGGACTTATGTAAAGGATTTTGGCAGATCCAAATGAGCGAGCGCGCACAACGGTATGCCACCTTTACGACGAAATTCGGGTCTTATAAACCCCTCAGGATGCCTTTCGGCATCAAAAATGCACCATATGTTTGCAGTAAGCTTATGGAGGCATTACTGAAAGATTGCGCGGAGTTCGCCGTCCCATATATGGACGACATTGCAATCTTTAGCGACAACTGGGATGATCACTGCAAACATCTCAGAATCGTATTCCAAAAGTTACGTGAGGCCAATTTACGCGTGCAACCGGCAAAATGTAAGTTCGCTAGGAAATCGGTTACGTTCTTAGGATACGAGATTGGTAGTGGTCTGATGAGACCAAATGAAGCCAAAGTGCAAGTAATAAAGGAATATCCACGGCCTACGACAAAAAAGGAAATCCGTAAATTTATAGGTCTGATATCATATTATAAACGGTTCATCAGAAATTTCTCGGAGAAATCAGCGGCGCTCACTGATCTATTGAGGGGAACACATAGGCAAGGCAAAATCCGGTGGTCGGAAGAGTGCGAAAACTCGTTTATACAGCTTCGCGACGCACTGTGTCAGGGGGCAGTCACACATGCACCTGATTTTAGTAAGCCATTTTTACTGCAATGTGATGCGGCACTTAGGGGAGCAGCCATTGTGTTATCACAGTTAGATCAGGAAGGAAATGAAAATCCGATTCTTTTTCTCAGTAAGAAATTCTCAGACGGGGAATTAAAATGGAGCACCACGGAGAAAGAGTGTGCTGCTTTAATTTGGGGTTTAGGGAAGTTGCGTTACTATTTAGACGGTAATGTTTTGCTAAAGATAGAAACGGATCATAACCCGTTAGTCTGGTTACAACAGAATGCTGGGAATAATCCTAGATTGCTTAGGTGGTCGCTGGCGATTCAGCATTACAACATTATCATAAGCCATAGGAAAGGGATATTAAACGTAAATGCGGATATTCTCAGTAGGGTGTTTGAAAATGAGCGCCAGACAGTGTCCGAAGTTGCAGAGGGGCACACTGCACCCGGCAATGCCGATACGTGTGCGCCGAAAACACTGGAACACAGTGCAAAACAAATAGTGCAAGAAGAATGATGTATAAGTGAATGTGATGTTTGTTGTGTTGTGTCAAGATTGAGTAAACTTTTCCCAAGAAGCCTTCGGAAGAATAGTTCCAGCAAATATCATGAACTTTTGTATTCATTTATATTCATTCTGGCAAGAAGAAAAACCTTGTACAATCCTTCAAGAGAGAAATGTAAAAATTGTTTATTTGTTTCATTTTAAGTGTATCACTGTATGTGGTTTTAAATGTAAAACAGGATAAATGTTAGTTTATTGTTGTTTTTTTTGTGCTTTTATCAATGTATAGGGTTTTGTAATTCAGTGTGTCAGTTGTGTGTATAGAACTGTATATGATTTTGAATGTTTTGATGTAATGTTTGTGGCTATATTGGTGATATTGTATGTGTCATTTTGGTAGTGAGTGTATTGTACAAAATTAATTTAATTTAAGAATTTGGTTGTAAAAGGGAAAGGAACATACTATGGTTATTAGAGGTTACCACACCAGGCTGAAAATTCGTAACAATGCATAAGAGGGACCGACCGTACGGCAAGATTTTTAATATTTCAAGTACAATGTACAATGTAGAGTAAAAATATGTCAATGGGGTAGGTTAGTAGGGCATTCTCTGTTTGTTCTTTATCTGTGTAATTAGCCAGGTCAGGCGCAGTTGTATATAATGTGAGCCGATCGGCCTAGGACTTTCACACTTGTGGAATTTTCCTTCTGTGTTGATTGCAACTGCGACGAAAATTCCCGGGGGGGTATAGAGGAGTTTGTGGCGTCATATCTGTCGCCAGTACAAACGTACTATAGTAGCCATTTGGACAGCCCTGGCGGAAGTGACGCGGGGCTGCACATAGGAATGCGGGTCGTGGGTGCAGGTTTGGAAACCCCGGCGGTCACTGCGGGTGACGCGCTTCCGTCAACCTGCCACAGGCTATATAAGCAGAATCCGACTTGAGAGCGGTCTTCTATTCTTGAGTCTTCAGAGGTGAGCGCGTCGGTAGGGCGTCGTGAGGGTTGTGCGCGGCGTTGCATGGTAATGCATAGGCTACCGAGGCGGGGAATCGAAGCCGGCGTGCTACGTCGTGACAGCAGGTGCGGCATACTCATATGTATGTTCGCGTAAGGTACTGGTGCATCACACCGGGGATGGTAATTAATTATCGGGCCAGCGGTGGTGGTAACCAGGGAAAGTTCCTTCTTGTAACGGTTAACTTCAATTGTAAATATTGTATATAGTGTTTTGGTGTTGGAGTATCTTTTTTCTATTAAATGCTAAATATTTACAAGCCGTTCACGTCTGTATTTATTTGCCCCGGCAAAGACGCCACACTAGCGCGCGCCCGGGAGGCAAGGAACTGCCGCGAAGCTTCTCATAATGGCTCCCGCCCCACGCAAGAGGGTTTGGGAGGGGGCGAGGGGCGGCAGGCGGGGCGCGCAGCCGCGATGGCACGGGCCTCCAGAGGGTTGGCTCGAGCCGCTTTTTGCCTCCGAGAACGTTTCAGGAGCCATTTACATACGAAACTGTCCTCGGCTTCAGCGCCGTACAATTTCCGCTGGGCTGCGTCCCTACGTCATCGCTTGACGAGCTTCGTCTGGCGTGCCGGCGCCGCTGGCGCTCGCTCTGCCCGCTGGCGCCGCACTCTTGGCGCGGCACATCTGGGCGCCTTCGAAAGCTTGGCCTAGATACGTGCCCAGCCGTCCGCGCCGGGGACTACGCAAGCGGTGTTGCAAACGACACATGCAGCACTGTCATAGCACTACTTGAATGTCAGGTGAGCACATTTGTCGACAGTCTGATGATAATATCCCAATCGCATAGGCAAACGCACGAAATTGTAAGTACTAATATTATGCGATAGAATATGTTTCCCTGTAATAATTTCCTACCCTTTTAATGTGAGAAGTAAATTATTTTCCATAAATGTATAGAGGGTGCCCAAAACAAATTCTTAATTAAATTATGTCACCCGAATAAACCACCGTAAAAAGACTATTCTTCGAATTATTAAACTGAATCATTTTTAACGTTTTCGATTTAGTCCAAACTCCTATTTCTTGAATTGTTTAAAAAAGATAGGATCTATTCCTTTGAAAAAATTAACTGTCATTGGCCTTAAATACGAGTTCAACATATTTGGCATTAAGAGAAAACACCTCAAAATTGCATATAAAGTAGTTTTTCAGTTGCGTGGTTATATTCTGACCCTTTAGATTACATTTGTAGCCGCATTTCTGGATATTGTACAAGTGTACGACAGACTGGCATACCAATCTGTTATTTAAAATAAGACAATTCGAAGCCTCAGAATGTTCAGAATATTATTAAAGTCTTTATCACTGATAGAAAATTTAGGGTCAAAATTAATCACTCATTGATCTACTCTTCGTAATGTCACTGCAGAATCTCCTCAGGGTTCAGTTATCTCGCCTATTTTATTTAATATCCTCGTGAGTGACATACCCAAATATTAGAACGTGGAAACTGCTCAGTTTGGCTGTCGATACGGCACTGTTTTCAACAAGTACAGATATTAACCTGGCGTAGAATAGAGTCCAATAATCTTACCATCCTAATGCAATGGACAAATAATGGAGAATCACAATCAATCCGCAAAAATGTCAAAGTAAGATATTTACTCTTAGGAAACCTCAAATCTCTCCTTATCTGAAAATAGATGACAATGGAATAGATGACAACTTTGAAAACGTGAAGCAATAAAGTATCTCGGAGTACTGTTAGACAAGAAACTTTCCGGTAAACCTCATATTCACGCAGCAACAAAGAAATCCAATGCCAAAATATCAAAACTATACCCTTTATAAATAAACATTCAACACTTAATACCAAATGCCAGATTCTACTATATAAATCTATTATCCTACCCACACTAACTTATGCTCGCCCAGTGTGGGCAAACGCTGCTCCTACGACCAAACAAAAAAATGAAAATAGTCCAAAGTAATGTCCTTAGGAAGTCAATTAAAGTTCCATAGTTTATACCTAACCATCAATTTCACAGAGAACTCCAAATGGATACCGTGCTAGAACATATAAAAAGAGTAGCAAATAATTTATATTATTTCCTTCCCTCATCTCATCCTTCTCTGAAAATAGGCCGAAAAGCAAACATCCCAAGTCGAATCAAATCTAAATTTTAAAAGATATACTTAAATCTATCTAAACTAATAATATCTTCTCGTATCTCTGTAGAATGTTTCCCGTTTTCCTTCCTATTTCTCGACTGTGCAATCCTAACAGTTTATAAAAAAAATCAAGATTAAAATTATCAAAGACTGCCCAAATCCCCAAAAAGTAAGCATGTAAAACCGAAATCCCTCGAAATACCTTAAGGTGAACGAAAAGAAATACGTTTTAAAAAAAGAAGTAGTTTTTTTAATTTTTGAAAAATGATAAGAGCAACAAAATTAATGTTTATATATTTATAGAGCAATTAAATAGCCTAATATTTTGTACATAAAGAAAATATCAATTGGCTTTGCTAGCTTAACTTTAAGCCAGCAAAGACTCCAATTTTTGGAAAAACAAAAATATTTTTTGATACTCGGGAAGCAATTAAATAACCCAAAATTCTTGGTTTAAGGGAAATGTGGTTTTTGAACATGGCTTTGCTAGCTTAACGGACGTTAACTTGTACCATTAATTTGGCTTGTGCTAATGGTTTTTTCCAGTATAAATATGGTTAACATTTAGTGGATTCTGTAAGTTTTTATTAATTTGTAGGTTAGATTGTAAGATGAGAATGCTACTCTATTTCTATCCTTCTGAAAGACATTATTTGTGTACATGTTGTGTATACATGATGTATATGTGAAATGGTCGTCTCAATCTCTCTAAACTCTAGTGAATTTTAAACAGTTGATCGCTACCGAGGGACTCAAGATTAGTTTTCAGATTAGTAATCGATTTGTATTTTCGGTTGTGAGCACTTTCCAATGCATTACAAAGTTTGATTAATATTATGAAGCATCGTTTTGGAAATCTACTTTCAGGCATTTGCATCAATTTAGTAAAATACAGCATTTCTCTCTTCAGAATTTGTGCACTCAATGGAGTCGAACCTGTCTCCATTCTAACCATGCATCCAGGAGTACGTTTCGGCAGTCCTAACAGTAATTTAAAAAAGACTGCTTCAAGTTTGTTTGCTATATCTAGGAGCTGCATTCCCCAAATGGATGAAGCGTACAGGAAGAGTTCATTGTTGAATTGAATAGTTCTAGTCTCAAACTACTCCATTTGCAGATCCGACAGAAACCTAAACAAAGAAGGAGTGCTAATAGCATCAATAAAAATATTCAACATTACTCAATAATTCTCCCATGTACTGGTAACATACAAGCTGTTGTCATTAACTACAAAATGAAAAGGAATATATGGACTCTAATTGCAGCTTACAATCCACCAAATCATACACTAGATTTTGATAACATTAATAAAATATTTCAATTAAATAACACCATATTTCTAGAGACCATGAATGCCAAAAGTACCAACTGGGGTTGTTGGAACAACAACGCTAATGGGAAAATATTTATCCAAATGCTAAATTGCACTACTCTCAAAATATATTCACCTCCAGGCCCCACATATTACAATGATTGCTCAAGAAATTCCGATATCCTCGATATCGGAATCATTAATACTAAAATAAAAATACACTCTACATTATTCTAACTAGACTCGGATCATATTCCGGTCTTACTAACCACACCACAAATACCCCCCCCCCGAAAAATGTACCGTACATACAGGGTCCATTACAAAAGTAATGTGCATTTTGAGGGGAAAATAATGTATTGATCGGACCTGTAAAAATGCTTAAATTTCGTCAAAATACTCTCCCTCTGCATCAATACACTTGCTGATACGTGTCTACCACGTCTGGAAAGCAACCTGAAAGTCCTTGATGGACATGTCTCTCAGGAAAGTTGTAACATGATTTTGGATGTTTTTCATGGCCTCCCAATGCTTTCCTTTCAGCTCACTCTTCAGTTGGAGACACAAAAAAAGTCAAGTACGGAGCCAAGTCGGGACTGTAAGAGCATAGGGGACCAGAGGAAGACCAGGGGAAGACAATGAGCATCGTTTTGATGCGAGACTTGCTCATTGGCGCTTTCTTGGGGCGGGGAATGATTTTGTGTGCCATTCGCCGTTCGGCCTTTTTGACGGAACGTACTCAAACATCCAAGATTCATCTCGATTCATTACGACAGAGTTAAGAAAGTCCAGCCGATTTTGAATCAAATCCAACAATTATTGACAGCGCAAAAGTCTAAGTTACACACCGCATTTACCAGTTCAAAAACCGTTGGGCAACTTGTGTCTCAATAATTAGTTGTTCAGTTTTACAGACATTATAAAATCCTTTCTTTACACCACAAATTAACATTTTATTTATTTCGTTTATTTTTCCAAAATTTGTAAAATTTGGAAAACTCGAACCAAATGGACAGGTGTTTCTTCAATTTGGAAAAAAATCCTGCGCATGGTTTAGGGGCTAGTGGTGTTCACAGATACCAGACGGACGGACTGACAGATGGACGGACATACAGATGGACGGGCGGATGGCCAGACGGACGTTTGTGATAAAACCAAGTTTTCGGTATCAGGGGACCACAAAATGTGTATTTCCATTGAAACCTCAAAATAAATTATCCGCACCATTACATAACTCTCCCTATACTACGTATATTACTCCGTATACACGTACGTATACGGGAAAGTAAAAACCACATCGACATAAAGTATTACAAGGAAAAATTAAATTGCACTAACTAAAACCAGTGATCAATAGATCAGCTAAGTTACCATACAATACTCCTTTACAGAACTATCATACGACCACTAATAATATACACATGCCCAGTATGGATCAGCGCTGCCAAATCTAATACTCAGAAACTCTGAGTAATCCAAAATCAGTTCCTAGTAATCTTCCGAGTAATCTTCGGCACCACCGCTCCATAGTATATGTCCAATGCATAATTTCATAAAGAATTCCAGTTAGAACCAATAACCAACCATATTACGTTTTATCCACCCACTTCTTTTAAAACATCCCAAATATACCCATATTAACCCCTCTTAGACTCTGACAAAATCCAATACACAGAAACCGAATCGAGAATAAATTTATGTTTCATACATTCCTAAATAAATTTTTAGATCTCGACCCAAAGTAGATATATAATATAAAGATACTTCTCCCACCCTAGTAGTAATGTAAGTTGTATTTTAAGAGTGTAGGTAATATTATTGTAGGTTAATTATAAGTACGAGGGGCATCCGGAAAGTAGTACCCGTTTTGGAATAAGAAAAAAAAGCTAGTACATTTTAACAAATATTAATGTTGTATTTGTAAAGAACATAGTTTAAACTACTTTTCCACATAGTCACCTCGCAAATTTAAGCATTTGTCATAACTTGTGACGAGCTTTTGTATCCCAGCTTCGTACGCCTCTGCCGCCAGTGTATTGAGATAGGTAGTCACAGCTGCTTTCAGTTCTTCATCACTATCAAATTTCTTTCCTGCCAAAAAGTCCTTGACTTTGTATACAGATGAAAATATGAGGGTGCCAAGTCTGGGCTGTAGGGTGTATGGTTGAAACTTTCCCATTTGAATCGTTGCAAAAGTTGTTCTGTTATCCGAGCCGTATGAGGCCTGGGGTGGTTTCGTGTTCGTTAGTAAGCACGCGAGGGACCCACCTTGAACAAATCTTCGCATAATGAAGGCGGTCCTTAACAGTGTCAGGAATAACTGTTCGTGAAATATTGCGAACATTTTCACTAATCTCATCAATTGTCACGCGCCGATCGTCCCTCACGAATTCGTTAGTTGAACTCAGCAGTTCGTTCGTAATGGCTGACGGCCGCCGGAACGCTCGTCATCATGGGATTCTCTCTGGCTAAGCTGAAATTACGACACCAATGCCGAGCAGATGACCCATCCATAACATTGTCTCCATACACCTACTTCAGTTGACGAATATCGCAAGGTTTCAAATTTCTTGCGGTGAGACATCTAATCACAGCCCTAATTTCACAACTGGTGGCGTTCTCTATTTTCTTGAACATTATAAACACTCACAGAAAGAATACAGTCAATGCCAGCATGGCGTAACTTTGCACACAGACAGCTGAAATGTAACTGAACGTGTCGGAACTTGTCCAGCTACTCTACTCACCAGCGCTTTACACAATACAAACATGTAGTACTTTCCGGAGGTCCTACGTAGGTATAAGCAACTATAACAAATGTAGTCTCTATTAAACACCGATCTTGGTTTGTTCTATCTAATATATATATATATATATATATATATATATATATATATGTATATATATATGTATATATGTATATATGTATATATATATATATATATATATATATATATATATATATATATATATATATATATATATATATATATATACACATAAGGCTTCTAAAACAAGTAAATATAAGTAGGATTAAGTACTTGACTGTCAGAACGACTATTTGATATGTGATATTCGTGGTTCTTCAAGACAGTTATGAAATGAATGATTATTAAGATATATGTCGGTTTGCCTTTGCCTTCTACACACAATAGCAACAAAATAGTAATTATTATATTCAATTTTAGGCAAAAAAGGCTTCAAGAAGTTAATAAGATTTTGAGAGTTTCATATGCTGTGTACTAAACTGTCAGAATATTGACCTGCAAAAGGCTACAAGAAGAGCACTTGGTTAGATGTCTGGGCTCCTCACAGCATTGTTCTGTGAAAAGGCCTACACGGCACCTCAACTCGTGCCGAATATGTTACCAATAGTGCAATATGGTTCACACAGGAAGATCAGGAGACATACGGAGCGGACCCGAGTTCAAGTTGCAGGCCATTGGGAAGAAGGATCCAGAGGAAAGGGCCAAGGCCGATAGAGGGAACTTGCAGCCTCAACACCGTGCCTCGCGAGCAGCCTCGTGCCTCGTGCCTCGCGAGCAGGTATCACGAAGGCCTGCGCCCGATTTGCCTTTGGGGAGGTGGCGCGACGAGGCGGATAGAAGGGCGACAAGTCATGGGGACGGTCTGATGACGAATGACACGAGCTTCTCAGCGCAACTAGAATCGGGGAAGGAAACTTGTCTAGAGTAACCCCGCGGTGTTCCAACTTGGTGGAATCGCATGTAGAAAAGAGGATATGCGTAGAAAAATAAATGTAAAAATAAAAAAATAACAACAAACTTTCTGAAGTTTATCATTGCCAAAGCGTTTAGGCGTGTGTCTTCGTTGATCGTTACGAAAACTGGTACACGGGTAATGTATTTTTGTTTCATATTATCCCAAGAAAAATGACTTACCACAAAACTTTCTTGAATGAGAATGCAATAAATATAGCAGTTAAAATATCAGAACGAAAAATAAAATCAATAATTATTTTTCCTCAGCTAACACGATGGAGACGAAAATCTGCAGATTATGTACCCAATGTATCTTATCAAATGTTCATTATGCTTTAATTAATTTTCAGATCAATAGTAACCCATTAAACGTGTTAAAATGTAATATTCAATGGGTAAAAACACCTCGTACAATTTCTCGTTTACATACGAGTAGATTTATATTTCCCAAATCTTTGGTTAATGATAAATTCATGATACTCATATATGTAAGTCATATTGTTAAGTCTGGAAAATTTTCTTGAAGAGTAAGGAAACCTATGCAGATTATCCTTTTTCTCAGACGTCACATACGGTTTTACATTTTTTGTCGATAAATAAGTGTAATAGCATGGAGCAGGAATGTTTATTTAATTTTACCTCTGTTGGAAAGCATTATTCCTGATACATCATGATTTCAGTTTTTAAATAGTACTTGGCCCAGTTTTGTTCTAGCATCCTTCTCAAGTAGTGTGTCGTGTCATGTAGAATATAGACAAATACGAGTTTCGTTCGGTCATTAAAGTATTTTTATTTGCAGGTTTGGACTGCTCTGCTCTGCGTTGAAACCCATTGGATAAGAGCACGTGTAACTTCTTACCAAGATCTAGTAAAATGTAACTTTTAATGGAATTTTGATGATATTAATCTTCACTTCCTTTCTTACAACTGTCTCATTGTTTTCCTGAAATATATGAGACTTTTGTCATAATTAATAATTGTAAGACAATGTCGATCTGTCATTTAGGTAAATACACTGGTGTTTGTGAAAATTACAACACCCATAAGGATTGTTGCAGCCAAAAGCCAAAAGGCGTGAGCCAAAAGGCAAAGGCGTATGGTTCGTGGAGTACAAAGTTTGATCCTAAGGTGTGAAGTGGAGAACAAAGTCTGATCCTAAGTGTGAACCTTAGGATCAAACTTTGTACTCTACGAAGCATACGCCTTTGCCTTTTGGCTGCAACTAATATTTGAAGCACAGACTTCATTCAATCCGTTCCAAGGCTTCTTCCCTTTGCTGAAGAGAACTGAATAGTTCAAAAACGATTAGCAAAACTGGGTTTTTCATTTATCCAATTTTGCAGTGATAGCCGATTTGGTTCAAATTTCATCTCAAGACCTTGGCAACCCTACCAAAACTCAAAATTTCTGCGTAGTATTTGGGACCCATTGGTCAAGGTGTTTTGAATAAGATACCCTTTTGCAAACACATGAAAGATATTCTGTGGCTTACGCCTAGGTCATCTTTTGCTATACTGTTGCGACTTCAATTCGTCTCATCAGCTTGAGGTGTTGAGGTCAGCAACATGGCTGACCGCATACCCAAGGACAGTAGTGGGGAGATTCTGGAAACCTTAGGATCACCCATAAAGATTGGTCAGAAACACTTGTATAAGAATGATGTGAAGTGTATCCATGAGAAGTGATTTTTACGTAGAGAGGTGAAATTTACGTAGAGAGGGCGTGCACGTTGGGCTGGCAGCACTCTCTTTGTGTTACAGGTCAGGTCAGTGTTTCGTCACATTGAGTGAGTGTAGTGCCGTCAAATGTGTAAACGTGCAAGCAAGTACCGGTGGGCCTTGTTGACGCCAAAGGGCGCAATATGAGCGTCTAAGTAAGTTTTAACGGGCCGAATGATCGGTCTCCAAATTGGATAAATGGGTTTATCATATCGTGACAATGGGGCTCGAACGAGGCGCGCTGCTAAAACAGTGATGTGTGTGTAAAACCAGTGGATACAGTAGGATCGTACACAACGACGGCTAGACTACACGATGTATAACCACAACGCGAGATGACCGCCATCTTGTTCGCATGGCCGTAACCGCCAGAACGGCGTCGTCCACAGTGTTGGCTCAATTTTGGAGCACTGCAACGGTTGTGGTCATGTATACGTCGACGGTTCGAAGTCGTCTGCTGAGGGCTGGACAGTTGGCGCGCATACCACAGCGTCGGATTTCGTGTATCTGTAACCACCAACGCCTCAGACATCGATAGGCGTTCACTGATGGTTCACTCAGACAGTAACTGGTGGCAAAATGTGTTTTCGTACGAGTTACGCTTGAATTTGTGATACAGCAATGGCCGCGTTCGTGTTCGACGCTACCGTGGTCATAGCAATCTGCCAACCTGCATTGTTCCGCGCCACAGCGGACAGACGCCGAATGTGACGATTTGGGGCGCCATTGGCTCCAACGTGCGATCTGGCCTCATACGTATTGAGGGCAATGTGGACAGCAACCGCTACATTAGGGAGTCCGAGGTTCTGCCCTTGCTGCAAGCATCTCCAAGTGCCATATTTCATCAGGATGAAGCCCGACCGCTTGTGGCGAGAAATTTTCAAGCTTTCTGCGAAGAACGACGAGTACCACTGCTTCTCTGGCCTGCACGTCGCCCATCGTACATGTCTGGTAATGATCGGCCGGCAACTTGTCCTGGTCCTCCTGTAGCCACTGCCGATACTTTGTGATCACGCACAGAAACCGCGTGGAGATGTGTTCCCCAGCAGCACATCCAGGCTCTCTTTGAATCTATGTCACGACGTCTAGAGGCTCTGATAGCAGTGCCTGGCCGCTTCACACCGAACTAAACACAGAAGGTCAAAATGACAGTACAGTTCTGTAATTCTAATCATTGGTATATTGCGATATTGAAATCAGGTATATTGCGATCAGTGAAATTTTCATTATAATAGTATGTTTCCTTAGTGTTGAAATTTTCACAAACACCAGTATGATATTAAAAGGAACAAAAGAGGCATTATAGTATTCCATTGAATGTTTAGCAAAAATAACACAACTGTTTATTTACGGCGCTCTTCCGCTGAAAAAAAGCCTGCTACTTATTTCACAGAATACTATAGAAGACACTTGTGACAATGTTCTATCGAAAACGGAAGAATTTCTTGTACAAACACCACATTCTAGTGGGGAAATTATATACGTGCCCCTCTGAGCTCAAAACTTTAATGTGGAAATTTTTGTGAGGCCCTTGACTCTGCTTCTATGACACTTACCTCATTTAACATTCTACACTTCATAAGTTCTTTGTAGTTTGCTGTAATAAATGATTGCTTATTTCAACATCAATAGGTACTAGAACATGGCCCAAATTACCTTGAAGTGAATCTCCAAAACAAGAGCCAAACCACTGCATTACTATCATCCACTGCATCTAGCAGATTTTGCATGTATGTATGTATAGTGTATCGTACGTGTAAGTATATTGCGTAAAACGCGTCACGCATCTTCTATACATAGGCCGTAGCTCATGAGAGTGTACACAAAAGAACAATGAATTAACATATTGTAAGCAAAGCGGCTCAGTCGGGATATGTCGGGCGCCAGGTTCAGTTCCTGCAACGAATTGGATGGGAGTGTTGTGAGGTCATGAATCAGCCCATTGAATCATTTGTAATAAACTTGGATTTATTCCTGGCACCATGAGCTGCCAGGGAAGTTACAGGTCGCTGGAGAGCGACACAGATTACTTGTTAAATTTACGTTACGAGCTCATAACCTTAACAGTTAATGAACAAATTTCTTAAAGCTAACATTAACGACTTATTTCTAACAATTCATGCATAATTCTATCTACAATACACAAGGCCTGAGCGCGGCCACTCTTAGTCTCTCGCCAAAATGTCCTGCGAGGGAGCCCCGCGTCATAACTATCACCACTGGCTGGCGGTGGCTCCGCAGACCGGCCGGATGGCGGTCCTCACAGACGAAGACGGCGGGCGGTCGCAGGTCACCGACCTCCCACGGGGTGTTCCTCCTCAGCTGGCAGCGTGGCGTGGCGACGGAGTCGTCAAATCGTGCGGTCTCAGTCAGTTGAGGACACACGGGTGCTGACCGTAGTTCAGTGCGGGCATGAATGGGCCCGATATGGCACTAGGCGGCGGATGCAGATCGGCTTATGCGGAAATTACGCGGGATCTTGCCATCTCCCGCCCAAGTTTCCTCCGCGGCAAATCTACGGTGAAGGATGTTCTCCTTCGTAAGTGTTTTATCGAGAATCTCCTTCCTCAGAATAATCCTCTCTAAGAAACCCTTTCTAAGAATCTCGTTTCTCTGAGAATGCCTTTCTAAGAATCACTTTCTAAGAATAATGCCTTTCTAAGAATGTCTTTCTACGAATAATCTCCTAAGAATAATCTTCCTCTGCCCATCTCGCGTTCAAGTAACCTCTGTTTCCCCCTTCCAAAACGTTTCCAAACCTGCAGATCTGCCCCTTCCCTCATGATGAAACATCTCATTGGCCGAGAGTAATTACGTTCTAATATTGAAGTTCTCCAATCCGGTTGCATCTTTTACGGAATTTTCCAGGGAGATCTCTCTTTCTATCTCGGGCCCCCCTCTCTCTCTCTCTCCCTTTGTGAGCGATTCTAGAAGCTTCTCTCGCAGCTGTCCGAACACTTGTTCGAGCAGTGGCGTTTTTTCTGGGCCATAAATTGTCAGCGGAGGCTGATCGGCAGCCTGCGACTGTTGAGTTCTAAATAACCCCTTTGGGAATTTGGGTTCCTTACGCGGGCGCGTGGCAAAAAGGGCGCGCGGGCACGTATTGTTCGTCCGGGGTGCCCGGTGGCTCGGGTGGCGGCGTTTATGACGGGTCATAAACGTGTCCGCTGCTAACAGACACCCATGTCAGCGGTCGGTTGGGCAGCTCTCAAGTGGGGGCGCGGCCTGGCGGTCGTTAGGGGTCTTCGCAACAAAAGCCCCGTCCCGTGACCTACTTCACTGTGATGGAAGCTATTTCGATATAAAATTATTATAATATTATTGGTGACGCCACAATATACTCTTCTCAGATTTTACTGTTTTATTTTATAATTTGTAAATGCCATGTTTGAGCGTGCTCAACAAGACTCACTATTGGCTTGCCCCTTTGATGATGAAATGCCTTTATCTATACAAAAGTTTCCAATGTTCTTTGTGAATAACAAATTGCAAATCATAAAATAGTAAAAACGTCAGTCCACCCCTAGTAATTAAGCATTTTCCACCCTTTTTATTTTCTCAGCTACCACGTACGCTCATGGAAATATTAAGTTTCGTGTCGAAAATGCCTTGGCCGGTGAGGTTTATAGCGATAGACATCTCTACTTTCCAACAGAACTTTATAACGTTTATTTTAGAAACCATGTTCTCTAGAAGGAAGATTAAATTTATTTTATTGGAGAGCGTATACACTACTTTAACGTCCATTGCGAGCTAAATAGTAGTAGTACAGAGGAAAACCGACTTCCGTGATTCCTGCCCATGAAACTGAATTGACATTAATTTTTGCAAACGTAATGTTGATTTCTAGTTTCATTAATATAAAATGTGTTGTTATAAGAGCAGTGTTAGAAGAACGAATGAATGGCTAAGTGTCAACGGGTTGTTCCAGACCTTGCGAAGAAGCTGTTCGGTTCCTAGTCTGCATAGATATTTTTAATACATTCTCCATTACAAAAAATTCACTAAATTTCAAAATTCTACATTTGGCTTGTCAATTCTATACGTAATTTAGGCAAAAGAAATTCGCGATCAGGAAGAAGGAATGCGAACAAGCAATTCTAATAAACGGTAATAGGAAGTCTGGACATGTGGTATTGAAATCAACATAATGGAATCTTAAATTGCGAATAAAAAAATTAAAATATTGCGCTATTATTTTCCCTTTTAAACGAACAAAACTATTTTTTGCCGTAGAACACAAAAAATAACGATAAAATTGTATCGTTTATTTCAGAAATCCGTCAAACCCCAAAATCTAATAGACGCATTAGCAGCGGATTATTGCTCTAAGAGGATACACACATAGTTTTGTGCATATTTATATGAAAAATATTCATTTATCAACTGCTTTAAAATGTACAAGCCTACGGCACTAGTGCTTTAACGATCTTAGCAATCCGGATCGGCTAATGTTTTTTGTTGAGTGAGATTATCGATTTTCTCTCGGGAGCCTCACGGTACTATCGACTTGCATCCGTCCTTCACTGTACTTCCGTGTTTTCGAGTGAATGTCAAAAGGACATAAGGATCTCTGCAGCGTTGTCACTTAGTAAAAAAGAAAAATCGCAGCTAAGCAAATTGATCTACTCCGTATTCATTAGTCGACATGGCTCACCATAGCGAAGCCACACGAGAGCCAGTTGTCGCAATAATAGAAGAGGGTCACCTCTCTGTTTCAGAGGCGGCGAATCGGTATGGCATTGGGGCACAAACCGCTCAGTACTGGATTAAACGTTATCGAGAGACGGGAGAATCTGGGAGGAAACTACGTTCGGGGTTTCGGCGTATTTGAAATGCTGCCCAAGATGAAGTTTTGGTACTATCGGCGGTGGAAAACCATTTTCAAACTTCATAACAAATGCAAAGAATCACCTGATTATCTGGATATTCCAGAACCATGCGCAACAGACTTTCGAAGGCTGGACTGAGATCCGGATGAGCAGCACGAAAATCGAAGCTGGCAGAACACCAGCTCTACCGGCTGGCATTTGGAAAATTTACATCAAGGCTGGGCTGATGTCATTTTCTCATATGAGAGTATATTCTCCTCCGCAAATGATGGTCCCGTTCGCGTTTTCAGACCCCAAGGAAGCCGCTATGATTCTCGGTACGTAAAGCAAGTCTCCAGGTCAGGTCGTTTCTCAGTAGCAGTTTGGGGCTGGATGTCATCACGCGGGATTGGAATGATCCATAGATCCAAAGACCACTTGGATGCCGCTCTGTACATCCACATACTGAGAGATACCATGATCCCATCAGAAAGACAATTACATCCTGAGGGTATAATTCAATTCCAACAGGTCTATTCATAAGTCGACTTCGGTTCAATAGTGGTTTGTGGAGATACAAGATATTCAGGTTGTTGACTGGACACCTTGCGCACCGGACCTGAACCCTATTGAATATCTTTGGGTAGAGACAAAACGCACCATGGACAAATACTACCCGGATCCGGAACCTAACAACGCCGATGCGCTCTGGCATCTAATCCAAGAAACCTGGGAGGAGGTCGCTCACTGTAAATACAATGCGGCGAGATTTGTGGATGATCTCCCACGAAGGATGACAATGGTACTAGAATCTGAGGGGTTTTGGAATCCTTATTAATATATTGCTTGTATTTTCTAGAATAAGATATTTATGAATAAACCATTAATATAAAAAATATAGAATAAAATTAAAAATACATAATTTGGGGAATAAAAAAACAAATATTCATAGAAAGATAAAAAGCCATTTTTAGATTTATTTCGTTAAAAAATCAAAATAATAGTTCACTTACACTGTAGAGAGAGTACTCTATTACAGTTAATTTGAGAAAACACACAGAAAAAAATCGCGCAAGCACTGGATTCGATCCTACTCTATAGAGCTCTAGAAGAAACGATTCCACCAATGAGCCTAACAAATACTCTTGTACTATAATACTTGTTTTGTTTGTTTATTTATTTATTTATTTATTTATTTATTTATTTATTTATTTATTTATTTATTTATTTATTTATTTATTTATTTATTTATTTATTTATTTATTTATTTATTTATTTATTTATTTATTTATTTATTTATTTATTTATTTATTTATTTATTTATTTATTTATTTATTTATTTATTTATTTATTTATTTATTTATTTATTTATTTATTTATTTATTTATTTATTTATTTATTTATTTATTTATTTCCACAGACCAGCATAACTGCTTTACAGGGATGGTTTCCATATAATATCAACTTAAAATACAAGTATACAAATAAATAAGACAGCAGAAATACCTTTCAATCGACTTTTAAACAAGGATAACATTCACAAAAAATACAGTCATTCTTTATATAAATAGAAATAAGGGCAGCCCAACAGGTTCCTCATTATTGTTTGATGTTTTACAAGTAAGTTTGTTGATTATTCTTTACATTGTTTATTCTAATTCTGTAAGAACGGGGATCATCGACACGCCCACCCACAAACCAACGCAAACAGGCTAGCAAGCGCAAAGACACAAAGACACGTAGAGTTGCGCAAAGTGGCCCACAAGTAAACAAGGACATTCCCACCGAGCCCAACAAAAAGGTATTGATTTTAGCAGATAAATCTCCTCCCTGGTTAGGGGGAACATCACATCGAATTTCCCTGTTAAGGGTGTGTTTAAACCTAACGGGAGTTTTGCCGACGTGACCAGTGAGTTGTACACCCACACAAAAACTCTCACCAAACGGGATACAGTCACCATCATAGGAGAGCAGAATGACATTAATTTGGGTGGTCACTTTACACCTCAACATGTAAACAAACTAGAACATGCCGCCATAAACACGTCTCGACTCTGCCCTTCTAGTACAACAAACCAACACTTAAACACGCAAACAACCAATTGAAACTACATCTGAGAGACACGCATGTTAAATTATTTGAGCTAAACTTTCTCTCAGAAAAACCCTTTACCCGGCATGGTCTTCACCTGACCCTTGTCGGAAAACATGCATTCGGTAGAGAGCTTGCAAAAACAACTTTCACTAACTAGGCAGTGTCCTGCCAAAGACCCATCCACACCCAGCTCTCCTAGTGTTCTTCCATCCTCCGGTACCTCTTTGGACCCAATTACCTTATCCCTTGAACCTAATCCTTGTACTACCTCTCCCATTATTCATTTATTTACATGAGTCGCCCCTCCTTCCTCACCTCCTGTCACTGCTGTGTCACGATACTTCCATTGACCACGCACTCGAGGTAAAAATGAGGTAAATAAATAGCAACTGCAGTTAAATGCAGCAGAGAAACATCCGTGTAGATACGTGCATAACATTCCTATAATGAATCGTAATGTGCAATCTCTTTCAAATAAGATTGAATTTATCGAGACAGCATTACACGGTGATCTAAGTCAAACAGATTCTTTTGCTTTGTAGAACATTGGTTGTCTCATAATGATCTAAACACACTCCAAATTCCTAGTTTTTAACTTGCAGGATCGTATTGTAGAGCGAGGGAATCAAATAAGGGCCTTGTTATGGAGGTTCGTGTATTTATTTAAGAAATAATATTGATTCTATTTTCTTGTGAGAAATCAATTTATATGCCTTTGAAAAAGTGTTTGAAATAACAGTCGTACGTCTTACTACGCTCAAAACGATCTTACTTTGCATCTACAGACCTCCAACAAAGCGAGCATTAGATAATTTCATTTTCTGAGAAAATGTAGAGATAACTGAACAAAATTAATAATCTATCTTAAATCCATTGTTATACGTGGAGATTTCAATATTGATTTTCTGAGAAATCCCACGAAAGAGAACAGTTTCTTAATTTACTGCATTCTTTTAATTTAAATATTGCGGTGAATGTACCTTCACGGAATTCATTTAAATCACAAAAAGCAATATATCAAATTATAATTAACAAAACCACAACAAGATATGAAATAAGAACTGATAATCTTGGTTACAGTGACCAAGATGCCCAAATTCTTACATTTACTAATAACATGGATACTGACAATAATTAATACACGCGTGTGCAGAACATTCACTAACGTTAACATAAAATTATTTACGGATTACTTGCTGAAGGAATCATGGGACACAGTTTACAACGCTATATATTTGTTTATAAATATAATATAATATATTTGTTTCAAAGCTTTCGTTCACTTTAACGGATGCTTGCCTCTCAAAAAGAGAAAATTAAATGTTTCACGGAAAAATAATACTTGGATCAGGCAAGGTATAAGAACGTCGTGTAAAAACAAATGTATGCATTACTTTTTTCCTAAACAACGTATCAGCCGGTTTCCATGTATACTTCCGAGAATACAAAAGAATTTTAAGGAATGTAATACTTCAGGCCAAAATAATCAAAAATATTCAGGATATTTTGAACGCAAGTAACAAAACTAAAGCAATGAGGAATATCATAAAAATTCGATCACACCATCTCTATATTTAGAGAACGTTGTTTAAAATGATAATGAAAGAGAAGCAAGTAATCCGTTTGAATTTGAAGAATTTTGAAATATGTGGTTTAGATTTCTCAACTCCTGAAAACACGCTTTAAAATGAGAATATTTCAAAACGTTGTCAAACGTTGAATTTTATTTAATATAGAATGATGCTTGAAATGTAAAAAAATAAGAATGAAATGCTAAAAAATATGAATGAAATGTTAAAAATTATGCATGAAATGTTAAAAATGAGGGTTCTAAAGTAGCTAGGGTTCTAAAGTACATCTCAATGCGTAAAGTTGCAAAAATGAGAAACATTTTGGTATAAAAATATGATAATATGTGATGAAAATGTTGTATGGAAATGTAAGTAATTTATATGATGTTAATAAAAAATAGAAAAAATTAAAATATCTAAAAATTGTGGGTCTCAAAAATCTGATCCAGGAGCCCTGTTTTATACACTACTCGCTCGATAATTAGTATCCTTACAACGTCCTTGATGCATAAATAACTATTGTGTCGTACTCTCTGCTTTACAATGATTACACATCACTTTACAATGATGATCGGAATATGGACGTAATAATAGTTGAATTTTGGGGATAAGAGATGAAAGCACAGTATTCCGAGGAGAAAAAGGAACAGTTGTATCGTTTGCTGAGTGTTTCAATGTAAATTGGAGATTGGAAGAGGTGCCCGATGGAGATGGAGGAGTGAACCATTCGTTGGTTTTTCGCTGTGAACATTGTAAAGGGTAACAAGCGGCGTAGTTGCATTGCGCCTGCCTTGCGCCCGGCCAGCAGTGCGGTTGCGCGTGGGGCTTTCCGCAGCTCCCTCGTCGGGGTTTTCAGGTCGCAGAGGTTTTCCGGCGGGACGTCGCGAATCCGCCGGCGGCTTCCGGCGCCCGGGCCGGGGGGTGGGGGGCGGGGCGCCTCCCGAGCCCACTCAGGCGTTCCGCCACGCGCCGGGGTGCGGGGGGGGGGCGGGGCGCGGAGAACAAGTTGGCGGACGCGCCAGTGTGGAGGGCGGCGAGGCAGCCAGCGGGAATGCGAGGAGGGGGCGGGTCGGCGGGGAAAGGCGTACAAGAAGAACGGGGAAGGAACAGCGGGGTTGCGCGGATGCAGCCTGAGAAGCAAGAAGACGGCGCGGTGAGAAGCAAGAACGACGAAGGTGCCCAAAACGAAACATCGCAAAGGAAAACTACGATGGAATACAAGGAGTTTGAAATTAAAGAGGTTTAATGCCGGAAAACAGATCGTTTCGGTGGGGCGACCTGTGAAATGTGTATCGAGGTGCTCTCTTTAAACAATGAATGTGGGAAGATACAAGAAGAATAGAGAGTTAAGGCGAGGAGTTGCATGGCATGATAGAACATAGTATATTTATTTCTGTAAAAGTTTTGGCATTGTTGGCAGATGAGTTGAATGATGAAAATTCTTTGCCTACGAATATTTCTGTACGTAGATCAATGCATTGAATTGAATCTTGAGTTTCGAGTCCTGGAATGAGTCCTGGAGCCATTTAAAGGATCGGGAGTTCCTATATAGAGACCACTAGCGACAACACTAGCCACATTGAACGGTGAAGCCACAGCGCATCGTCAGGAGTGCGAAGTGTTGGGCAGAGTGGGGGACGGCGGAGTCACCGCGTAAGGCCTCGGCAGCTGGGAGCCCAGGGCTAGATAGGGGGCGGGGAGGGCAGTGGAACGGGTTGCCGAGCGCCCCTGCGGAGACCGCGTCGGCGCGGCGCCGCGCGGCGCCCAGCAGCGGCCCCTTCTCGTCGTCCTTTCACGTCCCTCCGGCCTTCCCTCGGGCCGCCGCGCCGCCTCCGCCGCCTCCTGCCGGAGTACATAACAATTGCGAAGCGTGCGCGCGTGCGCTGGTGCGCCGCAAAGTGGCGCTTAAACGGTCGACTCACTCGACTGCGTGAATATTTTATGTCTCATTATCTAATATCCGGTGTCTTTAGAGGGAAGGAGAGTCGCGTAGAAACTGGACTGGTTTGGAAAGCCAGAGCCCACGCGGCCCCGCTCCCGGACCAGGCCACTGCAGCGAGGTTGTCACTGGTTCTGTGCGGCCAGAGCCAGCAGAACACGCTCAGGGTTCGGGGCGGTTTAGAAGCTTAAAAATGTGGACAATCATCGCGATTCGTATTCTTTGGCCAATCCTGTCCAATTGATCTTCAATGCGATCAATGCGCCGTCTTAAAAAATCGTCCACAAATTACCAAGTTAAAATGTCTCTTGACTTTTCTAAAAGAAAACTGAAAATATGCTCAAAGATGGTTGAAGATTAGTAGCTAGAGTAAACGGGTGCGTGACTGTGTGTGTATTTTCGGATGTTTACAAAGTATGATGGATGTTTCCAGAACAAGGTATTACAGATAATATTATATTACAAATGTAGTTGCAACAAACTTTTCAAGTCGAAACTTATTATTGTGAAGTTTCCCCACTAAAACTGGCAAGTAATTGTATTGTAACGTTTCTCGTGGTGAATTAAAACTCACTGGTATTATTTATACAATTACGTTTATTCGTGAACAGTTATACACTAACATCTACTTGGTATATTTACAGATATATTACACTGAATTATTTTTCTTTACACACGATTCCGTTCTCTTGATGATTTATTTACACAGTTCACGTCTTACACACTATTTTATTTACACCGTTCTCTTCTTCTACAGTATCACCCAGTCCGATGCTCTGACCACGGTCCACTGCACTGACCCAATTCCCTGCGCAGACCACAATTCCCTGCGCAGACCAGGGTCCACTGCACTGCTGTTTACCACGATTCACAGCACAGCTTCCACTTCGGACACACTGACGGACTAACTGCTTCTCTGCTACTCACTGACGTCTTACTGCTCACTGACTTCTTACTACTCATTGACGTCTTATTGCTCACTGACTCGCGGCCGCCGGCAGCGGCGCATTTATACCTGCCCGGCGCTTGTCTCCAGGCTCCCGGCACATTCTCGGCGTTTCCCCGCGGCTCGCGAATAGTCCGGAACCGTCTAGTTCGGGGGGGGGGGGAGGCAGATGACGCCATCCGCGCGCAACGAATTCCGGCAGGTGATGCAATATTCGTCACAGTATCTTCCCAACCGTCCAGACAAACTGGGACCCCTTCCATCCGAGGGAGGGGCGCATTGACCAATTGCTAGCGGTCAAAACCTTAGTACGGCGTCAAATCCTAGGGGGGTTGATTGTTTACGTGTTAGCGATAAATATCATTATCTTTCCTTGTCGAAGGAGTGATTTTGCCTGCGTGTACGCCATAATGAAAAAATATTTCTGACCAGAGGTTTTCCGTTCACAATTACTTTTAATTGTGAACGGAAAATGCTAAATATTTCCTGGATGCGGTAAATATTTAGCATTTTTCAACAATTATACTATCTTTTAGCAATCAATTTGTGCAAACTGTAACATTTAAATTATCATTTCAGGCACAATTTGCTAATCCTTTCCGTCCGGTCCAACGCTTCTTTTGAATTGGTTTATAAAAATGGTAAATTGTTTTGCAAAATTGTTAATTTGCAGTTTTCGGCTCTAAGATATAGGGAGACTCTCCCCTCTTTAGATCTGTAATATTTGAAAATTGTTTATAAATTTGCAAATGTTGTAAGTTTGATTCTCTCCTCTGTATCCCCTTTAAACGTAATATAAAACTCCGCAATCCGATTGGTGCTATCAACTTCCGTTCTCGAGATATTTAATAGTTCATTAGTATGTAGCATCTCATAATCATCCCCATTTTTTGCACTCAATCCGTTCGCTCTCCGCACATCAGTATACTGAAAACAGAGGTTTGCAAATTATCGCTTCGATTCTTCGCTTCATACGCTCAATGCCGAGGGCAGAGGTGATATCGCGGCCTCGGTAGCGCCTCGAGGCGATAAACTATGCCTAGGAGCGAAATGATTGTCTTTACGATTTCATCGAGAAAAAAACCAACTAACTAGATGTAACTTTATTGGTAGTTTCGTGGGATCTTTACAGTAACAATTTCTGTCTTACGGCATCTATGACTGTTTTAAAGATTATACAAGATGCGATAATTTGTTTGTATACTAATAACACTTAAGCGAATTAAAATATTGAAACGGGAGTTTTAATGGCTGTTTAAAATAAAAAGGGAAGGTTGAATATTTAAAAACAGTCATAGTTGCCGTACGACAGGAATTGTTACTGAAAATATCCCACAGAACTACCAATAAACGTTACATCTTATTTGCTTGTTTGTTATTTTTGTTCGAAGAAATGGTAAAGACAATCATTTCGCTCCGAGGCATCGTTTATCTCCCCGAGGCGCTACCGAGGCCGCGATATCACCTCTGCCCTCGGCATTAAGCATATGGAGCAAACAATCGATGCGAGACATTGCAAACCTCTCTTTTCAGTGTACTTGTGTACGGAGAGCGAACGGAATGAGTGCAAAAATGGGGGTGATCATAAGATGCTAAGTCCTAATAAACAATTCAGTATCTCCAGTTCCATTGCGGCAGCCGACCGAGACACATCGTGCTCCGATCGCGTGCAGAGAAACAGTTGTTATCACATTGCCATTCAGTCTGTGAACTAATAACATTTACTTACTGGTAATCTCTTGTCCCACGAGTTGTGAGTGTCTGAAATCAACTGTATGGTCAGCCGGTGCAGCGGCTAACCTGCAAGGATGGAGCCTCCGGACATCGGGGCTTCTATAACCTCAACACCGTCACCTCAGATATTTACTCACTCAAATATGAAAACTTACGCAAATGTCATGTCAACTGAAGTGTTTCCCACCAAGGACCAGGCTATAATTACCGACTCGCAAGAAGGTCTCACTATTAAAGATTACATAAACAGTCTATCCGATATTATTGACGCTAGTGAAATAAGGTTCATATCAAGAATTGCTAATAACAGAGTGTGTATCTTTCTAAGCTCTCAAACTATAGCTGACAGCCTTACGAACAACCATAAAGTTATTAAAATAAAAAGCTGTGAACTGAAGTTCAGACCACATGTAACAAAGGCCAAAAGAATTATTATATCTAACGTTTGTCCCATAATCCCACATTCAGTAATAGAGAATGTACTCACCACAAAGAACATCAAATTGGCATCTAAAATTTCATTTGTAAAAACTGGTATTCCTGGACAGGGTTTCTCCCATATTATGAGTTTCCGTAGACAAGTGTATATTGCCCCTGAAGATGTGAGTCTACTAACAGATTCTACTACTGTGTATTATGATGGTTCAACATATAGGATATTTTTTACAACACATGAAATGTCTTGCTTTAACTGTCACCAAACAGGGCACTTGGCTGGACAATGCCCTTCACATAACACCTCTAATCAACACAAGACTACAAACTTAGGCAATGCTCCCATGGAATCTGAACAATTCAGGGGAAAATCCTGTGACATACCAGACCCTGCCATCAATGGAGAAAACACTGGAGCTGTAGATATTCAAAGTCACAATGATCTTACAAAAGAAATACCCACAACTGGTCCCTCACCACCTTCTAAATCTATATTTCCTACTAATGAAGCCAAAAACAATGAAGAAATCCCAACTAAAGACAACATAGCTTCCCTTAATAATAATAAAAGATGCCTCCAGACTGACTCCTCCTCACCCTCCACTGTAAGCAACACAACTGAAACAAAGAATATGGAAGAAGTCTCAAAACAACCAAAAAAGAAAAAAAGAAGAAAGAGAAGAATATGGAAGAGTTGATTACCCCTATCAAACACATCATTGAAGACATTCAAAATAACTTCCCCCTTACTTACATCCAGTTTAAATCTTTTTTAGAGAACTCTTTCAGTGCTAATGATCCTATTCTTATAGCTGCTGATTATTCACAGGACATATCATCCAACACCAAAATGATGCATAGTTTGTATCCTCATCTCACCAACAAAACCATAAAAGGCAGATTCACCAGAATTATCAAAAAAATCAACTCAGTAATTAATACTGCAGATGAATCAAGTACTGAAACAGATTCCAGTATAGAAATCAACACCAGTTAATGTAATCACCCCATAGAATTTAAACCATGCTGATAATCTGAAAGTAGAGTATAATATCAAGAAGAAGTAATGATAGTCCTGCAATGGAATCTAAATGGCTTTTATAGCAGGCTAGAAAACTTACAATATTTATGCAAACTACATAGCCCTGATATAATCTGTATACAAAAAACAAACTTTAAAGGAAAATCACATGGGAATATAACTGGATATACTTGCACCTTTAAAAATAGAAGTAATCCTGAATATGCATGTGGTGGTGTGGCAATATATTCCAAAAAATCGATTCCCATCGAAATTCTAAAAATTCAAACTGACATGGAATTCGTGGCAATTAAAATTAATTCAACTAACCCCATATGTATCGGAAATGTCTATATCCCTAATAGGTACCGACTACAAGAAATCGAAATGCATGATATTATAAAACAGATAAAAAAGCCCTTCATAATTCTTGGAGACATTAACTGCCATCACTCCTTATGGGGATCGTACAAAATTGATAAAAGAGGCCGATTATTGGAAAAAGTAATTGACGACCATGACAGCATCATACTCAACTCTGGTGATCCCACACATATTAATATCAGTAACAACAGGCTAAGTGCGATTGATCTTTCAATAGCTTCTCCCACAATAGCACAGAAATGTACCTGGAATGTTATGGACTTCCCTTACGATAGTGATCATTTTCCAATACTGATTGATATCCAAGAACCAAGTGTGTCCATTAGTCATGAATGGCGCAACCCAATCCCCAATTATAAGAACATTAATTGGCTGGATTAACAGAAAAAAATTGATGAGCACCTCAACGAAGAATATATTTTCAAGGACGATAATTGACGATACATTTCAAGGACGATAACATTGACTAGATAGTAGAATCATTCTGTAATATTATATCCAATTCTGCTAACTCAATGACACAAATGCACCATGGCCCGTTTACGTTCAAAAGCGTTCCCTGGTGGAATTCTGAAAGCAAAGTCGCTATTAGAAACGCTAAAAAATAATTTAACCGGTATAAAAAAGAAGAGATAATGATAGCCGAATCAACTATAAGAGAACTAGAGCTATTGCCCGCAGAACTGTAAAAATAAACAAAGCTAGATCATGGACTGAATATATCTCCTCAATAAACTGCCAATCGAACTCAACAGAGAGCTGGAAAAAAATCAAATCCATACGTGGCATGAAGACTAATAGTACTATACATTTCTTGCGTTGCAATGACCAGATAATTAGCGACCCCAAAATTATTGCTGAGGAATTTGCCGAAACCTTCATGAAAAATTCCAGCACTTCCAATTACCATACGGAATTCATCACATATAAAGAAAAAACTGAAAGTGAACCAAATATGACACTTATTGATGACAGCATCTATGATAATGACATGAATTCTCCAATTTTCATGCACGAACTACAACAAGTTTTAAAAAAGATCAACAACTCAGCTCCTGGCCCAGACAAAATTCCAAACTGCCTAATAAAAAATCTCCCAAAGAGAGGTATTAACATTTTATTAAAAATATATAACCATATATGGCTAAATAATGTTTTTCCTGAACTCTGGAAGACTGCCACAGTCATTCCGATTCCTAAACCTGGCAAAGACCAGTCAAATAGCTATAATTACCGACCAATCTCACTGACCTGCAACCTATGCAAAATATTAGAAAAAATCGTTAATAAAAGAATAAGGTGGTTCCTTGAATCTCAACATTTAATAAAAGACAACCAATTTGGATTCAGAACTGGACACTCCACCACCTCACATCTTATCAGCACGACAACGATATTCCAAGAAGCCTTCCTTCAAGGACAGCATGTTATCTTAGTAAATCTAGACATCGAAAAAACATACGATATGGTATGGACACACCGCATAGCTGCTAAATTACTTAGTATTGGTATCAAGGGCAATATATTTAAGTTCCTTGCCAACTTTATTAGCAACAGATGTATTCAAGTACGTGTAAGTAATAATTTATCAACAATTAAGAAACTTAATAATGGGCTACCGCAAGGATCAGTGCTCAGTGTGACTCTATTTCTAATCGCCATAAATGGTGCTGATGATGATATTGTAAGCCCAGTCTCGTGCGGAAATACGCCGATGATATGGTGTTACTATGCAAAGGAAGGAACTTCGATTCAACCAATGAATTAATGCAAACTGCTGTAAACTGTATTTACAAATGGTCAATGAAAACCGGTTTCAAATTCTCGACTGATAAATCTAAATGTATGTTTTTTTCTAAAAAATTAAGCCCCGTCTACCCGAAACTATTCCTGGGCAACAAAGCCATTAAGACTGTCACACATACAAAAATCTTGGGCCTTATATTTGACCACATGCTCACATGGCAAGAACATATCTCTAAAACATACGCAGAATGCAAAAATCGACTTAACATCCTGAAGTGTCTAAATCACAACAACTGTGGATCAGACAAAACTACCTTACTACTTACATACAAAGCCTTAATAAGAAGTAAGATAGATTACGGATCTATTGTATATAATTCAGCGTGCAATTCAACTCTCAAGAAACTGGACACACTGCACAATTGCGGACTCAGAATAAGCACTGGTTGCTTTCACACAAGTCCAGTTGGTAGTATTCTCATTGAAGCGGCTGAAACTAACCTCACATTTCGAAGACAAACCCTGTCAATCAAATACGCAATTAAAGCCAAAACATCCTTTAATATGATAATACGTAATGATGTATCTCCTGGAATTAGAAGTGGAAATCCACAGTGCTCTATACCTTTCTATAATAAAGTAGCTATGCTACTCAGCTCCCTCAACATTTCGAGGCTTCCTACAGAAAGTCAAAAGATCCCCGCTGTAAATCCCTGGACCGTCAACATCATTGAAGTCGATAAATCCCTGGTTGAAGTTCAGCAGAACAACCTTGACTTAGACGAATGGAAACTCAAATACTGCGAAGCGTATGATAAATACAAAAACAACTACAATATCTTCATTGACGGACGCAATAATACATCATTTTCTGAGGCCATTGTGAAGGATCCCAAATCTTTGGTGAAATTCCGGTTTATGAACATTGCTAGTCAGGAAAACATGTTCAACCATGCAATTCTGGAAGCGCTTAAAAAGATAACCCATAACAGTACCGATGCCACTATCATCACTAATAAAATTCCTAAAGATATCTTCAAAATATATGATGAAACACAATCCAAAACGACGGCTCGAATTAAAGAACTCCTTCATATGATTAAACTTCAAGGCTTATCAGTAATTTTTCTTCTTTTACCTAATCAGCTGTATTCAATTATTATGACCGAAATACATAACAATGAAACTAACACAAAGATAATAATTGATCTCCAAGGAAACAATGTAAGACCTAACGCTGGATACTCCAAGCAAGATGTCATAAGATTCGTACATAGGAAGATGCTCCAGCAATGGGAACCGATATGGCGATGTCATAAGTCTAGTAATACCCATAAATCAATCGATTTATTCCTATCACTGCACTCGGACCCCAAGATGACTAGACGCGAACAAGTTTTAATTACACGAATTAGAACTGGTCATTCTAAAATTACACACAGGTACTTGCTGGAGAATACCTCACCACCACTATGTGATATGTGCCAAGTAAGACTATCAATCGAACATATTATTATGTCCTGTCGTAAATATGATCACATTAGAACTATGTATTTTAATCCAAATGCAATGGAGAAAATCCTGTACTCTGTCCCCTTTCAGAACCAGATTGTCAAATTTTGCAAAAACACAAATGTCATGCTTGAAATATAACGTTATGGTAAGCCCGCCCGTATCTCTAGAGTTGATGTGTTATGATCCTACCCCGATGATATTGTATGATTGTGTAACAAGTATGTAAGATAATAGTATGTTATAACTTATATGTTATTATGTTATATTATGTTATGTTATTACGTTATATTATGTTAATGTAATGATGTGGAACCCTCGAAAAGATGTTATGACCATGCCCTGATTGTTCTGTATGATGATGGTATGTAAGATAAGTAATATGTGATACTGTATTATGTTATGACCAATACATTCTGATACTTTTGTTTATGTAATGACAGATTGTCATAATTGTCATATTTGTCAATGTCATAATTGTTTGTAAACACCTGTAATTTAAAATGTTGTCGCTAATAACCTTAGTCGTCGATGCGACAAAAAATAAAGAGAAAAAAATTCAGTATCTCGAGAACAGAAGTTGACAGCACCGAACGGATTGCGGAATTTTGTGTTGCATTTAAAGGGGATGTAGAGGAGACAATAAAAAAAATTACAATGTTTGCAAATTTATAAACAATTTCCAACTACTTTACAGATCTAAAGAGGGGAGAGTATCTCGATGTCCCAGAGCCAAAAACCGCAAATTAAGAATTTAGCAACAATTTACAATTTTATAAACAAATTCAAAATATGTGCATGAATGGCTCAATAGGAATCTGCAAATTGTATCTGAGATGAACATTTTAATAAACAGTTTGACAAAGTTACAAATTCATTGCTAAAAGATAGTATATCTGTTGCAAAAATTCTAAATATTTGCTGGTCTATTAACAGTAATTCTGGACGAAAACAAACCGCTGAGAAACGCTTTTGCGCCAATCACATCAATCACAATGGCACTGCTATGAGTGCTGGCGATTGGTCAACGCGCCCCTCCTCCGGATAGAAGAGTGTCCAAGTTGGTCTGGACGTTGGGATGATAGAATTTCACTCGCCAGTTATTGTGGGGGGAACTTTACATTAAGGAACGTGAAGCAACTAGCAGTTGGTGCAGTCGGCTGGGCGGCGCCGTGCTAAGGTCGTGCATGCTGATCTTCTTTGTTATTGTGTCTGATGGAATACATAATTTGAGTAGCAAGTACATTCTTCGAGAAAAATAAGTGAAAGAGAGGTTTCTAACCGAATGAAACAGTAGAGGTTATTTCAAATTGCGATCTGGTAATAGGACAAAAGCATTAGTAGCTGAAGCCTTGTCCACAGACATGGACATAGCGTAAAGAAAATTGCAACTATTTGTACCAAGTCCTTTTTGTTCGTCCGGCGGTCTGTCCGTCCCTCCGTCGTCCATCCGTCGGTCCGTCCATCTCTTAATAATCCTAGTGCTTTAACGTTTCGGAGAGTTTATCCAAAATGACTACTCTTTTATGTGTTTAGTTCAACATGGAAACATGAACCTTTAAATTTTAAGAAACATTTTTACATGACGCTCATACTGTATTTTTTTAAATAAAAAATAGTTCAAATCTTTTTTCTGTGAATTTTTCTCAAGCATCTGCATTATGTTGGTCACTTAATTGCATTATGTTAACTATTTCACTCATGAGTTATTAGTTTCAATCCGATCAATAACGTTTAATAATACGATGGTTATTAACAATCACGGACGCATAAAAGTGATAAGTTCACCTGTACTTTTTTACTCTATCTTAATGCCGATGACGTTTAGCTGTTTTCGAAAATAAATAAATATTTCTTCCATGATGGAAACTACAGTAATGCGTCTGAAACAACAACAACAATAATGATAATAATAATAATAACAACAACAACAACAACAACAATAATAATAATAATAATAATAATAATAATAATAATAATAATAAATACCTTCATCATGCGTGAATACTACACCATTACCAAAATGGAGACTGACACTACGGCCTACCGACAAAAGTTACATCAAAGATTTCTTCACCGTTTCCCTGATTCTGAAGTTAGTGAGCAAAGAATAGCGGACCAGCGTCGAGCAATTGTTCAGAAAAATCTCCTCTCTGCACCAGTTTTGGAAGCAATCAAGGAAGAAGTGAGAAAAATGCCTAACTCCTCAGAACCTAGTAATCTGAGGGCAGTGGAGATATCAGCTGTGCAAACTCAGGATGACAATGGGACAAGCATGTCAGAAAGTATGGACGATAAGAGTAGTGAAGAGGTGCAAATTCGCAATGAATTTGCAGTCGCACTTGCAGAATTTGAGAGAACTGACCCACTGAACCGCTATCTCATTCCCAGACAAAATTGCTCGAAGAAATTAGCAAGAGCAATCAGCGTCTTGAATGAGAAAGTACTGCCACAACATCTACAACAAAGACCATCTTTCGAAGAAGTACACGCAGCAATTTATTGTGCTGCGGTTGTGGCTTCAAGATGTAACGGTTCCAAGCTTTTCAGCCGCGTAGCAACTGCCCACAATGATCGAAGTGAAAAAAGAATGCCACCTTGGGAAAGACGGCTGGTGAATCGTATAGAAAACACTAGGAGAGATATTGGGAGACTCACGCAATTTAAAAAAGGAAATACCTCAGAAAAACTGAGAAGAAAGGTGAATAACATCCTTATCAATACAAAAATACATACGAAGCACGAGCCCTTGAATTCAACAATAACAGAACATCTTGACACCTTACGACAAAAGCTTTTGGCGTTAACAAAACGCCTTCGACGCTACAGGAATTGCACTACGAGGAAGCAACAGAATTCTCTTTTTAACAGAAACCAGAAAGCATTCTACAGGAATATGTCAAAGGGTAAAGGGCTTGTAAATGATATGAAAGAGTCAAAGCTTCCCTCAAAGGCACAAATAGAGAACTTTTGGAAGCCTATCTGCTCATCTGCTGTGTCCCACAACCCAGATAGGACGTGGATTGAAATGGAATATGACCGACACCGAGATATTCCTCTAATGGGTGAACCAATCATCACCGTTGAAATTGTCCAAGCAGCTTTGAACAAAGCACATAACTGGAAGGCACCAGGCAGTGATGGCCTGCACAATTATTGGCTGAAAAAATTTACAAGCACTCACCATCATATAGCTAATATAATTCAATATTTTCTTCACAATCCAGAAAATCTACCTTACTTCCTCACTGAAGGTAGAACATTCATGTTACCAAAGGAGGGTGACACTAAAGACCCCTCGATGTACAGGCCTATAACCTGCCTTCAAACTTTCTACAAACTCATAACATCTTGTGTTTCACAAATGATGATGACACACATTGAGGAACAGAACATCTTAGCAAATGAACAGAAAGGATGTAGACCTGGATCTCAGGGATGCAAGGAGCAACTCATTATAGACTCTGTAATTATGGGGCAAGTGCTTGCAAAACAAAGAAACTTGTACGCATGCTACATAGATTACGCTAAAGCATTCGTCACAACGTGCCCCATTCTTGGCTCCTTCAATGCTTGGATGTATACAAGGTCCACCCGTTTATCCAAAACTTCCTGAAAACCGCGATGAGTCGATGGAATACAAAACTGTATCTCTCTAATGGAAAACAATCCGTCCACACAGATACTGTACACATCCGCCGAGGGATTTTCCAGGGTGACTCTTTAAGCCCTTTATTGTTCTGCTTAGCCTTGAATCCCCTGTCTACTCTACTTAATTCAGCTAATTATGGAATCGCTCTTAAAAAGGGGAACTCAACTCTTCTCCGGGTCTCACATCTTCTTTACATGGATGACCTGAAGCTCTATGCAGACACTGAGAGTCATATGCGGCAACTAATAAACGTGACGGAGAAGTTCACTGACGACATCAAGATGAAATTCGGTTTGGATAAGTGCAGGAGAGTGAATATCATTCGGGGTCATATGCAAGTTATAAATTTGGAAACTGATAATGAACCGAAGATTACCTTCATGGAACCCCATGAAACTTACAAATACTTGGGTTTCCAACAGTCACTCCGAATCAAACACACTGTTACTAAGAATACACTAACAACTGAAGTGTGTAAACGATTGCATGGACTCTTAAAAACTCAACTCTCTGCTAGAAACCTTGTGCAGGCCATCAATTCATTTGTTATTCCAGTGCTCACATACTCCTTTGGCGTTATTAAATGGAGCAATACCGACCTCGACAACCTCCAGAGGACAATTCGAACCGCTATGACTCAACACCGAAAACATCATCCCCATTCAAGTACTGAGCGTTTTACCCTTCCAAGGTCGCAAGGAGGGCGGGGTGTTGTAGATCTCATAAATCTACACAGCTCTCAAATTGCTTCACTCAGAAGATACTTCTTGGAACATTGTGGGAGAGTTCAGCAAGCAGTGAGCGCAGTTGATAATAACTATAGTCCTCTGAACCTAAAAAAGCTTGATCCGCCTGTTCAACCAATCATTGAAACGGAAGAGAAGATATCCTTATGGAAAGCGAAGGCACTGCATGGAAGGTACCCTCACGAGCTGAGTAAACCAGAAGTCGACATCTCTGCGTCGCACGCATGGCTCCAGCACGGGGATCTCTTTCCGGAGACAGAAGCCTTCATGATAGCTATCCAGGACCAAGTGGTACCAACATTGAACTACAGAAAACACATTCTGAGAGATTCTACCATTCATTCCGACTCGTGTAGAAGATGTGAGGCTGCAAGCAAAACTATCCAACACGTGACAAGTGGATGTAGCAGCCACGCACAGTTGGAATACAAAAAGAGGCATGATGAAGTGGCGAAGCAGGTCCACCAATTATTGGCATTGAGAACGGGCTTACTCGCCACTTCCGTGCCGTATTATAAATATGTGCCTCAGAATGTGCTTGAAAGTAGTGAGCACACACTCTACTGGGATCGCTCCATTATCACTGACAGACATGTCAGCGGCAATAGACCCGATATAACGTACATTGATAGAAACCATCAGCAGGTTTTCCTTATCGATATATCAATACCCAATACCCACAACATATCGGGAAAATATCAAGAGAAGATCCAGAAGTATACCGATCTCGCCCATGAAGTCGCATCTCAGTGGAACTTCAGTAAAGTGACAACTGTGCCTATAATAATATCAGCTACAGGAGTGATCCCAAAAATGACACTTCGGGCACTGGGGTGTCTTCACTTGGATGCCAGGAATTTACATAATATGCAAAAGTGTGTAATTTTGAATACATGCCGTATTGTCAGAAGCCATCTGAACCTTCAGTAAAGCAACCACACACCTGGTCATCATTCCTGTGTGTGGTTGACATACCGACCAGTAGATACTGTGAATAATGTATAATAATAATAATAATAATAATAATAATAATAATAATAATAATAATAATAATAATAATATTTATAATAGAATAGATTAGTTAGAATAGAATAGTTTTGTCTTTCATCAAAGTTGCTGTGGGTCCTGGTAAGTCAAAATGACTTAACATCAGGTGCCCATTATTACAGGATTGTACAGAATTTTCTTCTTTAAATTCATAATGTTAACATACTGTAATTTTACCAAATATAATTACATAAAAATCTATTCTTATGAAATATTTTACCATAAATAATTCAAAGTAAAGTTAAAAACATATAAAAGTAGTATTTGTAACAATTGCAATATTGGATTTTGCAGTGATGATTTATAAGACGATTAAAAAAATGGTTAATATTTCAAATATTTTTATGAATATTACAAAAATAACAAAATTGCGAAAAAATACATTATAGTTTTACCTTTTTTATAACTTGTTTTAAATTTTGCTCTAAGTCCATATACTTACAGTTTATATAACAGTATATGTTTAATTAATGTATAAAATCTAACATAGGTGTTTGTATATTCTTATTTCTAATATAGTCTCTTATATATAACACATACCAATAATAATTGTAATAATAATAATAATAATACAGTTGATGCGTTTGGACGTAAATAATATTAACTGAAATTTCATATCACAGGGGAAAAAATTTGAGACTGCCATCTACATGAAATGATCTCTGCGCGCCAAGTTAATTTATTGTCGTTTTTTTGTTTATACTTGAAATTTTTCGAAATGGAAAGACACAATGTAAGGAACATTCTTAAAAATGAGATAAAAAATGCTACTAGTTACCCCACTTACAATCAAGAATTCTAATATGGACGAAAATGTAAGTTGTCATTATTCATACCTCAACTGTGAATGTATATTTTACATTTACGTCAACACACCAATAATTATTTTTCGGTATTTTTAACATGTTCATGCTATTTAATCGACTTCTCTTTGTGAAACAGTAAACCGAATTCCACTTATGGTTTGAAACGTCTCAGATACATCGGCACGTTGCTACACGACTCTCAAACTTATCGATAGGTTTCAAAATATTAGTGAAATTTGTTATGAGCACATTTTATTACGGAACTAATAGTGATAAACCAGCTCAGACTTTCTGGCATTATTTGCAACGGTTACGCAATATTACAATACTATTTCAATCTACAAAAGTGTTTTCAACCAACAAATTATCTCTCTGCTGAGATTAGAACTCATGCCCTTAAGTTTAGAATGTTGCCCCTACATCGAAGTAGACGTTGCCCCCTACTCCCTTATACCGACGGCTTCGGAGATATGGAATCAACCCTCTCGAGGCTTTAAAAAGAAATTTGAACATTTGAATTTGCAATTTGCAATTTTTCATAGAGTTCAATTGACATTAATTCATGATGTAGTTTTAAAGAACAGATTTCATTTTAAAAAAGTTCTTTTTTCAAAAATTTCACTTCTCTGTTGTAATGATAGGAAGACTCCGAAAAATGTACTACATATGCAATTTTTTTAAAAAAAAGTTAACAGGAAACGTTATAAGATTGATTTGTTCCATTCGAGAAGAAAACTTAAAGAAAAAATATAAAGCTGTTTTTGAGAAAATATTTATTAAAACATTGCGCCTATTTAAGGCAAAAATTGCGTGCAAAATCCTCATATATTCAAAAAATTATTCGTTCCAGTGGTTTGGGAAATAAAATATCAAACTATAGCTATATATTTATAATAAAAATAATATCTTCAGAAATCCATTCAAATGTATGGTAATGAGAACTCATTTGAGGAAAAGAACATTTATGAATTAATTATTATCTGCAGTCCGCTGTTCTGTTCTATTATAGTATATGCTGTCTGAAATGAATATAAATTACATTTAGCATAGCACCGAAGAAATATACCAAAAAAAGTATTGTTTATTCACGACCTGAGCTGTTGCGTTAGCATTGTCTTTTGACGAATTTCGATAAATGAGTTTTATAAAGTGTTTTAGAAAGCAAATATCATCGAATAATTGTATTAGGCGCTTTTGAGACCTCGATTCATCAAACATTGTGTAAATATTGTGATCTTTTCACCAGGTCTTTACGTTAAATTTTTTATTTTCTCCGTTCGCAATTCGTCGCCTATCAAGCACTATTTTTTTAGAGGAATTTATTCATTCAGTATTTAAATAGGTTTGTGGGTTTTGCGATCTGCATTCCTCGCTTAAATATCTTTTGTAATTATTTTTGTAAATATTTTTGTTATAGTGTTGTATTGTTAATTAAGTTTACTTTGGTATTTAAAAAAAAAGACGAATGTTGTCTCTCGCAGGTTGGATGTTTCACCTCGTGGGGATTTTTAGAATAAGTCACTTCTAAGTTGGGTTGACCTTCATGATATCCCGCCTGTTCTTCAGAGCGGCCTAACGTCTTCCCTTGATGGTTCATCTCTGGATGGTGCTGGATGCGATTTCCCGCGCGTAGCGTCGGGTGGCGAGGGGCGGGGGCAGGGGCAGAGGCGCTGGGACGGCCAAGGCGCTGCGAGGGCCGGCGAGGGGCGCAAGGCAGGGCCCGGCGATTAGGGCGCATCGGGTAGGGCAATGTATCCTATTAGCAGGCGCCGCACAATTAGAGGCCGACGGGCGGGCCACGCGATATGGCTCCCGGGTGCGGGCGATGCTGGTGACAAGGGGAGGGAAAGGGAGCACGCAAGCAGAGTGACGGCGGAGAGGGACTGAGGGAGAGTAGAAATGGAGCAGAGGGTGACGACTAAGGGATGGAATGAGGTCTAAAGGCCCCTACACACGTACTAATTTGTCCGGTCGACAGGTCAGTCAATCCGACAAATTGCATCGTGTGGAGACAAGTTGTCCAACAGAAATTTTTGTCGGACGGTTGGTTGGTCCTGGCCACATGACCGCCGATTTGTCCGCCATATTATCAGACAAATTGTGTAGTGTGTAGAAGTGTTGGGCGAACTTACAGTGATTCTAGACCTCAAAATGCTGGTTCAAATGTGAAACAGTTGTTCATTTGGAAAGTTTTTTGGCACTTGGGGTTTTGGATTACTAATATGATTTGATACTATGGGCTTTTGGACGCTAATTACGAATATGAAGTCAAAAATTCCAAGAAATACAATTCAAATTCGGCAGAAAAGTAAATAAAACAAAATGCAAATTTATTTTCAAAATCGGTAATGTACGCGAATTTTGACAATAATTATGAAAATGAAAGCAACATAAATAAAATCAATTGTTTTCAGTATTCACATGGACTAAATCGTTTATTTCAACTCCGGTTATATTTGTACAAAAACTTTGTCCAAAATATTAATAACCTAATGGTATTTTTCGCTGCCGGAATAAAAAATGCTTGTACCTTTTCGAAACCACCTGCTTGGTGACCTTTCGAACTGGACTCAGAAGACGAATACAAAATATATGTACCTCATCTGCATTTTAACTCTATCAATATATGTGTAAACTATTGTGAACATGAACATCTTTAAATAAGATTTTTTCATTTTGCCCAGATTTTCGAAGACGGGAATCACTGTGCTGGCACTGTCTTGCTTGCATAGATGTCTTCTCGAAATTCCTAGCACTACTGAAAAACCGGGCTATTGGTCGGACAGTGTGTAGCCGAATCCAATTTCGTTGTCCCGGTGGTCGGTCCCACGAATTGGCTTATGGAGTAGAGGCCTTATAGAGTATGTTTGGATCTATGTTTGGATACATTGATTATTTCCTGTTTCCGAGCGTGTCAACTGCTGTGGCCATTAGTACCGTGAGTAACGTGTTGGTTTTTATCACAGGAGGTGGCGGTGATCTTCTCCCGCACTGTACGGCGAGATCCCGCGCCGACATATACGTCGGTTCGCAGGATTTTTCCTATCCAGTTATTTACCAATTGAGGGCACCGCTACACCCGGGACAAGTTCAGTTTCCTACTGATCTCCCGACAAGTGAGGTAGTGTAAGTGTGTGTGTGTGTGTGTGTGTGTGTGTGAGAGAGAGAGAGAGAGAGAGAGAGAGAGAGAGACGATAGAACAAGGAAGAGGAAGGAAAGATTGCGCGCGGTCCATGGAAAGATAGGGCACTGCTCTGGGATTCGCCCGGTGTTGATCGAAAAAAAAAACGAAAAACTACCTATGAGGGCAGCCGCCAGCGGCTGAATTCGACCTAGCTATGTAGCTAGTGTTGAAACCCGTGCGACGGTCGGGTCTCAAAGCCTAGAACCTCCTGGTGAGAGGCCTTGCAGCGCTGCATGCGTCGTCCCGAGCCGCCTTAGCCGGTCTGGGGGTGGGGCTAGGGTGCGAGGGCGCCGGGGCGGCGCGGCGCGCCACGCGGAATGCGGCGATTTGCGGGCGCGACGCGCGGCGCCGCCCCGGCGCGGGCGCGTCAGGCACGAGGGCGACGCGCTCTCTGCGCGCAGGGGCCCCGCACTACGCTTTCCTGCACTGCCGCTTCATCACACTGCGGCTCACCCTCTCCACCTCTTCACGGTCTGCATCGTCTGCGCGTATCTTTCCTATTCTCTTCCCTATCTTACTTCAGCTCCGATTAACACCAGGACAATGCCGGACCAATGCTCTAGCAGTCGGACCATGGACCTAGCGCGATCTTTGCTTGCTCTCCCTTCTCAAATTCTCACCCTTTAAAAAAACACACAGCCCCTGAAATGCACTACACCATTGTCGGGAGATCAGTCGAAAGCTTGGAGCTAGTCCCGGTTGAGATGATGCTCAATTAGTGGGAGATATCTGGTAGAGAACCCCCCCCTAGACGACGTGTATGTTGACACTGTATCTCGTCATTAGCAAGACGTACACCGCAATCTCCTACGACAAAAACATGCACGCTACTTACAGGACTAATGACCTTATATGTTGTGCCCAAAAACGCCAATGAATCAATCGTATCTTAAAAGTTCTTTCCTTTGCTACATCCTGTTCCGATTCCAAGTTCCTTCCATCATGTCGCTTTCAATGGTGCATTTTTCGGTTCCTCCGCCGTCCGTCTAATATCTGCCTCTCCTTTGTCCTCTCCTTGTTCCTCGCTCCGCCTCCAGCCCCTCGCTCTCGGATCGTGATCCCCGAAGCCTTGTTTCCACTCGCACGCCTTCTCCTTGGCTCGCCGTCCTGTGCTGTGGGGGTGGCGGTGGCCGCACCACTTCCGCCCCGTCGCCTCGGCTCGCCGCCGCCCACCACCCTCGCGACGCTGCGAGTGTCACAGCACAGCGCTCCATTGCGAATGGCCTACTAGAGCGCGGGCTCCATTTAGCTTTCTAGCATGCTAGTATGGAAAAAATATTGTACAGCTGCGGCGAAAACGATGACATTTTGCCTCATATTTTGTGGCTCTGCTATCGAAAACGTGGATAATATTGGTCCTATATGTGGTAAATTACTTCCTCTAACATGTTGTGTACCCAGAATCCACGTTTTGTGGGTTCTTTGTTACCTACAAATTGATTCATGACAAATTGCCTGTCAGTTTGCCCGTCTTTGTCAACGCCAGCGCGTACACTGTTTAAACAATATTCTTCAAAATTGATATTCCCTCATTATCTGTACTAATTCAAGGCCTTGCAAGTTTTAAAAGGATATTTAGATTTTGAAAATGTTCTCAAAAATGGCGTCTGATTTTTTAAAATATTTTTCCTCAGATAGAGCAAAGGACGCATAACAATGGGGCTAGTCAAACTCTCTGTAATTTCGATAGTTTCAAAAAATTAACATTGCAAAAGTACAGAGTTAATGGAATTTTTTCCCTTTAAATAAGATCATACGACTTTTTGGAAACGAGAATAGTTTTCGCAATTATTTTTACTTGCAATAAAGACAATTTACATTTTTCTCAAAAACTTCTCCAAACCATTTAAATATTTTTGCCCCTAGGATAGAGCAAATGTCCTAGAAGAAAATTCGAAAATTGCAAAAGTTACAAATAATATGTGACGGTATGTGCTATTAACCACCCCTAGTTATATATTGTAAGATATTTCTTTGATTACCACGAAATGGCTTATATTTATTTGTTAAGGGCATAAACTCGAGAGTCAATGACAGTTAATCTGCAAACTCACTAGATCAGGTGGTTCAGGGCATCAACTTATGCTACTGCAGTGCTTCTTGAGCAAGAGGTTCTGGATTTCAAGTCCCAACGGTCGGAGGATTTTTGGGCCTAGCAACATTGCAAGGATGAGTTCTGCCGCTGTCTGGAAGAGACTTATCTGATCGGCACTTTTCCGTTGTTTATCCGATCAATACTTTGCGAATATCGGAGCAGGGCCCTAACAAACGGGACACGGACTGCACTCCACTTTCCAACCTCTTCCTTGTCCTATCCTCACGTATAACTCAGACACACTTACATGCACTACAAACTCTGTAAACGTAGCTCAAGGTATCAACTGATGTCATTGCAGTGCCTCTGACCGATAGGTCCTGGGGTTCGAATCCCAACGGTGGCATGATTTAAAACACTACCTTGTCAGCTAGGTGTACAGCCACTGTGACATTCCGCGCTTGACTGCGGAACCGAACAAATCGCTCTTATCGTTGCGAACAGTGAAAACCGAGTAACGGAGGAAAATCTGCGAACCAGCGTAAATCTTGTGGTCTGTGAAGACCTTACGTGCTACGCATCATGTAAATTTAAAGCGACCTTCTGATAATAACAACTCGGCGAACGGCAGAAAAAGGTCTAACCTGAAATGAAAAGAAGACAACATAGACAGTTCAACCCAATATCGTTATTCGGTTTCCATTGGAAATAGAATTGAGGAACTGAACAGTGAACCAGATCCCAGCAATGAAAAATAGGTTTAGTTACATAAATGAAACCTCACCAAGTATATCAGAATCAGACAAAATCCCGACAATTTATATATCAAATATAACTAACATTACGAACATTAGCAAGGAGATCAATACCAAAGTAACAGCCAACTTCCCATTTGAATTTATATATAATAGGGTAAAAATATAACCAGAGAAAATTAGTGACTTCAGATACAAAACCAAATATCTAAATGACACTGGAAGATAATTTCGTACTTACAAGGACCCAGCAAATAAGAAATTCTCAATTACATTCAAAAACCTTCACACATCAATCACAGAAGAGGAAACTTACACCGAATTGAAATTTACACCATCACTCATTTACGTCACGAGATTCCAAAAAGACAGCAATCCAATTCCAGTAATTGCAGCCGAATTCAACTGGGAAGAAAACATAGAAAATCTTTTAGATATAAGACAAATATTTAATCTCATTGTAAAAGCTGAAAGGAGAAGATGACCTAAATAATAATGCCTTTATTAATGGCGAGGCTCAGGCCATAGGGCCTGCTCTTCCGCCTAACCACTGAATTTACATACATTTAGAGTAGTAACATTTTAAGAGGGGAGGACAAGCTGTACATTTACGTCTGGGAGAACAAATCTAGGGACCATCCCGGCATACGCCTTAAGCGATTGAGTAAACCCAGAAAAACCTCAATCAGGATGGCGGCTTAGGGCCGAACATTAATACAACTGAGTATGTTATACTGAGTAGTGAAAGGGAAATTTCGTGAAAGAGAAAAGAAAAGACGTACAGGGGAAGGGATCAAAAAGTATAAATGATAAAGTTTGTGAGGGAGAGGGAAGAGAAAAAAAGCGAAGGATAGGACGAAGAAGAAGTAGGCGAAAAAAGTGAAGTTATTTAAGGAACGTTACAGAAAGCTACGTTTAGTTTACAGTAGCACTTAATATAAATATACAATAATTTTTACACCAGAGAAGCACAATACACTATAAGCTAATAACAACAGAAATTTTAAACACAATACTGGCAGTATTAAGGAACAATACAAAGAGTGCGGGTATCTTAACATCAATTTTGTTTATGCCAATATATTGTAGTGAATATCCTGATGATGGTACAAAGATAGCTACAAGTATATTTTATCTGGAACGTCACTAATATTTTTGTATATTTTATTAACAATTTCATTAGGGTACACAGAAAAATAATAATGTTCATAATTTAGGTGTGAGAGGGAATGGAAGATGAGGATAGAGCAATGAGGTATGGGGTAGAATATTGAGAATAAAGAGGGGGAAATAGAGGGTGTTTAACGGGGGCGGTGATCGGGCGCTTGGAAGTGGGAGAAGTCTGGAGATTGAAGAAGACGTTAACGCCGTTCTATATGTCGTTATTCCTAACCCATGTGGTTAATTCAGCTTTGAATTTGCCGAAAGTATTTAAATGTTTTACTCTCGCTGATAATTTATTCCAGGCTCGGATAGCTGTAATGGTGAATGATTTACTGAATGAAGTCGTGTTGTGACGTGGTACACAAAGCAGGGCTGATTCACGAGCTCGATTTAGTTTTAGAGGATTGAAGTTACTTATGAGGCGTGTTGCATGAGAACCGGTTAAAACTTTATAAAGAAGAAGTAAAGAGTGGAGTAACCGTCTTTTGTCTAGAGTAAGCATACGAACTCTGTCAAAAAATTCGGATACATGGTCGTATTTTCTTAGATCAAAAATAAAACGTACGCATGCGTTCTGGGCTACTTGAAGTTTACGTTGTAATTTGAATGTCATGTTGGTCAGAAGAAAGTCGCAATAGTCGAAATGTGGCATGATAAGTGATTTGATGAGAGTCTCACGTGTGCTACCTGGTAAAAGTGCTCGCAGGCGTTTCAGTGAGTGCATTGAAGCAAAAACTTTACGGCAGGTTGAATCTACGTGCGAGTTCCAGCTGAGAGTGTTGTCGATAACTACACCTAGGTTCTTGACTTCAGAGCACCAAGGTAAAATGGTGTCATTTATATAAATATTGGGCAAAGGAGAAGATGAGATTTTATTCATAGTGCATTTCGAGCTGATAACCATGCACTGTGATTTGTTTGGGTTTAATTGTAAGCCTAAAGACGCTGCCCAGTTGTTTACCGCTATTAAATCTTCATTAATTTTTTGTACGAGTGAAACAAGGTGAGACGGGTGACCACTTAGATATATCTGAAGATCATCGGCATACATTTGATGACTGCAATATTTAAGTGCATTTCCCACGTCATTTAGATAGATTAAGAAGGCCAGTGGCCCTAAAACAGTGCCTTGAGCAACTCCGCGGTTAAGCTTCAAGTCCCTTGAGCTACGGCTACCGGACACCACTCTTTGGGTTCTGGAAGTTAAATAATTAAGAAACCATTTACACGTGGGCTGTGCAAATCCCATGATCTTTAGTTTGGCGAGCAGGATGTCGTGATCTACTGAATCGAATGCTTTGCTGAAATCCAGAAGAACCAAAATAGTTATATTACTGTAATCTATTGCTGTTCTCGCGTCTTCAATGACGTTTAGTAGTGCGGTTCCAGTATTTCTGCCGGAACGGAAACCTGATTGCTGATCGTTTAAAAGTGATTTTGTTCGAAGATACTGTTCAGTTTGCTTCCGGACGACTTTTTCCAGTACTTTAGAGATAGTTGGGAGGATGCTAATTGGGCGGTATTCAATAGGGTTTTTGGTTGATGTTGTCTTGGGAATAGGATGCACGAGCGCAGTCTTCCAGGATGAGGGATATTGCCCGCACATTAGTGAGAAATTTACGATTTCGGTGATAATTGGGTACGTCACATCTAAGCTATTTTTTAGCAGCTTGGCATTTATACCATCGGAGCCTGAAGCATTTAATTTGAGATTTTGAACGATTTTGATTATGTCCTGATGTTCAACGGACGAAAAGAAAAATTTATCGTTGGATTTTATTTCTGCGTTTTGGAGAAACAAAAGAGATTGCTTTTTCAAGTTACTGTCAAATGAAGGAACGCTGTTTATGAAACTGTGATTTAGTGATTCTAAGGGTATATTCGCTTCAATTTGGGGAGGACCTTTGCCTATTCCTAGATTTTTCAAAATTTTCCAGATCGTTCTCGAGTCGCTGTTTCTGCCGAAGGTGGTGTGGTAATATTTTATTTTAGCGTTGCGGCATTTCTGCGTAACTAAATTTCTGAGCATTTTGTACTGTTTTTTAAGTAGTTCGCATTTAGTTTTCCGGAAAATTGCATACGCTGCATCACGGTCTTTCATTAAATTTCGAATTTCAGCAGTTAACCATGGTGCAGGAGGACGAGTTACACGCGAAATTTTTAAAGGCGCATGCCGGTCGTAGAGCTGTGTTATTAAGTTAGTGAAAATATTTACTTTATCATCCAGTAATTCTTCTTCGTGTACAAGGCGCCATGGAAGTGCCAATCCATCTATAATAAATGCTTGCTTATCAAATTTTGAAAAATCGCGGTATTTGATTATGTGAGGTGAGTATTTAGGGCTCTTCAGGTTGTAAACAAGGTAAATTACGTCGTGTTTTGAAATCCCAGGAACTGGAAATTGTCCGTATTTTCGAACTTTGTTTACATTAGACACTATAATATGATCGATCCAAGTTTCTGTGTTCTTTGAGTGGTGTGTTGGTGCTAGAGGTAAAATTTCGAGGCACATGCTGTGGAAAAACCGCGTAAAAAGCTCTGCAGAGGGAGAAGGTTTTAATAAGTTATGATTAAAGTCACCCATTACAATAACGTGTTCATAGGAATTTATCGCAGATGCAATGGTTTCGTCCAGCATATCTATGCTGCCTGTCTTAGGAGGTAAATATATTACAGCCAAGAGACATTTTTTCCCTAAAAGTCCAACTTCGATAAAAAGATATTCGCTACGCAGGCAATCCGTATTTGTTGAAGATAGTAAAAGTTTATGCCTAAGATCTTCGCGAATGTATATACCGACGCCTCCACCGTGTGCGGCGACGCTGGCCTTCCGATCGGCTCTTATTAGGCGGTACCCTGATATTGCTACTAGCGCGGAATTGAGAGAATGCTTCAACCAGGTTTCGCTTATGAGAAATGCATGAAAACGGTGTTTAGATATTATTTCCGTTACTTCGTCGAAATGGCAGGGCAGAGACTGGGCATTTAAGTGTGCAACGTGCAGAGAGAGGGTGCGAGGATTAGGCTCATTTATAGTGCCAGACGCTTGGACGGTCGGGGAGAGGGTCCGGCCACCAACAGGTAACAGGTTTACGGGATGTGCAGGGAAGGAAGTAGGTAGCATTTACAGAGGATTTGTAGAGGCAATGTTCGGAGAAGAAGGGAAGGAGAGTTCTCGGAAAAAATCCGAAAGTTGTTGTGTCGGGGAGGTGTAGAGTGGGGGTGGAAGGGTGGGGGCGCTCCTACGCTAAGGATTAAGTGCCTCTAGCTGGGCCCTGGTTTGCACCCGGGCACGACCGTTACCGTGTTTAATAACGATGTTGCCATCTTCTGTCCACACGTTCCTGAGGCCAAACTTCTCGATGGCGGCTTGTAGCAAAACCAGGCGCGATTTCGTGAGGTCCTCGCGAATCGTTATCCCAGTATGCTTGAGCAGCCGTTTCGAGCGGAACATTTCGTTCCGTTTCCTGTAACTGACAAATTTAACAATGATAGGTCTGTTTTTGCCAGTTATTTGACGACCTACCCGATGACTTCTATCAATGTCTTGTAGGTTTAAATTAACCCTTATCTTTTTTGCAACATTTTCGATGACCAGCTTGTCGGTGTCTTCAGATTCAGTTTCTTCAACGCCGAATATCCGCAGGCAGTTTCGGCGTGAGTACATCTCAAGCTGATCTGTCCTTTCTTCTAACTGAGATTTTAGAAATGAAATCTCGCAATCCCGTTCAGCCAATTTCTTTTCTAAAGATGTCACAAGATTATTATTAAAATTCAGTGAATCTTCTAGTTGCTTTGCTACTAATGCAGTGAGCACAGATGCCAAAGAGCTTAAGAATGTAGGCGATGTTACTGCCCTATCCAGTGCCTCAGTCACTTGCGCCGCAATTTTACTTTCAAGATCAATATTGGCACTAGATGAATTCTTGTTGCTCTTCGTCATCTTAAGAGAAAAAATTATACAGAGAAAATCAGATGAACAGGAAAACGAACTAGGAGAGTTGCTTTGTGGAGAAATGGGACAAGGAGTGGAATAGAGCAATAGAGCAGATCTTAAAATTTAAGAATACGAATTAATTCTAGAAGATAGAGATTAATACAGTTTCACTGAGCGGCAGAGTAAGGCAAAATATACTTATCTTTGTAGGCTTCTACAGCGTCAAGCAGTCGTTGAGTGTGAAAGCTGTAACGATGACTACCTGCGAATAAAACTACCTGCTGCTTAGCTAGGAGCGCCAAGGGACGATGCTTACACCGCGACGGTCATGGACAGACTGACCTAAAGGCCCCACCTTTGTGACCTAAAGGCCCCATTCAATGAATAACATTTTTAGACTTTCGTCATACAAAAAATAATTGTAATCATAAAATAGCATGCATTTATTTTTCCCAAAATCATTGTTCTTCAACTTGTAACCATAAAAATGAACCATTCAAAAGTTACAACTAAAAAAAAGCCGACCTCAGAACTATAGAATGACCCTATTATAAAAAATAGGCTAAAACTCTAATCTCAACAATCCGCTAATTAGAAATAGAACGAATTGATCTTCAATAGCGATAGCTTAAAATACCCAAACTAACTTCCCCAGACTGTGAAACACTCAAAATATACCAAACTTTACTCTCACAAAAAACTCAAATAGAGCACAAAATATTAATCAACATAATAACTCCCAAAATCTAAATTCACAATCACACTCGAACGAGAATAATTTCCCAACTACCTGATCAATTCAATAGATATTCATTTAATCAATATAATTAATTCAATTATCCCATCCATAATAAATAATATTCAATCATCCATCTCAGCATACATTAATAATAATTATGCAACAAACACAAATTAATAAGATTACCATACTCAATTGGAATGCAAATGAAATAATCAATAAAATCAATGAACTAACATATTTCTGCAAGATAATTAAATAGTCTTTTCTTGCATAACAGAAACACATTTAAACAATAGTGCAAAATTCTGCATACCGGATAATAAAGCAATCAGAACAGGCAGACCAAACACTAATGTGATACTAATGATACTAATAATGAGCACAATATCATGTTATCCAATAATACCACCACCAACCCCTGGTTATGAAACAGCAGCAATTAAGTTTATTAATGACAACAATCTAGAAACTACACTCTTAGTAGCATATAAGCCCCTCCCCCAATGTGACAATCCAACATACCAATCTCATTGGTATTATTGGTACACACCCCAACAATAATCCTAAGTGATCTTAATGCAAAACATGTACAGTGGGAATATAAAAACTATAACCCAGCTGGGACACAATTACTACAATTAATAAACAACAACAAACTAAATATCATATCCCACAATGAACCAACCTACTATTTGATCACTCTAGGAACCCAGATCTTTGAGACACAGGTATAACAAATTTACAACAAAAGTTTTTCTCCACAGTACACTATGAAATTGACTCAGACCATCTACCAGTAACAATTACAACACAACACTCACTCCACCCACTCACCCCCATTCCACAACTCAACATACTAACAATTAATTGGCAAAAATTTAAAATAAATGTTAAAACAACCATCCCTAAATTCAAAATCTTAAATACACCGTCAGAAATAGATCAAGCAATAACAATACTTAATAACATAATATTAAGTGAACTACAGAGCAGTAAATTAAACAAATCACCTTGGAGCACACAGAATAAAGAAAATGAACTACCCAAAAGCATAAGAAATCTAATCCACATAAAAATAAATCAAGAAGGTCATGGAATCACACTAGAAGCCCTAAAGTTAAAAAGGAACGGAATATATTAATATATATTACCGAAAAACACTTTCACACATAAACAGCAACAATACAATACCATGATTTAAATTTTATCCTCAAGTAACAATACACTGTGGCAATTTAAAAATAAAATACTAAACAAAAGAAATAATATTCAACCAATTAAATACCAGCACAGGGAAAAAATTATTTCCCTTTGAAAAAGCTGAAACACTACCAAAACATTTTGCAGATACATTTAAACCGTTGGACTTATAAGTCGTTGGACTCACCCCCAACACCAAACAATCACAGATAGCAACATCTCCTAATTATAATGGACCTTACAGAATCAGATTCTCATCCCCCAGGAAATAACAAAGATAATAAAAATACTTCTAAAAAAGGCTCCAGGACATGACAGATTAAATAACAAAATACTAAAAATCTGCCAAACCTGTTACCATCCTTATCTAAAATTCTACAGAAAATTATTTAGAAAAGATTCAATAATAAATTCAACAAAAATGACATAATTCCCATTTGGATTCACAGAAAAGTTATCAACCACACACCAATAATGAAGAATCACAGAACATATTCAGACAGCATTCTAAAGAAAACTTTATTCTATATCAACTCTAATAGACATTTCACAAACATATGACAGAGTATGGCATCAAGGTCTCATGTACGAACTTAGAATCATTGGCACGCCCAAATATCTAACCAAAATCAATAGCTTCATAAGTAATAGTACTTTTTCAGTTTCAATAGATAAACACCTCTCAAACCCCAAATCAGTGTAAGCTGGACTTCCTCAGGGCTCCCCACTGTCATCTATATTATTAATCTTTACACAGCTGATATCCCTACATCCAACACAATCAAACAACACAATTCGCAGATGATACAGCATTGTATTGTTGTAGCACATCACGTCATATATTAAAAACAATAAAACAACATATAAACCACATAGATTCTTGGTCAAACAAATGGAAAATTAAATTAAACCGAGCTAAATCAACAGAAAAAAATATTTTCATTTAAAACAATTTCAACACCACTACCCCTCACACTGAACAATAACATCATTCCTTGGAATCCACAAAACGAAACATGGAAATATCTAGGACTTCATTTAGACACAATACTTAACTGGGAAGAACATATAAATATGAAAACACAAGAAACAAAAGTAAAACTAATGCAATTCAACCATTAATAAACAACCACACTAAAATAGAAAATGCCAAACTCATATACACAGCCATAATAAGACCAGTAATGCTCTATGCCAGTCTGGATTAATGCAGCAAAAAATCAATATCCATTAAATACACGTCATTCAGAATAAATTTCTGCAAACAATAACCAATGCACCCTGGTTCATTCAAATAAACATCTTCATAAAGAAATTCAAATAAAATCTATCATACATCACATTACTAAGTTATACCATGATTTTTACAATAATATGTCATCAATTACACACCTATCTAGGCAAAGCACCCATAAACGCCACCAGAATAAACAAAAATAGATTTCCCAAACATGTTTTTTTACATACTATTTGCAAAGTTGGATGATTTTTTGTGAGGTGGTCAATGGGTTTCCTCTCCCTCTGAAATAATTGTTAAGAAGTAATTGTTCTTTTTAAATAGATATCATCAAAACATGTGAAAAAGTTGGTACTGTTACTGGTACTGTACTGTTGGTACTGATAACTAAACCATGTATCACATTCAAAATGGTAAAAAGTAAAAAAATGAAAAAAACAGCCACTGTTTGGGAGAGAAATCTAGTAGCCAGATGTTCTGATCGGCAGTTTTCCGTAGTTTCTCCGGTCAACTTCAGGCGAATGCCGGAGCAGTACCCTAAAAAACCGGCCTCGAGCCATGCATCGCGAGCAATCTTTCGTTCCTCATAGAATGGATCTCATCACCACCCTTTCTGCATTTGCACTATAAAGATCCGCGCGCGGCTCCCAAGGTCAGTAAAAGTGCAAAATGCTGTGCAGTTCTGGTGTAGGTTCGTGTTTGGTTAGTGGTGTCCATACTGCCGCTTTATATACATATCAACATTTATATGGTGCGAAAATGTATAGGATTAACATGAAAATACATAGAAAATAAATGTAAGATTAACAACAACCAAGCGACTTACAAAATCATTTAATTGGAAATGAAATAATGTTCGTAACGTCTTTACATCAGTAATATAGTGAAGAGACCTTTGAGAAAAGTATTTGTCAAAGGAGATTTGCAGTTTAACCTATATTCATATTTCTAAATACCTGATAGTTCATATATATGAAATATTTCGGTCGTTTTATGGCACTTTTAAACTGATTATACTACAAGTTCCCCTGAGATAAAGAGAAGTCTGTTTATTCTTTTCTAAAATGGAATATTTTTACACACGTTTGAATTTAATCGCTATTTCTGCAGGTATTGGGATCTGTATGTTCAAAATAATATGAATAACGAACAAGAAGCAATGACAACAATATTATGTTCATTTTCAATCAATGTAACAACACACCTTTAAATTGCTGTCCTATAAAAGTAGGTAAATTTGACATATTGCCCTTTTATCTCCATGATCCAGAATTACAGTATTGTAAAATCATGAGAACTTAGTAAAGAAAAAATATAAATTCATAAATATTTTTCATTGAAATTGTAACTACTAATACTGTAAATTAGATACTTAGTATGTAGTAAATAAGACACAACATAAATTATTGCCGATGGAAACAAGTGAAAGTTAATTAAATGCTCAACCAGCTGAACCATCCGCCAGAAATGGACGTCACTACTGATATAGGCACAATTATTAAAGAGATTTCGTCGAAGTACTCTCTTCCTGTCAAGGACCCTCGCCCACGCGCGCGTGAAGTTCGACCTAACAAGGATGTGTGTTCGTACGAATTTTAGCTAACTAAAATTTTTGAACATAATTACTTTAGTGGCGAACAAAATTCATCATTGAAGAGTCCCCAGCAAAATCACCGATGTGATAATAAAAACAAGTCTTTTGTGCTTCTAATACGAACAACGACCCCGATGCTCTGCGAAGAATAGCCTTGCGGCTGCGAGGCCGGGACAGGAGGGAGCGGGAGGGGTAGGCAGCGAGGAAAGCGGCGGATCGCGTCAAGCAAGAACAAGGGAAAGAGGCGCCCGGGCAAACGAGCGGGCGACCGGGTGTGGGGGGCGAGGGAGGAGCAGGGTCGCGTCTTGCCGCGGCACGTCACGGGTCATCAACCCGACAGCGGGGAGGGGATGCCGGTGGCCGTGGTTGCCTCTCCCTCCGCCCTACGGGGGGGGGGGGGCACGCGGTGGGAGAAGCGCCAATCTGTGCGCACACAATCGCCAATTACAAAACACTATGAGTGACATGGATAGCATGTTGATATACACCCTATGTTCACGGACTCATACGAATAAAATCATGCGCTCTTTTAAACGACAGTTGCACTTTCAAAATTTCTAATTGTTTCGAAATTAATGGTATCTTATGTCCCTTGAACATATGTGAATACAATGCTGTTATGATCAATATTAATGTAATTGTAAACATATCAAATATTTTACTTAATACCGATAAGAAATAGATGGGTCTATAAATAATAGGGTCATTCCGCTGTTATTTTTGAAGTGTTACAATTGGAATAATTAAAGCCTTTTTTCGTTTGTTAGGAAAATAACCCAGCCTTAGTTATCCATTAAAGATGCCTGTTAGAAAAGCGATTCTGAATTCTGAGATATTTTTAGCACCAAGAGAGAAAAATTGTCAATTCCAGGGAATGTGTTGTTTTTACTTTCTCACCTTATTTGAATTTTTGATTTCGTCGGCTACCTTAGACGGAGCAATGTTGTTAATTGGTAGGTGCACTAAACAGTACTGATTATCGAAAAAAATAGTGACTTTATCATAGGATAAGTCAGAAATAGGATTTAGCTTTAGATTATTAGAAAAATAAAGTTTTTACTTTATCGCTACGGAATAGAGAGAAAGTTATGTATTGCTACGCGAAAAAATCGGCGAATTTTTGGCAGAAAAACTATTATTACTGGACCCTGGTACCGAAAAAGTGGATAAATCCAGTTGCTAAATTTAGTAACAAAAATTCATTAACACGTGGTGTAGCCAGAATCCATGTTTTATAGATTCTTGATACGGAAAACTAATGACGGCGAAACGTCATTGGGAACGTCACCACTGTCCGTCTGTCAACAACGCTAGCGGCTCAATTGTTCTGCCGATTTCCTCCAAAATTGACATTCCGCAATCAATCTGGTTGATGTTGCGGCCCTTTGAATTTAAAATCGGTATTTTAATTTGGGGGGATACTTTACAGGAAACCCCTGGGACAGTTTCCGAATTTAAAAAATTTTTCCATAGTTTTTTATTATATTTTGTTGTTGGATAGCGTGAAGAACGTTTAGGAGAATGATGCCGGTCCCGTGTTTGCTAAAAACCCTGGTTTTTCGAAAGTTTCAAAAGTTAAAAAATTTATTCGTAGTCTTTCTACAACTAAAATATTTAAGATAAATATTTTTTACATAATGAAATATGTTCCTTATAGATGGTGTTTGAAATCAGGTCATGAACGATTTTTTGAAAATTTGAGTAATTTTGAGTGAAAATAACGGCGAGAAAGTACGTGCATTAGTAGTTTATTCTTAAAATCTGGTACAAAATTGGTCAAGGTCTTGCTTTTTATTTATTGATGAATGAATTTAAATTGGGCATGACTACAAAAAGGAGTGTCGTTATCCGTCGAATCACTGCTGTTAATGTTCAAGAGACTGAATCTATTAGCTCGTGGCAAGTCATTGCGTCAGAAACCTCGGAGTTTAGTGCTGGATATCCATTGTTTTTCGGAGTGACACCACTGAGAAAGAGAGAATTTATTCTGATGCATTCTTTAACATATTTATTTGTTCTGGATAGAATATATCGTTTAGCAGAATTACTTTACAGATGTGTTTTTAGACTAAAAATTAAAATATCTAAGCTAACGTACCCTATACATTGGAGAGGATACTCTAGGAAAGAAGCTCGGGGTTATGTATCATGGTTAGCTAAGATTTTAAGAAAGGCTTCAAACGGGAATCTTTTTTTTATTCAGGAGTGGGTTGGATTTTTCGCTAGTTTGAAATAAGATGCTGCTGGGATGTCTGTTAGGTTTTGCTCGAAATTGTGTGATATATTAGCAAGTTAGTTTATTTGTATGGATGTTTAATTCGGAATGGAGTTGATTAGTACGTATCAACCAGGGGGCATTTGTGATTAACCTTATAAATTTGTTTGAATTACTTGGATGTAATTGACATTTGTGGGGGTTGCGTTTGTCCATATTGAGTATGCGTAGATATTAGTGGCGTTATTATAGTTTTATAAATTGTTGTTGAGTGTGTGTATGACAGGAGTGTGTGTTTGTTGATTAGTGGCCGGAGTTGAAATAAAGTTTTCCAGGTTACTATTGTGTCCAGGAGAAGTCTTAAATATTTTATGGTTTATGATGGCGGAGTCCAGGTGATGGGGGAACTATTTATTACTAATGGAAGAGGGGAGAGGAGGAGGTAAACTTTCTGAGTGAGAAGATTTTTGCTGTTGTTTTGTCAGGATTAAATTGAATTTTCCAGACGTTTGCCCAGGATTCAATTTTATTTAAGTAGCTTTGAATTTGTGATTGGAGGTTATTTATTGACACTGTGGAACATCATTATTTTCGAACATTTAGTCATAATTCGAACTTGTTGAAATCTATTTTTAAGGTATGTTCTCATCCATTTTAGCACATTTCCTCTAATACCATATTGGTATAGCTTTTATATTAATTTCTATCTATCGTTTAAAATGCTCTCTGAATATCCATAAATATTACACCTATTATTTTACCTTCACTAACAGATATTTTCCAATCATTAACAATAGTTTGAGTTGCCGTTTCAAACGAATGATACCTTCTGAAACCTGAATGATGCTCTGTTATATACTCATTGGATTTGAGGTACTCCTCAACTTGTCTTTTGACTACTATCTCTAGCACACTCTCATATATCGGTAAAATATTAATAGATGTAAATTCGCTTACCTTTCTATTTTTTAAATCCTCGGCATCGGTATTATTGTCGATATTTTCCAACTCTGAATGCATCAAGAAATTATCTATTTTGTATAACTGGTAATATACCTTTCAATATATCACTAGATATTCTCTCCTCCGTAACTATTTTTCGAGGTAGCTGCATGATAATTACCTCTACGTCCTTTGTGTTATTCACCTTAAAATCTTCAAAATATCCCTTATCCTCAATAACATAACTATTTCTTCTTTACACATTGATTTTTATTTTTATTTTCTATATATTCTACTAAGTTCTGATTACTGTTAATGTAATACATATTAAAAGTATCAGCTACGCTATATTCACTTGTTTTATTTAATATTTCAAAATATTTATCAATTATTTCTTTAGCACCTATTAGTTCTCCTTTAACTACTCCTTTCAATAATTTACACATACTTATAGGGTTATCTTTCTTGTTATCTATCATAGTCTCAAAGTACTCCTGTTTCTTATCCTTAATTATTTTTACTACTACATTGCTCTCGTATTTGTACTGTACCACCCAGCTACACTCCGCATTTTAGGCTATCACTCTCCTGTATTCCTTATCTCTTCTGGTTGCTTTCATATTCTCATTTGAGAACCACGCTTTTCCCTCCCAAACGTTTGGAATCCGAAATTATTTATTGACGCTATATTATCCATTGCATTGAATACACTATTTACAAATTTCTAACCTCGTTTGTAGAGTTCTTGAACTAGATTTTGCTTTATATTTTCCTCTACTAATAGACTAAGTTCGTTATTGCTAAATTTATTATAATTTCTCGCAATAACTATTCTATATTTACTAACATATTTATTCTCTCCTAAATCAATTTTTATCGATGCGTGATCCTTTTTTATATTCATAAACCACGCGTTCATGTGCCAGGTTATTGGCAAAGACTAAGTCTATCATTGTCTGACTGTCCTTCATAATTCTCGTCGGGCTATCAACCAGTTGTTTCATACTGTGGCGTCTTTGCCGGGGCAAATAATTACAGACGTGAACGGCTTGTAAATATTTAGTATTTATTAGAATAAAGATACTCCGACACCATAACACTATATACAATATTTACAATTAAAGTTAACCGTTACAAGAAGGAACCTTCCCTGGTTACCCCCACCGCTGGCCCGATAATTAATTACCATCCCCGGTGTGATGCACCAGTACCTTACGCGAGCATACATGCGAGTATGCCGCACCTGCCGTCACGACTTAGCACGCCGGCTTCGATTCCCCGCCTCGGTAGCCTATGCATTACAATGCAACGCCGCGCACAACCCTCACGACGCCCTACCGACGCGCTCAAACCTGAAGAATCAGAAGAACAGAAGAAAGCTCTTAAGTCGGAGTCCGCTTATATACCCTCTGGGCAGGCTGACGGAAGCGCGTCACCCGCAGTGTCCGCCGACGCTTTTCCGCCGGCTTCGGGGTTTCCAAACCTGCACCCACGACACGGCACTCCTTCCCAAGCCTTTGTGCAGCCCGGCGTCACTTCCGCCAGCGCTGTCCACATGGCTGATATAGTACGTTTGTGCTGGCGACAGATATGACGCCACAATACATAGGCTATCAAACTCTGCGCATTTGTATACAATACCAGTTTTTCTTCCTTCTGTGATTGCTATTTTGTATCTTCCCAGCCAGCTCTTCTCTTCTCCTCCTGTCGGACATTCCGGCTCTCCTCTTAAATGTCGGACATTCCGGACTCAGCATATCATGGTCCACCTTAATCTACAAGTTGTGTGATGGGTTTTTATGCATACAGTTTATACATTTCTTATTTATTTATTATTAATTTGAATTGTGATTACCTGCACATTTATGACATGCTTCATTCCGTGTACAGGTTTTTCGCCATATGGTAGTAACCCCAACATTTAAAGCAGGGGAGAGGGGGAGAGAAAAAGTTCCACGTAGTGAACATTATTTCCATTACATTAAGAAAAACGAGTGGAATATTCTCCTTTGGTAAAATCAAAATTATAAATAACCATTTTTGTATCATTCGGTTTGGTTTTACCACCATTACAACATTAAGTTACGGAAAGCATTATTTTTTTAGTATTTCAGTAGGAAATGCTTATGGTAAGACAACGCCAGTTTTGAGATCTAAACTAGTATCTCTATGAAGTTAATGACAACTATTCCATTTAAAACTGTTAAGGAATATCATTAGCTAGGCAATTCTTACTTTAGTCTTTGAATCTTACTATTAATGTACATTAAAAAATACCCGTTAAACTCAAAAATATATTTTTGCGTTCAATTATTTTGTGAAGTATCTGGGTCTCACTTTTTTGTGGGTTTTAATGTCTGGCTTGTAACCTTTCCTACGTGGTTGAATGAAAAACTATTTATATGACTATCACAATTGCCCATCAAATGATTTAGAATGAAATGCATCATTTCTATAATTAATTAATCTCATATAAGGATAATTTAGTCGACATTTTTTGTAAAAATAGTACTAAATTTGTAAGTGTGTTAAGTTTGTAAAATTAAACGAACAGGTTTATTGAGAAAACGGCTTTTACAGCATTTAACATTACTTTTAAATATTATAATGACACGAAGACAAGACTTACTCCCATACATTAAATATCTATTTGAATTTTATTAATTTTTACTTAAATTTTCCCGACGCATCGTCACAAGTAGGGTCGTAACACCTTGTATATTTACTTGGAGTTCTGCCGCTCACAATACACGTGTGTGAATGGGGTTGCATAAACAGATAGTATCAAGAACGTCTTCTGTTTTTGGAGGAAAATGCTTTTTTTCAAACAAATATTTCTCGATAATATGAAAAAACAGCAATTTATGATCGTTAAAATGCTGCCATATAACCCGGCGATTCATTTAAAGCTAGTATCATTTTATATAAAAAAATGTTGGTCGTTTGAATTATATCATATAAGGACAAATGGTGTGAATGTGTTGCGTGCTATGTGCACTATATTTTGGTTGTTAGTGTTATGCATCCCCTACCGTAGGATTTTTTCCAGAATATAGTTTACGAACGTATATGGATACAACGAAAAAATGAATATTTCGCTAACATGTTCATGCTTCTAGGAAAGAAACGATTGCAGTTTTACGTTTTCTGTAAAGTATTGCAGGGACGAAAATGCGATTATGACACTTTCACTTCTATTTACTTTTTTCACTCTTTCTCCTTGAAAATTTATTGTCATCCCGAACTCTTTAAAGAGATAGAACTGAAAAATCGTGTTCACCCTGAAGATATATTGAGTGTAATTTTGTCGATGAAAGACAATCTCTCTCATATCGTTTTGCTAAGAAATTATCTCCAGATTTACTTGTCGAACATAAATTTCAGGTCGTATTTGATTCACTACTTACGTATCTTTCCGATCGTAACCCTTCCTCAGTTAACACATTAGCACGGAAGGAAAGTACTTAAAAAAAGAGATAGGGAAAGCGCGCAAACCATAGGCTGCTATGAGAGCGCCGGATCGTATATTCAGCTTCAGCGCCGTACGGCCACTGGGGCCATTATTACTGCGGTAAGCTTATCGGTAAGCTAAACAGATTACTGCTGGCGGCTGCGGCGGCGGCGAGGCGCGCCTAGCCGTCTGAGGTTAGCCCGCATCGGCGGCGCGACTCCGGCGACACTAGTCCGGATATATGGCAAGCATTCTAATGATCATAAATTGCCGTGTTTTCCATATTATCGAGAAAGACCTCTCCCTATACGTTCCTTCTGTCTATAGGGGAAAGGGGAGGAAGGATCTTAAAATAACACCGATATCGACCATTTCCGCTAACTTTTCCCGCTTCGCGAGCTCTGGTGTTCTCTGTTGAGAAAAGGAGGGCTATGCTGGTGGCCTACGATCTAGGAAATCTGTGGATTTTAGTTTTCTCGAATGCGCTTCCGTAAAGTTTTTCATTTTCTTAAATTTTTTGATGTGACCCCAAAGCTTTATTTAGTATTCTTAAAAGTAACCTACTTTTTCTCACCTTTACTTCGGATGGTTATAATTTGAGAATTATTATTTAGATTAATATACAGTGAGCGGGACGAAAAAAGCTAAATGAATTAAGTATTGAACATTCAGCATTCAGATGGTATCGTCATATACTTCCTTTTTGTGACATTTACTCATATTTCATACGTCACTTAAATGAACAGTGGCCGATATTAAAGTATAAATATTTTCCGGTTTTTCCAATTGAGACAAATCTGAAATGGAATGCCGAAATAAATAAATTATATACTAAATTAAGTTAACCGATTTGGGTGGCCGATATCTCTAAAGGGAGCCTTCGCAAATCTCAGTTTGAAGGGTTGCACGTTTAAATATCATCTCAGGCATAGTTGCTTGCGTCTGTGTTAGGGCGTGATGGGCTCTCGCACTAACAAAGCACCATTTTTCATCCCTCTTCCTCAGCCTCTGCAAAAGCCTTGGGATATTTATGCATTACATCCGTACCATGAGTTTGAATGCCGCGTAATGAATGGATGTTCGATGATGTGACAAGGTATGCATTCCTGGCGTTCCCAGCACAGCAAGACGCATTTGCGTCTTAAGACCTATGGTCTTTGACTTTTGATAACATGTTATCACATTCAGGATTTACTGATAAATTTATGTAATGACACTGATAGATTACGTAGTTATTTCAAATACGAGGAAGAAGAAGAACAAGAAGAAAAAGTAAATAAGGAGAAGACTTTTTATCAAAAGCGCGTGATATGTTAGCGGCGTTGATTTGCTCTTATGTTGTATTTCAGTCACAAAGTATCATAAATTAATCCAACAATATTAATTTTTCTTTCAAAAGACAGGAGAAACGCTGTAATTTTTCAGAAAAATGTAAGAAGTACGTTTCGCGAACGTTAGAAATATTCATCACCATTAACTTAGCATTCGAACGCCATTGTGTGAAATCATTTTCTTGAAAAATCATTAGTGAAGGGAGAGCTGTTTTGTAGGGTTTATTTTCCTTTTAGATAGGTCGGTGGCAGGGTTTTCATCGTTAACAATTGTTCGTGCTCTACAAGAACGTCACATTTAGTTCGCGCGTGTTACGCGGACGAGGACATTACGGCGAAGCAGAGCAGGCACTGCAGGGGCGGCGACAGGGGGGCGGGGCGCGTAGGGGACAGGCGGTAAGAGGAGCGTGAAGGGTGACCCGGACACATAACTGGCGGAAAAGCAATGCACAGAGCAATGACGAAGTGGCAGAAGGGCGATGGTGGCAGAGCAGAGATAGTATACGCCTGTGGGAAGGTTGGGGATGGAGGAAAAAGAGGGAGCAGTTTAATATTATCATATGAAATAAAGTTTTGCAAGGGATTTATATTATTATTATTATTATTATTATTATTATTATTATTATTATTATTATTATTATTATTATTTAGGCCACTTCTAAACACGCTACAGGTTCTCTTCGAGACTCAGTTATTTTAACTTGGAAAGATCAGCGTGTGTCATTATATGGATCAGCTTTATGGCTGCATCCCTTGGTAAGACAAGGTTGTTAAGCCTTCAATTATGAGATGATAGGATGATGGGAGGTGATCATGGACGTTTTTAAACATCTCAGCATTCGTCTGTATGACTGGGGAAACCACGAAAACCTCGGTCAGGATGGCCGGCCCGAGGATCGAACCCGGGCCACCCGACTTCGAAGTCAGGGCACTATGCTCGAAGTCACTTCGCTCGTTTTTTGACTCAGGAAAAAGCCGATTTGGACAATGTGTGCATGCACCCTGCATTTACCGAAGCTCGTAAACATTATCTCGTTGGCAGATGCATATAATTTTTATCAAGGAGATTAGCATTTAGCTGAGTCCAATTTTTATCCCTCAGGGGATAAAAGTAAGTAAAAGGGGATTGTAAGCCGTGGGGGTATGGAAGATGAAATGATGATAATGATATAAGGGTGAGAGAACGGCAAACACATACAGACGAACACAAGTACACCCATGCCTCAGGTGGGACTCGTACCCGCGATCTTCTGGTCCGAGAACACTACGCCACTACTGCCTTAGCGATCTCGATCATATGATCTCAGCATTTTCTCAATGAATAAGGGAAACTGGACAATATTATTATTATTATTATTATTATTATTATTATTATTATTATTATTATTATTATTATTTTCTCGTTAATCGGCCGACTAGGACCACGCATGCAAGCATCCTGCATTTACCGTGGCTCAGTTTTTTTTTATTTATTATCGCGGTGGCAGGTGCTTGCAACAACTTTTGGGGGGGACCAGCATTTTTAGCTGGATCCGATTTTTATCCCCCACGGTTGTTAGCCCTGGAGGTATGGAAGATGAAATGATATGATGATAATGGGGGTGAAAGGACAACACATATAGACATACACAAATACACCCATGCCCGAGGCGGGATTCGAACCCGCGATCTTCTGGTCCGAAACCACACCGGCACTAATGCCTCAGCGATCTCGGCCATCTGATCGGCTATTATTATTATTATTATTATTATTATTATTATTATTATTATTATTATTATTATTATTATTATTATTATTATTATTATTATTACGCATTTCTTCTCCTTGATACGTGGTCTCTTGATTCCGAACCTGAGCCAATGAGCGGACTAGAAATTTCAGATGTACCTGCCCGGGATGTGAGAGGCGCTCAGCACTCTAGTCTTTAGATTTAGATCAGATTTATTTAGATATATCTAGTCAAAGAAACAGTAAAAACTGTATGTGATGTATGAGGAGATGTTTATCTGCGCACGTTTTCTTGAGTTCCAGAATCCCTTCCCGTCATATTAACTGTAAATAGTTGAAAGATGAAAAAAGTTTAACATAAATAAATAAAAATAAATTTTTAAAATAGCAAGGTTAGCAATATTTGAAATAATAGACATTTTCGTTTCCGAGTTATAGAAAACATATTTGTAACGGTAAACGAATTGCAAGTATGATTTTTCTGCATTGCGAACAAAATAGTACCTCGCACTTACCTCTACTCTTGCCATTATAAGCAAAAGGAGTGTTCAACAAAACGTGCGCATAGTGAAGTTACATTTACGTCCAGAGACAAAACAAGGGGCAATCTCAGCATTTGCTCAATGGATCAGGGAAACTGGACGAAAACCTGATCGAGGTGGGTCATTGACCCGGAAGCTGAAGTAAATTATTTGTTACTAACGTATTAAGTCTTCTTTAAAAAACAATACAAATGTAATATAATTCATAATATATCATTGTTTCATTAAAATAAACATTAGTTTTCTTTTCGATTATCAGTATAGTCTCTAACATTAAAGCAGCAGTAACGATTTTACTTTTAACTTAAATTTGTGAACCGACTTCCACTGTTTAATGTCATCTGGCAATGAGTTGCAAGATTGTACATGTATTGTATGTGGATTTCTGAGTACGAACGATAGAGTAATCAGTTATTACCGAGACAACCGTGACACTCTGTTAGCATTTATTTCACCTCCATTTAAATTCATGGATCCGACTTCCGAACTGTATCAGTCATCTCCTGTGTGTTATCACGGTTCGCTTCACCCTGGGCGAAAGTTTTGCGTGAAAACCCGAGATTCCAAAAATGAGTCCTAACGACTTCTATTCGACACGTTATATAGCCTGACGTCACGGAGTATCCCTTGCCACATAGTATTGGCACAGCCAACTGTTGAACACACAGACTCGTGTTTCCTGTCAGTAAATCTGAATTGACATTAATTTTTGCGAATGTAATGTTTCTTTCAAGTTTCGTTTATATAAAATGTGTTATTAGAAGAGGAGTACTGCAAGAGCGAAAGAATTTCTCCGTGTCAAAGTGTTGTTCTTAAACTTGTGGAGCGTCTTGTTCGATTCCCGGTCTTCGTAAATATTTTATGCATTCTACAGTGCCTTAAAATCCACTAGTAGATGTAAACGGCCGATACGGCCTAACAACATCCGGTGAGGCAGAATCGGCCGTCTCTTATCAGCGGATGTATCGATTGTGTACTTTTGAGGAGCAAGCTCCAGGTGGATATCTTGTCACTTAGGATCTAATCTCACCTCTTCCAGTGGTACAACCACCTTCTGATCAACTCCGGTATGACGCCGGGACGCAGCGTAATAGCTTCCCCATTCGATGCCTGGGTCGGGCCGCGATGCTCCAGCTGACATCCCTTCTGACTACAAGTCAGTCCGAATTCTTTATGATGGTGCCTCCTATGCACCCGGGACGAATCCCTAGCCATTTACCCGTCGGCTACTGGGCCACTGCCACAACGAAGCCAAATGCCCGTCAGAGGACCTCCCGGTGTGAACCGGGGGGCTCAAGGTCCCCTTCCCGTTTACTCACTGCCTACACGTTAGACTTACGACCTGAGTTGGGCCGAGAGCCACAGACTGCAGCCGGGTGCTCTAGGTCCCGGTTCGGACTTCAATATGGGTTCGGAGCTCACCCAACCCAGGGCTTATCCTCTTCCCGATCCTCGTCTGCTGCGTTGGGCGCTAGCGCCTAATCGTAGTCAGTCTTAATCATGTCTCGTACTCATTGTCTCAAATCCTTGGGTGGTCTCTATTCCTGTACTGTCTCTTTCCTTCTCCTTTCCTCTCTCCTCTTTGTGTCTCTTACCTTCTCCTTTTCTCTCTCCTCTTTGTGTCTCTTACCTTCTCCTTTTCTCTCTCCTCTTTATGTCTCTTACCTTCTCCTTTTCTCTCTCCTCTTGTGTCTCTTACCTTCTCCTTTTCTCTCTCCTCTTTGTGTTTCCGATTTGCCCGCCCTTTTTTTTTTTTTTTTTTTTTTTTTTTTTTTAACTTTTCATGTAACTTTCGCATTTCGCGGGCGCGGGCGGGCGCATCGTTGTGACAACTTCAGGATTCACGGTTCCGCACAATTGCTTGTGCGAATTCCTCTAACAAAGCCCTCGACAAAGGCCCGCGTATTGCAGCTGGGAGCCGCTCAACGGTTAAGGGCGCCCCCAAACTGGTTTCCAAACGGAGCCGAGAACGACTCCATTGGGGACAATCCACCAGGAGGTGAAGAGCCGTTTCCGGCTCCCCACACACACAGGCGGGAGAGTCCACCAGCCCGAGTGAGTGGAGCTTGCCATTGAACGGACCATGGCCCGTAATGACAAGAATCAGGTCGCGCGATAGCCCAGTTAGGACAGATCTGCAGGCCTGCGCCGCATCCGGAAAGAACCTGTACACAGTTCGACCAGTGGTCTCCCTGCGCCAGCGCTCTCTCCAGATGTTGTACAACTCGGCCTTCACTGTCGAGATGGTGTCGTTCTCATTCAGTTGTTTTATCTTTCCGTCAAAGTAACACGACTGGTGCCCCCTTCTCAAGGAGTACCTTGCTCCCCACTGATAGGCCAGCAGATCGAGGGGCATCATTCCCGCTACGACCTGTAGCCCACTGGTAGCGGCGGTGCGGTAGGCGCCCGTTATTGCTAACAGCGCAGTGCGCTGGGCCTTACCTAATTCTCGTCGAACATTGGTTGTATGCGCCTGACCGGTCCATACGGAGGCACAATACAACATGATCGGAATAACCGCACCGCTGTAAATAGTTCTTATGGAGCGTCGACCGACTACCCCCCTCTCCACACCGAGACGGCGCAGTTTGAAGAGCAGCGATCTAGCCCTCTCGCTAACAGCTTTCAGATGAGGAACAAACGTCAGTGATTGATCGATTGTCACTCCTAGGTAAACCTGGGTTTTCACGCATTTGATTGTTACTCCATCCAATCGGATAGTGGGCGGCCTCCCCTCGTCGAGGAACTTGCGCCCGGGCGCGGGTCGGAAGCTGTTCTTCATGAGTAACAGCGTGGTCTTCTCCGGCGATAGCCGAAGTTTCACACCTCTGCACCAATTAGAGACAACCCCCAGCGCGCGCTCTGTTAGATGTTCGAGTTCTGTCCTGGAATCCCCGCGAATGATTATCGCCAGGTCATCGGCATACGCAATGGAGTCCCATCCACCCCGTTCTAAGAGAACGAGTAGTCCGTCGAAGAGGATGTTCCAGAAGATTGGTCCTGAATTTGATCCTTGGGGGCATCCCTTTGAGAGGTCGGTCGTAACCGCCTCAGCCCCTTGCCTTATAGTTGCTTTCCGGTTACGGAAGAAGTCTTTATATAGGGCTAAGATGTTATTGGGAACCATCCACCTTCTTCGGAGTTCCATGAGTATCATAGGCCACCACGCGTTGTCAAAGGCGCCCGAGATGTCCAGGAACAAGACGGCGGCGTACTTAAACCTCGAGGGAGCTCTAAGATTGGCGAGTAAGTGATTTACCGCGTCCTCCGTCGAACGTCCCGCTCGGAATCCGTACTGACACGCCGCCAAGTCCCCTTGGTCCCTGACGTGACTCGCTACTCTAGCGAGAGCCATTTTATCCAAGACTTTACCGAGTACTGGCAACAAACAAATCGGTCGGTATGCCTTCGGATCGTCTGCAGCTCTGTCGTTCTTCTTACGCAGGAGAACCACTAGCGATCTCTTCCAAGGATCCGGGAAAACCCCGGTCCCCAGGCATAGGTTGTAAACTTCAAGAAGTTCCTCCCTTATTAGGGGGAGGGCATGCTGAAGCATCTCGGGGTGGATTTTGTCCTCGCCCGGTGCCTTGTGAGGTTTCAGAGACGCGACGGCCGCCTCGAGCTCTCCCATGTGGAAAGGTCGGTCGTCCGGGGTGGCTGACGGTAAGGAAGCCGACTCGCGCACCCCGTGCTGTTCCTCAGTCTCGTTAGAGGCGTCATCGGAAGGCAGCAGCTCTAGCAGCAGTGCCCGGGCAGTGTCCTCCCACGTGGAGGTATGTCCGGTGTCAGATCTTATTGCGGACAGGTACTGGGGAACTCGTCTTTTCCCAGCCGCGATCTTAAACGGGGTACCCCAGGGGTCACGCTCCACGGCCGAGGCCACGAAGCGCTCCCAGGATTCCCGTTTCCGCTCTCGTATACACGTTGCCAGTCTAGTACGAAGCTGGTAGTACGCACTAAGACATAGCTCGGTGTCGCTGTCCCCGCGTCTTCGGTGCCTACGGAACCTGTTACGGGCCGCCCTAGCTGTTCGGGCGAGAATGGTTAAGTCGTGAGACCACCATGACGGAGCACTTGGTCGCGTCGGCGCTCGATAAGGAATCGAGGCCTTCGCGGCGCTGGCTATTACGTTCGAGAGAGCGGTGACTTTCTGCTGTAGCTCTAGGTCACCCCAGGTGGGGCGAACCTTAACCATCTCAAGTTCAACATGTCTTGAAAACCTGACCCAATTGGCCCTCGGCAGCCGAAACTTGCAATCCGAATAGGCTTGCGGGTCGCTCGCTCCACGTCTTCCCGGGTTTGACCCCAGGTCGACAGTGAAGCAGATCGCATTGTGATCGCTGACTATGAGGTCCGGGGCAATATTCCAGCCCCTTACTCGGTTAGCCCCTTTGTCCGTGAAGAAAGTGACATCTATGTTCGTCTCCAGCATCCTGTCTCCTAAGCGCCTTGAGAAGGTTGGTGCTTCCGACACCGAGTTTGCAACATGTAAGGCATGCCTTGCCATGAGCAGCTCAACTTCCTCGCCCCGCGGGCAGGTCTCCGGAGAGAACCATTCCACAGAGTGGGAGTTGGTGTCAGCGCCTATGAATACTGGGAGCCGTCCCGAAAGATCATTAAGGATTCGATCAAGATGCCCAAGCTTCAGATCCAGCGGTTCCGCCGGGGACCAATACGCGGAGATGAACGCGCACCCCCGCCCACGGCCCGACTTCACCTCGCAGACCACAAAATCACGATTGCTCAGGTGCCAGTGCACCACCACGTTTAATTGGGGGTCTGCAATTAAAATTGCAGCTCTTACTGACCTGCCCCCTTCTCTTACCTCGATACAGCCGATTCTCTTATTGATCCCCGCCACGCCTCCCCCGACCGTGTAAGGCTCGGTGAGCAGGACAATGTCGGGCAGGAAGTTCTTGTTTCCTGTAATGGCCTTCTCCAGGGTGGCCATGGCCGCCCTGGATCTGCAGGCGTTCACTTGTAATATATTAAGAGACATAATCGGTTCTGTTTATTTCAACCTCAAGTGCTTTTATGTACGAGGGGCACTTCCGAGACGTCACGAAGTGATTATCTGGAAGCCCCGCACGCACGCAGTTAATACATTTAACGGCGTTCTCCTCGCAGGAGTGGTCGCCGACTGCGGCGCACCTTCCGCAGATTGCCGCTTCTTTTCCGCATCTCGTGGTGGTGTGTCCGTATTTGTGACACTTGTAGCAACGTGTTGGGCTTACGTAGGTTTCCGCCGGGTAGGAACGGAGGCCGGCGAACACCGTACCGGTCTTGGAGACCTCCCTCCATGCCCGAGGCGAGACTCTGAAAACCCAGCTTTGGACTGGTTTCCCGTCTACTTTTCTCCCAAGGCGGCGAACCGCCTTGAGGTCCCCAGGGTTTGCCTGCATTTCTGCAGGGAAGGAGGCCTTGATTGCTAATTTTTCAAATTCTGCCTCCACGGTTGCCTTGGCAATACCGTGGACGACTATCATTGGCTCGTTTTTCTTTCTTTGCTCCAGGAGCTCGAACGCGGTGCTATTCCGCACCGTCTCTTCAATAATGGACCGACTCTTCTCGGAGTCTGCGTCTATGAAGAGAGCACCGGGCCCAGACGCGAACCCGGTGCGGTGAATCCTAGCGCCTCTATCCTGTAGTAGGCGCGAGACCTCCGCCAGCATGGCTTCATAGGTCTGCTTGGCGACCTTGTTCTTAGAGACGACAGCCACAGTGAACTGCGACTGCCGTGGCGCAGAGGGCCGTGTCTGGGGCCTCCTGTTCGCGATCTGTTTCGCGGTGGGGGCTTTTGGGGCCTTAGCCGCTAGCGGACCGCTCGCAGGATTGTTGGCCGCCCGAGGGGACTCCTTCGTCAAGTTCGAGGTGGCTTCCTTAACCGCCTTGCGGATCGGTTCCGCCACGACTTCCGCCACCACCTCCTGTAGTGTCTGTCGCGGCTTCACCGGTGTCCGTTCAGCGGCCTTGGACTTATTCTTTCCTTGGATGTTCTCTGCATTTTTGGCCCGTGGGCCGGAGGCACCCTCGCCCCGAAGCTCTTCGAACAGGAGACCTTGCGTGACCGCTGACGCATTTAAGCCAATTATGGCGTCACGAAGGCCCTGGAAGGCTACTCCGATGCGAGAGCTCTCCTCCGAGCTCAGGTCCGGTTTTATCAGGGGCCGGAGGGTGGCTTTTAGCACCTCCATTTGATTTAAGGCCCTCTTCAGGAAGAAGTCCTCAGCGCTGGGAGGGGGGGGAGTGGGAGGCCGCTCGGTGCTCCCCTCAGCACCCTTGGGTGCCTCGGCGGGGACCGCCACTTTCGCGGCTTGGGACTGCGCAGGTGCCGGTGGCGCCTGCGCAGAGGTAGATGGAGGGGGGGTGGGAGCCCTGGGAGGAGCCTGGGCCTCTCTCGCGGGAGGCATGTCTGACCCCTTCCTTTTGGGCTTGGGGGGTGCAGGGGAGCTCGGGGTGGGGGCGGGGTTCCTTGGCGGAGCCCGCTCCTTCGCCTGAGGTTCGGGAGTTAGGTAGGGTTGGAGGAGTTCCTCCAACGCTGGTTTCTCCTTCGCTAGCTTTTCCACCTCGTCCCTGTTTCGGAAGTCGGTCCCCGGGTACTCTCTTTGGAGCATGCGGTGAAGCATTCTCCGAACTTCTTTCGCCGTGTCTGTTGTCACTTCTTTGTTTACCTTGCTCTTATGCTTGTACTTGCCTTTGCGGCTTCTCTCCCTCTCTCTCTTTTTCTCTTTTTCTCTCTCCTTCTCTTTCTCTCTCTCTCCTGCCTCTCCTGCGGCCGGCGTAGCTTTCGGGGCCTTGACAGCTCCCGAAGGTTTAGCCTGTGGTCGCACGTCCTGGCTAGCCTCAGCGGGCGGGTTGAGCCGCCGCGAGGTTTCGCCGTCCGTTTTGGCGAGGGCGGGCGTCAGCCTTTCGGCCTGACCCGGCCCCTTGGCGGGAGTGAACATTACCAGTTCCCGCACTTTGCCGGCCCAACTTCCCGCGGCCGTCGCTAGAGGCATGCGCTCTAGTCGCACCACGGGTTGAAGGTCCGTTGTCACCGGGACGGTCACCGGGACGCGGTCACCGCCTATTGGCCGGGCATCGGGAGCCGGTTTATCCGGCAGCCCTCCGCCCGTATCGCCCCTTGCCCACGTCGAGGGTGGCGGGGGATTTTGTTCGACCGCTTGGCACACACTTGGAGCTTTGCGAGCCGGGGGCACCGACCGCGAACGTACTCCATTCATTGTGTTCATGGTGGGTCCAGAGCAGGAGACACCTCGACTCCTCTGGACCTGATCGCGCTGTAACTCGCTCGATTCACACCAAGGCCAGGTTACGAGGCGTATTATTTATAATACGCCAAGCCCACAAGGGGATCAGCGGATCAGCGGATGTTGACATCCGGTGTAAACAAAAACAAATGCCGACTGCAAACAGCTGGTCACCGGATGTCAACATCCGGTGCGAGCGCAAGGCCGCGGCCTTGCGGTTAGCATCCGGTGGCGACAGACGTTGCGACCGCAAGGCGGCGGCCTTGTGAAGGTCGTCTCGTCGCCGCCGCCAGCTGCGTGGAGGGCGTGACGTCACGGCCCCCAACAGCCAGCCTGCCTGCCTGCCTGCCTACCCTATGTACCAACCTCTGCAAACGAAAAACACTAAGGGATGCAAAACAAAAAAGGGAGCGGGGAGAGGAGAGGATTTTATTTTTTCCCTGCACGGTGGTGACAAGAGGGTGGAAAAAAATTAATAAATGACAAGACGAACACCAGTGAGTAGGGTAGAACAAGCATGTATTGATCATGAATATATACATTTTTTAAAATTTATGTTACACTTAAGAATACATTCACCGACATTTTGTTGAGGTCACATACATACATACATACATACATTTAGTTATAATCTGTGTTTTCTTCAAAAACTGAGTCATGTTGTCTGAAATCGGATAACACTCTTTTCACAACTTCACCGTTCTCGACGTCTTCCGCTGTCAGTCCGTGCTTATTCTTAATGGTAATGTCCGCACCAACAGAGATGAGACACAGCACGGACTTGAGATGACCATGTCGCGCGGCGAGATGGAGCAGCGTGTCTCCGAAAATATCTTGACTGTTGAGAACATTGCGAAGAATACTGTCTTGAGCCATGTTGTTGTTGTCACTCGAGCTGCAATCGAGAGTGAACTGCGCGTTCTCGTTACACGATCTCTTCTTTTTCTTCCATCCAAGACCGCTTCCGTTTGTACGTTTATCTTGACCGGATGTGACGGTGGGTGACGTTTCCGCCTCAGATGCTTCGACGGTTGGAGTGGGAAGAGTTGGAACATCTTTCCAGATGAATGACATTCGCCTCCGCAGTCGGGTTTGTTCAGATGGATTGCGTTTTGAATGGTATCGAGACGGCGGCGAATCTTGAAGATGAGAAATGAGATGATCCATGATGGGAAGAACTTCCGTATGCATGAAAACGGCAATGTCATAAATAGTCTGTTCTTTTTCCTCATCGAAATGATACATCTGATGCGTGCGAAGTTCCTTTGCGGTGTAGGCAGCATTCCATACTAAAGCGGAGATATCCCACAGCTTGGAGATTTTGTCTTTCTCACCTCTTCCATCAGACGCGAGGGCGGAGAGATCGTCTGCAGCCTTCGCGATGTTACTCCACATTTTGGCTGCGTCACCCTTCCATCCTCCGTTGTCGTCGAGAACATCTTCGTAGGCGAACCTCGGGGCGGTGATTTTCGCTTCACGTCTTGTCATGTCGCCGTGCGCTGACTGAATGGCGAGTTGCTGAGCGAGACATATCATTATCACCGTTACAAAGATAAGAATTGTGGTTCGTATCTGGGAGGAGTATTTTCGTCTGGAGAGGGAAGAGACTGAATAACTTGGCGGATGAGAACAACATGTTGCTGCAGAGCCGCCCTCTGTATTGGATCTTTAAAGAGACGGCCGAGAACTTCCATGATGCCGAGTATTTCCGCATGCATGAAAACGACAATGTCTCGAATAGTCTTTTCGCACTCAATGATTGCTTTTGCGGTCTGTTCGTCGTGAAGTCGCCGCGCAGTGATGGCAATGTTAGTCGCCATGTCGGAGATACCTTTCCATAGTGTCACGTTTTTCTCTTCAGCTCCCGCTTCCTCGGAGGCGGCGACGACGAGGTCCACGGCAACGTTCTCGAGATTCTTCCACATCTTGCCTGCTTCGCTCTCCCATCCGCTGTCGCCTCCGTCGTCAATCTTTTCGCAGACGGTTGTCGTGTGAGGTCTTGCCATGTTGACGGTTGATCTCTGAATGTTTCCGTCGACAGTGTCATGCCGTGTCATTGCAAATGCTCGTCTACTACTACTATTAATAAATTTCCCCCCCACCCTTTTCTCATTCATATGATAAGAACAATGTCAATGACTATAAATAGCCTAGTCTACAATTGAAATAATCATGAAAATAAAATGTAATAAAAATATAAAATAAATAAATAAAAAATGTAAATAGACTACTCTAATTTGAAAATAAATAATCAAAGAAATAATATATACATTTGTGAAAATTGGAAAAATAAAAAAATAAAAAATCTACACGAATGTCTACTTTACAACCCCGCCTGCAGAGACGAACGTGTGCGCTGAAGGAGCGGACGGACGCGTACACAAGATGCGGAAATGACCCCAGGGTAAACTTGAAAATTTATCTAACCAATAGCGTTTGGCGTCTGCCACGCACAACGAACGCATATTTTGGACAAAAGAGTAATTGTGATGATTTTTAGAGAGAATGCAGCACTGTTTATCGACTCTATTGCGGTTGTGAAATAAACAGTCGAGATAATTTTTGAAAATATGTTTTTTTACTACAGAACGTTGCACTCCTTTCGCTCTAGAAACAGTGACCTGAGAGCGAGTCAGAAAGGAGTACATTTTTGATCGTAAACCGACAAATTCAACCATGGAATCATTTCCGCATTCGTCCTTAAATAGTCCTAGTACTTTTTTATTGCGTGGTGTGATGCCGAAAGAATTATTTGGCGGAAAGCAAGAAGTGTCAAACCATTCTGAACACCGATTCATCTCAGCGTACACGTTCGTTGAAGAAGAGATAATGAATGAATCGGTGTCCATGTACAGAAGGTGAAGATCGCGAAGATGTTCTTTGCAATATTTATAAAAAAATTCATACATTCTAAATTTTGAAATTTCTAAAATACAAAAGCCTAAATATATGGGCTTCGCGAGCTTCACTTCTGTTTTTGACAATTCTATCGTCATGAGATCACCCTTGACGTGGTGGCTTCGCACGAAAGCGGGATTTGCGATAAGATTCCTGGCCCCACACTTCCCCAACCATTTATTAACAAGATAAATGCGACAATGATTGCGTACGTCCTCCATGGATTTACCGTAAACAGAATTATTCATAAGTTTAAAAAAGTTATCTTCGAAAGGGGAGGACGCACGCTGTCGTCATGCATTGTTGAGGTCCATGTATGTGGCAAGCCAAGGACTTTGGTTAAACGAAAGAATGCGATGGACGTGGGTGAGTTGAACTCCCAACTCCATTGCCTGGATTAAATTTTGAATATGAATAACATAGCGACGCTTGGGCAACAGCGTCGCAATTAATTTGGCTTGCCTGCTTTTTGTATCGGGGGGCACACGTGACTCCGGACAAGGAGGCAAGTCGCTCAATCGATCGTGGATCTCGTCTGGATAGTCGAGGTCGACTTCGAGAACGTATCCGCGTTCGGTCTGGGCGGCCGCCTGCTTGATATTGAAAGTGCAAATTTCAGTTTCAGGCAACCATTTAAAATCCCGTAAAGGTAGTGGATGTCTCATACTATATCCGTAACGATTATTTGCATCCCAATAGATAAGATAAGATTCCTTATCAGATGGTTTGAAGGAATCTCCCACGTGTGCGTGGTTGGCCTCGGCGTGGCGCCCAACGACCTGCACGAGACCTCCCCGAATGCCTTTTTCAAAAAAGAGAACCATGTCAACATCCGTGAGAAGCTCAAGTTCGACGCCAGTTGTTTTGAGCATGCCGTCCCACGAGAGCCCGGGAGCGGTGTAGTAGAACGCGGGATCGAGACCGTACACCTCCAAACACAAATTTCTAAATGTTTCGAAAATGTCGGTGAGTACCAAGACATCGATTTTCAAATACAAATCGGCGTACTCACCTAAATTTAGAATGGAGAAAGCGTCCCACACGGCCTGCGCGTGAGCGTACTCCGCGTCCGAAATTGCTGTGTTAGTGAGGTGACTGAAAAAGGCCTCGCGGCGGGGCAAAGTCGTTTCTTCCAACTTCGACATGCAATTTACGTAGTCGTAGGGGAAGACGCCCTTCCTACGGGCCAGGGCAAAGAGCGCGTCGTTGGGAAACGCTGCCCGAGTGAATTTCATCTGTTCTGCCGAAAGAGATTGACTCAAGGAATCGAGTCCTGCACTTAAAAATTTGAAAGAGTGCAAAAAGCGTAATTCCACTTTTCCAATGCGTTGCGAAACAGACACGAATCTCTCGTGATTGTGTGGAATGACGTTCAGGTTTTCGTAGCTACTGTCTGCCCAAGCCTGTAGAAGAAAATGCCAATCGTACCCGCTTCCGTTATGCATGATGACCGGAATATGTTTGGGAGCCCGGAAGTTGACATTACAATCTTGATGAGCTGCTCCGCGAAATCGACCTGAGAAATGGTCGTGATCCCTAACACGAACAGACTTTGGAAGAAAAGGTCCTTTGCAAATGTGACAAGCGTCAGCATTTTCGAATGAAATTTCGTCTTCCTCCCGCATGAGGAGGGGAGCTGGATGATTCAAAAGGTTTTCATAATCCTTTACAAGGCCTTCTAAATTTTCTAGTAATTGGTTGGCGACGTCACGCCCGCGGTACACTAATCTTTGCGATCGAGATTCATCAAAATTGCAGACAACTTGGAGGCACATCGAAAAGGGCTCATGCATTTGATAAGCCCGAAGGAAGGATTCGCTTGGAGATGGCTCACACGAAGAGATAGGAACAGTGAGCGCTTCAAAATCAACATAAACCGCAATCGGGCATCTCTGTTGTTTCTCGTAATTTTTGAAGCGCATAAATTGTTCTTCCGGCGAAGAAGGTAATACCAGTCGTGCTGGCGCCACAGAACTACAGTCAATCATGTGAGCATTTAGTTTATCCTGTGATCTAAATAAATTTAGACACCGCTCACAAGCGAAAACCGCATGTCCATGCGCATTGTGTTGGTTACTCACCAACCTACTTAAATTTTTGATCCAAACATAATGAGTCACACCCTTTGAAGCATATAACAACATATTGAAATGATTCTCTTTTTTGTCTTTTGCGAAATGAACAGGACCTACAACATCCCACGTTTTATTTTCAGATTGCCAAACGAGATTAAAAACATGAAAAGAATAATTTGAATTTTGCTTTTCGAAACGTTTGATGTCGTGAACAGAGAGTGGCCAGGAGATGCCTCGCAAATCGAGTTGATTTTCTAGCTCATTGAAGATAGACTGATACGTACTGGTACGTTCCGATCTACTCCTCAAAGACCGACTATTTCCGTGGGCCTGTCGTCTGTGGGCGAGGCCACATGCGATGGCCCACAGGAAACATTTATCATCACGATTGCGAATATTAATCACCGCTTGCCGACGAGCAATATTATCGGGAAGCGGAATATATGAAGATCCAGAATGCGAAATGGGTTCGAAAAGATGAATGTGAACGTGAAGAGCGACGATTTCATAGAGCGCTTTTCCGCTATCGCGCTCCTGAAATTCGTCCAATTTTGAATTTATAGGATCGACGATATGTTGGAAATAAAATTCACCGATATTACCACTTTCAGTCACCACGGCTGCGCGTGCATTTAGAAAGATCGGCTGTATCTCACCGATCATTTCATGTGTCACGGGGTGATCTCGCTCGATCATGAATCCACATTCTAATTGTGCAAAAATTTTGAAACAAGTATGTGAGGGGGAAAACAGTTCAAACAACTTCAGTTGGAACGGAACTTGGCACCGATTAAGAAATGCGAGGGGATTGATAATATTTTGCGTATTCGCGATAATACCACGCTGCACTCGACTATTTAAAGACTGTACTACATCCGTCCACCTAAGAGCATTTGCAATGCATGACACACGTTGTTGTTGTTGACGTTCTGAAGAAACAATCGAAATTCAAATGAATGAACGTCTATGAATGAAGAATGATTGATTGTTTTCGATGGTCTGAAAAAATAAATAAAAATCTTACCGTCATTGGTCGTAGGTGGATTGTCAGTCGCACGTTCCTGACGAGGTGGTGGTAGTGGTGACTGTGATGACGGTGGTGGCGTTGTTGCACCTGTCTCCTCACGATACCGTTTTCTTTCTGTAGAAACAAACATACAATTCAAAGTAATGAATAATTATGAATGAAGAATGATTGATTGATTGATTGATTGCGATGAAATGAAAATAAATAAAAAAACTTACCGTCATTGAACGTTGGTTGAATGACAGTCGCACGTTGCTGTCGTGGAGGTAGTGGCGGTGATGGTGATGATAATGCTGCAGCAGCAGCAGCATCTGCCTCCTCACGGTAGCGTTTCAAACACACTTTCTTCATCGAGAAGGCAGCTGTGCACTCAGGTACGGCACATTGAAGAATGTCGAAATATTATCTAACACATGTTGAAGTAATGATGGTGGTGGTTGCGCCAACCCCATGCACACCACCGCAACTCATTAGGAGCCGACGCGTATTTTGAACAGAACGGAAATGATAACGAGTGGGTTTATTCCAGAAGAAACGTTACACCGCAAGAAGAGAGAGAGAGATTACCGACCACGATGCGGGAGGAAACGTTAATGAGCCCGCGACGATTATTTCGCGGTTGAAGTAAACGAACCTGCCAGCGGAAACTTGTGGTGAACGGATAACTTGGAAAACACTTAACGACAGTTTCGGAAACCACTACAAACGAAGAACGTTGGAAACGTTTGAATTCAAATCAAGACCGTTGGAAACCGCTACCGCGTTCGTTAAGTCACCGTATATATAAAAGCGCTCTTCTCGTCATAAAAATGAATAGTACGACCGTATTGCTGTTGCTGCTGGTGTTACTCTCCTTCTCTACTCGTTTTCAAGATGGTGACTATTCGGGAGATAGAAGAAGGTGGTGCTGCTGCAGCTGTCGCAGTTGCAAAGAAGCGGAAGACCTCGTAAGTATTTGTTGTCTCTTTTTTTTTGTTTTCACATAATTTTTCATTTTAGCTTTTATATATTTTACTTTTTATTTTTAATAGTGCGAACGAAGAGACAAAGCGAGAGCTTTTAGAGAGGCGCATGATGGGCGCCGATGTCCTCACGATGGACCTGACAGGTCTTTTTGATGATGAGGAGGAGGATGCATTTGCGGAATATCGGCTTGCCCTAACGACGCAGTTCGTGAGCGATGAGGCAGCAGCTGCTTCTTTTTCCTCTTCTTCACCAACATCAACAGCAGTGTGCGTGAGCCAAGCGACGGCTCCGCGTCTAATTCAAGATCAGGCATGCCCGGTTTTTCTGTACACACCGCCAAAAGAGACGTAAGTAGAATGAATGACTAGTTTGAAGTATGTTTAAAAAATGAATTGTTTGTATTTTTTAATTTTTGTTTGTTTGTTTTGATTAGTGACATCTGGGCCGCTATAGTGCAGCGGGCTGAATCAACCCAAATAACAAAACATTGGGACGACTTCCCAAAGGGGGTCGCGTTTGAAATAACCAGCGCGAAGAAAATAGTATCAGAGAGATTTGGCAGTGAAAATTACGCGGTTGTGCTCAATGATAAATTTTGCACATATCTGCCCACAAAGTATATTAGTATTATAAACGCATTATTTGCAGCGTTCTTTTTAATTGTAATTATAAATATTTTAATAATTTTCTTCATTTATAGATTCACAAGCTTCATCAACGAGATGGAACTTGAAGAATTTTTGAAATCAAGGCCTCACGCGATATACTTCAGAAAAAATCCAACAAATAAAGCATATGTGATATTAATATATCCGTTAGATCAGTTGAAACTTCGTAAAACCTGGAACAACATCATAGAGTTTGAGAGAAAATATATCCAATATTAAAAATGTATTTCATTTTTTATCATGTATAATGAACAGTGGAAAATAAAAAGAATAAGTGATTATTATTTTTCTTGTCTTATTTCCTTTTCATTCTTCCTTCATTCTCCTCTCCATTGAAAGAATTAGAACTACTCCCATGAAGTCATCAATCTATTGAATGAAATTTCAAATAGAATGCAATAAAATATAAACAATTTAGTTGTCAACAAACATTAAGCATTTTATTGAAATGATTGATTGAAAGTAATGAAAGTAATAATATTCTATAAATCTTCTAAATAATCTTCTAAATTTCTCGCAATCATGGAATACGTGTGGAGATATTTTATTCAATGAAAACACTATATTGCAAACAGCATGCGTTAAAATACAATCAATTTATATTTATTTCAGGATATCCTACTTGGTGTTTGATTGGAAAAATAAATAAAAAAGAGTAAATATTTTACGTCATTTATTAACAACAAAGTATATTCATTTACAAAATGTATGAACATCTACATTGACATTTCGAAAGGACACAATGTGACATATTTAGTTCAAAAAAGAAAAGAGTTCGTTCACGTCTTCTTGTTGTTCTTCTTTTGATGATTCACCAGCGGAGACATGATGATGATCTTGGTGAACAGAAGAAGCAACAGCAGTATCAGCAACAGTATTACAGTCAGTAGCACAAAATGCAAATGGCGTATGGTTTTGAAGAAATGTCATTTGTACGGCGTGCATTAGCCAGTTTGCAGCATGTTGCACGCATTGTTGAACATTTATTCTGCAACATAAATGCGTCGTGTCCGGGGACGACGGTGATTGCGAAGGAGGCGAAGTAAGAGTCCTCCGTTGTCTTTTGAAGACAGGTGGTGTCGTTTGTTTCCTTCGATGACTTTCGCGTACTTTATTTTTATTTATTTTCTTCTTTGTCTTATGCGATGACTTACAGTGTTTCATGCAAGGATGAGCGCATTCATCGCTTTTGTTTTGAGCGCGCTTCTTTCGTCCCTCTTTTTTCTCGAACAACCTTATCTTCTTTTCTTCATTAGCTTTGTTGGAGACTTCTTCTTTTTCTTCTTCCTCTTCAAGAGAGAGAATACATGACGAAGAAGTGTCCCGCGCAATACTATTCTCTTCCGTTGTGTTCATGATTGAAGACAACTCGACAATGTGAGTGCGGCAAGCCATTTCACGCAATTTTTATACTTTGCGAACGAGTTCTGTGATTGGATGATAGTCCATGTGTCGTTCGTAAAAAATGAGACAAAAGGCAGACGTGTTAGCGGACACGTTCGAATTACATTCGAAAAAGATTTTAATATCCGATGCAGAGGCGATCGTCGGCTCCTCACGACGCGATAAATCAAAGATGACAAACGGACATATTTCTTTCACTCCGAGATGCGTAATACAAGAAATAGGTTGGCGATCCAGGTACGATTTTTCGAAATTTTTGAACATTTCGAACAATTCTGGTATATGCACACCATTCTTGTTCCATCCTATGCGCATGTCATGGTAAGGATAAAACTCGTCGTTGATGAAGAGTTTAATCGTTCTTAAATCGCACAGGTCGAATTCGCTAGGATTTTTTTTCAAATCGTTTCGACGGTCGGTTTGCAAAGCGAAGATAATGTATTGCGGATGCTCTGCTCCGCTGGTTGTTTTCACGGTCCACTCGTGACGTGTTGTAAGCGGTAAATTTGCTGATTCGTGGAGTTCGTACCTCGTGAATTTAATAGGTATACTCGTCCTACCGTTGAGAATGTTGTACATATGCATTTTACCGGCATCGCTGAGGTTGGCGTGCGGCATTCTCCAAACGATGCGCTGAATTTCTATTTTCGACGGCGTAGCTGCTCCCTCTTCCTTGGATAGAAGACAGTCGTTGTCTGTTCGAGTGCGAGTAAGAATGAGCTCGTGCTTCACGCCAGCCACAATGCGTCTGTGGTCCTCCGCGAACGGAAGGAAGAGTTTGAGGGGAATCCAGGCCACAAACGAACCGTCATCGTCAATTCGGTGAATGGCCATCGTCAATTCGGTGAATTCCTTCATTCGATGAATGGCCGGTAGAAGACAACTTCTCAAATGGCGACCACGCTGCGTAATGGAGTAATGCACGCTCTTCGGCGCTGAGGAGCGGCACGTTCTTCATGGTGGATGCGATGCCGGGATGACGCACGCTGTCGATGAGGACCTCATTGATCTCGTATCGAATTTCGGAAAATGAAAATGCGTAGGCGTTGTTGATAAAGTTGGCGGGGGTGCGCCCGCCACCGCTTGTTTTGAGCGCCTTTCCTTCGATGATGATAGCGCCTTTCCTTCGATTCGCACGGAACGGCGAAGGTGTCTTTGTTTTGTATCATAATGCGAATTTCATCGTTTGTATCATATCCGTTCGTATACGGAGTGTAGTGATGATAATTAAAGCCTTGAACGTTAATTTTTTAATCGAGGGGATATTGATGGAGGAGCACGTCTAAGAGATAGTCTTTGCTACCGGCGGTAGCGGGTTGCGATTTTTTGTCTTTTCATCTTCTCTGAGAACGTAGCCTAGCGCTTGCAGCAGCAGACGATTGGCGTGTGTTAATAAATTGGTAGGACAGAGTACAGTGTGCCGCGATCGAGGCACGACTCTCATTTTATATGTCATCGTGCGTGGTGCGAAGCAGCAACGTCACAACGAGTTCGGTGTCACTTCGCAACGGAATGAGCTGACCTTCAGGGTTCTCGAGTCTTATCGTTATATCATCAATCCAGTTGCGAGTGACGCGATGAAAGACTTTCTCCGGAGGTCTCACCTCAAAAATAGTAGACGGTCGCTTGTCAATGTAGAACTGATGAAGAACGTGAGCTCTTCGATTATTAATATATCCGCTTTCCACAACATTGCACGTGACGATAACGTTAAAGTCCTTGACGAGCGTGACGTTCTGGTCGGAGAAGACGAACTCACCGAAAGTCGTTGGGTGGACTTTGCGAGTGAATCCCAGCAGCGGTCCCACGCTGCCTGCGATATCGAAGTCAAGCCGAAAGGAAGTACTGATGCGACACTTTTGAGTATTCTCTTCGCCGTCCAATATGAAATGCATTTTTTTACCTGTATCTTTGAATTGCTCATGAAGAGCAGAATAGATATAAACATTAACGTCGTCGATTGTGTACGTGCCTGTCGGTAATTTCATGACGTAACTCTCATATGTTATGTCCTTTACCATCGTCGACTGGAACGGCGTAGTGTAAATCGTTACATCCTTCTTTAATGTTAGTCACCGTATGCGCCGTTTCAGAGACACCAGTGCAATTTCATGCGGCGTGTTACCGAGATCGATTGTTGGTGAGAAACGGACATGCACTTCCGCTCCTTTCCCGCTTAGCGTGTAGGTGCGCATCTTGTTGCGTTCACTGAGAAAGTGCTCCGCTCTCTGTCTCAAATACTCATTTTATTGTCCACTCATACAACAGAAATTGTAAACATAGTCTTCCGCAGTTCTCCGCATCAAATTGCTGAACTTGCGCCGTATTGTACGTCACATGCTTTCCGCGCATGTAGGACAAAAACTCCGGTGGTGGGGGTAGACCGAAGGAGTCGAAATAGTGCACTGATATTCCGTTTTACGAATGCGACGAAATGAGTGCCCTCTCCGCGTGCGTCATCGAGATTGATCACTCCGCATTCTCGTTCACGTGGCAGACCCCGGGGCAGACGGTCGCGGGTGAAGATACCGCGAAAATGCGGGAGACAGCAAATCGTTTCATTTCCTCGTGTGTAAGCGCTCGCCACGGCACCCCCACCTTCTCTAGTTTTTTGGACAGCGTCTCGTCTTCCTCGTGCGTCGCAATCGTAAAAGGACACCGCCTGTTTTTCTCCTTCTTCGCCTTTCCCGCGACATGCCCCTCCCCGCCTTCGCTTCCATTGCGGTGTTATGACGAATCATTTCTGCCAGTGTTCATTGTTAATTTTTCTTGTTATTGACCGCGTTCGCGATGGCCGACGCGCTGCCCGCCGCGGAAGCGAGGGCACCTAGAGCACCTATTAACAGCGGTAGAAAACCGCCTTTCTTGCGCCTCGTCTTCCGCCGCCGCCGTCTCATGCCGCTTCCGCTCGCTTCGCCCGCCGCCGGTTCGGTTTCTGATGCTATTCTTCTTCGTGTCGTTAGCGCTGGAGGGCGAAGTGTCGTGCACCTACGCGTTGATGTGACGCGACACTCTGTACGAGTACGAACCATTGCAAGTGCAGAACTAAAGAAAATGATATGCGTTGTCCACCTTTTATAGCAATTTAGCTTAGCAAATCCATGCTTTTATGGTATGTTATCAATGAACCTAAGGTAGTTTTGTATTTCAAAATTACAATCAATGGCACGTTGTTCTTATCCTTTACACTAGCATGACCATCTGACTGAGGTACATATTCAAATTGAAGACGGTCTCCCCTCGTACAATTAAAAGTGAGATTTCTTCGTAAAGTGCCTTTATTTTTTCCGTTTATCCAGAGATGGACACGTTCATGGGGTAGTGCCGAAACAATTTTTATTTTTGCAGTACATGCGACTTTATAAAAATTACCCCATCCATCTAAGATATAAAATTTAGTCGAATCAGGTTTTGTGTGGGGGGTTGCATCTAATACAATGGATGAAGATGGTAACGCCGCCGATGCTATTATCAAAGGGGTAACCTCCAAAGCTGGATATAAATTTTTTTGTTCAGCTGTCCAATCCGTTGTTCTTAATGACGTGATGACGTGAGAGAATACATGTGGAGATTCATTGAGCGTTTTACCAACGTAACGTCTTGTCGCTTCGTCGTCGAATAACATCGTCATCGTCGTCCGGAGATGATGTGAAGACTAATCTTCATCATGAAATACTTTTCCTTTTATCTCATGTTCCCAGACGTTTTTAAGATCGTTTTTAATCATGTTTTCAACATTTAGGATGACCTTCTTATATAGTTCATCTGCATAAGTGCGTGACGCTCTAAACGTCCCTGTCAGTCTTTCTCTAATTTTGCAACACGAGCATTAAAATGTTCAAGACGAAGACTGTCCGCGTGCGTTTTCACTTCTTTTAGAACCTCATCCAATTGTTCTTTATTCACGACGTCCGTCGGAGCCGTGCCCTTGCCCACCTTTCGAATGAGTTTATTGTGAAAATTGAAGTTCCCCGACGATCCGACCTGCGGAAGAATATCTAACAGGCCGGATGGGATTTTCTTTTCGTGAGCTTCCAACATGGTCTTAAATTCGTTTCTAGCCGTAGACACGAGCGACTCGGCATGCTCTCGTTCGGACTGTATTTGTTTTGAAAGTGCTAATACCGCTTGTTTCTCCGCCAACGCACTACGAAAAATCGAATGGTTTCCAATTGCTTCTGTTTTAGTATTCAACTTATCCAACTTGTCCTGCAAACTGTTGACTTTAGTCATGATGTCGTTGGCCAGATTCATGGTTTGTCCATCTAAATGGTAGATCATCTTTTCCATCTTGCCTTCCAATTCGGCACGGTGCTTCTTAACGCGTGCATCCATATCGCTCTTTATTGCCTCCTTCAAGGCATTCAGTTCTTTTTGAAGTTTATCGAGATCGTCTTTTATGATTCTCTTCGAGACGATCGCCTCTCGCATCTCTTCGTACTTCTTTTCAATCCGAACGAGTTCACCTTCCACGAAACTCTTTGAGGCGGTTTTCTCTTCCAGTTCTTTCAGTTCCGTTTCTACGAACGTCTTCGAAACGGGGTCTGTCTCGTCTTCCGCCGCCCCGGTGTTCTTGAGTCGTCGCTTTTCAAAATCATAATCGTATTCCACTCCGGCTTCATCGACCGCCACTCGCTTTCGTCGTTTTATATCAATCGATTCGATGGCGTGACGAATCTCTTCGTCTACGTAATGTTTGGGAACAGCATCGTCGAGCTCTTCGGGATGAGCTATCTGCGTGAGTCGCGCACCAAGAAAGACGTAATGTCCGTCTTTTTTTCAATCCACCCTCGTTCGTATCGATGCGCCCAAAGATGTTCATCTTTCAAAAACAAAAGCAACTATGAACAATTGCGTTTATTTCTTTCTCTATATAGTGTATTCGCTGACCTTGTAGACATTGAAACATTCATCAAAAATAATATAATATGTCGCGGTAGGACACGAACCAGCGCGCACGATACGCGCATTGACTAGTTACCCGAATTTACACTTGCACGCTGACCCCTGTGTTAGCGCGACACATTGGAAAAGAGAACGTTCTGGGCGAATAGTATTATTATTATTATTATTATAATGTCGTCCATAAAATTAAATTATTCAAACGCTGTGCATATTCACAGCGCTGCGCTGCGCTGCGGTGCGCTCGCGCTGGACGTCAACCGCAGGCGACTTCCTGCGCAGCTGCACGCTTCATTAGCGACGGGAAGTGTAAGCGAGCTACGACCGCGACCGGATACAACTTCCGGCAAATCGCTCGCTGGTTGTGCGCGAGTCTGAAGATCAAATACTTAGCACAGCACAGCAAATAAAATGTTTAAACTTTCAACAGTAATAATTGCAGTCCCCTTTGTCATAACGTGTTCACTTTTGAAAATCGTCAATTGCCAATGAATAAGCCATATTCAAACACCATATAAACACTTTACATGGATAACACCACGCCATTACCTCCACCGTCGTGAACATCGTTCCGCAAACGACGAAGCTGCCAATCGTGAACGTAATCGGATTGTTGAAGAACAATCACAGTGGAGATCATGGGAGTCGACACGGGGACCTCTTACCCGACAGCGTTCGAGCCCTCGTCGTCGGACCGTCGGGCTGCGGTAAGACGAACGTCGTCATGACATTGCTCACCACGTCGAACGGTCTCAAATTCGAAAACGTGTATTTGTATTCGACCACCGAAGGGCAGCCTATGTACGTGTTTTTAAAGGAAGTGTTGAAAGATATTATTCCTTTTCATTCCTTCACGCAACACGACAGTATCGTTCCCCCGTCCGAAGCGAAGCCCAGCAGTGTCTTCGTATTCGACGACATTGCGACGGAGAAGCAAGACTGTATAAAGGCATACTTCGCCACCGAACGTCATAAGCACACGGACGTGCTGTATCTCTGTCAGACATACACCAAAATTCCGAAACAACTCATTCGCGACAACGCTAATATGGTGATATTTTTCCAACAAGACGACAACAATTTGGAATTTATATACAACGAGCACGTCGGAAACGACTATCCTTCTTTCCGCGATTTTAAAGCCATGTGCTGTCGCGTGTGGAACGAAAAACCGTTTTCGTTTTGCGTCATTGACAAGACACGGTCGGTGAACAAGGGAAAATATCGGGCTTTGTTCAATCGCTTTATCGAAGTCGCACCATCTATATAATATCGTATTTCTTTTCATCCATCAAGTCGCAATATGGCGTATCTGCGGCCACATAGATATCGAAGAGGGAAGGGCTTTATCGGACGTTTCATTAATCGAGCTATCGATGCGCTTCCCTTTGAGTTACACATTCCCGGTGGCTATCAGTTTTGCGGACCGGGAACGCGACTCAGCGAACGCTTAGCGAGAGGCGATGCGGGCATCAATCCCCTAGATCGAGCGTGCAGGACGCACGACATTGCCTACCACGAACACAAAGATGGCGAAGAACGAAAAAAGCAGACGCGGTACTCGCGAAGCGAGCGTGGGAGAGGGTCGTGTCGAGTGACGCGAGTAGCGGCGAAAGAGCAGCGGCGCTCGGTGTGACCGGTGTGATGAAACTTAAATCTAAATTAGGAGGTGTGAAAAGAGGAAAAGTGGTGAGAAAACAAAAAAGAAGACAAGGAAGGAGAGGGGAAGAAGGAGGAGGAGGAAGCCTGGAGCAACGCGAAAATAAACATGATGAAATCAAACTGCTACAACAAAGCGGGGAAATCAAAGACACTCTTCAGACGAAAGCGAAACGCTTTCAGCAGACAGAGACAGCGAGTTCCTTACGGCGTAAACGCGCCCCGCATAACCGTTCTCCCCCTTCTATTCCACCCCATCCTACTACTCCGCAAGAAAGATTGAAAGTCGAAGTGGAAAAGACACGATCGATTATTCGAAATAAACCCAAAGCACTCCGCCGATTTGAATCAAACCGTGACGACTTCCTGAAGACCTATCTCACCACCCCCATGAAGAATGCATTCAAAGAAGGAACGAAAAAGCCGCCGTTCACATTATCCGCCCCCGGGAACAACAAAAAAGGTGTTGACCGGGGCGTGAACACGGAGGAGGAAGAGGACGTCAACGCTTCCTCCTCCTCCTCCTCCTCCTCCGCCTCCGGCCCGCTCGTTTTTAACATTGATGATTCTCACATAGAAGAAGCGGACGAAAGTTTTCAAAATTTAACACGTTCGCCTAGAAGCATAGGCGATTCCGCTTTCAACTCCACAGAGCCTTCGTGGTCGCAATATCTTCGCACGCTCTCGCAACAGGAAGGCGCTGATGTGGTTTCCGGACCGCATTTCCGTTCTCATTCCAGCAGCGGCGAGAGAACGCTCTACATCGGCCGTTCTCAAATGAAAATAGACGAAGGCGGCTACATTGACGTTGGTAAAGACAATTACGAAGCGCGCCCCGGCCTCCTCGAATTAATTTTCAAAAAAGAACCGAATCTCGCAGTTGTGCAAGAGAGAGACTGGAACGATTATAAGAAAATTCTCCGGCACTCCTTCGCCCACAGAGAAGGATATAATAGGAACTGTGATATACTGACCGATAACCTGTGGAAATATAATCATGTATTTGCGATTTTGTATTGCGTATTTCCCCCTCCTCCTTCTCCTGCTCCTCGTGCCTTAAGAGCAAACACGGCGGTGCAGCGAAAAGCGACAACACGATACCGGAAAAAAGCGGGAAAAGGTCTTCGCTTCGTGACCCCTCCTGACTATAAGTACTGGCGTGACCCCAACAAACTGGTGCGAAGGCTCCGTCTCTTACTCGCGTCGAAGGACGCCGGAAACAATGGACACGACGGGGAAATGGTAGAAATAGAGAACGAACTGCGAGATGCTGGTATTATTATTCTGTAGACAGTTGGTGGAACATGAAGAGAAAGAACGCTACTTTGAATGTGCGAGAAGGGTTAGCGAGAGAAATACATGCACCAGCACGCCGTCGTTACACTAGACGACGAGTGATTACAAAAGGGCTCGACGACCTATGGCAGGCGGATTTGGTGGAGATGCAGCCGTTCGCGAAATCGAATCGGGGCATGCGGTACATTTTGACCGTGATCGACGTCTACTCCAAGTACGCTTGGGCGGAAGCGCTTAAGAAAAAGACGGGGGAAGAAGTGGCGAAGGCCTTTACGCGCATTCTCAAGCGCGCGCGGCCCAGGAAGCCTACGCTCTTACAAACGGACGCCGGTACGGAATTTTACAACAGCACTGTTGCCAAGTGGTTCCGCGCGCGTGGCATTCGACATTATTCTACGTTTTCCATCATCAAGGCATCTGTCGTTGAGCGTTTCAATCGCACTCTCAAAGAGCGCATGTGGAGACGTTTCTCCGCTGAGGGCACACGTTGCTGGACGTGCATGCTTCCCTCGCTTATCGAAGACTACAATAACACAAAACATAGAACGATCGGCATGAAACCAAAAGACGTGAAGGACAACAGATTAATGGAAACGGTTTACGCCAACGTGAAAACTATCGACAAGCGACAATTGAAAAAATTTCGTGTCGGCGACCTCGTCCGCGTGAGCACGTACAAGAGCTCACCGTTCCGGAAGGGCTACGAAGCGCGGTGGGGCACCGAACCCTTAAAAATCGATCGCATTCATCTTTCCGTTCCCGTTACGTATTCGCTCGTCGACCTTCACGGCAAAGCGATTACGGGTCGATTCTACGCACAAGAAATGCAACGCACGCGATTTCCAGAAGAGTACTTGGTGGAGCGCGTCGTTCGCAAAAAGGGACCGATGCGTCTCGTAAAATGGCTCGAGTTTGACGATCGGCACAATTCGTGGGTGCATGAACGTGACATGGTTACGTAAGAAACGGTTGCGCTGGCTTGTCCTTATTAGAAACGATAAGAACACTCCACGCAAACAGGATGTTGTGATGCAACACGGCGGAAACAGGATGTGGTCGACATCTACGTTATATTCTCAGTGTTCTTTCGTTTTAAATCAGTCGCTTCAGAACGGTGTATGCGAGTAGATGAGTCATTGTGATTTTCTGTTTGCTGCACTATGTGGAGTTTGTTTGATACTTTTTGTCCTCGCTTTAAACATTCTCGCGATCTAAACATGCGAGAGTGGAAAGAGAACGAGGAGGAGGAGGAGGAGCGACCGTGGGACGAAGACGATCCCATCTCGACCGTCGACGTAGCCACCAACACCGACGAGGCGCGAACCTGGGACAAGGACAACGCCTCTTCTTTTTCCCTCGAATTACCGACGCCGCCGGCCATCGACCCACCAACGCCACCCGCGCTGACGGCTTCGCCTTCTTCTTCTTCATACGGACCGACGCCGACGCCGACTCCATCGTCTCGCCACGTCTACCGCCGCGAACGAAAAATTAGAAAAATCACTGCGATCGCTGACCTCCAAGGCTTTTGGAAAGACGGAGCGTTTATTTTGAAAACGCTGACTGTGTTGCGCATACCAAGTAACTTTGAAGACATTGACAAATATAAAATCCTCACGTTGACATTTAAAGCACCCTGTGAGATTGAAGAACTCAGAGCACGCGATCGACGGTCTAAACAATGGATTGAGCAACACCACCACCGTACGCCCTGGCAATGCGGAAACATTCCGTATGCGTGTAGACACGAAGCGATTCGAAAAGCCGTTGACGGTATTGACAAAATATTCGTCAAAGGAGGGCAAAAAACACATTGGCTACGTGAATACGTTCAATGTTACGTGGTGGACTTGGTGTTGTTCAACTGTCCGAACATCGGTACGTGTGTGAAGTTTTACCGCGAACTCTATGCTACAGACGTGACGTGGCGACTTACTACGTCTTTGCTGCAGGAGAAAGAAACACTCAACGTTCTATCCCTCATGCATTGGCTCTCTACTAATCGAACAGACTTGATCCACAACGATGAGCATCCCATTCGTCACGAATGACGCAAACAGGATGCCGCGACCGCACTTCCTATTCGTACTTCCTGTTCCCAGCGAGTATAAGACAAATACAATTCAATAAGATAAGCATAGTCAGTGAAAGAAGGCCATATGGATCACATCATCAAAATCAGCAACAAGGAAAACCTGGGTCGCGGCGAGGAGCTTCAACTGATTGTCGCCAACGCTAAAAGAGAACAACTCCGAGACACCAACGACGCCATCCAAAAATATTACACTGTGCGTCCGCGCAGACTCGCATCGCTCGACGACGAGAGTCTTCAGCATCTACCTGTCGCATTTCTTTGCCATACCTCAGCATCGTCAGACGTGCGTGACGTCTTCAGCCGACTTCCGGAAAACGTTCAAAATCTAGCCTGCATTCGCGAACTTCTGCCCTGCCTCAAACATTACAACACCGGGTGCACGCAGATCGACGGACCGGCGCCGGCGATACGGAACTGCATGGCTTGCCGCCAAGGGATGCAGGAACGAGTGTAACCACACACACATAACATGGATTGGGTAGACTGTATAATGATTATTGGAACTGTCTTTCAATTGATCATGGTGACTTGAGCTCTCGTGTGCTTCCTTTTGTGAACTTTGTGAGAACCATCATGGATTCTACCCCCACGCCCCTTTCCACAGTGAGCAGTCATGACCTTCCATCTGATTTTATTTGTCCCATCTGCCATAATAATGACATTCGTCTATGGATACAAACTGCAATCATATCTTTTGTAAAATTTGCATTGAAAAATGGATGGGAAAACAAGCTGAAAAGGAAAAAGCACAAATATGTCCCATGTGCCGTTTCGTCTTGGTGCCCAAACCACCATCCTCGAGGGGTGAAGAGGAGGAGGAGGAAGAAGATCATGCAACAGAGACAATGGAGGAAGAAGAAGATGAAGAGGAGTATGAAGAACATGTTCTATTAGCCATGCATAGATTTTTTAGTCGACCTTTCCTCCGCACCGTCGCACGATCGATCAACGCCGCACTGAGACTGGACTCCCCATGCTACACAGCAGTTCTCGACTTGCAGCGACGAACCAGTCTTGATTTTAGCGTGCGATTTATTGAATCATGCGATTTGGATGATATCTGCGGGCAAGACGTATTTTTGGTGGGGATCGATGTCCCTCCTCCACCTGACATGAACTGAGAGAAGGTGGTGAGGGGGAGAAAGATTAGAGACGTGATTCAGAGTGGGGTGAGAGCACATGCTATAAGAGGAAGAGTGACAAGAGCGGATGTATCAGTACTACGAAACAGCCTGAGCGAGACATGTGCGACAACGACTATTACGCGGAAGAGCAGGAGGAGGGGGAGGAAGAGGAGGTGTGCGACAATCCAGAGGAAGAACACAGCTGTGGAGACGGCGCCGTTGTTGAAAACATGCAACAACGACGAGACGATGCTCCCATCAGGGCGTACGTGGACGCACGCTTCCGGCAAGTATTTCAAGCGAGCGAGGATGTACGCGGCGATCTACAAACGCTGATTGCCAATCAGGCAAAGTGTCTACGGCAATGGCAAGACGCTGGGCCCTTCAACGCCGATCTGTTTCGAATTACAAACGTCGGTCAACCTTCAGAGCCACGTGACGCTACAAACAAAACGTACGTCGATCGCCATGTGAATGACATTCACAAACATCTCGAAAAAATTCCAAAATTACGCATCACCAAACATGGCAACCTCAACATGCAAAATGCACGCATCGTCAACCTAGCATTGCCCACCCACAAAGACGATGCGGTCTCAAAACGCTACGTCGACGACGCAATGCAGTATCAACGGGATTTCATCAATCGCAACACTCTTCGTCGCACCGGGGAAAACCGTGAAGACTACCATTTTAAGGTAAACGCCTCACCAACGTCGCCGACCCCGTCGAAGAAAACGACGCCGTCAATCTCAAGGTACTATGACGCCTTCTCAACATTGCGTCCGTGTGAAAGAGAGACTGTCAACAATCCTCATGTATTTTTCAATGTAGAGAAGCTCAAACAATGTATATGTTGTGATCAATAAATGCATGTTCTACCCTACTCACTGGTGTTCGTTTTGTCATTTATTCTTTTTCCACCCTCTTGTCACCACCGTGCAGGGAAAAAATAAAATCCTCTCCTCTCCCCGCTCCCTTTTTTGTTTTGCATCCCTTAGTGTTTTTCGTTTGCAGAGGTTGGTACATAGGGTAGGCAGGCAGGCAGGCTGTTGGGGGCCGTGACGTCACGCCCTCCACGCAGCTGGCGGCGGCGACGAGACGACCTTCGCAAGGCCGCCGCCGGTCGCATTGGCCGCAAGGTCGCATTGGCTGTCGCCACCGGATGCTAACCGCAAGGCCGCGGCCTTGCGCTCGCACCGGATGTTGACATCCGGTGACCAGCTGTTTGCAGTCGGCATTTGTTTTTGTTTACACCGGATGTCAACATCCGCTGATAAGAGACGGCCGATTCTGCCTCACCGGATGTTGTGAGGCCGTATCGGCCGTTTACATCTACTTCAACTAAATTACATTTTACATTTTTCTTGGCAATTTTATGAATAAAGCGGTGAAAATTCGCTTTCGTGAAGGCGAATATTTCAATTCTGAAGAAATTGCGAAATTGATCGTATTATTGATATTAGGGTTGTGGACCGCCCAGGTTTTTTGGAGATTTCTCGAAGTTTTCCACCGCCATGATCAGGACCAATAGCACCAAAACATTATATAAATTTTTTTTAATTTAAAAACTAAACAAAAGCGTTTCTAACTCATGTAGAACAATCAGCATATGTAAAAATTAAATGTTGGCCGATAACACTTAATTGAGGGGTCTATTTTTAAAATGGGACTTCCATTCTAGTCTGTTTTGAGAAAAACAAAAAATGTCATATCATTTGTTTAAAAAATTCTGCTGCTAAATGTTTGGGATTAATGCTCTTGGCTAGTGAAAGTAAAAGCAATAGAATAAGATAATTCAGGAATATCTTGTCATTATGAAGAAAGTTGTGCTAAAAATTTGAAAAAGTCTCATTTTAAAATTTAATTTAAATATTTTGTTTTGTATTTTTTATTAAAACGTATTTTTCTCTGAAAGCAAACTTGTTTTCATTAAATATTTTTACAAGAGTTTTAATTATTTCCTTTCGATTTCAAAATACCATGTGACATTTTTCATCAAATATGAATATCAGCGGCCCCAAACTCCTGATTTTCACAATACTAATCATATTTAGTATCAGCTTGGTCAATGCTTAGGCCAGTGAGATTCCTATATAATGATAAATTTTCTGGATTGGAAATTGCGTACTTTGCAACGAAATGAAGATTATGGAAAGATCGCGTTCTGATATTATCACATTATTATGAAGCCCTCCAGAGGCGTTTTGTTACAAATAATTTTATAGAATGACGCTTAACTGCAATGGATCCTTATTGAAATCAATATTTAATTTTTCACCAAAGGTGGAAAAGTTGCGTTTTGAAACTAGACCCCTCAATTCGCTGATTCTCGCAATGTTAGAACAATGTTGCATTTATTTCAGTAGAATTGACATTTGATGCATTAACGCTCTGGAGAGAGGAGATAACGCTCTGGCATTGCCTGCATCCGTTCGTCATTTTAATAAGTGATGTGAAAGGAAAGAATCTGAATGTTTTCCGCACACAATACGGTGGCAGGTGTCGTAGATAACATTGTCAAGCAACATAAGATAGCCTCAGTAATAATAATAATAATAATAATAATAATAATAATAATAATAATAATAATAATAATAATAATAATAATAATAAATACATTTGAGAAAATCAGAGTAGAAATGTCGGTGAAATATAAGATTCAACAAAAATGCCTAAATGTTTTGTGCTGGCAGTTTTAAGAAGGCACGCGGCACTGTTCGGACGGTCTTGCAAGTCGCTCCTGCATTATTGAACGAAATCACACTCCACACAAGAAATTTGAAAAAATGCACTATCTGATGAGTATATATGTCACTAATAAATATCTACCCACTGTCACTGGCTAAACGCAGTTGAGAGATTTTTGAGGCAAATGTGTTCAGAAAGCGATCCATACACCGCCCGCGAGCGCGATGCATTGATAAATCGAGTGGAAAACGAACTTTAATATACTGCACGATTATTTTTACTTTTACAAAAAAAAATATTTTTATCCCCTAGAGCGCCAAAACTGACCATGAAAATGCGCTCGCAAAATAAAAAAAATCACTATCAATAGGAAGACAAGAGAAGATACATCACGCATCAAGAAGGAATTCTAGCAACTCGAATTCATTTCCAATTTGTTCAGTTACCCATTTATCAGGATAAGTTCAACTGTTGTGGGGAAAAAGTATATTCAAAATTTGAATTAAAGCTAACCGTTATTTTTGTCGGGGAATGCACAAACTGCATTATTCTTTTTATTTATTATCTGTTTAACAGTCGTGTGTGTACAGGTACTCTCTCCTATTACGGGCCACCCCCATAACATCTAAATGGTTCACGATATCGAAATGTAGTTTTCGCTCAACAATGTGAAATCATGAGGCAAGTAATATGACGTAGAGATATTGTACGAAATATTTTTAGTGTCTGAGAAATTTAATAATCTTTATTTTTTTTAATGGAACTATGTATTTATCTCACTAGCAATAGATAGATAATAAGCAGACACATGCAATGATGTAACACATGTAAATGTTTTGATAGTATTTTGTATAAACTTATACTTTCCTTCGTGTTATTTTAAATTAAAACAACAAGATTTCCTATAGCAACCCTTTCAAATGCCTCATTTGCAGAAGGTCGCCTTCGCGGCGCCGGCACTTTAACGGGGAGAGGCCGCGAAGGTCACGTTCGCCGAAAGCGACAGTTGCAACGGCAGCTGCAGAAAAAAAATGTTTAATTTAAAATCTCAGGTCAGAAAGTATACTTAAATGCACAAACTACTATCAAAATATTAACATATGTTACATCATTGCTTTTTTATGATCTATCTATTGCTAGTAAGAAAAATATGTTGTTCAATTTAAAAAATTAAAGAGGATTAAATTTGTCGAAAAATAAAATTATTTCAAACAATATCTCTACACCATACCACTTCCCCTCTGATTCCTCATTGTTGAGGGAAAACTGTAAGTGGATATCGGGAACCGTATAGAAGTTATGAGGGTTACACATAGTTCGTGGAACTCAATCAATCCAAATGTATTTCAGAAATTCGTGTTTTATTCCGTTTGATAGATGCCAGTTATCAACATTATTTGTTATTGTCTAAGTATGTTAGAGTCATTTCAAACGTTGTCCGAAATTTGGCACAGTAATATTTATGCAAGTAATTGAAATACTGAAGTATTCGGTTGGCTCATTGGTACAATCGTTTCTTCCAAAACTCTACGCAGCGCTATCAAATCCAGTACTTTCCCGATTTTTTTTATTATCTGTGATTTTTTTGTCAAATGAACTAACTGTATTACAGTACAGTACTCTCTCTATAGTGTAAATAAATTATTATTTTGATTTTAAAACTAAATAACTCTGAAAATGCTGCTTATTTTTATGAATATTTGTTTTTAATGCTCCAAATTTTTAATTTTTTTCTAGTTTTTTTACATTAATTGTTTATTCATAAATATCTTATTCTAGAAAATACAAGGAATACATAAATAAGGAATCCAAAACCCCTCAGATTCTGCTACCGCTCATCCTACGTGGGGAGAATCCACAAGTCTCGCTGCATTGTATTGACTGTGAGCGACCTCCTCCAGGCTTCTTGGATAAGATGCCAGAGCAAATCGGTGTTGTTAGGTCCCGGATCAGGTCAGTTTTCGGCCGTGGTGCGTCTTGTATCTGCCCAAAGATTTTCAATAGATATCAAGTCTGGTGCGCATGGTGGCCAGACAGCAACCTGAATATCTTGTTTCTCCGCACACCACAATTGAACCAGAGTCGACATATGAATAGGAGACTGGTCGTGTTGGAATTGAATTATACCCTCGGGGTGCAATTGTCTTACTGCTGAGATCGTGATATCTTACAGTATGTGGATGCACTGAGCGGCATTTAAGTGGCCTTCGATTGAATGGATCATTCCAATCCCACGAGATGACATTCAGCCCCAAACTACTACTGAGAAACGACCTGACCTGGGTACTTGCTTTACGTACCGAGAATCATAGTGGCTTCCTTAGGGTCTGAAAACGCGAACGGGTCCATCATTTGTGGAGGAGAATATACTCTCATCAGAGAAAATATCGTCAGCCCTGGCTCTCGTGTCGCTTGACTCTGGTGAGCCATGTCGAATAATGAATACGGAGTAGTTCAATGTGCTAAGCCGCAATTTTTCTTTTCTTGCCAAGTGGCAACGCTGCAGAACCCCTTTATCTCTTTTTGACCTGGAATCGAAAACAGAAGTACTGCAAAGGACAGATACAAGTCGGTAGTACTGTGAGAGTACTTACGAGAGAAAATCAATAATCTCTCTCAACAAAAGAAATGAGTTTATTCCACTGACTCATAAACTAGAATATTGTGAGCAAGCAAAAAGACATCACTAATATGGCTAATTGGCAGTCTGATGTTTAACTTGAAGCAGTCATATCATTTTGTGCTATTATTAAACGAATTGTCTTTCCGAGCCTTTACGAATGCAATTTCATGGTTTTGTTTGAAAAAGAGTGAAAGTAATACGCAATATTTTAACATTATTTTTATTCGCCATTTAAGATTATCTATAAGATAATAGCAGATTATATTAGTTTGGTCTCAATTCCCCAAGTACACACCTCCTATTACCACTTTTTTATAATTGTTGTTTGCATTCCTTATTCGCGATCGCGAATTTTGCCTAAATTATGCATAACATTGACTAGAAAAATGTAAGATGTAATTTGGCGGATTTGGCGGTTTTTTTGGCACTGTAGAATGGATAAAATATCTACGTATACTGTGAATCGAACACGCTGCTCCACGAGTGCTAGAAGAACACTTCGCACTGAGCCATTCTGTGCACTTTTAACACTCTTCTTATAATAACACATTTTATATTAACGAACCATGAAAGAAACATTACGTTCACAAAAATTAATGTCAATTCAGTTTCACTGGCAGGAATCACGAAAGTCTCTTTCTTCTGTATTACTACTATTTAGCACTCAATGGATGTTACAGTACGCTCTCCAATAAAATAAATTTAAACTTTATAGTTCGATCTACGGAACGTAGTTTCGAAAATAAACGTTAGATAGCGCTGTCGGCAAGCAGGGATGTCCAGAGCTATCAACCTGTCGGCCCAAGGCATTTTCGACACGAAACGTAATGTTTCCAAGAGTGTACATCATTGTTTATTATTTACAAAAGAAACGAATATATTTGTACGGAAAGAAAAATTAGCGCAGATATAAAGAGCAGACAAAATGTGTAGTTTTGGGTGCTTTTTTATTCCTGTGTTAATATTTCTCCCCCCATATATATATATATATATATATATATATATATATATATATATTGTGTATTGAGACGTCACGGCATACGTCACTCCGATGTGCGTGCAACAGAACGACGACGTAAAGGCAAGGTGGGCAGTGTAGTGGGGAGGAGCGGTGGGGAGGCTGGTAGGCAGTGCGAGGAGGGGCAATGGAGGGAGCGAGGAGCCGGTGGGCCCAGCAGGGGTCAGTTGGGTTCGGAGAACAGATCGAGACAGTAGACTTTGAGGGTTAGTTTCTAAGACGGGGTCTGGACGCAGTTTCTTCGAGACGTGGTTTTAAACCAGGATTTCGCTTCCTAGAACGAAGTTCGGGCGCCATTTTCAGACCGGACGTGGTTCTCAATTACAGACCGCGGCAAAGGGAGGTTTGAAACCGCGGCTGTAGCTGAAAAGTGACTGGGAAAATAGAGTATTTTCAGCGATTTGAGGAGTTTCGGCGGAGAATAAACCTCCATAGAGCACTGCATCCGCCAACGAGGGTCTTGCGGGATCGTAGCAACCCTCTCGAAAATTTTACAGAAAAAGAATTTCGAAGAAGGTATCGTTTTTCAAAAGAAACGACGATTTACTTGGCGGAGATGCTGCGACCTAACCTACAACACCAAGACAGAAGAGGCTTGGGGTTACCAGTGATCCTTCAGCTCCTGATAGTTTTGAGGTTAGTAATTGCCGTTTCACATGTATTTTCTTTATTATATTTTTACATGCTAATTGAATGCGAATGCCACCCAACAATACAAGCCAACGCATAAAACTTGTATGGTGTGTGTTGTTATGTATAGAGAGAAGAAAGAAACAAAACTGCCCATAATCTGTCTCCTCCTCCTCACAATTTCAAAATTTAATCAAGGAATATGCTAATACTGTTAAATCATATGTAGCTGTTACCATAATTATCATGTACTGCTAGTATTACTATTAGTAGTGTCATTACTATTATTATTTTATAAGTAATATTATCTATTATATTTATTGCCGGTCCGGGTGGCCGAGATCGCTAAGGCAGTAGTGCCGTAGCGATCTCGGACCGAAGGGTCGCGGGTTCGAGTCCCGCCTCGGGCATGGTTGTATTGTGTTCGTCCTTTCACCTCCTATCATCATCATATATCATATCATCCCCACGTGGGTTGGCGTCAGGAAGGGCATCCGGCCGTAAAACTTTCGCCAAAACCAGAAAAACAGCGACCCCTTAAAGGGAAAAGCTGAAGAAGAAAAAAAAAAAAAAAATTATCTATTATATTTATTATTATTATTATTATTATTATTATTATTATTAAGTAGTGGCAGTAAAATTACTATACCAAAATGAAACGGTACAAATCTTGAAATAAGTATTTTAAATTAAATTAAAGTAAGTTAAATGTTCAACTATTTTGCTACTAAAAATAATTATCTACTACGTAATATCTTGTTAGATCTGTAACGAGTATTGTAGTATAATCTCTAGGCCAATGACCCCATCTTGAACAGGTTTTCTGTCCAGTTGCCCTGGTCCTTTCAGCAAATGCTGAGATGGCCGCTTGTTTTAATGCTGGACAATAAATGTAACTTCACTCGCTGTACTCAAGAAGATGTATGCAACTGTACTCCCCCTCTCTCTCTCTCTCTCTCTCTCTCTCTCTCTCTCTCTCTCTATATATATATATATATATATATATATATATATATATATATTATGACGTACCTGGTGATGCCGGTACTTTCACTGCAATAAATTACTAAAGGAGGGTATCTTTTTCGTGAATGGGTCCCTATGAGGAGTCGACATAGCATTGGGAAAGTTAATTAGTAAATGTGGTACAATCATAAACAGGATTTATTCACAAACCAAATCTGTTAATTACATGATTTATAACACCTATACACTTTGCCTTGGTACCAAGATCAGATTTAACATGAGTTTTTATCATACCTTGGGGCCCCAACAAATACCTCCGTTGTTTGGATTACGGTTCGCATCGGCAGGGGTCGCCGACCTTCACATCAGCTTGGCGCAGTCGGCGGCTGGTGGTGTAGCGGTCGCCTCGGCTGACGGCCTCTTGAATCCCTCGGGCTTGGCTCCTGGTACTTCGGCGTCGCACTTCCTTCTAATTATCTTTCATCGTTTTGATATAACTAGCTAACACGCGGCCACTGCACGTATCGGCGTCAGTTTCGCCACACACAGTTCTGGTATTGTTCTCACTGCATCAACTAGCACAAGCGCGATTTACTGTTCTCCTAGCACTGATCTCTTATATTTATCACTTTCCCGGCCTCTACCTAACATGCCTATTGTTCTTGCGTTGGCTAATATTCTATAATACCCGCCGCGTGCTTTCTTTGTCCATGCGAAGCGGCGAGCTTCTCACAACACGTCTGCAGCCAACGACAACTTCTCCGCGACTCTCGCCGGCCGCATGCCGGACACCTCCTTCGGCGACGGTCGACTCGACCCAACTGTCGTAACGGCTGAATCCCCTGCCGCTCCACGCTTGGTTCGTAACGGTCGTTCCCACGCTGTGTTCGCGGCAGCGACGGCGGCGGCGGCGGGCCTCCCCACTGCCGTCCGTCGCGTCTGCCGCCTGTACTACGCAGTCCAAAATGAACTCAAATTTCTTATGCTAATGTTTCTAATTAACATAAGGAAACATTCTATGTTTCAATATATATATATATATATATATATATATATATATATATATATATATATATTATTTTTGTTTCGGCCAACTAGGACCACACAGGGCAAGCAACTGCAATTACCGTGGCTCAGTTTTTCATTTAATATCACGGTGGCAGGTGCTTGCGAACTCTTCTTTGGGGGGACCAGCATTAAGCTGGATCCGATTTTTATCCCCCAGGGTTGTTAGTCCTGGGGGTATGAAAGATGAAATGATGATGATAATGAGGGGTGAAAGGACGACACACTCATACAAACACACACAAATACACCCATGCCCGAGGTGGGACTCGAACCCGCGATCTTCTGGTCCGAGACCACTCCGGCACTACTGCCTTAGCGATCTCGGCCATCTGATCGGCTATATATATATATATATATATATATATATATATATATATATATATATATATATATATATATTGAAACGCGGAAAGCGTTTCCCTACGCAATTACAGACAATTAATATAAGAGTATAATTATTACTCATTTGAACTGCGCAGTATAGCGGCAGGTGCGAGCCAGCGGTGGGGGATTTGCGAACGCTACCGCCGCCGTTGCCCAGCGAAGGGGGGGACTTTCGGCCGTTACAGGTGGCGACGGTTGAAGGAGAAGCCGCGTGGCAGTTGCAAAATGAGTTGCGAGTAGACGCCGAGTGGCGACGGTTGGGCAGTCACGGAGAGTGAGTGGCAGAGGAAATACGGACGGTTGTAGACAGAGTGAAGCACTGCCAATGATGAAGGACATTTAATAGTATTAGATGTGTATCATTACTGATTAGGAGCCGGTAATTTATAGCATAGTGTAAGGAACGCTGGCACGAAGTGTGATCACGTGCATAGTAATTGCGAGAGGGAAGTTGAACAAAACCAAGGAGGGGCGCAGTAATAATTCAAGTGCGTGGTGTGAACGCAATGGACATCTACGAGACGCTGTAATTGCACGTGTGGGAGCGAAAGCGGAAACATCCGAGGTTGCGGCCGAGGGACTCTCATCGCCTCTTCCGCAGATCAGCGCGGCACGTGTCTACGTCATTTGCAGCCCGAGGACGCCGAGCCGCGGTGGAGATCAACCGTCGCCGTCGCCGGGGTGAGGAACCACCACGGTCGAATTGTTAACGGGGCCCCAAGGTATGTTAAGATTACACGGTTAACAAAATCTTGGTACCAAGTCATTGAAGTCTTCTGTAATTGATTAGGTGTATTGAACATTCAACTATGAATAAATTGTATTTCTGCTTATACAAAATTTTACTTTGACGCACCAATATATTATCAATTTCCTCTAATGACCCATTCACGAGCAAGATACCCGTCCTTTAGAACCTTTAGATTTGCAGTGAAAAGTACCGACCAACAGGTACGTCACAGCTGGCGCCCGAACAGTGTATGCACTGATAGGTACGTCACAGCTGAGGCATTACCAGGTACGTCACAATATATATATATATATATATATATATATATATATATATATAGAGAGAGAGAGAGAGAGAGAGAGAGAGATTTGGCTCGTCATACACGATTGTAATTGTATATGTGACTCAATAATTATTATTTATTATATTACAAATATGTTGCTTTGCAACAAAATAAAATCAAAGAAATAAATTATTTGGCCTTCTTTGCAGATTTTACGTCACTGGAGCATTTCAAATTGTAATAGGAGACCTGGAGGGCATACATGAAAGTCAAGTGTGCCGCTTAATTCAGAATGTCTCTGAAGTTATATGTTCATGGATGCGCAAATACATATATTCCCCCCACAGACGTGATCACCCCAGAGTGAAGCAACGGTTCTCAGAGCTATCACGGTATATTATACTAACTTATATATTTCCTTGCACATACTACCCAAGGGGAATACTTGGGCAAAATGAATTTATATTTTATTTCACTGATTTCCTTATTGTACTCTCTTTCACTAGGCATAGATTTGTATATGAATTGTTTCTTCATAAACTATTACATTTCTTACACACTTACAAGTCAATTAACAAAAACATTGTTTTCATTTTTATTTATATTTTATAGAATTTGTTTCTGAATTCACTTACAATTTAATCATCAGTTCTTATAAAAAATAAAATGAATATCCTCAGGCTTGAAAACAGCCCATTAGTTGAAATAAGTTTTTAACTCCTAGTTCATATTACAAAAAGAAATTCACCACCATATTCCTAATATATTTAAACGTTTATTTATTTTATTTTCTTACAATGCAGTTTTTAAAACGTTTAACTATGTTACTTTGTAATACGATACTCCAATTGGAGGAGAAAGAAAATGTATATATTTATTATGAAATTCTGTTAATACAGTAAAAATTTTCCTGGGATCATTGAAGCAATAGATCGCACCCATTTCCGGATAGTGTGTCCAAGGAAGGAGGAATCAGAGAGATACTGCAATTGAAAAATATGCTACTCAATCAACTGCCAGGTAAAATAAAAATAGTTTTGTTATTTTATAATTTCATTGAAAGTGCTTTTATAATTGTATTGAGAAAAACATGAATTTTGGATTTCCAGGTAATTTGTGATACTAATATAAAAATCACAAATATTGTGGCAAGATGGCCTGGCTCATGGCATGACAGTAGAATTTTTCCAAATTCGGTAATAAAAGAGGTGTCGGAGAGTGGCATCTTCTCTGTACACCTAATTGGGGACAGTGGTTATGCAAGCTCTAGGTACCTACTGACCCCTGTTGTAAATGAAAGAACACCTGCTGAGAGAAGGTATAATGTGGCACATAAAAGTGCCAGAAATGTAATAGAGTTTTTGGCAGCTGGAAGAAGAGATTCCCCTGCCTCCACTACACGTTGCGCACTAAGGTGTCAACCACATTAAAAATTATTGTAGCTTCACAATATTGCTGTTGAGAGAACAGAGGAAGAATTCAATGAGGCTTTAGAAGAGGAGGAAGTAGTAATAGAAGCAGATGAAGCTGATTGTCCTGAAGGTCTAAGGTGGAGAGAACATTTTATTAGAACTCATTTTACCTAAATAAAAAAACTTGAACAGATGACTACATTGTTTTTCTTTTGCAATCCTTGAAATTGTTCATTTTTTCCAGGAAAAATTAAATTCTCTAATTTTAGTCTTGCAAGTGATTTTTCTGATCCATATACTTTAGACATGAAGCTTAACAAATCTAGGTATGTATAAATATGGTTACATATGTCTATGTTACATGAACCTTAAGAGGCTGGGCTTGGATTGTTATGTAAAATCACGTTCATAATGCCTGTTTCAAAGTTTTATTTTGCATGTTTGAAATTCCCATTCAATGTAATTTCATAGTTATACTAAGTTTCATTGTATACTTAACGATAATGTAACGACCTGCATATTTTAGGGTTGGTATTATTTCCCTCAATGCAAGTGAAACTTGAATTAAAAAATGAGTTGATATTCTCTTTTTACTTCTGTAATTCCTTTTAATATGTTGCTCACTTGCAAATGAATTATTATGCAAAACTTAAGATATTCACAGAACATTACAACTGAAGCCTATCGACACGTTTCCTGCTTTGCAGGAAAAGGGCCTCCCTCTAAAATCCTATTAATTTGAATACAGGCTATAAATTGGTCATTAGGTATCAACTCTAATATAGAGTATCATATAATCTTAAACTCACATGAAATAACTAATTTTGGCTGAATATTCATGGCCCTCTTTCAGGTCGTATTCAAGTAAACAGGACAATCATGATTTCTTGAATTCTAATATATTTCAAAATCTTGAAATAGAGTAAATGATAGGATGACAAACATTTGGTACCAATTAAGTGTATAAATTTGTCCTCCATAATTAAAGAAAAGATGCACATCCCAATGCTTGATGTTTGTACATACCTATCTTACATAGGGAACAATAGCCCTCCATCTCCATATACTGTGACATCAACTATTCCATTTGTCTACCTTGTTCAAAGGTCTAATACACACTAATATGAATTAATATATTTATTACAGATCTTCAACTGATGACGTAAATATCAAAAGGAGAAAAACAGTTCAAAATGTCAAAAGGAGAAAAAACCAGTTCAATACTGTACTGGGATTTATACAATTCTGGCGCTGGCAGTATCACCTGTTGAGTTTCATCCAATCGGGAGCTTAAACATCACCATAGTGATGGAACTATCTGAATAAAACTCAACGGCTGATACCTGCTAGAGGCAAAGTTGTGGAAATCACAGTACACACTTCAAATATCAATTCCATTAAGTGAAATATTCAACATTCTTTTTCCTGGCAATTATATTGCATAAACCCTACAACTAGTTATAGAGCAGTGGGGAATAATTTACATGTGCTGTCTACTACTTCAAACAAGATTGTAATTCCAGAGTATACACAACATTACAAGTGATTAGGATTCTGGAATATGAAAGGAGGTAGATGTTGAAGGACCTAGGCAAGGTTCATTTCATAAAATTACAATGGTTAATGCAAATTAAATTTAATTTTTTTCTTTTTTATTATTGTACATTTGCATTTACTCGCATGTAATTTTCTTAATTTAATTCTTCCAACTCCAAAACCCGCATTTGCATCTCATGATCTTTAATTTCCATCTCCATTCTTTTGGCAATGTCGCCCAATTTTTGCAGGTGCTCTTTTTGAGCCATCTGGAGCTGCTGCTCCAGATGATTTTCTACTGAAAAAAGTCAGCTATTAAATTTAGATTTGTAGTTACTTATTTCCTCAAGTGTTGAATTCATCATTCAATTCATTAAAACATTTATATTTCATAATTGTCCATCAAAACAAAGTTTTACTTACTTCTTTTGTGGGACTCGGCCTGACCTCCTTTCATTTTCAGGGGGTACCGCTTTCACTTGCACTTCTGGCAACAGCCTCTACAACCCCCTCAACTACTTCAATTTGAATTTGCCCTTCCTGTGCCACATGAATTAAGAAACCATGAATGAGAATTTGGAAGTTGTATTTTATGTAGAGAAAACATATCACCAACAAAGCTTTACCAAAATAATACCTGAAAGGCCGCGGCATCATTATCATGATCCATTGGCAATGGATCCACTGAAGATTCCAGCATCCCTGATACAATTTCCTCCTCAGGGTCCACATTAAAATTTGAGGCAGGCGATCTACCCGTCTTTCTTGGCTCGCTCCTCATGGCATCAATCTTCTCCTTGGTGGAAATTTTCAGACGCTTCCACAACCCTAAACAGAAATATACGTACATAATAGTCAACACTTCAAAGTATTAAATATGAACTATACTTGCATAAACGTGCGCACACTTCTCAAATGCTTGAGCAATATAAATTTCCTGTACTAGAATAGGCATGCTGCATGGAATAAATTTTGCATTAGTACTTTCTCCATTTGGACTTATTCAGTAGTTCTCGGCTGTTATTATTTTATGGTTAATGCGCACGGCTCCATGATTTGTAAAATTATCTCAAAACTTTTTTACTCACCACGAATTTGTTCCTCTGTACGTGGAGCTCTTTTATTCTTCTACGCTTATTTTCTGTCAGGCTCTTTTCTTATTTTTTTTTAATCTCTCCTCCATAGCTCTTATCCGCTATAACAGGATATTTCTGGCAAATTTCTGCCAGTAACGATCTCTCACTCTTCTCATAAAGAGCCATTTTGAACTAAACAAACACGCCAGTTTTAATATTTATTCTATTACATTACAATAAAGTATGATAATATAGAATAATTACAATCGGTCGGAACGTTACCTTGCAATCACACTTCTCTTTTCACTTTCGCTTTCACTTCACTATTTTTGCTGCACGGGGACGCCACAAACCAAACACTGACCAGAACACAATTACACACAACAACGACTGCAATACGACTGAAGGAAAATCCGCGAGGTAAACAGAGGACGACCGAAATGCGCATCCACAAAGGCAGCGTTGCCAGACCGATTGAGGAAACCATGGCTTGAAAACGGGGTCTCGCCAGACAACGTTGAAACTCCATCTTGGTAAGCCAACGCAGCAATGGTGTGCGGGTTGGAGGTCGAAGAATCGATTTTTACAATAAACAATCTGTTTGTGAGAAAACTTTCGATAACCTTTTGTAAGAAGTCCGGAACTCCTAGTTGTCGCATTTCATATATTAGAACCGAGTGCCAAATTCTGTCATACGCCTGACATCCATTATTCTTTTGATGATAGCCTTGCGCTACGGCTTTAGTTAGTCGTAGTAGTTGATGCGTGGTTGAGTGATTGGTCCTGAAAGCGAATTGAAAAGACGGATTAGCGTTGGTAGAATTGAAGAATTTAATAAGCCTAGACAGTATTAGTTTTTCAAACATTTTAGATATGGTTGGCAAGAGACTAATGGGTCTGTAGTTTTCAACACATGCTGGGTTTTTACCAGCTTTGCAGAAAAGAATTATTACTTCCTTCCTCCACGCAGAGGGATAATAATGAAGCCTTAAAGCCGCATTGAATATTGCCTTCAGAGCTGCTATAGATCTCCAGTTTAACATTTTCATGCACACGGTATTTATGCCGTCAATTCCTGGTGCTTTCTTAATTTTCAATGCTAAATCAATGCCCGAATATACTTAATATAAAAAATTTTGGTTTTTTTCATTTAATACTTTGAAATGTATATTTTATTCTTCTGTAAATTAACTTTTCAAAAAATAAATATTTAATTTAAAAATTGCATTTTTTTCAAAACAAAATTTCTACATGAACTCCATGAGATAATAATTTGAAAAAAACCTATTTCTTGTTCAATTTTCTATAGAATAAAAGAAAAGTGACCAGTGCGTAAGTACAGTTTAAAAATATCTATTATAAGTATGAGGGCGCGCTCTCCCTCCCCAAGCATTAACGAATTGCGTTCGGTCAGTCTTTGATTCAAGAGGAATAAATAGAATTTCTGAAAAACAATAAAAACAATGACCGTCTGATTGAATAGGGTTTCAAAAAATATTACTGTCTCCCAAGTTCATTCTGTCCCCAGAAGGGATGGCAGACAGCGAAACGAATTCACCAGCACTATTCCTTTTGTCAGCGAAACAAATTTTAATGCTGGGTCCCTTTGCATCGTAAGGATGGGGCACCCCCCTGACTTTGCTCGTCAAATACAACAGACCACTTGTCAGGGGACACGAGTACCATTTTCTGAACATCAGTCGGATTACGCATCTTGTGAAGTGAAAAGTGTTCGAATTTGTACTGTGAATCGAGTGTGCACTGCAACAGGAGTGGCGGTCACCGCACGAGATCCGAGAGATACTTCAATCCGTTTTTCTAGCCACAATTTCAAAAAGAGAAAATCTCTAAGACGCGTAAACAGCAATTTAGTAGTGAAATTTGATTTAGGAGTGTCATATTTGCGAATTTGTCATTCATGTTGGAAAAAAGTGAGTCGGCCCCCAAAATGGCTCTCTGTTAGTGAAGAGTGCGTCGAGCTCAATGACCCCCGCGACATGAACGAAAGTAGCGAAACGTCCGGTGAAAATAGTGAAAATCATTGAAAAACAAGGAAATGACTTTTTGAAGTTCTTCAGACGGTTCGTGAAGTATCTGCGAAACGAACGTAGAGGAGATAAATAAGAGCTTATTAGCAATAGGAGAAACCCCCGTCAAGAAAAGAAAATTGCAACAAAAACGGTATCCCCATGAGAAATTTCAGAAAGTACAAAGTGCAGAAGCAGATGGGATTTTTCAATTAGAAGATCCTTCGACGTCCATTGAAAAATAAGACAATAAATATATTATTAAGAAACTAATCGTTTACTTTCACTCAATAGATGACAAGATATTGAAAATTCTATTTTAGATAATTTTTGAAAATTGGACATACAATAAAATTAAACACTTCGAAGCAACAGACGACATGACAAAAGTGGCTAAAAAGTTAGCTGACGAAAATTGATTTTTTCCCAGGTCTGAAAGTAAACTCGATAAGGCATTACAACTGTATATTATGACGAAAGTTCAGGAATTCTATAGATCAGAAGAAGTTAGTAGGGTAATGGCTGGGAAGAGGAATTTTGTTAGTGTGAAAGAAGACTAATATCCTGAAAAGAAAATAGGTTTGTAAATTTGCATCCCTGAGCCAAAATTATGCGTTTTACGAGAAGCTAATGGAACTCACACGATTTGTGTATACCATGAAAATATTAAGTTAATGACAGATGGGATACATATTTTTAGCTTAAGAAAAAATTCTGGTCTGGTTATTAAAAACTACAAAGATACATTGGCGTACATTACTTGCAATCCATCAATATCTTGTTATTTTAAGGAATGTTCAAACCCAGAACCTATCAACTTAATCAACAAAATTAAGGAAGAATTTGACGCAGAAGTTATTCAACAAATAACTTATAGATAGTGGATTACAGTTGATCGCAACAACTTGAAGACTTCAATCCTCAACAGATGAATTTTCTGACAAACTTCTCTCTTTATTACCCCACGTTTTTGTAGCTCAGCAATGAAATTTGTTTTTGATACAATACAAAGAAGAATTACAATTCGACAATTGCATTATAATGGTAGATTTTTCTGGAAAATATTCCTTTATTGTTCAAGATTCAGTTCAAAGAGTGCATTGGAACAATAACCAAGCCACAATACATCCCTTCGTAGTCTATTACAAAGTATACGTAGTATATTACAAAGAAGAAATTCTCACAAAGATTTTGTTGTAGTTTCAGAATATATTAAACACGATTTCGATTCTTTTCATCTTTTTCAGAGTAACGAGAATTTTGAAAGAAGTGAAGAAAATTATTTACTTCTGTGAGAGTTTAAGTGCATAATACAAAAATCGAAACATTCTAAGAGTTTGCCCCCATGAAGATGATTTTGGAGTCCGTGCTGAATGGCATTTTTTGCGACATCCAACGATAAAGGACCATGCGATGGCATTGGAGGAACTGTTTAGAGACATGCCACACGGGCCAGTCTACAACCAGGTCAAGATCCAATTACAATGCAGAAGAAACAATTTGATTGGGCAAAAAGTAGTATTTCAAATATTTCGTTTATTATTGTTTTTTAGAAACACACAGTCATCACAGTGAACATTTTAAGTCTAGGTTTAAAAATTTAAAGCCAATAACTGGAACATTAAAAATACATTCTCTTACTCCTGTGCCACCAACTGAAGCTAGGGTGATTTTCTTTCGCTGCAGAAGGGGAACAAGTATATTTGAAGTGACTTTGAATTAAAAGACAAAATAATTTTAAAATGTCAGTCAAAATGTGCATCAAAAATCCGGTATTGAATAACCAAATATAATCGTGAAGTTGTATCACCTCATGAAGAAAAATTATTACATCATCCAAAGGAACTGCTGGCCAGTAACACAAGAAACGTGTCTGTTGCAGCAATGTACTATACATTGGTTCGTAAAATGTTTTATATTTTTTTAAGTTACTGAGATCTCACTTTGATTTCTTCTGGAGTTGTCAACCATACTCTAATGTACAATGTAGATTTCACGGCCGGTTTCTACATCATAATTAATTGGACCACGGTCTACAACCCGGAAACAACAAATTATGATAATCTAATGTGTTTATAAATATTTTTAAAATTTTGCCTCATTGAGTTTACAAAAATATTCAATTTTCAAAATTTATTATTCTTTAATGGAAATTTGGGAAGATAAATATTTTGCAAAATCTAATAAATAAGTATTTTTTTAAAGTTTCGAATGGAATTTAAATGGATGTTTTATAATTAGTGCATTTAGATTTGTGATACTTTAAATTTAGTGATGCGCGTCATGTTTGGCAAATTTCAAAATGCAATATTTCCAAATATATTAAAGTTAGAATGAAATGAAAGTACCCATGTTAATATATTTAATCCATATAATAAATAGAAAAAATAGAATAAAATTAAGAATATGAAGGACAAATTTTGGTCTTTTTTAATCAATTTGACGTGGAATGGCTCATTTGGGAAGCATTTTTTTAAAATACTGCCTTATACATCTTAGCATGTTCTTTTTCATAGCCGTTAAAAATTGTCACTTTGTACATCATTCAAAAGTTTCTCGACACTTCTCGCTCTGCATGCAATATGGTGGCCCGAGTCTGATATTGCTTTTCTAATGAAGTTCCTGTGCTGCTGTCACGTGATTCGTGACGAAAACTGGCCCTGCGCAGAACGAGCAAAAATCGGTGCGACGGAAGAACTCACCCATGAATTTCCACCATGGCTCACCCATCTCTTTCCAACATGCATTATATTATATTACACATAATGTATCACCACCAATGGTTAATGTTGGTGCTTGTGTCGTGTAAAGAGCTAATCTTACAATAAGTGTGTGGAAATTGATAAACTATCTAAATATAGTATTCTAGATGGAACATATTCACTGTTATTGAAGAGTTAGGTGCAAAAGTGAAAGCGTCTTGTGAAATTTGTATGGCTGTCAAATATACAATAATGGTTTCTACAATGAGACCAATAATTTTAAAGCACACTTAAAGCTAAAAATAATAATCAGTAATATTTTACTTACTACACTATTGTGTAGAGAGAAAGTTATGTACGAGTAATGCTGCGCGAAAAAACGGCGTTCTTTCGGCAGAATAACTCTTATTACAGGGCCCTTCTAACGAAAATGTAGATAAACACAGTTAATAAATTTAAGGAAATATTCTCGAACACGTGGTGTAGCCAGAACCGAAAAAGCGAATGTCGGCAAAAGTCTGTCTGTCCTTCCATCTGCGTACAACGCTAGCGGTTAAACCGTTCAGCCGATGTTCTGCAAAATTGAAATTATCCAATCGATCTGGCTGATGTCTCGACCTCTTAAATTTGAAGCCGATATTTTGGGAGTACTTTACATGAATCTTTGGGATATTTTCAAAATTTTCAAATAAATGGCTGCATAGTTTTTTATTCAATGATGTTGGATAGTGTAAAAGACGTTTAAGAGAATGGAGAAGGTGTCATTTTTGCTGAAAACCCTGATTTCTTTAATATTGTCAAATTTTAAAATATTTTCCGCGTCTTCCTACAACTCCAATTAACAAGATAGAGCTTTTTCTCTTAATGAAATCTGTTCCTTACAGATAAATTTTGAAATAATGTCATGTAAAATTTTTCAAAAATTTGAGTACTTTTCGCGTAATTGTGGTTGAAAGTATGGGTGAGAAAGAACTAGATGTTTTAGCACCACTAGTTCATTATTAGTTTGAATTTAACTTGTCATCCTTTTTACTACGGAACTGATAATTTCTTTACACACTTTAGAGAATTAAATTTGATGTGATTTTGAGAACTATACAAATTAGTGGTCCAGAATTGCAAATGCACATAGGAGGAACATGAACAGCACTGAGAATAGTGATAATAATGCCAAGAGGATGAAATAAACAAGCTTAACACCTCAATTTTTCAATACGTAGGAAAAGGAAACTCGTATCAATTACAATTACAAGAAGAAGCATTAGAGATTCAATGTTTGAAAAACTACTAGTGTTGAAACAGTACGTGTCCAGTTGGAAACAATTGTAAACCAAACCAAGTTTTGAGAAATAAATGGTGAAACTGGATCACTATTATTTGTATTTTGTATTTTCAAAAGTATTTTGCATCTAAAATACTTTTATGGAAGTATTTTGAATTTTCTATCTGAAATACTTTTTTCAAGCATTTTGTCTAACTCTGTATTTAGTGATTATGGTTATTTTCTACCTGAATTTTTCTACCCTTAAGTGATTATTTTTTGCTCAAAATGTGAAATATCCTTTGTACAATCTTAATTACTTATTCTTATGTTTTGTTTCAAGATCTCATTAATATCTTGTGGTATGACACCACATTAAATAGAGTTGAAGTAATACACAATTTCATTTCAACCCTTCAACTTTTAAGTAAAAAAACCTGAAAATAAGGAAGAAAGGAAAGAGTTCAGGAAAACTTGAATAAGTTTTGTGAAACAGTTTTCGCCTGAACACGGTAGCGAGCGGACGTGCGCCGAGCGCTCTCCTTCACGGGCGACTTCAGTGAGATAAGTTTAGCAGAGTCAACTCTACGAGTTCAGTGTACAGTGTGTATTGACAATGTTTTCAAGTGGCTCCCCTGATACGGGGCAGCACATCGCTAGAGCAGTGGAAGCATTAAATCATCACAGTGAATTCAGTGATATTAATTCAACACCAATGAATGGTCAAGGTACAAGTGGCCCCGTGGGGCAAAACAGTGATATAATTAACTTACAAATACAAAAAAATGCGCAGCAAAAATTAGAGCAACATCAATATTTAATGAATCAGGATTCACAATTGATGCAGATCAATCAACAACAACTACTTATGAGAGATCAAACAGGTTTCTATACAGCACATCACCAGGGCCAGCCCTGGGAACTTCATGGAACACAACCACAGCAATGGACTCAACAACTACAAGGTCCGGGGTCGTCTGGAACAACCTCAAATAAAACCGTGAGTACCCTAGAGTGGCAACAACCTCGAAAAAGAAAAATCACGCCTACACTGACCAGCACATACCAACTCCCTCGAATGTTAGTGCGCCAGTGTTTACGCATAAAAATCAATATGCAGTATTAGAAGACAGATCAGAAGTTGAAACTCCTAAAAAGCCCCCCATAGATCATAACATACCGCCAATATTCGTGCAAAGTGTTACCAATGTATCGAAATTAATAGAATTTCTTAAACTACAAGTAAAAGACGAGGATTTTAATTACAAAATGTACAGCGAGGATGTAAAAGTGCTACCGAAAACCATTGAAGCTTACAGAGCAATAATTAAGCAACTTGACGAATCCGAGGCCAAATACCACACTTATCAACCAAAGAAAGATAGAGCATTTCGTGTAGTGCTTCGATACCTGCATCCGTCAGCAAACATAGAAGAAGTAAAAGCTGAACTCAAATCCAAGGGTCACACCGTTCGTAATATGCACAATGTACTTCATCGAGTAAGCAAAAGCCGCTATCGCTCTTTTTTATAGACTTAGAACCAAGTGCAAACAATGCAGAAATCTACAATATCGACACACTTGTAAATGCAGAAATAGAATTTGAAGCACCGTACAAAAAGAAAATTCCAGTGCAATGCCATCGCTGCCAAGAGTATGGTCACACGAAGAAATACTGTAAAGCAACTCCAAGGTGCGTGAAATGCGGTGAAGAACACTTCACAGACGAATGCAAAAAAGATGCAACGCAGCCGGCAACATGCGCGCTATGTTCGCGAAGCCATCCAGCCAACTATAAAGGCTGCCAAGTGTATCAAGATTACGTTAATAAAAGTAACAAGCACAGAAAAGAAACAGACACCATCGACAAGAAGAAACAAAAAGTGCCAAACGCCTCAGATTTCCCTCCCTTCCCAGTTCGCCACTTTCAACCCAATCCCTTCTCTCGTACAGCATCTTTTCAAAACTCAACATACGCTGTACCCTACAATCAAAACCAAACAGATCTCTGCAAAATAATAGAAACCTCATTCCAAAAGTTTGAAAGCATCCTTAAACAACAACCTGAACAAATTGGGGCTTTGCTCAACCTACTGACGTCATTAGTATCCAAGATGCATTAAATGGCACCAAGAATTAAAATTATTCTCTGGAACGCAAACGGTTTAATCCAACATCGAAGAGACCTCGTAACTATTCTCAAAGAAAAATATATAGATATTATGCTAATATCCGAAACTCACTTCACTGAAAAATCCTACTTAAAGATACCGGGATATGATATATATAATACCAAGCACCCGGACGGTACAGCGCATGGAGGAACTGCTATAATAATTCGAAACACAATCAAACATTACGAAATGAACGAATATAAAACTGAAGAAATACAAGCAACATCTGTAATGGTGACAGAAGGTCAAGCTTTACTGACGATAATATCTGTATACTGCCCGCCCAAACATAGAATAACAGAACAAAAATTTGAAGACTTTATAAATACACTAGGATCAAGATTCATAGCTGGAGGCGACTTCAGTGCAAAAAACCAGCATTGGGGCTCACGACTCAACACACTACAAGGAAAAAATCTTTTTAAAGTAACAAACAGACTTAATATTTCTACTATATCGACTGGTGAACCTACGTACTGGCCCACCGACGTCAATAAGCTTCCTGACCTCCTAGACTTCTACTTAGCAAATGGTGTGCATTTTGGTACAGTAGAAGTAAAATCTTGCTACGACCTTTCTTCAGACCACACCCCAGTAGAAATGACCATCAGTTCAAATATATCTGAAAGAAACTATCCTCTAAAACTAACAAGTAACAAGACAAACTGGAACAAGTACCGCGATTACGTGAACAATAAACTATCTGCAAACCAGTCCAGGGTTCCAGGGAGTCCAGGGTTTGACCTTATTACCGGCAAGATGTTGCAGGAAATGCCAAGTAAAGGATATGAACTCGTAACAAGCATATTCAACGCGATACTTCGAAATAGTCATTATCCTTGTCAATGGAAATACGCTCAAATAATTGCGATCGTGAAACCAGGAAAGACTGCCACGGAAGTTACATCGTACCGACCTATTAGCCTGATACCAGTCCTATCAAAAGTATTTGAAAAACTTCTCTTACAGCGCCTCAAGCCTATAATTAAAGAAGTGATTCCTGACTTTCAATTCGGCTTTCGAGAGGGACACTCAACAATAGAACAGACCCATCGTATTGTAAACACAATTTCTCAAAGCCTGGAAAAAGAGCTATATTGTTCTGCAGCATTCCTAGACATACAACAAGCATTCGACAAGGTATGGTATGAAGGAATTCAATTTAAAATAAAAAAAACTTCTCCCGCACTCCTACTATTTACTTCTCAAATCATATCTTTGCGATCGCCTATTTCAAGTGAAATATCAGGACGCTCTATCGGAATTCCAACCTATTTCTGCAGGAGTGCCACAAGGAAGTGTTCTTGGACCTTTTTTATCTTATATCAACTTCAGATTTACCAACAACAGAAAGAACTACAATAGCCACCTTTGCAGACGACACAGCTATTCTTTCTGCAAATGAAGACCCCTCCTGCGCATCACAACATCTTCAAGAACATCTAAACAAAATCGAAGATTGGAGTCATTGTTGGCGAGTCACCGTAAATGAAACAAAATCAAAACATATAACATTTTCACTAAGAAGAGAAAACTGCCCAAAAGTAAAACTAAACAACACAGAACTTCACGAAGCTGATTCAATCAAATATCTTGGACTGCATTTGGATAGACGCCTGACTTGGAAAACCCACATCAAAACTAAGAGAAAAGAAGCGCAGCTTAAAGTCCTCAAATTGTCATGGCTAATAAACAGACAATCAAAGCTGTCCTTGCATAACAAAATACAGATTTATAAAACTGTAATCAAACCAACATGGACATGTGGTATTGAATTGTGGGGCTCTTCCAGTAAATCGAATCTAGAAATTCTAAAAAGATTCGAAGCTAAAACACTAAGAAAACTATGCAACGCACCATGGTACGTGACAAACAAGACGATATACAGAGACCTCGACATCGTCCCGCTGGAGGAAGTAATCGCCACGAAGAGCCTAGCATACCAGAGAAGATTGTACAACCACCCAAATCACCTCTCAACAAGCCTTCTAGATACCAGTGAGCATGTGTATAGACTGCGGAGAGAGTATTTTAGATCTGCCATACCGATTTTGTAAATGAGATATTTCAATGTCATAAAACGTTCACGTCGTAAATGTATCTGTTGACACCATTTGCTTATTGTTGCGATAGGAACAGATTGTAAATTATGCAGAAAATAAAATTAAAAAAAAAGTTTTGTGAAAATTTGGAATTCTTTTCGTATCTTCAGATGCATACTTAGGTCAGCTTCCCTTACCCTTGGGCTGCGTGACCTTCCGGGGCGGACTGTTACATTCAAATTCCGTTAAATATGAGTCGCAAAATATCAAAATTACTTAAAAAGCGCTTATCTAAAATATGACGATATGTTTATCATTGGATTTATCTTTTTACGCTCGTCATGATAGACTAAAATATGTAGAGAAATATGAAAAAAGTGATAAATTAGCGAATACATGTATCGAAAAGCCCCATTTCCTCGTGCATATACGTGAAAACTGAATTGCGACGACTTCAATCGATCAAAAGTGATAGGAGATGCAAAACGTGACGTGCATTACGTGACGTACTCTGTATAATTATAATTATTTATGGTTTAATTTTGCCGGCCCCAAACAGTGTCGCCCGGAGCGGGCTTCCCCTGCCGCCACCCCCTGCCGTTCAGTGGCGGATCCAGAGGGGACCACGGAGGCCACGGCCCCCTCCAATAGGCTTAGGGTTTTGTTTGTTTCATTCTTCCTTTGGCAACGTGCATTTAAATATTTATTTACGCTAGAATTATGTGATTATTGAAAATTAATATAGAATCATACATACATTACAAAAATAATAAACAATATAATAACAAATGTTTATTATTTAACAAAATCTATGACGGTCCCTCCAAACTGATCGGGCGGATCTACCCCTGACTACGCTACGTCACTACTGGCCGCGTCCAGGTGGGCTCAAAAAGTATTGTTTCGTTATCGCGGTAACAACACAAATATGCGTTTTGTGTCAGTGCAGCCTCATGTAATGATGTTATATTGCAACAGACACATAGGTAATGCTTTCAGCCTTATTATGAAGATGACGTCGGCAATAAATTTAATGTTGGCACCTCTATATACGTTGCAAACTTTCGAGTGTGGATATACTTGTATGTCTGACTGTCTGCACTTGGCGCGACAGCCCGCAAACGGACCAGGGCCTGCCAGCAACGTCCCGGCCTCGCGGCCATGGGGTTAAGCGGTACGTGTGGTAAGCATGAAGCCATCCCTACGCCGTTTCTGGTTTTCTCAACCTGAGAAGTGAGTTTTCTCATCGTCACACAGCAATATATACACTATTTGATCAAAAGTATCCTGACACCTCCAAAATCGTTTTATTTTGTGGGCGTGGCGGGGGCTTTCACCCCTTGTTGTTTTGTGTGACACTATCACGACACAGGCCCAGGTTGATGTTTGAAACACTTACTTGCTTCCCACTGTTGAAGAGCAATTCGGTGTTGGCGATTGCATCTTTCAACACGAACAAGCACCTGCTCATACTGCACGGTCTCTGGCGAGGTGGTTACACGACGTAATACGGTCTCTGACGAAGTAATAATGTACAACTGTACAAATATATTTGATAAATTTGTTATTTTGAACTCTGATGATGTGATCTGGCCAAACATTGTTTCAGCAGTTTTAAGTACATTTAGATAATAAATTAATTGAATATATTCTTTGTGCAGTTATAGCATTTATAAAAGCTATTTCCTTTTGTAATTATTATTTCTTCTTCAAAAAGGCTTACATTGTTTCCTGATTCCTGATATTTTGCCTATTTGAACTTTGTTGAACACTGCGAGACCTGCAAGTAGTAATTAGAAGTTCAATAAAATAACAAGAATGTGCATAAGTTCAATGGATTTTAATTATTCCTCTTGATCATAGTCCATATTCTAAAGGAGTAAGCACTGCATGAAATATATTTATTACACGAGGCTACGTGCTTCTTCCAAAATGTTCATGTGCACACACGTCTGATTTTTACTCTGTGAGCAGATTGACGACATCTCAGATGCAAAACTGGTCTCTTCATAAATTGAAATAAATCCATCAAGGGTTTTTCTCAAATCGATTCCCCATTTATGTTTTACAAATGCTATCACATTTGTTCATTTTCCTGTCTCTGGTTTTCATGCCTGCGAAACTGTTATCAGATTACTGTAATTGAGTTGTATTGTATTAATTTATTAAGACCTGTGTTTCACTGGAGCCAATTGCAACTTGCAGCACAGAGCTAAGAGTAAGTGAAGGTTAAATCTAATAAATTAGTTTCATGAAATGTAAAAAATTGAAACTTTCATATATTTATTGTTGTGCGCTACAAGTTGCTAATGACGTAAGTGAAGCAAGGGACCAAATACATTAATACAAAGAAATGCATTAACATCAATCGTATTTAAAAATACTCAGTATAATTTAATTTCGCTTATTTTTGTTTTGTTTTTTTGTTGGATAGGGAAGAGATATCACTAAATATGAAATTATTTCATATTTAATCTTAATGTCTGAAATTCTATTCAGCAACTGCTTTTAGTGTCAAGTTTAAAAAAAATAATTGGAGTGCTTTCACATTTTGCATTAAAAAATTAATGTAACAATTTCTGGATTCAAATTTACAATTAAAAGGTACAAGGCAAATCTGACATGACGCCTACGGTGCGTCAACCACAAAAATAGATGGGCCAAATTTTACTATTAATTCTCGTAGGGAGAACCGTATTTCAATGAGCAGCAACCATTCCTTTTTCAGTGCGAAAATCAGAGCAGCCGCCCACTAGAAATCTCCTCCAGACAGCATCAGAACTCGACCTGTTGTGCATCCTAATATTTGATGGCTGTGCGGAACCTTATAGAGTAGAGTCCCCTCTTTTTGTTACTGGAAATTACGCACGCCTCGCCGACGAGCGTCGCGACTCACCCACCCAGGTTGCTCAAGACGCAAAACTTTCATCCGCAATCCGCGGCGCCACCCGCGCCGATGACCGAGCGGGGGAGGACCACGTGATCTCGCGGCCCAAGGGAGGCCACTGCGGGCTCTACTCTGGCTCATTGCGATGGACGATGGCCGATCATTCCGAGGGAGGAGACGAGGGAGTAATCATGCGAAGACGGAGCCGCAAGGACGGCGGCGGGCTCATGAACGCGGGCTCGCGCATTGCCGCGAGACGCCGCGCCTACCTGCCAGGCTGCCATCGCCACATCGCCGGTCGCTCATGTGTCACCTGGGCTAGGTCGCATGCTGGACAATAGGCGTGAGGGGTGAACTCTACGGCCAATGACTGCCAGAGCGCCCGAACTCGGGCTAGGACCAGTGACGGGCAGAGGCGCGACCACCACCGTCTTGGGCCACGCCGCCGACGCCCGGGGGAGCCGCCAATAGCGCCCGAGACGCCAGGACGCCGCCCGCTGTCCCACGCATTCTTCGGGAGGGGGAGGGCTAGGGAAGCTGCCACCGCCGCCTCCACCGAACCATGCTGCGCTGGGCTCTCCGAGAGGGCCACCGCTTGCGCCTCTGCAGGTCCTCAACTCCGGGGCCGACTTCGAACCCGCTTGAGGGTCCGTACAATGACCCGAGAGGGCATGAGAATTAAGTGAAGATAAGTTAGGTTAAGGAAATTACTTCTGTAATTGGAGGCCTCACCTCACAATGAAGTTAGAATTAAATTTCATTTCTTAAACATAGGATGAGTTTCAATGCATTGATACATGGAAAAGCCATTCACGCATGCATCCCCTCATAATATCAGACTGAGCAACCGGAACAACGCTGCAGACAGGAAATCAGACGAACAGGTGAGTCGGGTTACCCTAGGATTCACACCCTCTACGGAGAGTTGGCGCAGTGCCAGTTGGTCAGGTCGAACAGATTAAAGTTCACAAAAGGGTACGTGTGTTACAATATCGATGTCATCATTGGTGCAAAACAACTATTCAAGTCTCTTTAGTGCTTGATAGATTAACAATGTTTCACGTTTAGTTAGTTGGCTTTGTTTCGCTACTGATATTACAGTTTAAATTCTCATTAAACTTTTGTCTTTTACAATTAATAATTCAATATATTTTAAAATCTCTTTTATTTCTAATATAAAGTCATGTCATTAAAATGTTTTGAAGGATTTTCGTTCAAGTGGTATGCTAACTTTTCCATTTTTGTAGGTGGTAAGATCTGAAGAAAAGTTGAGACTCCCTGCCGAAATTCCGTCTTGGTATTAAAACAAAATTAGGAAAAATAACTTTGTCCTCCATGATCTTCACACTCACAGCCGACTGGCAAAACTCTGAGAGTCGAGGTCAGTCGTCCGTTGGAAGATAGCTCCCCTTTCGTGCGACATTCAGTATTCGAACCGAGTACACCAAATATTCAACAAAACTCCAACACCATGAAAAACCCACATATTTAAATTTTGAAGTGCTATGGAGTATTAGACAAAGTGTTTTAGAGACGATTTGCGTCAAGGGTTTTCGTGACCTCGACGCTTCCCGCAGTGGGCAAACCATTGCAACGGCAGCGCCAGGACGTCTGTCACCCGGTGTCAGGTTTTTTGCGCGTTCGTTCTTTTACAAGTGATGGCAGGGGCCATATCCGTTGCTTTCTTTTAGTTTTAAGGTACTGTAACATGCGTTCTTAATAATTGTACCAAAGTTATTTGTAAGAATATTGTAAACGAATTATTAATTAATTAGCGCTATTTTTAAGAAAATTGAAAAATAAACTTACATATGGTGTACTTGGTGACATTTTGATACACCAAACGTTTTGGCATCTTTTATTAACTTCATTATTGTTAAAAGTTCGTTTATAACGCAAAAGCGAAGTGTATTTATTTATTTACTTTTCCCATATCGAGATAATATTTTCAAGGTGCCATATCTTTGCTATAATTATATTTGGATTATCCATGCATGTGTTCGACTTCGTCATTCTGAACCTGCCATGTAAACATAGTTTTTAGCATGCCCTCCGAAGCAACTGGGACCCTGAAGGCAGGCTGACAGTTGTGGCGCGGCGGGTAAGCTGGTAAAATTTCATGCCAATCAGAGTCTCCATCACGACTAGTGTTACATGTAAGCGCTGCATGAGAAGTGTTCTACGTAACAGTTCTACGTAAGTGCTGTAATGCTATCAAATGCTTGGACGAACTTTAGGTATCTAGCTAGAGTCAAAACTCTTGCCACTTTCGGGACTCGAACCCCAGGACCTCCCGGGCAGAGGCACAGTTAAATTGACAGCAGTTGATGACTTGAGCCACCTCTGCCGGTCTCTTCTTCTATACCAAAAGATGGCTGCCACCTAGCTGTACCCAGCCTGTTTTGCAGTTTTCATATTTTCCGACCATGTTGTGAACATTTATGAGTGATCCACGTTGCTTGGGCAGTAAGTATTTTCAATTTTATTTATTTGATATTATTTGTTTGTTTTTTCACTAAATTCACTGTATTTCTTTTCTTCAACTTATGTTAATGTTTCAATTTTCTCCTCCTTGCTAGAGACCCACTGAGGATGGGAAAAGTGTTTCCCGAAAGTTAACTCTGGGTGATGATTAATAAAATTTTAAAACTTTTTGTGGATGATTATTTACTTTACCATATTATTTATAGTAAATATCTCGAAGTGTCCGCAAAGCGTGATTTGTAAACAAACTTTGATTTTAAGGAGCATAATTTGGAGCGCTTCTACTTTGTTTTCTTTCTTTCAGCGCCTTCCCCCTTTGCCGAAAGGTCGCCTCAACTAGCAGCGGGCCACACCGGTGACCCGCAGAGAAGTGTCTGGTCAGGGAACGCCGAGGGGCCGGCCACTCGAGCAGCACTAATCTAGAGAAGGCAGCGCCAGCTCAACTTGCCATGCGTAAGCGGGTGGGCGGCCGCGCCCTCTGCCATCGCAGTAGCGCTCCTTGCCAACGCGAGGTGGCTAGGCCGATGTAGGGACCCTTCATGTTTTCAAGACAACAATGATTCTATAAAAATAAAAATTCGATGTGTAAAACATCGATGTATTGAATTCGATGTTTTTAGAACATCGATGTTTTGTGATCGATGTTTTGTTCATGGATTTTCATAATCACAATTTTGTAAAAGTTAAAATATGAAAAATAACTAACTTTGTACTACTTTCAACAAACAGGCTGGGAGAGATAGCTCAAGGGCATGAGCTATTGTCACTGCAGTCTTTCTTACCGAGAGGTCCTAGGTTGGAGTCCCGACGGTGGCAGGATTTTCGACACTAGCTTGTGCGCTAGGTCGAATTCAGTCGCTGTCTGGAGGAGAATTCTAGCGGCTGGCTGCTCTGATCGGTAGTTTTCCGTAGTTCCTCCGATAAACATCAGGCGAATGCCGGAGCAGTACCCTAAGAAACTGGCCACGGACCGCAAGCGGTCCCTTCTACCTCTTGCTTGTCCTTTCTTCACCCCCCCCACACACACCTACACTACACACCCACGGCGCTTTTTTTAACTGTGTACTGGAGCCCTGTCTTCACATTGGCATTATCACCGTATTTCACATCTTTCTCGGCCGGGCGGGGCCGGGCGGGGCCGGGCGGGGCCGGGCGGGGCCGGGCGGGGCCGGGCGGGGCCGGGCGGGGCCGGGCGGGGCCGGGCGGGGCCGGGCGGGGCCGGGCGGGGCCGGGCGGGGCCGGGCGGGGCCGGGCGGGGCCGGGCGGGGCCGGGCGGGGCCGGGCGGGGCCGGGCGGGGCCGGGCGGGGCCGGGCGGGGCCGGGCGGGGCCGGGCGGGGCCGGGCGGGGCCGGGCGGGGCCGGGCGGGGCCGGGCGAGGGTCGCGCAGGTGACTGTGTTCCACGAAGGACGCTCGGCCGGCGAGGTCCGCCATATTGCAAGCGGAGTGGAGCTGGGCTGAGCGGCCAGAAGCCGGCAGATGCCGCCTGCAGTCTACGGACCCGCGACAATTTAATTAGCAACTTTCACTCTACAGTTTCGTCTCTTCTGGCGAACGGAGACGCGCTGCAAACAGGGAGAAACGCCCACCGAGTCTTTCATGGATCAACTCTCACCTGAGTTTTCCTTCCTGGCTACTCTGTCTTCGGTCTCCTTCGGACTTCGATACTTTCGTTTTTAACTTAGTGTCGTTTGTATCAATTCCAAACTACAATGACAAGGAATTTGCTCGATTTTTCACACAGCACTCGTTTTTTGAATGTTGTAATGCACTTTTATCGCATATGAAAACTAATATAACATTATATATGCTGAAAGTAATAGGGACAGGCTTGATGTCATCTCACGGGAGAGAGAGTGAGGGAGAGGGAGGGGAGGGAGGGGAGGGAGGAGTAGGTTTAATTAAAGTTTTGGTTTTAAGAGGCAGAATTTCATCTTCCCACCTAATTCATTAATATTGCGTTTATAAAAGATGTCTTTAAAGTTAGTATAAGAAAAATAATGGGAGGATGAAGTAATTATTTTGTAGAGACAAATTATAGTATACCAAATTCGAATAATTGAAAGGAAAATGACACAGTGAAATTAGACAGTATCCCATTATGTTTAAGTTTCTAATTTGCAATTCTAGAACTTTGTGGAAAACTACATCATTTCTTTGCAGTTGAAAATAAAATTTGTGCTACACACAAATAGATTTTGTTTTATTAAAGTGAAGTATTAGGTTATTTCTGTGCTAAACTGAAATGTATTTTATACGAAAGAATCTAAAATATAATTGGAATAAAAATAAACACTTACAGAAAATTAAGAACCAGCTTCACGAAATTAATTATTAATTATTGCCATTTACAATGAATATGGGATTAAGGAATTTGTTTTAAATTGTATCCATAAATAATGAATGACAATTTAATTAGAATATTCACTTATCTAAATTGTTCCGTCCTATCTTTTCGCATGTTTCAACTTCTCGCCTCTGACCATTCCCTCGTCAAACGTCGGGTTGTGGGCACATCAGCGGGGAGGAAGCGGCACCGATAATATCTTGGAAGGGGTACATAAAACAACTAAGAAAGCATTTGCAGGCAACATATTCAGAAATTAACTTTGTTGCCACTGTTTTAGTGTTTCATAGATTGGAACAACAGCCCTGTTAGGAAAGGTTTTAAATCTTGAAATTTAACTTAAAATTTTAAGTTCTACATGAACTACACTCATGAAGTAGATACTTGAAAAAATATCATATCTTTGATTTTCACCGATAGAAGTACACACGTTGCTTCTGGAACTGTCAATTATAGTTACTTAGAAGAAGTTTATTTGAATGAAACATCCCTAAACAACGTTAGGCGTTTCATAAGTACTGCATTTCAGAAAGGTGTTTATAAGTAAGTTTATAAATAAGTTTGTTAAGAACGAAAGGAACTTCACTTGTGCAGAAGTCTAAAGAGGGTTTGTTAATCTTATCTACTTTTTGTTGGTGGCAACAAGTGGACGCTCTATATTTCGAGCATTCACTAATTTTCCGATTCTTATTATGGGATTATTTCTTGTTCTTGTATTATATGTAGCTATTAATTTTTTTCTTTCGATGAGTTACAAAGAGATAATTATTGATGAGTTCAAAGACTTCTCCACACATTAAATTGTATGTTTTGCATTAAAGTGGATGTCGGATTTCGTATGAGTTTGTAAGTAAAAGAATAGTGAGCAAACAAGGGCGTTCTCGCGCGAACACATAAAGGACGTGCAAACATGCCTTAGTACAACAGCGTTAAACATATCAATTACAGAGACATATGCAAGCTTTATTACGCACAACAACGGTATTCTCGTTTTTCTTTTGTCAACCTCTGAGGACTCTCATGGGTTAATTTGCCGCACGAGTTCCACCAGTTAGTACAGATTTTTCAAAAAACCAAATAAAACAGAAAAAATCCCATTCCTTATTGCACAGAAGAGGGCCCTCGCAATGGGCGCACGTGGCAGCCACGACGGCAGCGGCGTGTAGGTGGCGTGTGGGTGGCGGGTGATGGCGGTGGCTTGAGAGCGGGGAGGCGAAGGCGACGGCGCAATGTCTCAAGGCGGCCCGGGCGTCGGGAAGGACGGGGGAGACGGTGGCGGTGTGGCGGCGATGGCGGCGCCGCGGACGCGAGCAGGCAGGCAAAGGTGATGGCATAAAGCCTGAAGGCAGCCTGGGCGGCGGCGATGGCGGCGGCGGGGGTGCCGCGGACGAGCGCGCGCGTCGCGCGGGCGGACTGCGGCCATCATTAATCTGGGCGGCGCGAGGCCCGCGCTTAGCTCGCGTTGGCGCGGCTCCTCGCCGGGACAGCGGCAAGCCGGTGATGAATCGTCCAGTTTAAGGCCGTTCGCTAACCTCGCGCGGCGCGCGCGCATGCCGCCGCCCCCGCCCCTCCACCGCCCCCGCCCCCGCCCCCGCCCCCCCGCCCCCACCCCCACCCCCCGCCGTCTGCGCTGCGTCTCGCCTCCGCGGCCGCCGGGGGCCCACGCGCCTCATCGCTTTATTAGCTTTGATCGTTTTGGAACACGCACGCGGGTGACCGTGTGGGGTAGGTCTGGCCTTGGTGAGCGTTATGTAATCTACGTATGCTAAGAGAAATAGAAGGCATCTGTTATACAGCGTTTCTCGGAACATTAATCGAGCACCAACTGTGACAACAATTAGGATGTTATTGTTTTATTTCAAATTTACTGTGAATAAACATACGAATTTATACCACTGTGAACCTTAGGCTACAGTGAAGAGCTCACATGGATTATGGATGATTTCCTCATTAATTCACCTTCGAATGAGAACATGAAACATGTGATTTAACTTAAACAACTATTCTATACACTATGGTCCTGAACGTAAACAAGACGAATGCTGCCTATGGATGTATTCGGCACTGAAATACTGTAGTAGTTGGCACAAAAGTGAGTAGAATAGGACTAATGATTGGGACGAACAGGTACAACGATTTAATATATCACCTTTTCACGTGGTAGACCTAAATTGAGATTAACTACTAAACGTTTTTAGACACTTATTGAAACCAAATTGATGCCATTTACAATATGTACCAAAAATATTTATGCTAAATACAGAATTAATATCATCGTGTATTTTTCATTTTTGATGGAGCGTAGTAATTTACAACGTTTCGTCCCGTTTTTGAAACCATCATCACGTAATTATTAATATAAGCTGACCGTTTCAGTATATCATCCATTAATTAGATTTCCACACAGTTGTGTACAAGTTTGTTTGTTAATTACAATTATGAGAGTAAATAAAACAGACACGATTATGTTAGGACAACAGTTATTTCAATTCATAGCATAGGCAAGATTCTATTGACTATTTAATGAGCAATGATGATGAATGAAGCGCGGCATCACGTGTAACTGCATGTTTTATTTATTTGTTTTGCTAACTCGAAACCAGAGGAAGCCCTCACAGAAATTTGAGTCGTGAAATGGACGTCATTTTAGTACTTTTTTATTTTGCATGAAATTGCACGTTTTGGAGGTTACTGCACAGTATTGAACGTTTTAGGTAATACTGCCTGAAAATCGAACATTTTGGTATCTTACTGTACGAATTTGCAAGATTTGTAGTTTTATTGCATGAAACATAATTTTTTAATATTATAAACTTGTTTTAATTTGTCGTTTTTAAAGGTTTTATTAAAAAACGTACTTATGACACACCAGCAGTGCATTCTGGTGATCTGTGAAACCCGACTGCCGTTTAATGTGTCAATCTGCATTTTGTAGCCCTATGAGCTTCGCCTCTATACTTTTCATGATATCTATTGTCTAATTAAAATTTCTGAGGGTTTACAGGTGGGAATAGGGATGTGCGGTGTTACCACGAACTAGGTCCGCGACCCATAGTTGCGGCCACTCAGCCCACGAAATATTTGGGGCTTTCCCAATCGGATCATGTATCCAGTTTGCCTGTCTTCGCTGAACTTACCAATACGAAATCGAGCATGCGCGATTCACATTTGACCGTGTGTTCGGGCACGAAGCTTACGAGCAAGCTGTACTGGGTTACAAATTCATCGAATTGATCTGAATAAATATTGCCCTGAGAAATCAATAGAGAACACACGCAGTTTTGACAGATTTTAGCTGCGTGCACACGTAAGTAAGTGTAAATGAGTGGTGTGTGTATGAGTGTAAGCGTAAATGAGGAGCGTTCCTGTCTGGAACGTGTATTAGTTGATACACGTTTGATACACGTCGGCGTGCTACCTACGAACCACCAAAGCTATCCCCCCTCGAACAATTCGGTTTCACCAAAAATATATCTACTCAGCACCAGTTACTAAGAATCACAGAACACTTATACTCATTGAAAATTCAGAAACATTCAGAAAATATTTCATACAATAGGCATCTTTATTGACATAACCCAAGCTTTTGACAGGACATGGTATCAGACGCTACTTTACACAATAAAAAAGAAGGAATCCCTCAATACACCATCTCAATTATTCGCAGTTTTCTATCCAACAGAACATTTTTCATTAATTTCAATAACTATCACTCAAACCCCAGGCAAATAAATGCAGGCCTTCATCAAGGATCACCATTATCCCCCACACTCTTCATTACTTATGTAGCAGATTTGTCAACACTAAATTCAATAAAATAGCCCAATTTGCGGACCACACAGCTCAATTTTCCTCAGGGCTTGATCTTTACGAAATACGTAGCACAATGCAACTGTATCTTAATCTAATCGACAACTGGACCGCTAAACTAAAAATCCAACATAACCCATCAAAAACCGATGTCAAATTATTCACCCACAGACCTTACTTTCCTCCCACATTGTGGCGTTTGAGCCATATAAGTATACACTGTATGACAGTGTGACAGTGTGTTGTATTTTCCTTGACTTTATTCCGTTTTCCATGAATAGATAGCTCACTCATAACCACTCCTAACCGACATTAACCGTCTTGGTTGTTCTAACATAGAAGTCGCTTTTCTTTCGTAGGGAAGTCTGCAGGAAACTTGGCAATGAACCGCCAGTGCTAGTTTTTCTTACCGTTGACAATCAGATTTCAATAAACGTACTGGATTTAATTGTAAAGTCTGTTAACACTTTTTCTACTCTTAAATCCTTATTTTATCGACACAGCTTAATCTGTGCTTCCTTCACCCATCGTTCAGATGTACCGTTCAGTCGCATTACAGTGCATTCTCTTTACTACGTCAGTACGTAGTAGGTGTAACAGTGAAAGATTATAGCTATTAAAATATTGTGCGCTAATAACAATGTAATCGTACACACCAACAATATAAACTGGAAAAATGTTTATTCATTCCAGTGCAACTCTGTAAGGTGAAATATTGGATATTATTTATTTAAATATCTGGTAAAAAATTTGAATGAATGAATAATTTCATTCAATCTATAAGCGACAATCTACCGCAATATAAGATTACTTCTCTCTTCGCGAAGAGGAACAGACCTCTTTGCTTAAAACTTCAATTGGTCGCAAGGAACACTTGCATCTGTTTGTGAGCGCAAAATGTCTGCGGGCGCAGCCATTGTGCAGCACCTTTAAGGGCCACACTCAGTACCTCTGCAGGGGCTGCGTCAAATGAACTTCACCAGGCAGTTTCTGATATTCCTTGTCGTCGATAACTTCCTTTCAATTAATCATTAGTATGCGTTGTAATTTACATCACCTAGCAAATTTCAGGACGGGTTGATAAGGGAATTCTTGTTTTCGATTACAAATTGTTACATTAGAATACGATCCTGATAGTTTGAAACAATTAACATTCATTTAATATAGGCTTTTATTTATTTACACTTAAAATACTATACAAACACATTTTGTCATTTTTCATAATGTTAAAAAGCTTGGTTTTTCGCATCTTCAGGAATCAAAATTGAAAATTGTACAAAGGAGAAAAATATGTATAAAATCTTATTAACAATGATTGCAAAGTCTAAATAATTACAGTTTAATACATAAAATAAAATACAATAAAAATGAGGTCAAATGGCAAAAAACAGGACTTGACCACTTTTGTTTATTGACATTGTTCGGAATAGCTAATCACATAGAAAAACATAAATGTCACGCCAAAAATATATGCTACTGTACTAAAACTTTCCTATGATTCCTATAAAAAGATGAATGTGATAGTTTTATTATTGCTCCAATTATCCGAATATTTCTCCTCGTATATATTGGAAAGGGTATGTTGGATAAAACGTTCAGGGAACAGTTGTGCAGTTGTGCACTGCACATCTGTGAACAGATGGCACAACATGCTTGGTAAGTCAAAATTCTGACGCAATCATTTCGTGCCCCTGCTGAAATCGGTGCTTGAGAGGTTGCGTAAAATCTTGAGCAAACGTCATTGTACATGTTCATAGGAAAAGCAGACTTATTTTCGACCCCGCAACTTACCCTCAAGTTTATACCATGTATTCTGAGACCCACTGTACAGGAGACAATATAAATTAAAAGGTAATATTCACGACGAAAAAGATTCCAACAAATGTTAGGCTTGAGCTGGTAGCGGAAGCGTCTACTACTTGTGAACGATTCTTCTACGTTGTAGGTTGGGTGGCGGCTGCTTCCTCACCAGGTTCCTCCGATCCTCGCAGCCACGTTCCCCTTGCCGTACTCCCCTAAGTAAGGTTGATTGATTCATTATTTCGTGCTTCCGGGAGCGTAAACTGCAGTGGCCATTAGTCCCGTAAGTGTACTGCATGTTAATTTTATATTCTTTCCCGCTGAATGATGAGATCTGGCGCCCATCTACACGCCGGCCTACGGGCAGGGAGATGTGGCTCAAGGCATCAACTGATGTCACTGCAATGCTTCTGACCGGCGCTATTGTCACTGCAGTCCATGGACATCATTAAATTAGGTGGAGAGGCTATTCTACCATATTTAATTAGGTTATTTAATGTATCAATAAACAACGCTTGCGTACCTGAAGATTGGAAGCTGGCTCTCGTAGTACCTATTTTTAAAAGTGGCGACAAGACAGTACTTAGTAACTATAGGCCGGTAAGCCTTACATCAGTCGTATGCAAACTTATGGAACATCTAATTTCAAGCTATATCAGGAAAGAATGGGAGGGCAAGGAGTGGCTTTATCAGGGTCAGCACGGTTTCAGAAATGGTTTCTCATGCGAAAGTCAGCTAGTCTCACTTCTACAGGACCTAGCCGACGTAGTTGATGAAGGGAAAAGGGTCGACGCGATAGTAATAGATTTTTCCAAAACTTTTGATGTTGTTCCACACGATCGTCTTATAAAGAAATTAATAGATTCGGGTATAGACACTAGTGATAGCGTGGATAAACGAACTACTCCGGAACAGGAAACAGAAAGTTCGAATCGGTAGTTACTTATCAACCTCGAGAAGCGTCACGTCACGAATTCCGCAACGAAGTGTAATCGGACCACTCGTGTTTCTGGCCTTCGTGAATGAATTGCCGACTAAATTAGCTTCAAATGTACGACTCTTTGCAGATGATTGCGTAATCTATAGGATTATCAACTCGGAGAAGGACGAAGATATTTTGCAGCGAGAGTTAGACAAATTACATATCAGGGCAGAAACAAACGGCATGGAAATAAACAGTTCAAAGAGAAGGTCCATCACGTTTGGTAGGGGTCGAAGTTACAATGAATCTGCATACAAACTGAACAATAACTGAACAATACCTCGAGTCACGTCTTGCAATTACTTAGGAATACAGCTAGACAGTAAATTGAGCTGGGAAAACCAAGTCAATTTTGTTGTAGGGAAAGCCTGGAAATCTTTACATTTTGTTATGCGGATACTGAAAAAGAGTACAGTGAGAGCCAAAGAACTAGCATATATGTCATTAGTGCGACCTATATTAGAACATGGCGCGGTATGTTGGGACCCATACAGAATTTTGCAACAAAGAAATCTTGAAAAGGTCCAGCGTAGAGCATCAAAATTTACTTTCAGGGGTACCAAGAATAAAGGGGAATGGGAGTCACTCGAAAGGAGGAGATTAAAGTCACTTCTCTATGCAGTGTATAAAGCGTACACAGGCCTTCGAGCGTGGAAAAAATTCAAAGTCGATTAGGTGAAACCTATATGTACGTACATGTGGATTTCTAGTAGTGAGCTGTTGATACTGACACTTGATTCATATGATTTCTACGACGTGTGTTGTAATCATAAATATCAGTATTGTTTGAAAATATGTTCCCCTCCGTTATGTCAGTTTTGACAAATATTACAGATTCGTAAATAAATAGGCAAGGCAATGGTTTGACTCCTTGCAAGCGACACTTCATTGAGCTTGGATCACGCAGATGGCATTCTAAAGGTCTGGGCTGATGAGTTTCCCCAGAATATTGTGTCATATCTCATGCGGGAATGCACATTTGCCAAATACACGCAACGAGCTTCAAGAAGGTTGATCTAATTTGAAATAATTCTGAATGCGTAACATAATGAACTTAATTTAGTGTTTAATTCTGTTATATGTACATTCCATTTGAGGTTTGAGTGAATGGAGAGAGCTAGAAATTTTGTTACCTTAACTGCAGCTATTTGCATATTGTTCATTTTCAAAGGAGCATGCGATTGCTGATGTGAAATGCAAAAATGCTCTGAAACTGTTTTTCCCTCGTTAACTATTAATTTGGTATTACAAAACGAAATTGAATCTTCTGAAATCGTACTATTTATTGTTTCTTTCTAGGTGCGTAATATAATATTATGGAATCGTTACAAATAATACGGAATAGTGTGTGCTGTTGCAGCACCACTACTTTTATTAAATGTTCATTTTATTTCTGCTGTTAGTTTTTTCTACGTGCAAAGACTTTGTGACTTTAGATGTGCAACTGGTTACGGTCTCATCAAAGACCGTTTGCAATTGCCAAATTTCATAAAAGAAGCTCATTCTCTCGTCGACACCGTGCCGTGCTCCGGATCGCTCATCACCGTGCAGTCCAGCTAGCGCCGACCACAGAAAAGTTTTTACTCTGTGAAGTTCCTGCCCAATCGCAGAGGAGTTCGCACTACTGCGCGTTGAACAGTCAGTCTCTGTCAACTAGTGTATTACCCGACTTCAACTAGTGTATTACCCGTTATTTCCACTCGTTCTCAAAAGTGTTCATAGTGTTACATAGTGCTCAGATCCAACCCCCCTAGGGGAGTACCCCGATTCAGATGTCTCCGGGGTGCATCAACATCAACTGAATCATGACACAACCGCCAACAGCAACGTTCAAGCCCTAAGGTCAGACCGAGAAAACGCAGTTTTAGCAACCTTCAGGTAACCGGCGTCCAAAGACATTGGAAATAAACTAGACTCACTGAGAGCGCTGCTGTCGCGGAATAATTTGAAGAGGTTGCCCACCGCCTAAAAATATCAGTTGGAAACTATTCGAAGAAATTCTTTCCACATCTACCCCTTTACTATTTTTCTTAAAAACCCCAGATCAAATTGACTCGCATATTTCCTTTTTCGGCAACACCATCGGCTCTGCAATAAATGCGGGTACTCCCAATCACAATCACCAGCGGCACCCCCCACTAAGTCCCTTTCCACCCAACATCCTGAATCTTCTTAGACAAAAGCCAAATACATGACGGCAATGGCAAACACTCCGATTACCTCACTTAAAAAACGCATTAAATCAGACAACTCATAAGATTCACGAAGAGTTAAGTAAGTTTCGATACCAAAACTACCAAAAACTACTTCTAAATATTGATAAAAACTCCAATATTTTGAAGAAACTCTTCGTTTCTCCCACTCCAATCAAGCAATCCCCCCTGCATTATCCGCCAATTTTGAATTTGCATATACAGAAGCAGACAAACTAGAAATTCTTGCCAACCATTTAAATGACGCTTTTATCATAATATTTTACAGATCTGAATTTCCAAAATTTTGTAAGGGAGGTTTTAAGATCCTCATACCATATTGGGCCATTACCAAGTTGTTATGTCTCTCCCTCTAATGTCCAACAAAGAATTATTAATACAACTTGTGGTGCAACAGAATGGCACAAACTTATTCGCGTTAATTTTATATTTTCTGTGATCTGGGCTAGCTATTCGAACATACCATAACTCTTGCCAGCAGGCATCTATCGTCTCCCAAAGTATATTTTTTGCCTTTTTCTCTTTCAATTTTTAAGTTTCCTTATAATAGAAAAGAAATATTACTTAAAGATTATTAAACAAGAGTAAAACCTAGTCCTAAACAGCCATTTTCATTCAAAAATTTGGAACCGTTTCTAAGAAAATGGCGCTTAACCGTTTCTGAAAATGCGAAATTTGAAGCTATTTTTTAACAGAAGTTTTTTGAGTTTTTCAAAACCTTCATTTGAAGCATTTTGAAGAAGATTCACTCACAAATGCAATAACATATACAAAATGCAGGAAATGTCTATATTAACGGCGTGAGAGATATATAAAAAAATTACATTAGTGAAATTTTTGAAAAAACAAAAGAAAATTAGAAAGTTAATTCTGTGTCATTTTGAACTGTGCAATAAGTTCTATCCGTAAGAAACGTTTGAAGAAAAAAATTGAAGCCGGTTTTTGAGAAAATGGCGTTTGAGCGCTTCTGAAAATATGAAATAATGAGCTTATGTTTACAGAAAACTAGTGAGTTTTCAAAAACCTTTATCCAACACCATTTAAAGTACATGTATTTGTAAATGCAATAATATGAACAAATCGCCGCTAATGCAAATATTAACGACGTGTTAGGCGTATTAAAGAGTGCGAATAGCACTATCCATGTTTGAAGAAAAACTATGGAGCCGTTTTTGAGAAAGTGGCTTTTGAACGTCTCTGAAAATGCGGAACTTTGAGCTCGTTTTCACAGAAAACCGAAGAGTTTTTGAGAGACTTTATATAACATTATTTAAAACACGTATACTCATATAAACAATAATGTGAACAAATTGCTTCTAATATAAATATTAACATGACAGGTAAGCTAAAAAATATTTTTTTGTAATTTTTGCAAAAAAAAAGAATAGAGCAAAATAGTGTGTATGACATCTCATAGAGTACACTTTGCACTATCTCTATCAGAATTTTAAAGAAAAAATTGGGAGCTATTTTAAAGAAAATCTTGTTTTGTTATTTTTAAATATTGGACATATTACACGCAATATTGCCCCATAATTACTAAAAGTTTTAAAAAAATGTACATGAACTTATTGAAAGAACTACTTATGGTTAAGAAATTGTATTTGAAAGAAAAATTTCTCGTTAATTTTGCAGTTCTTGAAAAACCGTGAAAATTTTCAAACTTTTACAAAAACTGAAAGTTTTCACATTTTCGAAAATTCAGAGTTAACCCTGAAAATCGGACCTATGTCATCTTTATAAGTGCTTTTTACCATGGTAGTAGGGTACTTATGGTTGTACATTAGCTTATGAAAAAATGTAAATATGGAGAACAAATTTTACTTGAAGGAAAAATCTCTATCATCTACTTTGTAGGTCGCCGGAACAATATCAAACTTTTCAAAGTTTCGAACATTTAGAATTAATCTTGAAAATCGGACCTATGCAGCCTTTGTAGATGTGTTTTACTCTATTCTAAGAAGAAATATAAAGAAATATTTTGGAGATGGTTTTAAGAAAATTTTGAAAATGTCCCAGAGGCTTCAAGTAAAGTGCCCCCAAAATTTAAAGAATGTTTTTCAAAATCTCAAAGCTTCGACTCGAGCCAGATAGACAGGAGTTTCTCGAAATAGTACGGCTTTTGTTTTGGCCCTTTCTGTATCAGGGAGCCTCAAAACCTGAATTTCCGTTGAAATCTCAAAATCGATTTGTCGTTGCACTACATAAATTTATTTATATTACATACATTACTCAGTATATACTTACGTATACGAGAAATAAAAAAAAACTTCTCCAGGTAAAGACGGTATCCCCAACATAGTTCTAAAGCATTTATCCTCATGACATTGCTTACTTATCTGACATCTTAAATGGCTGCGTCAGACTAGGCTATTTCGCGGTGAATTGAAAAAAGAGCATCTTAATTTCAATATTAAAACCTAAAAAATCCCCGAACCACCCCTCTAATTACATACCCATAATCCTTTTACCAATTCTGTTACTTAATAAATTCTGTTACCTGTTCTGTACTTAATAAATTTCTTCAAGATATGAAAGCTATACTTCCTTTTCAATTCGGATCCCACCCTCTTCATTCGACCACCCATCAGCTTCTCAGAAAAGTAGAAACCATAGGACAAGCGTTTCGAAATAAGCAATATTGCTGTGCAGCCATTTTAGACATTGCTAGTGCCTTTGAGAAAGTGTGACACGCAGGTCTGATCTAGAAATAGAGAAACTACGGCACCCTTGATTATCTTATCAAAATCATCAGCAGTTTTCTCAAAAATAGAATCTTTTAGTTTCGAATAAATTCCTCTCTCTTCTCCCCAAAGATAATTCAGGCCGGGGTACCTCAAGGTTCGTCTCTCTCCCCGACACTCTTCAATTTGTTTACACCTGACATACCAAGTACCACAACCTGTTCCACGGCTTTTTACGCAGATGACACCGCGATATTTTCTGCAAACCATGATCTATCAATAGCAATCAACTAATTGCTGTCAGCCATAAACACTTTCTCTGACTGGGCAGCAAAATGACGCATACACTTTAACGCAGCAAAATGCGAAGTAAAATTTTCGCATTTAGAAGAATATCCCACCCTCCACCTATCACAATAGGAAATTCACCAGATCCTTGGCTTCCATCCCTCACGTTCCTTAGAAACAAATCTAGATACATGCATTGGCATCAGTGCGAATGCAGCTGGTGTAATAAACCCGGGACGGGCACGAGCAATCCTTGCCTACTTGATTGCTCGTGCCCTTTCCGGTGTTGCAAATAGTTTTTCCGCCAGGGTATATAAAACCGCATTAAGACTATCACTGGCATATGCTGTCCTGTTTGAGGCGGTGAAGCACAAACAAACCTAAAAGGAATTCAAGTATTTCAAAATAAAATCCTCCGAACATTGGTTAACGCCCCATTGTATGTATATATCCAATAAACAGAATCACAGAGATTCAACATCTTCAACATTAACAGAACACAACACATTTCAACATTAACAGAAAAATTCTTCACCAACCTAACACTGATTAAAGGTGCCATTCTGTAGAATCTTGAAAAATACAAGGTTAAATCCTACCAGAATCATTTCTTGCCTTGCCAACGATCAAGTCAGACCTCTGTAACCATCATTTTGTCGCGACGGGACATAAGGGGATCAAGTATAACACGTAGCTCTGATATAACACATGTTTATTGATGTAGCTTACATAGTGGTCCCTGCTCCTAGTCGTGCCACACGTGCCCCCGCGTCCGTCGGCTCCGGCGTCTCCGCCCGTGAAGCTCGCTGGTGTAAGACAGCGGTCCCAATGAAGGCCGCGGTTGGGAGTACAACGCAGTGGGTCCGTCGCTAGCACTCCGCCCGGCCAACTGGCCCGTAGGCCGCGGTCAGGACTTCTACGTAGTACATCACCACTGTACGTCCACACCGTCCCGCTGGTCTTCCCGACACTGGCTGCTGCCGGCGATGAGCTCTCTGGACGACTGCTCCCCAAAACCTGCTATTCATCACTACTCTCTTAGCCCGAAGACGCTGATTATATAGGAGCCAGGGGTGGTCTGAGTCAACCTTATTGTGACGGAAACGCACGGTTTCTGCCATCCCCGGCGTGAGTTCGCGCGGAGTCGACGCCTGGGAGGCGCTCAGCGTGTGCGTGAGTATGCCCTGTGTGCCACCGCGCTGGCCTCACCGACCGCTGGCCCGCCCCGGCGCTTGGACGCGATAAGGGTGGCTCAGCAGCAAGGTCGCCTGGCGACAATATACACGTAATCCTAAGCTCACTCCTTCAAACCACTCCCCTGAGTATAATGTCCATATAAATGAGGTTCCCAAAGGGAATTCCCTGACACATAAAATTGGGTTAAGTTTGTTTAATTGCAAGTACCTTGGCGCTTTTGAGTTGAATATTATATAACTTTCTGTAGTATTTATCCTATTGCAAACCTGTAAAGTGGTTTTTCCACTGATCGGGTGCAATAATATTTAAAAAAAATGAAAATAAAAGACGCTATTTACCTGTGTGTATGCTTTCAATATGAAAGAGGCTGGCCTCCAAGTTCCATAGTAATACGAATTGGTGAGAAAATGAATCCAAATTATTTTTTTATTCATACTCGGATGCTTCTTCCGTATAATCTCGCCGAGAAAATTCTATCAGACCTAAAAGCATTCTGTCATTCCGACTTCTTTCTGTATAACTAAACCGGAAATGGCACCAGACAAATGACACCGTGAACTCTTGACGATCGATCTGCGAGCTCAGACAGAAGGAGGAAATATGCGCGGACGTCTCCCAGCCAAAGGAATTGACTTTTCTGGGAACTCTTCAGAAAATCGTGTAATACAGCCACAACAATACCCCTGGACTGTGTACGTGTTCTAAATTCATTATGCTTTGGGGCGAGGCGAGGCGAGGCGCGTAAAAGAAGCACCTCTTACATCACCTCGATGTCTCCAAGGAATGGCCTCCCTCGCGCTATAATCGCGCGCTTCTTCCTCCGCCTATTCATCCGGCAGCGCCTGCCACTCGTGTCGGCGTCGGCTGCAGGTGTCATTGCAGATATTCATGGCCCGGGCGGGGCGCTGTGGGCGGCGGGGCGCGGGCGGCCGGCGCTGGGGGTGGTGTCGGCGGAGGAACGGCTCTGGGGCGCTGCCAGGCGCCGCCGCCGCCGCCGGCCCGCAGACACAAACACACAAAGCAGACACAGACGCTCGGCCGAGGGCGCGGAGTGGAGCGAAGCGGACCGGCCGCAGCGCGCCGGTGGCCGCCGCAGGCTGGCTGGAGCAGCCCCGATGCACTCAGCTCCCCCAAACTCGGTTCTCGCGTATTTTTACGCTACTGTCTGGAGAGAGACGCTCCGCTAACGGTTTCAACACACACGTTGAATTTGAATAAAGTATCCTCTATAAAGTACGTTTCTTAGTTCTGGATCAACACACAGTGAGTAAATTTAATTGTATTCAACATAAAAATGTATTTTTCTGAAAATATTAACTTGCTAGTGCCCTGGGGTAGCAAATGCTGCCTGTCTATTGAGCGTCATCTTAAAAATACTAAAAATGCTATTTTCTCAGATATCGCTACTGTTCCGATCGCACCGTGTCTTAATATCCGTGTACTCCGCTGTATAAATGAATTGTTTCCTCGGAAAATTACATCACGCAGAGAAATAACATTGAATTACATTCTGATATTAAATTAGTATAGCAGACACTGCAACACAGTAATATTCTATGTAAAAGTTCTTTCGAGGATTAAGGAAACATGATTCTAGTGGTTCTTGAGTTTGGGTCAATACAGTATTATAGTATAACAACTTTACCTTGCCGACGTTTCGGTCATATATTGCTCCTTCATCAGGGCTACAAAATAGATACAACATTGTTTATATACAAGAATATGTATAATGCACATTTAATTGCAGCTAAATACAAATTTAGTTTAGTTAACAAACTCCTTGAGTATGAAAATATTGTTGAATTATATACTGAATTATCCAAGTCCTCACACCTGCAATCACATCCCCTTCCCGCAGTCCTGCCCCCCCCATTATTTGCACTTCAGTGGCTTTGGTGGGCAGGTGTCCGACTCTTGAGAGCAGAATGCTCACCGAAGCAGGCGTTGCAAAAGCTTTGTTTATAGTAATAAAGAAAGGGATGGAAGGCTTTGTAACGCGATTTTTCGAACTTTCAGATATTTCTTACGCATGTGACTTCACAATATTCTCTGGCGGTTAAAGAACTTGCTGTTATCAAACAGATTCAACGGGTTCCGGTATTGGTTTTGATTTTGAAACGACTCCAGTTCATTTATCTTTTTATTAAAACATATATTGATTTTTCATTCCCCACTTTGTTTCAACAAAATATTACCAAGTTCCTGTCTAAGATTTTTTAGTTTCTATTTTGTGGGCGTAATTTTGAAGAATTTTAAAGAATAAAACATCCAAAGCAAACCAAAGAAAATATCGTATATTTTATTAAAAAAATGGAGGAATATCTAGACATTTTTTGTTTACACTGCCAGTCTCTTTGCAAAACCCATATGCAAGGTAAGAAGCTGTTCGAAATTATAAATATTTTTTAAAACACCAATGCGCAAGGAAAACAGTTTCATTAAATTGTGGTTCCAGCAGTATATTTATTGAAAAAGTAATGGTCACGGTTTCGGTCTTACTACTGAAATGGTATTTAACGTTTTCGGTTTCATTCGTCGATAATACATAATTATCAAATCACAATTTATTTGGACTCCGTATTTTCGATTTAGTAAGTTCATTGAAAACAAATCAGACCTAATAAGAAACAAAAGTTCAAATTGTATTAATATTGAGCACATTTGAGATTGTATATAATCTGACGTACTGGACGATGAACTTATCTAATGAAGGCAATTGAATTTCATAGTTAATAATCTATTAATAGCGTGAATGTTTTGCATTTCCTGTAATGGCCTTCTGATTTTCTCTAGAGAGTTTGGTGCAGCTTGGGTCATCGCTTCTCATTCCCAGCCTAATGAGCTGTTGACAAAACTGAGTACTCCCCGGCATTATGCGGCCGCCTAACTGGGGAATGCCTAAGGTACACAATGAAACGGAGTCCCATCCACATAGACGTTGTGCACATGTTCCATCTAGCTAATAGAGATACCATCCCCAATTCAGTTACACAATGTAAAGTGTGCGACACAATACACCCCGTGTGAATCACTGAAACCTTGTGGCTGCGCGACCTGATTATCGACGCCCCCCACCCCTCCGTCTCCGCTGCGGCTGCCCGGGCCCGCTAGTGCCCCTTGAGTACCTCTCAAAATTAAAATATCGCTTTCAAATTCAGAGGGCCGCGATATCGGCCAGATCGATAGGAAATTATCAATTTTTGAGAAAATCGGCTGAACGGTTCAGCCGCTAGCGTTGTTTACAGACGGACGGATGGACGGTCAGACTTTTATCGTAATTTGATTTTTCGATATGAAGGGCCCACAAAACATGGATCTTGCGACACTACGTGTTAGAGGATTTTTTTCTAAATTTAGCAACTGGATTTATCCACTTCTTCGTTACATTTGTAATAAGAGGTTTCTGCCGAAAATGCACAGTTTTTCGCGCAGAATTACATAACTTTTTCTCTACTCCGTAGCGACAATGTAAAACTACATGTAAGGGACCGAGTAAATTAATGTAAGCAAATAAAAATCAATTATTTAACTTTACAAATAATAAGATATATCGGTCAGTCCATCCTTCAAATTAATTCAGTACTGCATTATGTATATTTGCAGAAAATGAAAAGCATGAAGGCAAATTTGAGCTTCAGAAATATAAATAATGTTTGGTCAAAGATAAAAATGTTCTATAAAAAATAATGCTTTGCATCATACCTCAGTCCCAGGAATAGATCATACTGCAATCTTCTATGATTAAATCTCATTGAGCACGATATGTTAAATTGCTATTATTTAATGGTACTTGTTTAAATTAAAACTGTTGAACAAATGTTGACAAATGAAAAACCCATAAGAGGAAATTACATTTGTAATAGCTTCCAAAATACAGGGAAATTATCAGTTGGGCGGTAACACGTCTAAAACCATTTACGCCTTCTAACAGTATTCTTTGCATTAAGTACGAGCAATATTGAAACATGAATAAAAGTGTAGAAGCCCAACAATATATGAATGTTCCCCCCGCGTGGGTGCAAGCGTAACTGCTGCACGGCTTCTGCAATTTCGGAATCGCGTTCGTCTTCCGTCGTCGTGAGTGCTGCAAAGCCTCCCCGCAGTCGCTGGGAAGATGGCGCCGCGTTTCGTTGCGAGTAAGCGATTAGCAGCAGGCGGGGGGTCTCGCGCGCACACCGAGCTGCGCCGAGGAAAGGCTCCCGTTTGGAAGCTGCGCCGCGATGAAGCCAGGCGCCTGAGAAGCCAGGCGCGGCGCGGCGCACAAAGCACGGAATTGCCATTCTAGCCTGGCAGCAATCGGAATGCACGAAAAATTAATTCTATGGGAGTTTTATAAGACGCTCATGCTAAGAATAGTAGTTATGGCGACAAACAGGTCATTTACGCACGAGTCGAGTTTGTCGTTCTAGGGTAGCCAGGACGTAGGGATGTGCTCTTAACAACTAAGCTGTTATTTTATAACAATTAACGTTTCCTAACTATTACGCGAATTAACATTTATTTCGTTTATCCTATTATTAGCTATCTGTTGGGCTATATCCGAACTACTACAAACTTTTGCTGCAACAATTTTCTACGAGAACAATTTTATTGCAGCTAATCAATCGTGATAAGGAAGTGTTCAAATTGTAGAATCATTAATAAATAATTCATCGTTGTTACACATAATGCGTCACAATATTTCATATTTTTATTGTACACGCTACAATAAGACGTTTCTCCTTTAAATGAAATCCGTCCAATACGTTTGTTAACTTGTCTTTGTTCCATTCCTGCTTAGGGGAGATCCACTAATATTTCTCTAAGTCCGATAAAATACAATGAGTTACGGTCAAATAGCTCGCATTATAATATTTCATATTCAACAGTCATTACTACTTTAGATGTAGGTAAGCAAAAACAGTTTCTGCTGGTTATGGCACTCGTCACTTCACTGTTGTATATTCGAAAGAAAATTTGCTATCTGAACACGAATCACTGGTATTTTAGTAATATTCTATACACATTAGCTAGTCGTTGAGTGAACTGCTGTTCTTCCTTAGCCGTTCATCCAGGTTCATCCAAGCATATCAGCTGTTTCTCTGTCCAGACATGTTTGGGGAAGTAGTGCAAGCAAGCGCCGTGAGGTAGCTGCACAAGCTGTACGGTACGTTATTCGTTTTGCCTGGTTGCACTCTTAGCAGTCGCCCACAATTCGCCATGTTAGGTTACTGATCATGGGCCTGTTATTTTTAAACTATTATTAATAACCGTTATTACGAATCGACTGTTATGTCGAAAAGCTGTTAAGCCATCTCTACGAGGACGACAAAGCGACGAGTGCAGAAATCACTCACGCGCCCGTTTTACATATACAATTTTTTAACACGTCGTGCAAAACGCAATGTGTCAAGTAAAGAAATATAAATTAAATATTAACTAACTAGAAATACCTTACTTGCACAAATGTAAATGGATTCCAGTCAATGTCGTAACATTATTATTTATAAATAATAAACAAAGACGTCTTCAAGACGAAAGACAATTGCGAATCGTTACAGATGTTTCGTACACACGTCGCGATGTTTCGTGCACGCTTCGCGATTTTCCCCACACTGTGAAAAAATTAACTGATTCGCACATGGAAAACGAGAAACCGCGATTCGAGCAAGTTTTGTTAAAACATATTTACAACCCTTATTTTTGCCCCCAAAATTGAAATTTTGAAATTGAAGACTAGTTCACTCCTGAGCTTATTTGATGTGTTTGGCATTTTAGGGTCGAATTTATTCGACTTATGCCAGCTAGCGGTGTCCCCAGCTTGAGCTCGGCTTAATTCAGGGAGGCATATGCGGGGCATGATGAATTCCTATTACCGTGCCTAGTGTACTTGGCGTGCGTGAGCTTTTTTCTTCAGCACACAGCTGTAGAAACTGACATGATATGTATTAGAAAGCTACAAGTCCATTTCTGCCCCTGTCGGGAGTCGAACCGGTGACCGCTCCACAGAAAACTCATATTCTCTCCATGAGCCACCTGAGGGACTACGTGAATTTAGTAATACAGGTATTTTTAAAATATTTACAAATTGATTTATTTCAAGGTATTTCACTAACAAAGCTCGGTTACGAAGGTTGCCTTTTATGTTTCGGGATTTGGCAACCCTGGTGTTACAATTTGGCAACTGACAGCTCTATCGTAAAGTTGGATGTTTTGAGGTTATACGTACTCAGAATATTTCGACATACGAGCGCTATTTGTGTTGTTTACAGTAACTTAAAAGATTCGTCTTGACCCAAAGATTGAATTAAATCGTGAACATTTTCTTGCGATTATTTTTTACAACTTTCGACATGGGATAACTCAGCAACAGTGCATCGATGAACGTAATTCAATTTTTGGCGATGAAGCTCCATCAAGGACCAGTGTTTATCGATGGTATGGTGAATTCAATCGTGGTCGTAGTTCACTCCAAGACGAATTTCGCGAAGGTCGTCGAAAATCAGTTGTTGTTCCGAAAACCATTGATGCTGTGCGTGAACTAATATCGCAAGATCGTCATGTGACCTATCGTGAAATTGAGACAACCTTAGGAATTAGTTGGACCAGCATACATTCAATATTGCGTTAACATTTGACTGTCAAAAAAATTTGTTCGCGTTGGATCCCACACAATTTGTCAATCGCTCAAAAAAAGGTTTGTGTCGATTGGTCGAAAGAAATGCTCACAAAATACGATCGCGGTGCTTCGAAACACGTCTATGACATCGTGACAGGTGGTAAATCGTGGATGAGCGTATGTTTATGCGTAGGTTTATGCGTATGAGCCCGAAAGTAAACAGCAGTCGACTGTATGGGTGTTTCAAGATGAGCAAAATCCAACAAAAGTTGTTCGCGCACGAAGCACGTCCAAACAGATGGTCGCCTGTTTTTTCGGAAAATCTGGACATGTCGCAACCGTACCACTAGAGCAACGCAGGACAGTCAATTCTGAGTGGTACACAATGATTTGTTTGCCAGCTGTCTTCCAAGAAATCACGAAAACCAACCGCCGAAGATGGATCACTCTTCACCACGACAATGCGAGCTCTCACACATCGGCTCAAACAACTGCATTTTTGAGCACCCAAAACATCGATTTGCTGAGTCATTGGCCGTATAGTCCTGACTTGGCACCGAATGACTTCTTTTGATTCCCGTACGTAAAAAACAAACTGAGATGTCAACGTTTTTCGACACCTGAAGAAGAGGTTGCTGCATTCAGAATGCATGTTTTGGTACCTCAATCAGAGAGGCAAAAGTGCTTCGACAATTGGTTCAAACGCATGCAAAGGTGTATAGATCTTCATGGGGAATATTTTGAAAAACAATAACGTGATTTTCGATTATTAATATTTGTTTTGGTTCTCTAATCCTGAAATATAAAAGGAAACCCTCGTATTACTTGCATTAATGATAAAAATTACAAATGTTAAAATACTTTTTGCATATATAACGTATTCAGTCTCTGTAGTTTGCTACAGTTCTGATTAAGTCAATATTCAACAGTAGTTTCGTAATCTTCGTATTATTTTGTACTTCTTCAACTCCATTGTTAAATTGAAGTCAGTTTTTTAGTATTACGGAGTAGAACTGCTTTATAATGGATGATTGAAAAGTAGGTCGCAAGAAATCTATATCAGGGGATTTTCCCGACTGCCCTTCGCGGCCACCTTTTCGAAACCTTTCCCCCCCCCCGAAAAGCGTATCATCATTGAGTACCTTTTCTTTTCTTTGTCGATGTAAGAAATTCCCTTGGGTATCAATGCTTGGAAGATTTCCTTTTCGTAAGATTCAAATAAAAGTTGATTATATGAGATCAACTTTCATTTGTTTTCAAGAAGTATGTGCAAGTACTCTTAGAGCACTGACAAGGGTGAAACGCCACTTAAAAGTTTGTGGAACACCTCATCAAGTCACTACTCAAAACGAATTTGACCCCGAGCTTTACCGTGGACCTGTGCACACCACTATCAACCTCCACCACTAGCAACCTCCAAACATGCCTCCAACAATTCTGCACACACAATTTTTCACTCCCCAAAAACCTTTCACTGCCTCTCCTCCCTTCCCCACCACTTTAAGACCTTAGAGCAAGGCCCCCGGACATTTCTCCTCCTGCCGCACTCTACCAAGACCGGCCGAGCGGACAACCATCGTTGAATCAACCGCCTCTCTACACAGACACCCTAAACCGCTCAACATTCCCAATTCGTCCTCGCTTTCAAATAATCTCACATTGGTTCTCAACACATTGAAATATTCCTTTCGAAAATTAAATAATCCTCGTTCCCGCCAACACAATACTCTAATCTCTGAAATTCTATTGTCTAATTTATGTAAATGTGAAGTTGTGTAAAATAAACCCCGCCATTCAAACCGCTTTATATCGTGGAATGCAAATGGCCTACTAGTTAATATTCACATTCTCGCACGTTTTCTTCATAGTAATAATATCGATATAGCTTGCATCCAAAAAACCCACTTGAGTCTTTCTGTTAAAATTTGTATCAACACGTTGTATCAATACGATCGACCGCGAAACCGCAGCAGTAGTGTTGTCATCATTTTTACAAAAAAATAATATCTCCCATTGTCAGCTTCCTGAATATACTTACCCCACGTTTGAAACTATAAGCGTTACTGTAACGCAAACCGGACACTCACCTCATCGTGAGCTCTGTATATAATATTCCTACCCAATATTCCTACAAAACAGGTGGTATCGATCCGCTGGTTTCATCAAATCAACCTAAAACTTTTGTAGGGGACTGGAACGCCAAGAATACACCACGAGCTGGCAGACTCAATTCTCCTGCGGCATCATTCTTCTTGCAGATATTGAAAGATTAAATCGAACAGTACATGCTCCCAGTTATTATCCTTATCAATCTGTAATACAAGCAGACATTCTCGACCTCGGTATCTCTGACAACATTAGCTATAATATTACCTACAAAAAGTCAACTGGCCTCATTTGCAGATCCTAATTTCTCGCATCTTGCCACCAAATCTGTCGCTAAAAGTCCCTCAAGAAATTCACAAAGCCATTGACTCCCTCACCACACCATTCTCGATAGTTTAGACCTAACAGCTCCCCCAGTACGTCTGCGCAATTCACCACCTCCTATTCCACCAATCTTACAGAATCTGTTACAATATATATATATATATATATATATATATATATATATATATACATATATATATATATATATATATATATATATATATATATATTCTAACGCAATCTATGTACGTCACGGGAGGTTCGCAGACGTGACTGCAGAGATGGACACCCACACGAAGACACTGAACAATCAGGACATAGTCATTTACATAGGAGAAAAGAATGATATTAATTTCGGCGGTGAATTTACACCTGACAAACATGTAAACAAATTACAATGTGCCGCCAATATACTAACATTGTAGTCTCGATTCTGCCCTACTGGTGCAACATAACAACACTATGAGCACAAAGCAGCGAGATTAAGCACGCAAAACAATAATTAAAACTGCAATTGAGAGAAACAAATGTTACAATTTTTGAAATCAATTTTCTCTCAGCAAAACATTTCTCCTGGCATGGTCTCCACTTAAACCTTGCTGGAAAACATGCAGTAGGCAACAAGCTTGCGCAACACATCATCAACTCCTATCCTACGCAGTCTGCTACCAAAAATCCATCCCTTTCACATTCCTTACGTTCCCCACCCCACCTCATTTCGAACCCTCTTACCTCCTGTGATCCTACTCCCGTTTCTCTCATTCCCACTATCAATTCACTTACTCCTCATGCCCCAATTTCCTCACAACCTGTCACTGCTGGGACAATTTACTACCTTCGAACACGCACTCGAGGTAACAATGGAGTAAATATATAGCAACTACAGTCAGCTGCAGTAGAAAAGCATCCTTCTGGGTACTTGCAAATGATAAACATACTGCACCATAAGGTTCACTCCCTTTCAAATAAAACTGAGTTCATCGAAGCAGCACTACAGCGCGAATTAAATCAAATGGATGTTCTTTGCTTTGGTTATTTCATAATGAACCTAGCATTTTCCAAATTCTAAACTTTTACCTTGCAGCCTATTATTGCAGATAAAGGAATCGCATAAAGGTCCTGTATACAGGGATTCTTGCATTTACGCTAGATATAATATCGGTTCTATCTCCTTGAAATTAAATGTGTATACCGTTGAAAATGTTTTGAAATATCTGTAGTATATCTTTCTATGCTATAAATTATATTACTTTGCATCTCCAGGCCTACAACAAAGAGAGCAATAGATTATATTATGTTCTTCAAAAACTGGAGATAACACTAAACAAAGTCTGCAATCGCTCTTTTGAGTCCATTGTTGCATGTGGAGATTTTAAAATTGATTTTATGGTCGAGTCTTGCGAGGAAGAGCAGTTTCTCAACTTCATTCATTCCTACAGTTTAGATATTACAATACATGTAACTACATGCATCACAGTAAATTCAAAGAAGGCTATCGATCAAATAATAATTAACAAAACCACTACTCGATATGAAATTGAAAAACAAAATATTTAGGATAAAGTGATCACGATGCACAATTTCTTACCATTATAAGAAATGCGAACACTGTCACATTAAATATTACGCGTATGAATTCACTAAAAGTAATATAAAGTCATTCATCAATTACTTACTGCAAAAATCATGGGACGCGATTTACAATACTGATGATACAAACGATAAATATAATTATTTTTTTCAACGCTCTCATTTTATATTGTAACACTCTCTTCGTCTCTTCAAAAAAGAAAATTAAACATTTCAAAGAAGAGCAATTCTTGGATTACACAAGGAATTAGGACATCATGTAAAACAAAACGAATTATTTCTTTCATTTTAATGCTTATTAACGTATCTCAAGATTACCTCCTCTACTTTAAAAAATAGAAATCATTGTTAAGAAAAGTCAAAAGGTCATAAAATCATGAAACATCAGGAAATTGTGAACTCAAATAATAAAACAGAATCAATGTGGAGTATAGTAAAAATATCGACCAAATCAACTAGAAACCTTGTAGAGAATGTTGTATTAAAATATAACGATAGAAATGTGAACGACCCGGCAACAGAGGCTAGTCTCTTATACAATACTATTCAAGAATTGCTGTCGATCTCACTAAGGGTCTTCAGCCACAAAATTCAACATCAGACGTTTCCCAAAAAAGTTAGACACGATGTTTTTTCCGAAACTTCTTGCTGTGATCTTCTCAAAATAATCGATGTACAAAAAATAAATATTCGGCGGGTTTAGATGAATTCCCGGATTGTTTGTTAAAGACTTGTGTGCCCGCCATTATACACTTGTTAACTCACATATTTAATGTATTCTTATGCACAGGATTTTTTTCAAATATTTTTGAAACAGATAAGATAAAGCGGTTTTTCAAAAAAGTCAATAACAATGAAATTCAAAATTATTGGCCAATTTCTCTTTTTTGTCGGTTTCTTCAAAAATATTTGAGAGAGACTTTTTTACGTAAGAATGGAAACCTTTCTTAGTAAACACGATGCGTTTTCAGATCGCCAACATTGGTTTCGAAAATCAAAATCTACGGAAACAGTTATATTTTCTTTTCTTAAAGATGTCGCCTCATTCATGGATCAAAGTGAAGCACCTATTGAAATATTTTTAGATCTTTCAAACGTTTTTGACGTCATTCATCATAACATTTTACTTTCAAAATTACCTTCGTACGGAATTCCTGGTATTGCTCTGGACTGGTTATGTTCGTACCTTAAACAAAGATCTCAGAGATTAGAAATATCTTACTGGAATAACAGAACATTATGTACACACCTTTCTGATTCTTTGCCAATTGCATGTGGAATCCCGCAGGGATCGTTTTTATTCTCTATTCTCTTCCTACTTTACGTAAACGATATGCCCTCGACGATTAGAAACGGAAGAACAATTCTCTTGATGATACGAACATTCTTTGCAATAAAGAAACCTTTAATAGTACAATATCTGATATTTAAAATTGGTTCCATAAAAACAAATTAATATTAAGTGAAAAACGGTTTCTATGCATTTTTCCATTTCAAATAAACAGGTCTGTACTCCAGTGAAAATGAACGATGTGCCATTGACTAATGTTAAGGTAACAAAATTTTTAGGTTTTTCAGTTCAGACAAACTTTAAATGGAACGAATTAAAATGAACTGCACAATAAATTAAGTTCTTGCCTTCACTAAGTGCCTTCATTAAGTGCTACGCCTTCAGAATACTTTCAAATTCAGTCATCTCCTTGTGTATATTTGGAGAATGTTCCTTCCCGCCTGAGGTATGGCATAATGTTAAGGGGAAATACATTTTATAGCTCCCAGACTTTAAGATTACAAAAAAGAATTATACGAATAATAATAAAATCCCACCCACGTAATTCTTGTAGGCCTCTCTTTATTAATCTAAGTATTTTACCATTATCTTGTTTTAGTGACATATGAATCAGTGTTTTTTTTTCAAAAATGACGTACTTAGGGGCGGGAATACATTTTTAGCACACGTCAATATCTAGAACTACAACACTCGACGTAGTAACCATATTCATCAGGTGACAGTATCAATAGCTCAAAATAAAAATTCGCATACAAAACACGTACATTATTTTATAACACCTTGCCGGATGGCGTTAAACGATTAAATGTGGTACAAAAGTTTAACTCCCAAGTCAATTCATTTCTGCTGCACAACAGTTTCTATACAATTAGAAACTCTTTCGAGTATCCAAAAGTAAAGTAATATTAATTTTAAAAATGACATTTATTGTATTATTTACCATTTGGATTGTATAATTCTAAAGAACCTGAAGTAGCTCGATCAGATTTTCATCCAGTTTTTCTGATCCTGGAGCAAATGCTGAGATGACCCCTTGCTTTCCTTCGGAACATAAATGCAACTTCAAACTAACTTCTCCCATAGCACGTCACACACAGTTTTAAATGTTTTTGACCTAACTAACTAACTAACTAACTAACTAAATAAATAAATAAATAAATAAATAGATAAATAAATAAATAAATAAATAAATAAATAAATAAATAAATAAATAAATAAATAAATAAATAAATAAATAAATAAATAAATAAATAAATAAATAAATAAATAAATAAATAAATAAATAAATAAATAAATAAATAAATAAATAAATAAATAAATAAATAAATAAATAAATAAATAAATAAATAAATAAATAAATAAATAAATAAATAAATAAATAAATAAAAAATAAATAAATTAATTAATAAATCTCAGTGCTAGATCTGTGATTGCAAATTGTTTTTATTGTTAGTACTGATTGAATGCGCGCCGAAGAAGTATCAATGTGCCGCCTCTGCCCGTGCTCCGCCGTCCTGCACATCGCCCTGCCCCGCACCGTCCCGCCTTGCCTTGCTGCGCCTTACTGCGTCCTTGCTGCGCCCTTGCTGCGCCTTGCCAGCAATGTACCGCCCCTCCGCTCAGCCTGCTCCGCCGTCTTGCCTGCGCCGCCTTTCCCGACCCCACTCCGCCCCGCCCCACCCCATCCCTCTCCGCTCCTCCCCATGACCCGCTCTTGCTCTGCTCAAGCCTGCCCCTCCCCGCAGTCCGCGTGTCCTTGACGCAAATGAGCCCGTCTTGCGCTCTCGAAGCGACGTGCACCGCCTGGCCTACGCCGCCACCGCAGCCACCACTTCCGACACCGCCTGCGTTGCCGCCTCTGCTCGTTTGGGTCCCGGCACGGTTCACAAACCGCGCGGCAACAGCTTCGATTACCTTACCTTGGCTTTGTACTGTGAGCCAACAAGCGAGTCTCATTTTCTACTCAATTACTTCGTCTTACTTGATTTTAATTACTTTTCTGTCTTGCATTTTTCGAGAAGAATTCATCATTGAGCTTCTCTCGTACGCACGCTCCCCGGCCTCCACGCCGGCTCTCCCGCTCGCCCACCTCGCACTCCGTCTCATCTGCCCGCCCTTCCGATTATAACGTTTTGTGGGATAAGAAGCGGATGTTCTCCAACGTCAGCTACTAGAAAACGCAAAGCGAACGTAATGTCAAAAGGAAATTGTCATCGTAAAAGAATTTGAAAGTTAAATACACCGTCATCTGTTCAGATGGTTTTTATATCAAAGTTCACACAAAGTAGACTAACGGACAGACCCCTGAAATTTCTTACTTAGGGGAAAGAGCTTTTAAGAAACGTTTCTTAGGTCGCCCTGATAGCTTTTGAACACTTGTTTTTTCATTTTCATGTTGCGCTTGAATCTCAGGCTGTTCTAGCTGAGGGATATGAATGCAGATTCAATTTACATCTCTCGTTGATACAAATATCTTGATTTTTGTAGTGAGAAGAGAAGATTCATCCCCGAAAGCCAAGTTTTATAGTCAAACACCCTCCCACACACACAGACAACTCAGTACAGTTACAACTATCTAGCTAAAACTGCTTCGTGAAAAAATGAAGGATATCAAGTGTAGTTCCTAAAAAAGAGATTACACATTTTATACAAATTTGTTAATAGAATTCAAACAAAAACAAAGATGGGTTCCAAATTGTACACTGGGAAAGAAAAGCCGATTACTATGATACATGAGATTTCCGCTCTTTTATGAGAGTGAGAGGATAGTGTAAGAATGAGGCGGCGTGAGTGTTCTTGGTGTCATCACAAGTGAACTACTTTTAGCTTTATATATCTTCAATTTGTAGTAGTTTTTTGTTCATCGGAAACGGAGAAAAAAATACTCCGCATGTAACAACTTGTCACCCCTGTTTATGTTAGTCACTACATTTTTGCGACAGCTGGCTCCAACGTTTCTACTTCTCTCAACGAAAAAAGACGTATTTCATTTTGAACCTGAACAATAAAGCATTAATGAAGGCTTGTTTGGGTAGACAAGGTAGGTTGTACCTGCATTGATGAATAAATTTTTTCATATACTACAATTTAAATGACTGAAACTTTTCTGCGTAATTAAATACATTCAATGATTGTATGATATATTTTTGAATGACAGTGATATCCTTGGATATCAAACTTCTCTTATATTTTAAATCAATCGTTTTTATCATGATATGAGTTGTCATAACTTTATTGTAATCAATACACTACATAACACTGCGTTTCGTACGCAATGTGGTCGCTTCGTCTGGTAGTATGAGACAAAGAAAGAAAAAGACATATTAAGAAATCACAATCTGGAAAACATCTCAAGTAAAAACAACAGAATGGACTCAAAACGAGCCTCATCTAACATCGACGCCGTAAGACCACCGTCAAAATGAGAACACCGTGGTGGTGATTGATCATAGACAAGATTCGTTTGGAGTAAACTTGTTCGAAAATATTAGTAGTTTTAGCGTAATATTGCGTGTGAACCTTTAAAACCATGCGAACTAATTCTACACCAAAATTCTAATTAATCTAATATATAAAAGACAATGATTGTTTATTGGTTTATACATAATGCGCTGCCGAACCATTTATCCGATTGCAATAAAATTTTGTCAACTTAATACTTCCACTTCCAGGAAGAATATAGGCATAATACGATGGGAATGCCTTCGCACATAGACGCGCGTTGATGATAATTTTATGCTGACTCTAGCACCCTGAATAGGGCGTTCCAAGTAACGTTGCTTGACGCAACCCGTTGTACACTAAAGTACGATTATAAAGATGTCTTCATTGCGTATTCTGCTCCTCCGATTGTGAAGTTTCTCCTGAGAGAAACAGATACAGCGAGAGACAGAGATGCAGAGAGAAAAACAAAGAGAAACAGGGAGTCAGAGAAAGAGAGAGACACACAGAGGGAATTTAAAAATATTAAAGAACAGTAAACCTCGTCCTAAATGGCAATTTTCATTGAAAATTTTGGAACCTGTTTTAAAAAACAGGCGTTTTAATGTTACTCTACATTCGTAACTTGAAGCTCTTTTTCACAGATATTTTTTCAGTTTTCGAAAACCTTCATTCGAGGTAATTTAAAGCACAATAACTAATACCTGGAAATGTTCATAATAACGGCGTGAGAGACCTTTCAAAGAAATTACAATTGTGTAACTTGTGAAAAAAATATAAAAATACCCCAAAATGTACTTTACGCCGTATTAAAGAGTGCAATTAACACTATCCTTTCGAAAAGTTTGAAAAAAAGTGGAGCAATATTTGAGAAAATGGCGTTTGAGCATTTCTAAAAATGTGGAATTTTTAGCTATTTTTCAAGATAATTGTTGAGTTTTCGAGACACTTTATTTGACATAAGCCACATCAACTGGGGTTTCTTCACTTTTCAAAAAAATCCTACGTATGATGGCGGACAGACAGATGGCGGACAGGCGTCGGGGGACTCCAAAACATGTATTTCTGTTGAAATATCGAAATCGAATTTCCGCAGGATTACAATACTTTTCCTATACTACGTATAATACTCCGTATATACCTAAGGTCCCCCACAATAACTGGCGGGTGAAATTCCATTTTCCTAATCGTCCAGACAAATTTGGACACTTCGATATGGGTGAAGGGCGCGTTCACCAATCGCTCGCAGTCTTAATCTTAGTGCCTATGTGATTGATGTGATTGGCGCCAAATCCTTGGGGGCGGGAAAGACGCTGTTCCCCTGCGGGGGTTGATTGTTAACGTATTAGCGGGACATATCATTATCTTTCCCTGCAGAAGGAGTGATTTTGCCAGCGCGTTCGCCATAACGAAAAAAAAAAAATTCTGACCTGGGGTTGTCCGTTCAGAATTACTGTTAATAGACAGAAACAGAATTATTGTTAAGTACATATTTAGCATTTTTCAACAATTACACTCTCTTTTAGCAATCAATTTGTAACTCTTTCAAACTGTTATATTAAAATGTTCATCTCAGGCACAACTTGTGGATCCTTTCCGTCCGTTTCCGCGCATATTTCCAATTGGTTTATCAAATTGTAAATTGTTTTGCAAAATTGTTAATTCGTGGTTTCCGGCTGTAGGACATAGGGGGACTCTCCCATGTTTAAAGCTGTAAAAGTGGGATATTATTTATAAATTTGTAAATGTAACTTTGTATTGTCTTCTCTAAATTCCTACCGTGGGGCGGGAAAAATGCTCTTCCCGGGGGCGGGGGCCTCGATTGTTTACGTATGAGGGGAAATATCGTAATCTTTCCCTGCCAAAGGAGAGATTTTACCTGCGCGTACGCCATGACGAAAAATGTTTCTGAGCTAGGGTTTTCCGTCCAGAATAACTATCAATAGACCAGTAAATATTTAGAACTTAACAAGAATTATACTATTTTTAGCAATCAAGCAGCGGCTAGCGCATATTTGGAATTTGTATATGAAATTGTAAATTGTTGCAAAATTTTTAATTCGCGGATTTCGGCTCTGAGACATCGGGAGATTCTCCCCTCTTTAGATCGTTATATTTAATTGTTAATTGTTTATAAATTTAAAATGATGCAATTTTTTGTCTCCTCTAAATCCCCTTTAAACGCAATACAAAATTTCGCAAACCGATTAGTGCTATCAACTTCCGTTCTCGAGATATTTAATTGTTTATTAGAACATAGCATCTCATAACCACCCTCATTTTTGCACACATTCCATTTGCTCTCCGTACACAAGTATACTGAAAAGAGAGGTATGCAATGTCTCGCTTCGATTGTTCGCTTCATACGCTAAATGCCGAGGGTAGAGCTGTATTTTAATTACCATTGTGAAATGACTTATTCACTTGATATCGATGAGATCATACTATTTTAAATCTAAAATAGGTTGTAATGCTCCATTTCCAAAAGAATTACACACTACTCTTTGTTACCTCACTTCAAAATCCTGTTTGAGGTTGTCAATCATATTGCCAAGTTTTACTTATATTTTGTTCCGGAAGAAAATAATCCAAAAATGTGTCCAGTATGTTCGGTCTCTGGTTTTCACCGTTATGAAAGACACGATGGGTCACAACTTTCCTTTCTACTGCCATCATAGCGAATCAAATTTCGCCTTCAGTCCATTAGAGATGCTGCAACTGTCAGCCCGCCAACCCTATTAGAGCGGGCGCGCGCCTCGGACGGGCTTTCGCGCAATCCATGACACGCTAATGAACATCATCTGCCCCACGCCTCCGCAGCGCCCCCACCCCTTCTCATCCGTACTCACCATGCCTTCGCCGCCCGACCCCCTTTCCGCTCGGCTACGCTCCGCCCCTTCCCGTCCCGTCCCGTCCCGCTGGGTGCCGCAAGCCTTCGCTAGACAGCTGCTCGAAAAATTGATCATGGGTCTGGGCGACATGTATGATGAAATTTTTGCATCTCTTGCTTTCCTCCAACGCTGTATCTTGCCTACATCCAACGACAAGAAATAAAAGAGAAAAGTAGTATTATTTTCTAGAATAATTTTACGAGAAAATTACACGTGAATTATTAATTATTTCGTCGCATGTTTTGAATATGCGGTGCATATTTCTAAACAAGATATGTATTGATTACAAAACTAAAAAAACAAAAATGTATTGACTTGAGTCTTATTCGTACATTACTGGTCACCAATATTAAATCTTCAAACGAGATACCTTTATCCCGCCATTACGTCGATTTTGAAGTCAATATTTCTAATATAGTTCAGACCTGTTCTTTGTGTATCAATTTGCCGACGAACGTTAATACATTTGTAGACACTGTATTATATTTTATTATTCATTTTATCGCAGCATTAGAAATATATTAATGTCTCGATTGCATTGTTGAAAATATCTTCAATCAACCAGCATGGGAATATTAACTGGTGTCGCCGCAATTTCGTCATAGCGACTACTAAACTGCTACATGAGTAAACAAATAAGATTACTTACCATTACCAGTTCACAGATTCTGCGGGCGACTGCAGAACAATGCTAGCTTCACATTAGAGTGGTCCGGGTATATTGTACTGCGCATTAAAGACAAAAATAGAGAAAGTATTTTAATCTGCTCCTGTAAAATGAGTTTTAACGTATTTCGTTTCAAAGAGACGGACGGCAATGTAAAATATGATTTTCGAAATCCAAATAATTGTGGAAGTTTAATTATGTATCTTTACCTTAAGATTGTCTATTTTTTGTATGTACTTCTTGTATTTTTACCACGTAAACGTTTATTTTATTTTTTGTCATGATTTCGACATGCATCGATGAGCGATTACCGATATTAAAGAAACACACTGCGCTCGTCCAACCAAATTACAGAAACAAATTTTCCTTGTGTAATTTTGCTGAACAACACTTTATACCAGTTTCTCGACTATATCTCACCTTTTTACGTATGTCTTTGGCAATATCGGAATGATACGACCTTCTATTTCACCTCTTTGTTACGAGAGGGGCGAGTGCCTGCGTCTGTGTGAGTCCACTGTGAGTTTAATGAGAGGCAACGACTGGCGTCGTCCGTACTAATAGTTCTTCGAGCAAGTTACACACACGTTCGAACATCGACGTATCGACTGAATGTCGATGACACAGCAAGGCCGCTTTTCATGAAAGACCAATTGCGGCTCTACCATAAGGTCACATGGTCCCGTGCCCTCCCTCCCGTAAAAGAAACTACATTTTGTGATCAAAAGTATCCGGACACGTGGCTGAAAATGACTTGCCAGTCCGGGGTGCCCTCCATCGGTAATACTGGAATTCAATAGGGTGTTGGCCCACCCTTAGCCTTGATAGCAGTTTCCACTCTGAAAGGCACACTTTAATCAGGAGCTGGAAGGTTTCTTGGGGAATGGCATCCCATTCTTCACGAAGTGCTGCACTGAGGAGAGGTGTCGATGAAGGTCGGTGACGCCTAACACGAAGTCGGCATTCCAAAACATCCCAAAGGTGTTCGATAAGATTCAAGTGAGGACTCTGTGCAGGCCAGTTCATTACAGAGATGTTATTGTGGTGTAACCACTCCGCCACAGGCCGTGTAATATGAACAGGTGCTCGATCGTGATGAAAGATGCAACGCCATCCCCGTATTGCTCTTCAACAGTGGGAAGCAAGAAGGTATTTAAAACATCAACGAAGGCCTGTGCCGTGGTAGTGCCACACAAAACAACAAGGGGTGCAAGCTCCTCCATTAAACACGACCACACCATAATATACTTTTGATCGCATAGTGTATTAATGTGATCGAAATGCGTATCGTGTTATCGAATGATATTTCTAGAGAATTTACGTTGAGGTATTCATGGGCGATATCGATACTATTTCATAGCGCTGACGAGGTAGTTGTGGCAATAGGACGAAGTCCACTAGCTTCTTGTGAGCCGCTCCCTCCCGTTTAGCAAAGCTTCAGGGTCACAAGCTTTTTGTGACTGCCACTGCAAGCGCCACTTAACAGCTGTACAAACAACGCTCGTAGTGTCTGAGAAATGAAATGCTGATTAGATCATGGCGCTGGTAACCTTGATATTATCTGCAGCTATGAATTCTGTGTGAATATTTTTCTTAGCGTGTGTTGTTGTTTGCTCTTAAATTATTTCATCTTCTCAATCAGCTGGTGTTAACGTGAGAAACCAGTGAGAGATTTCAAGTGATTTCAATTTAAAGTGCTGACACTTTTTTTAGATTTTTTTTAGAAAACAACATGTTCCGTACTTTTTCTTAGTGTAATGTTTTGAAAATAATTATCAACATTTCAATGACCATTGTAGAAAATGAACGCTGTTTTTTTTCATTCTAAAGATAATAAAAAGCTTCTTACTGGGTGCAGAAAGTTTGAATGGCTAAGCGATGTTTTCTCAGTCCGGTTCGCGCAGCCGAGACGAACGCTTCGTGTTGAGGCAGCTCTTACCATATCTTACGTTGAGGCAGTCAGTGCTCTCTCGACCAGCGCGAGCCGACGCGCTCCAGTGTATTCAGAACTTAGATTAGTAGTTACTTATCATAGTCTAACGATTTATCTTTTAAAATAATGTGGATAGTGCTCCTTGTGGGGGGCCACTTGAAACTTCAGGGTTAATTGTGCAGTCAATGGAAGAGATTAATGAAAATCCAAACGGCGGTGAATTCTACGGACCGGGGTTCCCATCATCATCAGTGAGCGCCTTTCCACCACCACCACCACCACTACCGCCTTCACCAGTGGGAGAACATCAGGAATACTTATCACAGAACTTGGGTTTCAACGGCAACGAGTGCTCGATTCAAACAAGAGGAAAACGTTTGGCTTTGACCACGGAACAAAGGAGAATATTATGTACAACATACCAGGAAGTTAACGCTATGAATTGCTTCGAAATTTAGATAATCGTGCTAATTCTGAAAGAGATAAAACTGGAAGTATTCCACCAATATTCTTTAATAATGTTCACGGCTAAGGATATCTACTTGTAGTAAGTGATATTAAAAAAAGTAGCCGAAAATGACTTCACTATTTGACAAAAAAATATTTTTATCAAGTGAACTTTGTAACAATTGATGACTACAGAGGTTACAGAAAATTTTGTGACGAAAATAATCTACATTATCATTCTTTCAGAGATCCCTATCAGTCCAAGCTCTTAGTTATAATTTATGGTAGTATACGTGTAGTTTACTCTCGGAAAGAAATATTTGATGAATTAGCAAGACTTACGTACCCAGTAATCGGTGTAACAAGGATATATAACAAAAATAGAACACCTCTGTGGTCCTGTGCTGTAGAATTAATGGAAACTGAAAATGCTAAATCAATATTTAACGAAACTAAATTATTTTATTCTGTGATTAAAGTGCGGATACAAAGTGCTCCAAACAGAGTAATGCAATGTAAGCGTTGCCAGAGATGCAAACACAACCAAGCAAACTTTAAATTATGTCCAAGGTGTGTTCGCTGTAATGGCCCCAATCATTATTAGCAATACAATAGATCAAAAAGAGAACAACCTATATGTGTTAACAGTGGGTTAAATCGCACAGCAAATTATCGTGGCTGCCAAAAATTTAAAGAGACAGAAAATGAACGAAAGCAATGGCAAGGTATTTACAGTGCCCAAACTTCCAATACAGCCTCCAAGGATCCCGCACCAGCTGATGACTTTCAAAAAGTTCCCGCAGCGCCAAAAGTAAACATGCCTTTACTTTTTCAAAATCGTGAAAATCCAAATTCAAATTGGAGAACCCAAAGCCCCAATAATGCAAATAATGCAAAATTTAATTAGCACAATTGAAAACCAAATATTAGCAATAATCATATCTCAATTACAAACAATGATTTAATCGTTAGTTCCTGCTCCTATTAATAGATTAAATAATAATGATGCAATGCGGATAATAAACTGGGATGCCGATGGCATAAAACGACAAATTCATTCACTCACTTTTTAATTGATAATAAAATAAAAATTGCTTGTATAAGCGAAACCCATTTACTGAGAGGTGAAAAATTAAAAATTAATAAATCTGCAATAATAAAAACGATAGATTAACGCATTGTGCTTCAGGAGGAGAAGCAATCTTTATTCACAAAAGTATTAAACATTTTCAAATGGATATTTCATAAGACAAGAGGTTAGAAACGGTAGCAATTTTAACTTACGTGAATAATGAGGAAATCGTGATTGTATCGGCATATAAACCACCTAACTACCCTTTCCCATAAGATATTTATAAAAATATTCTCCAGAAGCATTCGGAAGTTTTTATAATAGGAGACCTAAATAGTAAGAATACAGCGTGGGGTTGCAATTCAACCGCATCACATGGTAGAAACTATTACAATTACAAGTAATAACTTACAACAATTTAGATATCCAACTACCCAGTGAACCAACTCAATACTCTTACAACAATAGAATCATCCCAGATATCTTAGGCGCCTGAGTTTATTTCTAATACACACATTCAAAAAGAACTTCAAACAGAGCCCCTAAACGAGTATATAAGAAATAACTGTGAGCAATTTTTTACTTCTTCCATCTCCTTGCAGTATAAAATTTACAATGGGTAAAACATTAAACAATTTCAAGAGAATACGCTCACGATATTCGAAAGATATGTTAAAACCTTTATGAAAATAAATATACACAAATGTTTAAAACGTTTTTTTAAAAAAATTGTAAAAATGTTTCACTTTAGTATAAAGATAATTTACGAATGTATGTTTAGAGAGTATCTAGATTTAAGAATGAGTATTATTAAGTAGTAAAATTTGAGTATTGTGTGTAAACAGTTCAGATATGTTATGTATTAAAAAATAAAAATGTACAAATCCCTGAAAGGCAACAGGAAGAAAATAAATTTAAAAAATATATGTTTTCTATTGAAAAACTGATTATTCATGGAATTTTAATTGTGAAGTGGATTGAGGGAATGTGGAATTGTGGAATTTTGATTAAGGTGTTTGCCAGAGTGAAGGAGAGGAGGATTGAATTGATGTATAAAAATAATATTATTCTCCTTATTCCTTTGTTATTCTGGCCGATAGGTGGATGACTCTGACTTCATATGCGTTTGCGACGTGACTTGACTACCCAGCGGCCCCTAGAGGGTGCTGGGTGCATAATAACGGAGGATTACTCCAACAGAATTAACGGAGGATTAATCCATGGTGCGCTCAATGCTCCTTAAGGAGATAGAATCCCCGTTGCGTCTATATAGACGCAACAAGTTTAAAAGAAACACGCTCAATGAAAACACGGCTGCAGCTTGAGACATCGCGGACCCCTGAATGGTTGGCCCTCTGGGACAAACCTCGAGCGGTGAGCCTCTGGCTGATCGAGATTAAAGGCAATGACTTACTGACGTATATTTAAAAAGGATTACTCCACATTCAACGAAAAAAGGCTCAGAACGTTGTTACGCAAGCAACGCAAGTGACGTAATGGGAATCAGATACGATCGAGAAGAGAATCTTAAACCAGAGTGCTGGAGAAAACATCAAAAAAGATCACATCTTTTTTTAGATTGTCTGCGAGGTCTCTAAAAAGTTGGTCACGCTAGTGTGTCGAATAACTTCTGAAGTTTCAGAAATGTTGGTACGTAACATGAATGTTGTACAGTTTCCCTCAGATCAACAGATTTCACATTTTGAACTGATAAAAAGCCAAAATGCTCACCTGTTTGTAAAATTGCATTTAAAGTAAATTCAACAACAACAAAAAACACAAGTCCCAACGAAAACTTTTACAGTCAACGGCCAACAAATGACGGAAACCACTGGTAAACACTGGATTAGTTGACGGAAATGCAACGTTGTTACTTTTCCGATACATTCAGAAACACTCATTTCTGCTCCCTTAAGAGACGTCTATAAAATACAAGCCTCCATAAGTGACCTCCCATTTTCAGAAACTCCTTATTTCTTAAGCATTTACTTATTTTTTAAGTATCGACAAAGAAAACTGCCCTACGTCATTGCCTTTTCATTTTATTTTTTTTCAGGTTTGCTGTAAGGTAGCTTTTAATATAATCTAATTGTGAAACATACTATTAATCGAATTTTTATATTCCCATATTGCGATATAAAATATAGTCCTCATTTCTTCCTCTTGAAATAAGAAGTTAATGAAATCTGAAACTTCATGTTAACTAATTCCAGATATAGTGCATGTTTCATTTTTTGTACAGACCGAGCCAACGTATGCGAGTGTGGGGATTAAAGAAACTTGAACTCAGAAAATCAATCTGCTATTTCGTTTCAAAACGTTTTGTTCAGCCTTTCGTTTAGTACGTCAAAACGTTCTATCCTCAAATTCCGTGGTGGTAGCAGATATCTTGTGGTAATCCATATGGTCCACAAGAAGTTATAATAATTTATTAATTATTGCCCAGTGTTAACTTTTGGGAAACACTTTTCCCATCGTCTGTGGGTCTCGACTAAGCAACGTGGATCACTCATAAATGTACACAACATGGTCGGAAAATATGAAAACTGCAAAACATGCTGGGTACAGCTAGGTGGCAGCCATCCTTTTGATATTTTTTCCTATTTTTTTTCTATCCTCACACGATATTACATCTGAATATACAAGAATTATTTCTATCACTAACTGAATCTATTCAATATTACTACATCTACGCTTTTCCTAAATGTATTCTCGCGACATTATTAGGCTTAGCTGTCAGCTATTCCCGGCGCGCGACTGAAGAAAAACTTAAATGGAAAATTGGGACGATGCGCATGTGTGCTAGCAAAGGCAACAGTCTGTGATGGTCAGTGCGCTAGGCTAAATTCCTCGGTCGGAGAAAAGAGTCTCAGGGGGAGGGCTGAGATGGGGAAGGGTCAATGCGGGAGGCGAGGGAGACGAGAGGGGGCGGCGCAGAGCCAGGAGCGCAGAGGGAAGGGGGGAGAGGAAGGTCGCGGGCAGGAAAAAGGCCTGGGGTGGGGCGGGCGAGCTGGCTTAGAGTAACCTGCCCGGCCGACGGCCGCCCGCCCGCCCGCCGGTCGGAGCATCGCAAATCCAATCCGCACAACGCTCCTCGCGGCTCCTCCATGACTCAATTTCGGCCCCCGCGCGCCTCTCTCTTCCCTCCGCTTCGCCGACTCTTCTTCCCTGCTCCATTTCTCTCCGCGCCTCTTTCACTTTCCCGCTGCCCTGCCGTCTCAGCCCTGCTCCTCCGGTACAGTCGCTTCGCGGCAGCTCCCCACAGATTGTGTTATCCCTCGGATCGCATTGTTTCCTTCAACCAACATTTTCTCAGTATTCCTATTGAACTAGGGTAGGATTACATTATAAAAGGAAAATGTAATTTTTGTTCGTCACAAATTTCAGCGACGAACACACAAAATGGAGACAGAAATAGCATTGCTTCAGAAATACTCTTAAAATCATTTCACCAGAGACAGTAATTCAATCTTAAATGTGTAAGAAATGGATTGTATAATATTTTCAATCCAATGTTCTTGAATATAAAGTCATATTCTAGAAATCGATGAACTAAACTCTTCTACAAGATATACTGTTTCGTTCATATAGAAAAGGGATGATCTGAAACACTAAAACTAGTTGTATATTTTTAAGTTACAACACATGTACAATTTTTCGAAAATCTGAGTACTTTTAGCGTAATTTTGCGTGAAATATGGGTGAGAAAGTACGTGCTGTTGTAGCACCACTAGTTCGTGTTTAGAATACAAATAGTAATTCTGTTCAATTTTTAAAAACTGTGAAATTTAGATGCTTAACTCTTCAAGAAATGCGATATAAATGTTCGAGGTAGACCTACACCGGTACTGAACATATCTCAATTTATTTTCTATTTTTGCATGCAGCCCCCCATTAATTAAAGGTACCAGTCGCCACTGCACAATTGTTTCCCACATTGACACCCGACAAACTAATAGTGCTAAATCGAGTTGATTCTTCAGAAATTCCGCTACTTCATTTGATGTCAAATAACACTGCTTTTCGTCTGGAGAACCATCGTAATGTGGATGCGCAACAGTGGCAAACGCCGTGCAAGTCGTCTCGACCTGACGGTCTCGGCAAAACACCCTCAATTGGATCATGCAAAAGCAGTAACTTCACCCCAAATATAAAAATTACTACTCTGGTTTTATATCTAATAGATTACTTTCCCTAATACATAGTGTAATCCGAATAAGTATTTTCTGGGTCTTGCTGTTGTAATCAATCTACTATTATCTGACCTGAAAACGTTTTCAACCCAACTTTTCTTCTTGTTCTTATGTGTTTAACTACGTTCGCCACTCCACATTCATTCTTTATATGTTGATTATTCATTCTATCTCGCCTGACTTTTCCCTTTTATTTTCTTTAAAGTACTTATCCATTGAATATGATATGGATATTTAATTTTGGTGATACTTTTCATGAAGTTTGGAATTTTTCTCAAAAATGGCTCCAATTGTTTTTGCATAAGTTTTGCTGGAATGTAGCACGATTCTAAAAAATAACTTGGATCCGATTTTCGTTGAATTTTGAAGTTTTGAAAATTGTAATAGTTGAACTTTTTCGGCATCTTCCTAGAACTACATTTTACAGTAAACTATTGTTGACCAGAACAATCGAAGGAACCGTAATAATCGGCATTCCTGTTATAAAAATTCGTGTTATCTAATTACTATGTTTTTTCGCCAGAACAAAATTCTTCTTCAGGTATTTCTCCCAGCGGGGCAATGCCCCCAGATGGGTCACCTCTAAGCTCCTGACTGGTCACCCTTCATCTACGGCATAGTGTAGTGTAAGTGTAAATGTAGTGAGGGTGGGGAGATGATAAAAGAAGGAAGAGAAGGAAAAATCTCTCGCAGTCCGTGTTCCGTTTGGTAGAGTACTTCCCCGGCCTCGTATTGATTGGAGACATTACGAGAAACTACCGATCAGGGCGAGCGGACCCTAGAATTCTCCTCCGGACAGAGGCTGAATTCGACCTAGTTATTAAGCAGGATACATTTTTTAGAAGAGTTTGAACGTGGTTTTAAGGCTTAATGAAAAGTAGTCCCAAAATCAAAGTAAAACGTTTCAAATTCCCAAGGTGTCGAGTTTGGCCAGTCCTCGAGTTTCGGAATATCAATTCTAGATTCTAAAATCGTCTCCGTGGTTTAAAAACGGCGAATTTTCGGCAACAAACTCGTCTTTTAGGGTCCTGCTGTGGGATCGAAGTTCTTCCTTTAAATTGGTTCCTCGGATAGGGCACTTAAAAAGGACACAGGACATATTGGTTGAAGTTTCTCAATTTTTGGAAATTATGCAAGATGTTAGAAATAATGCAAGAATGTCCTCTTTTTGTACCATTAGCTTTACTTTTCACCATACTATGTACTTACTGTAATGACGGAGGGTCTGGGAAAGTAGACAATTATGCAACCTCCGGAAAAGGTTTGTGAGGAAGTCAGGAATGAAGATTCAGGTGAGGAAGACTTTGATAATAAAAATAACCTTTCAGGAAGTCAGTTGCGGTCGTAAGCAGAAATGCTGAAAGGATGATGACAGCGAGGAGGAGGAGCATGGTGGAGAAGATTCAAAGACTAAACATCGTAAGATGAAAAGAAACTGCACACATGGCCAGAAACATAGCACCCCATGACCACTAGCACTTGGAATTTTTTTGGGACATTTGAAAAAGATATGTTATCGGCGGAAGAATTCTTTTCCCTTTTTTATGATAGTCTCGTTCATCAATTTGTTGTAGAGTCGAATTGATATCCTTCTTAGAAAAATTATGCGGGAATATCACTTGACAGAAAATAAAATACTAAATTGGAATTTTTCTGGCAAGTGGTTATATGCAAGTTTATCAACAGAATGTTCTGAAAACAGTCAAAATCTTCTCAAAATTATGTAATTTATAATTCAATGAATAGAAACCAATTTGATTTTAGCATGTAAAATTTTGCACAACTGTCACATTGATAAAACCGACAAGTACGTTCAAATTCGTCTCCTGTTTGCAGTTCTAAATGCAAAATTTCATGTTTGCTCCAACTGAAGAACACCACAGCTTGGACGAAGCCATGGTGTATGGTGAAAATAATTTATAAGAAATAACCTTTATGGGTGCAAATTGTGGGTGGTCTCAACACCACTTGGTTTTGTTGTATGGATGGGCCCTTATCAAGGCAAACATTCAAAAATTCGAGAAGAATTAAGAGAAATGAATGTGAGTGCTCCCGAGATCTTACACTACAACGTTCTATCTTCACTTTACAAATTGCCTATTATCTTTATTTTGATAATTATTTTTACATCTCTCCCACTGCTATAACAACTAAAAAAGAGTGGAATGAAATGAACAGGTACTACCAAAGAAATATAACATAAAAATGTCCACTGGCAGTAAAATCTATAATAACTCAGAAGCAAAGATATTCATTCGACTGTTGCAGAAGATCAGAAGATAAGAATATTGTCGTGTGTAAGTGATATAATAACTTGGTGATTCTAGCTTCAAATGTTTCTTCTGTTGAACCATTGCTCAAAATAAGCAGATACTCACAAAAAGATAAGACTAGGACTATTACACAGCTCCATATTGTTTAAAAATATAAAATGTAAATGGGGGTGTGGGTAGATGTAACCAAAATATAAGTCTGTACCACACATCGATCAGAATGAGTCCTACTAATTGCCCATTGAATTGTTGTGACTGTCCAAAATGCATGACAAGTACGTAATAAGAGAGGTGGCAAACTTGACCACTTAAAATGTCGTAGAGGAATTGCGCTTTCGATTTTATCAGGAAATGAAACTCTAAATCATGCAACTGGCAGACCCTCTAGAAATGAGAATGTGGTTACGATATGAGATCGTTTCGATCAATTTGTAACATCACAAGAGTCGAACACGGTGCAGAGTTCACTAAAAATATCTTGAAAAAGAAACCAATAATACCCCCATTAACAACTCCAACGGGCAAGAAATTCGCTTCTTATGAGAAGGCTGAAGCATTATCCGATCACTTTGCTAAATCATTTACTCCCAATGCCACCCCAACTCACCCACTGCATTCAAACATACTCGAATTAGCATCAGCCCCCAACTATAACGTACCACACAAAATAAACTACATATCCCCAAATGAAGTCATTAATATAATTAAGATTTTGCCAATAAGAAAAGCCCCTGGTCACGACAAAATAAGTAACAAAATCTTAAAATACTTACCTAAACCCACAATAGCATATATCACCAATATTTACAATTCAATAATTAGAACTGGTTACTTCCCCGTTATTTGGAAAAATTCAAATGTAATACCCATCCCCAAGCCATTCAAAAGTCTATCCAGAACTGACAACTACAGACCCATTAGCCTTCTTCCCACTTTATCAAAAATCCTAGAAAAACTAATCCTTAAAAGACTAAATTCCCATCTGAATGAAACTCAAACAATCCCAAAGCACCAATTTGGCTTCACTAATAAAGTTTCAACTTCTCATCAATTATTAAGAATCACGGAGCACATACACACGGCATTTCAAAAAAACCATACAATAGTTACCTTTTTAGACATTTCGAAAGCTTTTGACAAAGTGTGGTACCCTGGATTAATATTCAAACTTAAAGAAATAGGTACCCCTAACTATTTAATTAATACCATTAATAGCTTTCTCCAAGATAGAACATTTTCAGTCACAGTTAATAATCACACATCCAATCCCCGCAGAATTACAGCTGGATTACCTCAAGGCTCACCACTGTCCCCCACGCTTTTCAACATATACACAGCCGACATTCCCATAACATCACACACGCACATCGCCCAATTCGCCGATGACACCGCAATTTTCATGTCCAATCATTCAACTGATCTAATCTGTAAACAAATTCAAACACACTTAAATAAAATTGATGAATGGTCTGTCAAATGGAAAATCAAACTAAATCCTACAAAATCATGCGCCAAAATATTCTCATTAAGAACATTTTCAACCCCAACACCACTCCAAATAAACAATAACCCTAGAAAAACCCCATGGACGTCGCACAATGAATCTGTCAAATACCTAGGGCTGAATCTTGATACCAGACTAAATTGGAAAAATCACATAACAGTAAAAGCACAGCAAGCCAAAATAAAATTAATTCAACTAAAGCCACTCTTAAATCGCAATAGTAAGCTCTCATTAAACAATGCCATCACCATCTATAAATCAATAATTAGACCCCTAATGCTGTATGCATGCCCTATCTGGATCAATGCTTCTAAAACTAATATAAATAAATTACAGATCATCCAAAATAATTTCCTCAGACTTGCCACTCATGCACCCTGGTCATCTCAAACATTCAACTGCATAAAGAATTTAATTTACCCCGTATACTTGACCATATCGCGCTCCTATCTAACAATTTCTTCTCCAAAATAAACACAATAACCCAAGCCACCCATTATGGCCTAGCCACCACCTACCAGCTCCCAACAAAAATAAAAAATAGATATCCATTAGATTCATTCCTCAGCATATTTTCAGAACTCAATTAATCACATAGGTGCTCTGTGAGTTTCCTATTCATGTGTATTTAGATTTAGTTGTAAGATTAGCATTTAAATTAAATATAAGTCATAAAAATACATATGATGTAGTATACATAATACTGAACTATGTACATTCGTTCACTAATAAAGATATATTTAAAAAAATTAAAAAAAACGGTGCAGAGTATGTCTCGAATAACTCCCAACAAAATGCATCAAGTGTAGTATAGGTCTTCATGGACATTTTTTCATCGTATGTCTTTCAAAATGAATGAAATAATGTAAGAATACTAAAAATAAGTTATTATTACTGTAACGAATATTGCATTACCTGCCGGGATTTGCTGCGCTCATTGAGTCATCTGCCGGCGCCCTCCTTCCCCCCGGAACTGGACGGTTCCGGGCTATTCGCGAGTCGCGTAGAGGTGTGGCGCACGTTTCCGGTGGCTCGAGGCGAGCGCCGGCCAGGTAAAAATTCGCCGCTGCCGGCGGCCGCATGCAGTAGCAGTAAGTAGAAGTAGTCGGATGTAAGCAGCCGCGAGTAAGTAGCCAAGTAGTAGAAGTAGTAAGCAGTCAGTGTGTCTGAAGTGGAAGCTGAGCTGTGAAGTGTGCATCGCGGTAAACAGCAGTGCAGTGGACCCTGGTCCGGCGCAGTAGACCGTGGACAGTGCATCGGACTGTGCGATAATGTAGAAGAAGTGTACAGTGTAAATAAATAATCGGATTGCAGTGAACAGTGTAAATAAATAATCAGAAGTGAACAGTGTAAATAAATAATCAAGAGAACAGAGTCGTGTGTACGGCAAATAATCAAGTGAAGAACACAAGGACTGTGAAATATATCTGTAAATAAATCAAGTATTTTTAATGTAGCATTGTTTATGAAGAAATATCTTTGTTTAAATATTACCTGTGTGAGTGTGTATTAGTTCACCACCGAAAAACGTTACGTTACATAAAATATCTTGTACAAGGTCTGCACATTTCTTATTTTACTTCTGTAACTTACTAAAAAAATTCTTAAAATCAAAATATAATGATAAAATTTATCACTCGTTAACCTGACGTCCCACATATGGGGACACCGCTTTCCCACCTATTCCCAATTTCAAAATAAATAAGATATGTTCTTCTTTCCTAAAATTTTACAATTAAGCAAATAAATAAGAGTCAATTTATTATTTTCATATTTTAACACATCAAGCATCTCAGGGTTGAAAAGGACACAGGATTTCTTTTCTTTGAAATTTCTGATTTTCGAAAATTATGCAAGAAGTTAGAAATAATGCGAGAGCGTATGTGCTGTTTTTGCACCATTAGTTTTACTTTTTGCCTTACAATGTACTTACGTCGTGAAGAGAGCTGCGAGAGTCAAGCGTAATGAGAAGAGAGTCTTGTAATTAGCAGTTTGTCTAGATAAAATTCATAATGTGAAGTCCTGGGTTCGAAAAAGACGTTAAAAATAATAAAATAAGACGCTGCATATTAATTCACATTTTGAGTGTTCTTGATATTGAAAAATTGGGTGACGGCAAAACTTTTATAGTCAACAGTGGCACCTTAACCGTTCAGTCAAGTTTCTCTGAAACTGATATACCCCGACCAATCTGGCCGAATTAGAGGTTATTTTGATTTTGACGGTACTTGACAAATGACAAACTTGAGTCGTAAAACAATTTTCACAAATACGGCTCCAAACTTTTTAATTAAAGTTTCCCTCCGATTGCGCAAAGCGACTCTTCAAACAATTGCACGGATTTCTTTTGATTTGAAATGTCTAAATTTAAAAAAATGCAAAACTTCAAACTTTGGGGCATATTCTTAAAATTACTGCATTAAAGATACATATTTTTTAATTAAATGAAATCTTTTTTACACAAACAAATCTTCAAATGAGTTTATGGATATTTTTTCGGAAATATGGGCAGTTTTCTCGTAATTTGTATGAAATACTGTCAATATTTAAACAATTATTTTCTCAATAATATGTCCAAAGGTGTATGTAGCAAAGGACGGTAAAAAGTGGTGCTAGTCTCATTTCCAGATTATTTTCGAAAATTGCAAAAATGTATTATGGCAAATGTAACACAAAAGTAACTAATTGCTTGAAATTTACACAAACATTCTGGAAACCGCTCCAAATTTTTTCTCAAAATCCACTCGAAATTTTTTCTTTACATTTTCTCTACATAAGAAATATGGCCCTAGTCCCATTTTTGGGTGTTGCTCTTTCTTTTTAATTGCAAAAACATTTCAAAACTACAAATTTGAAGATAGAGATTTTTGCGTCAGACAAAGTTTGTTGTACAAAATTAACTATTTAAATAAATAAATAAATAACTAGTGATGCTATAGAATGTCTCACACATTCTCGACCTAGTTAGTTTTGTATTCTTTATAAGCTTGACCAGCTTTTCCGATAGGCGTGTATGTCTTCTCGCACTTTTTATTTCGTCGCCCGAAAAATAAATATTTTTCACATCTTCTCAATTACTCGGCTTCGTGTTGATAGACCTGAAACCTCAATACACTTATTACTCATTTCGAACTTCTCGCTACAGGTTGTAACTGGATAGTCGAGGTAGCTAATTGGGATGAATTCGGATAGTAAGGTCGCTTGATAATTCCAGAAAAATATTGAAAATCATTTGAAGCAATTCTTATCTCAAATACTATTCACTGGTTCGAACCTCGCTCAGGTATAATTATTTGTCACAACTCTGTTGCCGCAGAAAACTATTCAGAAACTTTATTAAATATATTACACTCACATATAGATTCTATTAAAATTCTTAATAAAGTGTCTATATGTCATTTTCGTATTTTGAAATTTTGAAACAAGTTTACAACTCTCTTATCCTATTTGTAAAACGTATGTCACATCAAATCAATTGTTATTGTATAATCTTCATATCAACATAATATTGCGGAGAATTTAGAAACGTCGCGAGAAAGTGTGCTTACGTAGCTCCACTAGTTCTTCCAATGTTATCAAGTCATTTATGTTCAATTATTTATGTTATGATTAGGCTACTTTGTATGTCGTATTCTACAGAATAAGTAAATGCAGTAGCTGAAGCAAATCATTGTTTTGAAGGGAGTCAGTGTAAGAAAACGTTATCGAGTACGTGATTTATACAAAATGCATTATTCAAGAATATCTGTTTTACAAATAAATCTAAAGTGAAAGTGCATTTTTAAATATTAACAAGTACAACTCCATTATCTTTATCTACCAACAGTAAATGATGACCATATTAAAGTAAAAAATATTATTATTGTTATTATTAGTAGTGTTAGTTTTATTATTATTATTTTTATTATTATTATTATTGTTATTATTATTGTTATTGTTATTATTATTATTATTATTATTATTATTATTATTATTATTATTAGCCTAATCATCCCTAGCAGGGAAAGGCCTGCGGAACGCTGGGAAGTTCCCAACGCCACCTAGATTAAAATTCCAGGTGACCATGGTAGTTGATAGTCTGAGTTGTACAATTTTACATTATTAGTCATGATTATCTAAATGTCACTAGTCAACATTACACAATCAAAGACAATCCACTAGTTAAAATTACACAAACCACAATCACTGATTTTTCTATGTTATACTCGTAGTAGCCTGAATGCGTTTCCATTCTACTCTGTCTTTTGCCACTGTGAACCATAATGCCTCCGCGGTTTTCCCGAAGCAATCTTGTTTTTTGTCAGCATTGGTGTCCCCTGCCAACCCGAGTTTCCCACACCGTTGCTGTTTGCGTTCAACGCTGATGATACATTCTCATGAGATGGCCTCCCCATTTACATTTGACGTCCGCTGCCCACATCCTGGATCCTTTACGGATATGCGTAACATTTCTATTTCCATTATTCGTTGATTTATCCTCAGCATATTCTTCTTCTTCTCAGTAAGCAACCATGTCTGGGTTCCGTATATTAAGACCGATAAGATACACATATCCATTACTTCTCTTTTTATGTTTAGCTTCAACTTCTTATCTAGAAAGATAAACGATAAACACCAGAACTTGTTATTTAAGTTACATTTAAGTTAAATATAAGTCATAAAAGATACATATGATGTAGTATACACAATACTGAACTATGTACATTCGTTCACTAATAAAGTTATATTAAAAAAAACAACTTCTTATCTAGAAATATAAACGATAAACACCAGAACTTGTTCCATGCCAAGAAAATTCTGCGAATTATTTCGATTTTCATAAAAGAGACAAGTGTCCCTAAGTATATGTATCCTTGTTCATGGTCCACGTGTTTTTGGTGAAATTGGTCACTCTTGGTGATTTGTCATTATTTTTGTCTTGGTTATGTTCAAAGATAAAGACAAATAGACAATTTCCTGGATGATCTTGTAGAAAATGCCTTTCTCGCATAACAAAGATTTATAGAGATGGTATTGACATAATTTTCATTAGACTATGATTTTTGTTTGCTGATCGAAGAAAATACAATATGAAAACATCAAATGATGTTGTGCTCTCAGCTTACACATCTGAATTTTATTTGAATCTGCCGCGTACGCCATTTTCATACGTTGACCAATCAAGAACGTTTATTTTCTTCTGGTTCTGAATGAAGGTAAAGAATTCTAATATGCTGCCGGGAGACCGGTCGGGAGCTTAGAGTTTGTTCCGGCTGGGGCGGTATCCCGCCGGCGAGAGATACCTGGTTGAGGGAAACTCCGCTAACCGACGGTATGTCGGCGCCGGATCTCGCCATCCAGCGAGGGTAGATCACCGCCACGTACCGAGAATAACCCCCACTGCACTTACGGAACAAATGGCCCTGATAGTTCACGCCCGGAAAAACAACCTACCGACCAAGCAGTATGTCAGTGCAAGGTTTTATTCTTTTAAAACTATTAACTTTGTAATGCACGTGTCAGGGCAAGCAACAACGTTAATTATACATTTCATATTTACTTAGAAAGATGCACGGATACTTGAGGATCCTGCACCCCTAGCGGGCAATGTATGTACTACTCCTAATAGTTTCCTCCAAGCTCAACAGAGTTCGCAGGCTTACAGGTATTCGCCTGCCCTCCGGCGCCGCGCACCGCTCGCTGCCTGACGTGGCCGATACCCCCTCCACTCTCGCCTCGCCACCAGCCCGCTTCCTTTGTATGGGCTTCCAGAAGCTTCGGCCGTGACGTGGCCGATGCTTCCCCCACTACCGCCTCGTCGCCGGCGCGATGCGCTGAGCAGTAGAATCTTCCAGAAGCGTCTCTGTGACGCAACAAAGCCGTTACGCTCGCCTCGCCAACGGCCCTTTGTGTAACGGCCACAGTCAGTCCTTCTTGAGTGTCCGAACTGAGCGAACGTGCCGCGCCGCTCTCCATGTTACCATGCGGCGCGCCTGTAACACTTCCTGCCTGGGCTCGGTGTGGAGCGGACGCGTTGTCCGTTGTTTCTTCGTGCCGCGCACTCAGCACGCCCGTTGTATTACGGACGCCGTGCACAATGATGCCTTCGGCGATTACGTGTGTGTGAATGATCCTGCTGCGCGCCTCCAATTCTCTCCACTGGTAACATTATTAACGGCTTAGTGTGCTATCCACGTGTTGCGTCTGCTGCGAGCATGGCTGCAGACGCCGTGCACAATGATGCCTTCGGCGACTACGTGTGTGTGAATGATCCTGCTGCGTGCCTCTAATTCTCTCCACTGGTAACATTATTAACGGCTTAGTGTGCTATCCACGTGTTGCGTCTGCTGCGAGCATGGCTGCAGACGCCGTGCACAATGATGCCTTCGGCGACTACGTGTGTGTGAATGATCCTGCTGCGCGCCTCTAATTCTCTCCACTGGTAACATCACACGGCTCAGTGTGCTATGCAAGCATTGCGTCCGTTACGAGCATGATTGTAGACGCCGTACTGAATGGCGCCTCCGGCGACCACGTGTATGTGAAAGTCCCGGCTGCATGCTTCGTGTGCCACGTCCCGCCAAGATTTTAATCAGCGGCGTACTATACGTTCATGTGGGGATGAACGTTGATGCCGCATATCTGCAGTGCTCTGTTGTGGGAGCCCTGCAAACAACGCTCTCCTGAAGTGTACTTGTGCCTATCACGGGCATTGGGGTTCGCCACCCCGCCCGTCACTGCACACCAGTTTCCTCCTATCAACTTGCAACAAACAACTCATGCCTCGTGCATTGTGTAATTTCATATTGTGTGCAAACTGTGCCTTTTATTTTCATCTTATGTTGTAACAAACAACTTATGCCTTGTGCATGTTGTATTATGTGCAATTTCATATTATGTGCAAACTGTGCCTTTTTATTTTCAGCTTATGTTGTAACAAACAACTTATGCCTTGTGCATGTTGTATTATGTGCAATTTCATATTATGTGCAAACTGTGCCTTTTATTTTCAGCTCACGTTGTAACAAACAACTTATGCCCCGTGCATATTGTATTATCTGTAACTTCACGCCATGTACAACTGTTTTATAGGTTAAGATGTATTTTTTAGTATAGAATATATGTTTACATGCTCTATTTTTACAATCTTATGGTAACAAGTACCCTCTATAATTCCATCCTTGCAGTCCCAGACCTGCACTGGCATTTATAACCTGTTGTTGTTCATTACAGGTGTCTGGGTGGTCCTTCGTGCATATTTGAGCTATTCTAGGAATGTTTGGGAAGGGTCGAAACTTACTAATTCACGCCCCAGTCCACTCGCTCGACCCAGCCCATCCAGCACGCTCATGTCATACGAGTATGTATGTTTGAGCCAGGCTTGTACAAATGATTTAATGTTTATCCTGTATTTCAATTATTTATTTTAGCGTAAATTTGGCCACATCGCTTCTCGCCATGTCACGCAAAAATCACACCACTTTTCTACGTAATTTTGATGCAACCATTTCGCTCAATATCATAAGTATTATATATTCTCTTAGCAATTACTAACTAAATAGCAGTCCCTCACATACGTTTATTAATTATAAAATAAAGCAATTTATAATAATTCTAAATTAACAAATGTTTAACTACATTCTCATTGGCCTAGTTGGGAAAATCTCGCGAACAATGTTTGCTTTTCCACGCCGCTTACGGCTACCTCACTCGAGATATAATTTTTGTGTGTGACGGTCGTGTCTGTCCCTCTCTCTTGCTCACTCATTATTTTTATTATGTGTGTGTCTACGAGTCTGGCATTGTGTTAATATATTTAAATGACTTACTTGTTGCACTAAATCAGACGAAAATTCCCATTGGCTTTTTCTTAGATTTGTCAAAAGCTTTAGACATTGTTGACCATCACATACTTTTAAGGGGGGATGTCATCGAATTCTGTCAAAAAATCGATTTTTTTATTTCATCATTTTTCGATAGTCTGGTTCATGATGTACATGTCTGCAACATTTGAAATCGATCTGACGACGCTAAGTCATTTAAAATTTAAAAAACCTTTCAGGCGGTGCAGCCTAGCCATGAGAGTTCCACGCCCACTTCTGAAGTGCATTTACTTCTCTCGTTATTTGTAATGATATACGGCAAGTAATATTCTTGCTGAATTTCTCATCCTTGCAAAGTTTGAACGACTATATTCTCATAGTCTCAAAACACCGTAGATGGCAGCACTCTGCAGGCACTCGAAAGAAATGTAAACAATAAACAGAAGAGCAACTGTGAGTTGGCTGTGAGTCCTATTGAAAGACATGAAAAATAAATATTTGTCAGATGGGAAAACACTAGGGGGAAAAGGACGTTTGACAGGAAAAACAATTGACTCTTTGCAAGTGTATTATGGAAAAGCCATTAGAGAAAATTGTGACAGTGTGGAAAAAATGAAAAGAGCAGTGTGGGCAATTTTTTTCCACAAAATCTCCACTAATGCAAATCCTATTCATTCGTTGTGTTCTGAAGGGAATGTATCATGGTGTGGGAATAGGAGACAAGAAGCTACAGATGAAAGTTACAATCATAAGAATTCCCTACCAGTTCCTGTGATGAATGCAATAAAACCAATTTTTAAGTCCCTTGCAGATCCTGAACTCCTCAAAAAGTGTGTCCATGGTAAAACTCAAAATCCCAATGAGAGTTTTAATACTTTGGTATGGCGTCAATGCAGAAAAACTCAATTTGTTGGCTCTACTGTAATTAAAATAGCCACATATGATGCAGTTTTGTGTTTTAATTCAGGGAACTCTACCAGAAATTCAGTAATAGAAAAAATGAACATTGTGCCAGGGTTTTACATGAAGACCATAATCAATGGCATAGACAGAAAAAGAGTTCAAAAAGCAGAAAATGCCTTTAATAAGCTAATCAAAGAAAAAAGAACAAAAAAGAGGGCCTTGAACAAAGAAGAAGAAGATGAAAATGAAGCATTTTGTGGATATGGAGCACATTAATTATGTATTTAATGCAAAACATTTGTAATAAAACTTTGTTGTCAATTTCCCGAAAACTACATTTTTAACTACAGAGTGACATTTTCCTAAGAAACTACTTATCCTATTACAACAAAATTTGGCAGGTATGTACAAATATGTGTTATGAAAGTACTGAACCAGAAGATTTCCTCTAACTTAAATATTTTTTTTGTTGGTATGCAAATAAGGGCCATATTTTTACCCCATATTTTGAGTACAAAATTAAAATATTAATAAAAAATCAGCGGAGTGGTAAAAATAATTAATGCTGGTTCAGTAAATAGTTTATTGTGTTGCTATGTAACTGTCCCATTTTCAAAATGGTTGAATTAAAAATTTATGAAATAAGTGTACTTTCAACAATTGAAAAGTTGATAAATATGTTTATTAATAATTTGCTAAATATTCATTAGGGAGCATTGGATTTTTTTTTAAATGCACATTAACTTGTGTGACAACAGTGTGCCAAATTTCAAAATTTTACTGCCAACAGTTTATGAGAAAAAAATATTTTAAATTATTATGCAAATTCGTTGACATCCCCCCTTAAGAAAACTAGAAATGCTAGGGATTCAAGGCATTGCAGGCCAATGGATAAAATCATATTTATCAAACCGTAGCCAAATAGTTGCCCTCCAGCACACTAAAGAAAACAAAATCTCCTCATACTACTCCTGTCCTCAAATGATAAATCGTGGAGTCCCGCAAGGATCCATCCTCGGGCCAATACTATTCCTTATATACATAAATGACATGCGTTTGGCTTTAAGGAATAACAAAATAATCATGTTTGCAGATCCACAAACATAATCATCAAAGCAATAACACAACTATCATTAGAAAAAGAAACTCACAAAATTTTGCAAGCCCTAGTAAAATGGTTTCAAGACAACAAACTCATCATAAATACCAGCAAGACAGTCTCTCTAAATTTCATAATTTCCCGATCTAAAGAAAAACCATCACAGCATTTGCTCGTAAATAATAACCCTGTAACGATATCTCATGAAACTACCGTCCTCGGTCTTACGATTCAAGAAAGCCTAAAATGGCATGCTCACATCTCAAATTTTAACAAGAAGCTCACAAAATCTACCTATTTCCTATACACACTCAGGTCAAGCTCCAAAATTGTCACTTCGAACAATATATTTTTCAAATGTGCACTCACACCTAAAATATGGAATAATGTTGTTGGGAAATGCCCCTGAAAGCACTCGCACATTTATTATCCAAAAAATACTGAGAACAATGACCAGCACTCATACTCAGCACTTTTACTCTAAATTCCGATGTACACAACTACAACACTCGTCAAAAGGATAACCTACATGTTCCCCACTCAGAAACTACACTTTATCAAAAAAGTACCCTAATAGAGAGCAAAGAAAAAAGTATTGGCATATCGCGTCCTGCGACGTAGAAGGAGCATGTCTGAGAAAAATTTATGTTTCTCTCCAATGAGGCCAATGACTCCATCTCGAACAGGTTTTTGTTCAATTTCCCTGGTCCCTTGAGCAAATGCTGAGATGGCCCCTTCGCACCTGAAAAGTGATATAACTTCGCTCTTTCCACCCAAGACATCATAGAGACTTCCTACATACACCTTAGAGAAAAAATCAAGGGTGCGGTCATTAAGTTTTCCGCAAATATCTCTGTGCATAAATTCGCTAAAGTGAAATAGGCTCTTCTGAATGTCTATGGACCCTCCTACTAAATGCATTGTGATTCATTTTCATAGTGCAGATAATTTCAAAGTAATTGGAGTTTAGATTTATTACTGTACATTAGCAGGGAGTATGCAAGAATGCACATTTACTGCTGCTTATAGAAACTAGAGGGGTAGCAACCATGTTTGTAACAAAAACAGCAGCGTGGCGAGGAGCAGGGCAAACAAGGTGAGTCAGGTTGATTATATTTAATAATTACCCGGTAAATGCAATGTGCTTAAGCTAGTATAGGATTTGAGTTACTGGAGGGATCCCAGAGCGGAAGAAATCACAGGGTGCACAGATATAACTTTTCCCCGTAGTACTTGACACAGTTTTTTGTTACTTTGGGCCCTAAATAGATTAAGTTAATTAATTACTTACCTAGTGATGCTACAGAATGGCACAGACTTTCTCGTAGTAAAGTTTTCTAATTTCCTCGGTGTAGACTGGCTTTACGGTCATGCCCCGTCCTCTTGCCTGCTGCCATCTATCTCCGCTCAAAGTCCATTTTGGGGACATTTTCTAAATTTTTCGGTTTCGCAATAGTAAAACCGAAATATAACTTTAAGAATATTAAAGAAGAGTAAAAAACCTCATCATAAATGGCAAATTTCACTAAAAAAGTGGGAGCCGTTTTTAAGAAAATGACGTTAAACGTTACTTGTAAATGCGAAATTTTAAGCTCATTTTCAGACTTTTTGTTTTTGAAAAACTTCATTTGCAGTCATTTAAGGAACTATAACTTGAAAATGCAATAGACTTTACAAATCGTTGAAAATGGGCATATCAATGGCGTGAGAGATATTTAAATACATTTGTGTAATTTTTGAAAAAATATTCAGCGAAATGAACTTTGCCATTTTTAACAGTGCATTTAGCACTACCTGTTAGAAAAGTTTGAAGAAAAGATATGGAGTCATTTTTTAAAAAAAAATACGTTTGAGCATTTTTAAAAACGCAGAATTTTGAGTTCATTTTAACAGAAAACTGTTTACTTTTCGAGAAACTGTATTGGACAATATTTAAAGCACGTATACTCATAAATACAATAATGTGAACAAAACTGCTGCTAATGTAAATATTAACGATGTGAGAATGTCAAAAAAATGTTTGTATTTTTGAAAAAAAAGAATAGAGTAATATGGCGTTTATGTCATAGACTGCATTTAGCACTATCCTTACCAAAAGTTGGAAGATAAATATGGTGCCGTTTTTGAGAAATCTTGGTTTTGTAATTTTTTAAAGTTGCAAATATTTCACGCAGTATTGCGCGAAAACTACTCAAATTTTCAATGTAATGTAGACGATATTAATGAATGAACAAACTATGGAAAACAAGTTTCATTTGAAGGAAAACTATCTATTTTTAATTTTGTAGACGTAGGAAAAATCCGAAAAATCATTTTTTTTAATTTTCGAAAATTTAGTTAACCGTGAAAATGGGACCTATACCGCCTTTTTAAACGTATTTTACTCTATTCTTTCAAGAACTTTAAAGAAAAAAAATTGCAAATTTTCAAAATCTTTGGGTTGCTTAATGTAAAAAACCTCCAAATTTTGAAGATAGTTTTTCAAAATTGCAGCGCCTCGAGTCGTGCCAGATCGACCAAACAATATCAATTTTGGAAAAAAATCTACTTTTGGTTTAAGCGCTATTGCTGTTCCCAGACGGACAGACAGGTGGAGGGACGGACGTTCTGAAAAATAAAAAACAACACTTTTTCGGTATCAGGTGACCCCAATTTGTATTTCCGTTGAAATCTCGAAATCCATTTTCCGGGGCATTACGTAATTTTCTCTATAATACGTATACACTCCGTATACACGTACATATGTTATACGAGAAAGTAAAATAGTGGCGCTACAGAATGGTACAGAATTTCTCATATTTTTTTCTTCTTTGATCTAGGTTGGCTGTTCTGACTTGCCACAAACTTTTGCCCGTTGGCATCTATCGTCGCCCAAAGTACATGTTTTTGAATTTTCTCAATTTTTCGGTTTCTGAATAGTAGATCTGAAATGTTACTTCAAGGGTATTAAAGAACAGTCAAACTTCGTCATAATTAGCAATTTTCCTTCAAAAATGTGGAGCCGTTTCTATGAAACTGAAATTAAAGCGTTTTCGATAAACGTCATTTGAAGTAATTTGAAGCAGTTTAATTCGCAAATGCAATAAATCGCTGAGCTTATGCATATTAACGGTGTACGGTATATAAAGAAAATGTATTTGTGTAAATTTTCGAAATTAACGACGTGAGAGGCAAGTGAAACAAAATGTAATATTTGTAATTTTTGAAAAAACAATAGAATAAATAAAAATGGCGTTTATGTATTCTCGTAGAGTGCATTTATCATTATCCCTATCAAAAGTTTGATGATAAAATTTGATCCGCTTTCAAAAAAACTTGTTTTTGTTAAATTAGGCATATAGTAAGCAATATTGCGCAAAACCTACCAAAATTTTCAAAACATGTACATGACCATGAAGTAACTAATTAAGGTAAAACAATTTTCCTTGAAACAAACAAACTATATCTTCAATATTGACTTTGGAGGAACATGCCGAAAACAACAAACTTTTGCAGTTTTCGAAAATGTATTTTATTCCAACAAATTTACTTTATTTCAACAAATTGAGATAAAAAAATTGGAGGCACTGGTGATGTTCACAAATAGACAGACGGACACAAGGACGAACGGACGTTTTGCAAATGAACATGCACAAGGGAACCCCTAATCATGCATTTCCCTTGAAATCTCGTAAACCTTTTACCGCAGCATTATATAACTTTCTCTTTACTACGTATATTACTCCGTGTATATGTACGTATACGAAAAAGTAAAATTGATGCATTCATATATGAATAATAGTATCACGAAGAATGCTGCTCACTTTTCGGAAAAATCTGATGTCCTCCCCAAAGAATATCATGGCCTTCTCGCCCGGACCGAATTTTGGATGCTTGGAACATGGGATTTATCTTGGGAACATGGCACTATCTTGTGGCGGACGAGAACGACAACGGGCGCAGGATTGCGAGCAATAGTAATATTGAGAGCGAGGGCGAAAGCGACATCGCGGGCGAGGGCGAGAGCGAGGGCGAGACTACGGACGCGGCAGTAGGCCTCCCGCGAGTCTAGGCGGACCACCTGCTGCCTCCAGCGCCGCTAATAAGGTTGCTGCATCTGAGGCGACGGGAACAGGGAGAAGCTCGCCCGAGCCTCAGCTCCAGCCCCAGCCCGCACTTGACAGATGCAGGCCGTGAGTTTTGTTCCTCTGAAGGACAGGTGCTCAAATATGCATGAGATTAACTCCGCTCGCCCGCGACAGGCCCTCAAGTTTAGCCGCATCCATGATTCACACGCACCTGCTTCGTGGCGTCTGGCCGTCCCCATCGCCGCCCCCCGCGACCCCCCCCCCCCGCGTCGCCCCCGCGTCGCCCTCGCGTCGCCCCTGCGTCGCCCCCGCATCGCCCCGCGTCGCCCCCTGTCGCTCCCGCGTCGCCCCCTGTCGCCCCCTGTCGCCCCCGCGTCGCCCCCGCGTCGCCCCCGCGTCGCGACCCGTCGCCCCCGCGTCATCCCAGCGTCGCCCCCGCGTCGCCCCCTGTCACTCCCGCGTCGCCCCCCTGTCGCCCCCTGGCCGTCCCCATCGCCACCCCCCGCGAACCCCCCCCCGCGTCACCCCCGCGTCGCCCCCGCGTCGCCCGCGCGTCGCCCCCGTGTCGCCCCCGCGTCGCCACCCTATCGCCCCCGCGTCGCCCACGCATCGCCCCCTGTCGCTCCCGTGTCGCCCCCCTGTCGCCCCCTGTCGCCCCCGCGTCGCCCCCGCGTCGCCCCCTGTCGCTCCCGCGTCGCCCCCTGTCGCCCCCGCGTCGCCCCCGCGTCGCCCCCGCGTCGCCCCGCGTCGCCCCCGCGTCGCCCCCGCGTCGCCCCCTGTCGCTCCCGCGTCCCCCCCGCGTCGCCCCCGCGTCCCCCCCGCGTCGCCCCCGCGTCGCCCCCGCGTCGCCCCCGCGTCGCCACCCTATCGCCCCCTCGTCGCCCCCGCGTCGCCCCGCGTCGCCCCCGCGTCGCCCCCGCGTCGCCACCCTATCGCCCCCGCGTCGCCCCCGCGTCACCCCAGCGTCGCCCCCGCGTCGCCCCCGCGTCGCCCCCTCGTCGCCCCCGCGTCGCCCCCGCGTCGCACCCGCGTCGCACCCGCGTCGCCCCCGCGTCGCCCCCCGCGTCGCCCACGCGTCGCCCCCGGGTCGCCCCCGCGTCGCCCCCACGTCGCCCACGCGTCGCCCACGCGTCGCCCCCGCGTCGCCCGGTTCCTTTTCCACCGCTGCTTGCCGCCGCCCGCCTTCGCCCCAAGCTTCCACAAATTGCATGCTTGCTCGCCCTGCCCCCCCAATACCCAGTGCAACTCTCGCCTCGGCTATAATTCTTGGCCGCGGTAGATAATTGTGAAACTTCGTGCCGTCCTGTGTGCACGCATCTCGCCGCTGGCTGCCGGCGGGGAGGGCAAGCACAGCTTCTCGGATGCCTTGCAGAGTGGACCACCGACTGCGTCGAGCGGGAGAAAAATAGAAATCTTGGGATTTTGGCTTCTAAAGTGACACGAGTCGCACGGCAAGACGGGTTTACTCATTCATGTAGTGGGGCAAAAGATGAGCATTTTTCTTCAACCGCACTTGCCTTTTGTAAAACACCTCGTTTACTCTACTGTTCGAACGCACAAGATTGATATTTGGTAAAGTCTTTTGCTTTCTCGAAAAATTAACCTATTCGTAAATGGAGTATAGATAAATTAATGTAATGCGGCGAAAAATCAGTGCCGAGAATTTTGACTAAAATTCGTATTTTTGAGGTCCCTGATTTCAAAAAGGTTTTCGAAACGTCTTTTTGCCCAATGGTCTGTTCGTCCAACCGACAGTCCGATAGTGTCTGTCAGTCTGTGAACATCACTAGTGTGTTAACAATTCATAGAATTTTCCGCAGGATGAATATTCCCAAACCAAACTGACCGAAATGATTATCTAACGAATTTCAAGCCTTTTTTATGGGGGTACTTTACATGAAGCCTGTAGGAATCTTTTAAAAAAGTCTTCAAAACTTTTCTTTAAACTATTTTACTCGAGTAGACCGAAGTCCCCAATATATATATATATATATATATATATATATATATATATATATATATACAGTCGCTCAACCATAGGGGGCTTTAGGTGTACTGTCAATTCGACTTATGCTAAATTAAAAACTTATTCTTTTTGCTTGTTTGCGATATTTAATGACATACGATGTTATAGAAGAGTTAAAACCGTATTGGTGAATATGTGTCATCGCTTCCGGGATGCGCTGAATCCTTATGAGTCATCAAATTTTAAAAATTTCTTCATTTAACTACTGTAAATACAGCTAAGTTACTTTATATAGAGCGTAGTTATTTTTTATTAAAACTTCTGGATTTTCGAAAAATGCAAAAGTTTCAAATGAATTCGACTCACTTTTATAACTACAATTTTGAAACTACAACGTCTTTGAAGCTGAAGCTTTTGTTATTCCAATGTACTCTTTAAAAGTCGGAATATAAATAATGAAGCGAACGTATTTGTAAAAATATGACTAATTTCTTCACAATATTCAGTAAAACCCTACATTTTCGATAAGTTTCTAAACACGTTTTCTCAAAAAGGTCACCAGATTTGGTCGTGAAGCGTTTGCTGGAATTAAATAATGACAATTTACGACAAATTCCGAAACTAGATTTTCTGAAAATCTGCTCCAATTTTAAAAGGATTTTTCATAACATCCTCAATTATTTGGCAAATGTCCCATTTTCATCTAAACTTTTGAACTTTCAAAAATTAAAGATTGAATATTTGATGCGACACTGGTGACAAAAGAAAGAGGTCGAAGCTTCAACGTACTGGCAATGGAATGGTAACATGCTGGTCATGGAAACCTACGTTCTGGTATTCAAATTCCGGTTCAGACAAGTACTTTGCAGTTTGGAAACGCAGAGGAATGTCTTGGATGGGTGAGGCAACACCGAAGGGAAGAAACGCGTTGGTCCCGAACAATTTAGCAACTGCGTTTTAAAATACGTAAGATTTTTGTTCGAGTCCAGCTATTAGTAAAATATTACTAACCGTAACAAAAAAACTAATAAGAATGCGATGTTAGGATCGATAGTTTACCTTGAAATATGTTGATGAAATGCAGAAAAAAACATATATAAGGTAACCGGTATAGTCGTGGGCACCAGAATACTAATGGGCATAGCAACTGTAAGGGAGTAATAATAAGATTTTCAGTGAGAGGCCCTCTGCATGTAATCTTTGTGTCGTGTGTGTCTTTAAGTTTGCAACCTCGAAATATAAATTTAATGTGTCCCCGCAGTGAGCTTCAATAGATAGTGGTGTGCTCCACATGTCGTCTGTGCATCGAAACGTTGTGGATTCGTTAATGGACGTGTGTGCAGTTATTAAGGATTTAAGTCAATGTGAGTGTCTTTGTTTGCCATCCGCTCAATGCGTAGTATAGCCAGGTACATAATGTACGTTTTTATATGTTTTCTCACCTTCTCAGAGCAGACCATAAGCCAAAACAGGCAGTGTCCATAACTGTAAATATTTTTACGTGCAGGACAATGATGGTCATTGACTGCCTATCACCGTAATTTGAGAAACGTATTCTTTATGCGTTGCTATAATGTTAATATTGAATATTCAAACATTGTTTGCCTTACTAAGTGAAAATATACTTATAGAAATATTTTGAACAGTGATGGACACTGTGCCCATCACTGAAATTTGAATATGCCTACTACTGTCTCAATAAACGTTCTGGGGTTAAACGTTATCACTACAGGACGGATTTTGATTACCTAAAATATCCCCAAAAATGATTAATAAAATGCTCTTAAAATGCCCTAAAAGCAAAGAAAAACGATATAAAAATTGATAAAAACCATTTCATATTATTCAATTACACTGGTTTTAAGGTATGTAGACGATCTGAAGACGTTCTCACAATGAACAATTAAATCTGTTGTATATGTTACTGGTATAATAGAGACTTCTTCCCTTTGTTCAGGTGAACTTAGTTTGGAAACTTTTGGTTTGGACTGTTCTTTACTAGGAAATCTCTCTCTTCTTTTCGTGGATGGTCAAAAAAGTCACTATTTTTCCGACGAATGGACTCTGTTTTGATTTACAAATAATTTTAATAGTACTGTATCCGAACACCACGAGAATTCTCCAACTAGAAGTTGTCGCTGTATTTGAACGAATCAAGAGTGTGTGTAAGAAAGGAGTGCTAACATCGAGAACATCCTTCTGAGGCTCTCACTTCGATCCGGTGTTGGAGAAGGTAGGGCGCGCAATAAAGCCAGAAATTCTGCAAAATGGTTTTAGAGCTTGAGCTATGTTTACTGGACCTTTGAGAGCATTGACTTCACAATACATCGTGGACGGATGTACAATAACATCGCATTAGATGTGGATAATGGAAACATTGTAACCACAACACACAGAACAAATCATTGACATTGAAAAAAATCTGCGATATTGTTGGAGAAGAAAAAGTACAAATGTTCAATAACATTACGCAGAAAACACCATCTAGAGGTAAAGATAAATCGGGCTAACCTCAGAAAACCAAACGTCAATTCTGCACAAAGAATGACATATTAACCCATTCAAGGCTTAAACACATTTATAAGATATGAAAGAAATTAGGACATTTATCAGGCGAGCACTTCTGCAGGCTTTTCTAAGATGGAAAGAATCAGCTGCAACTCTCTTTCCTCCTGGAGTCCACGGAAGTATTTTCTTCAGTGATATATATTTCTCCCGTCCGTGTTTTCCATAAGCTAGAAGTTCGCCGTCTTCGCGCCGCGGGCCGCAAATAACAGATAGCGCTGTTTCTGTGGTGAGATATTCGGCTCGCCTGTGCCACGGTGACCTGCTCTGGCTTCGCCGTAGTGTGGGTGTTGTGGAGTTTCTGAGTTTGCCTCAAACGCTTATATATATATATATATATATATATATATATATATATATATATATATATATATATATACACGTTGAGACCCGATCGGTCACCTTAATTAAATAATGATTAAGACAACAGTTCAAAGGACGTGCGCAAAACAAAGCAGCGCCGCGAACCGCGGCAACAACGAAAGATGAACGGGTCTTCCTGACGCTTCAAGACAGGGGAAACGAGAAGTTCGTTGGCGGCGCGGAGGACAGTACCGAGTAGATGCTTGGCCAAGGAGGATGGCAGACGAACGCATGAGACGCGAATGAGTGGAAATTATATCGGACGAAAACAAGTAGGAATTGGTAACGAATAGGATTGCCGAAGGTGCGAAGCGACGAACACGAGGAACAATTGTAAATTAAGCGTGAAGAGAGCGAGTAAAATAGTGACCGTGCAATATTTGGACAGGAAACAGTGCTGGTGATGAATATTGCCACGTGGTATTTAAGGCCGTGGGAGTGAATGAAAAATGCAGTGGCAATGGACAGTGCGATGGTAGTATTGTTATTTGGGATTGGTCTCTAACTGTGGAAACGAGTAATAACTTCGCGAAGCGCTTGAAATGAAAATTGGACTTCGCCTCCGGCATCGCGAGGATTGCACGGGCATCGAACATCACGGCGGTAGCGTCACTCTGGGCGGCGCCGAACAGTGACGAGCGCCACCGGGCGAAGTCGAGGTTCCCGGGACGACGGTTGGAGAGGGGCAGCCTTGGATGACGTCGTGTAACAAGTATTTATGTGGCATTCTAACGGAAATGAAGTACAGTAGTAACCAAGCTGATATAAGTTTGTAAATAATTTGGCCGATTGCCTAGTAACTGCAGAATATGTAGCATAATCTCACAGGGCAAGAAATGAAAAATTAGAGGATAATCCTAATAAGTAGTGATGATCACCCATGAGGCATTTAGTCAATAAATTTTATTAATAAATGCTTTTTATGGTTCTCGTTCTTTAAAGAGGTGTTCTTTGTCTTTTAAATGCTTAATAATCCCCTGTCCCTTATTAATAAATTGCATCTGTCTGATAAAACAATATGTGATCATCGATGCCTGTACGTGCTGACAGACCACGTTGAAGGATGGTCTAGGGTGAGTACGGTCACTATATATATATATATATATATATATATATATATATATATATATATATATATATATATATTTGATGTATGTATTGAATTCAGTAAATGTTTTCAAAATAATTTTTTGACCAATTTTATTTTTATTTGTTATTTTTTTCCCAAATATCAACATGTGGAAAAATACCATTGTAATCTCTAAAAAGTTCTACATAAGTGTGGTAAGTTACAAAGTGGGGCACTGGGAAGAATCTGAGAAATTAAATACAATAGAAATGTCTGCTTGCTGCTTTGCTGCCGCATCTGCTAGTGCGTCACCCCTCAAACACGTGCCAATCAGCAGGAGACTATTACCATCAATATACTTTCACAGAGTAATAAACAGAAGTATCCCTTCACATCTTACTACGTGCCAGATATGAACATATGACCTTCATAGCCTATTAAATTCAAATTAAAAATTGTCAAACTGATTCAATTTAGTACTAAACGGACGTAATATTTATACGAATTAGAGTATGATACAATTAATTAAATTTATACTTTTTACATCGGTTTACAGTTGATATGGTTAATTGACCTTTGCATAAAGAAATGAAACTATATATTTTCTTTGTGCCTTCTACAGTTTTTTTTAACTATATCATTGTTGCAATCGTCCTCTTTCTAAATATTCAGCGCTGCTAAATATATAATAGTAATGTTCTTCACATTATCATAAGCCCATTTAAATAACTTTCTGGGTAAATTAATAGGTTTCTGTCAGAACTGAAGGCTTGGTTTTATTAAGAATATTATAGTTGCCTCCCCTCGAAATTCCATTCAGCACTCACATTGAAGACTTTTTGGAAGCATAAGTTCGCATTGTTTTGTAATACCAAGCACTACTGACCCCATCCTAAAATTGTCTGTTAACACTGTCATAAACTAACTTGGGAAGTGTTTTGAGCTTACACTGACAATGGTGAATTGAATTCGTGCCGTGTTTCAGACACCCTGAAATATGTTTTCCTCTGGGCTGTCCGAATGTCGTCACGTTGCTGGCTGAGCTGAGAGATGTTTCGACCGACATATCGCGATCGTCTTCCGGACTGTAGTGTACCTACTACATCGAAACGTCGGCACCTCAGTCTGCGACGCGGCGTCACCCAGACCGCCCAGATCATGACTCTGGCTGCAGAAACGTATATCACTTTTTAAAAATTTCCCATTCTCTTGCTCTCTTTCGTGCTAACTGCATTGCAATAGCTTCAACCGTTCAAAAGTTATAGGAGATGCTAAAGTTACGTCACGCACCCTGTATATTTGTATTTAAAATGCGTAGTGGGACTGAATACTGTAGAATGGTTCACTGTGAGTGATGTTTATTACTTTTTCCATTACATTGGTGCTATAAAAGGAAATAAAACTCTTTAAATCTCTGTGGGTGTCCAGGGTTGAAGCAACGGTGAGCAAAGACTTTCCTAGGTCCAATAGCCTCCGCTGATGGATTTTCACGAGATGTGTCTTTATCGGAAATATTAATCTATTTAGCGGTGGTGGGGGCCTGGGAGTGAAAATCGGCTTTCGCCAGCTTATCTGAAGGCACTAGGTGCGCGGGCACAGTAAGGATTAGCGAGGCCTTGCGCAGCGGCCTAACCACAAGGCCCGCCGGCGTCGGTGACGGTTTGGGGATATCAAGCGCTGTTCCCTTCTGCATCTCCGCCTGGGGCCGTCACATTCAAACAGATATGCTTTATTACACATTGCTACTAGGATTATAAGGTGCGGACGATGGCTGGTAGTAATTGATCTGCCCGATCCGTCTCGCATTCCACTTTCGAGTCTCACTGTCCGAACATCAAAAGTCTTCTTTGCAGTGGCTGTGCAATCGACGTACGATTAAGCGACATCAAATTATGATGATACAATGTCAAACACAGCAATTACGTAAATAGCATCAGTAAATCATTGTCAAATCATGCAACCGCATCACATAGAACTAGGTACTTGTATTGAAGATACCAAATCGGGACTACTTGTTTGAATTATTTGCATAGGATATTTAAGAATATAACTTAGAATATCTTTACAGTATTTATTTCAAAATGTGTTAAGAAAAATGATGCGAAGATAAAAGTATATATTTTTTTCCAATGTGTAGAAGTTTTTTAATGCCTTAACAAACAAGAACTCCTGGTGTATACTCTTGTTGTCCCAACTTCCAGTTTTTGTCATTAAAAGGAGGGCGATTTTGAGGTCCTCAATATTTGTCGCTTTTTGTTGCCAATTTGTTAAGCAAAAATAAAATTTGTTTCGTTTTCCTTGAAATCAGGTTAGCACCGCAATCACAAGAAAGCCAAGAACTTACAGAGATAATTAAGAAATAATTACTTGGGAATTTGTTGCTTTGTTGTTGCTCAATAGTTCTCCCAAAAGATTTTTTTGTTCTTTAAAAATACGCTCCCAGGAAAATCTAAACCATGAAGGCGGTGAGCCCGCCCTCTCCCTGGAGCGTGTTTCTGACTGAAGCATTCTTCTCGCCGGGTTTTCCGAAGCCTCCCATTCGCCTGCCAGATGATCTTCTGGGAGGGGGGGCTTGTGTCGTTTTGCACAGAGCAGGTTTCACAAAAAATGTGTGCATGGAATAACCTCAATACATCCGTTTGGAAATGTAGGGCGTACTTCTTCAAAATTGAATCAGTTATTTTTAAATTCCCGCAAGTCAGGCTTTGTGTTGTTGTGGGAAAACAAGATAAAATATTAAAGTAATTAAGTACAAAGAGAACTTTTCTGTTTCTTTTATTTCTGATGCATAAATTTTGATTGAGAATGCCAGGAAAATGTGAGTTTTACTTCACAATATTATGCTTCCAATTGTACAATAGTTGTTGAGTGAAAGTTGTAAGTTTATGACATACGGGATTTCAAAAAATAATCTGGATTTGTTTACCTAAACATGGGAATAAATACACATTGCAGATTCAGTTTGTAATTTGTTACATTTATAACAATATTATATGAAATGATAATGTGCACCTACATCAAACATGATTCATATAACAGAAACATTTGCTTGAAATATGATAGTACATAAGAATAATTCCGTAATGAACATCCCTTTTAATCAATATCTCAGTGTTAACCGTGTCATACACATTGTATACATACATACATACACAGTTATACATAACCCGCAAGTCAATGACTTACAAGAGCTTCAAAACCAAAGCAAAACTTTGCAATGATCTCACAGATATTATATTCGTCTGATTTACAGGATTTACACGTGGAATGATGCACAAATATCTTGCAGCATCTACTTTCTCGCAAAAAAACAAAATTCAAAAGAAAGTGACTTACGGAGTTTCAAAAATAACAGATTCAATTACTTTTCACATTCCAACTTGCAGCAATGTTACGTAATAATGAACTGAATTATTAAAAAATACTTATTTCATTTTTGTTTTTAATTCGGCAAAGGAATTTGGAATATCTAAGAGTATTTAGAGTTATTGTTGTTTAGTTATTATTTTAAAATATCTAATAATTCCAAGTTTCTGATTACCGTTAGAAAGCTTACAAAAACATTTCAATTTCCAAATACATATTTTGGAGGTGTTGGCATGAGATTGAGCATTGATTCGTTGTTTTTGATCATGTTTCGTTAATGTTATAATGATAATGTTATAATGATAATGTTTAGATAATGTTTAGATAATGTTTCGTTAATATTTCGTAAATGTTACTTTGTCTTCATTGACGAAATTGTGACACTCGGTTAGAACGAGGTATTGTGTAATTGGAAGTCTTATACAGCAACCGTGTATTATTTTCTCATGTACGTACCATACGGAGAGTACGTGTCAATTATGCCATACGGAGCAAAATGCGTAGTAGAGAGAAAGTTATATAATGCTGTGACAAAAAAGTAGATTTTTCGACAGGAAAACTCGTATTGTGGGACCCTTGTACAGAAAAAGTGGATAAATCATGTTTCAATATGTAGTAAATTTCTTCCGCTAACATGTTATACAGTGTGATTTCATGAATTGTGGGGCATTAATACCATCTTTTTTTCAAAACTTCCGTCATTTGTCAATCTGTAAACAACTCCAGCGCCTAAACTATTCGTTTACAAAATTAATATTCGCTTGTCGATCTGGCACGAACCAAACCTCTGCGCTGAGAAACATTCTTTAAAATTTGGGAGTACTTTACACAAGGCCCCTGGGACGTTTTCAAGATTTTCTGAACAAATGGCTCTGCATTTTCCCTCAATTCTGAAAAATAGAGTGAAACACACTCATAAACATGACTTGTAGGAACAATTTTCGCTGTTAACGCTGATTTTTTATAATTACAAAGAGTGGATCTTTATTTAGCCTCACAACTATAATATTGATGATAATTTTTTTCTTTAAAAGAAAATTGTTCTTCATAACTAGTTCTTTCATTAACGCCATGCATATTTTTTCAATATTCTAGTGGTTTTCGCGCAATATACAGTGTACTTGGTGCATTATAAATAAAAATAAACAAAAATTTGTCATACGGTTCCATATATTTTTCCATAAACTTTTGAAAGGAATGGTGCTTATTATACTTTTTTATTTATTTAAATTATTTTCCATTGTGTCTGTAGATGTATCTACTTATACGTATTAATTTTTATTTAATTTTTTTTTGAACGGATAATGTTAAATGGATTATATAACATAACAGAAATGCCACTTTGCCATATTCTTACGTTTTTCAATTATTTCGGAAGTTGCCGGTCATCATAATTTCAATTAGGATAATTTCGTATTTTCGTTAATCTATACTATATATAAAGACTATTGACTTCCAGTGCGTTGACGTACAGTGCGATTATCTCTGAATCTACTGAACCAATGCCGATGAAACTTTTGTGATAGCTTCCTTTAAAGGTCTGGAGTACTATAGGCTATGATAAACCGTAAACCATAATATATTTACAAAATAATTACTTTTTGTATTCCTGCATTATAAAAGAACCTTTTCTGTTGCAAGAAATCGTTTATAATTGGGCATTTTACGGCACAAATGATAACATATTATATTTTATGTCACGAATGACTGCGTCATCACACATTCAGACAATCGTAGCGAGAGAATCGGGGGGAGGTAGAGCTAAACGGAACAGCCGTCCACCGTTTACTCGCACGATGTCAAATACCCGAGACGTCACAAGAAAGTTGTTTCGTTTGATTCCCTTATAAATTTATAATGCCGTTATACAAAAAAATATAGCATACAACTCGTTTATAATGTGGCTTTATTACATTCGTACAAATTTGAAAACTCATGCAATAAAGCTTAACATTATAAACTAATTGCATAAACTAATATTTTGGACATTTTCGCCTAGATTTACTTCATAGACTCAAGAGTGTACTCGTATCAATGTTAATAGTTTAGCTGCGCGCCACTATTGGATAACGACTGAGATCTCCTACTGATCTCATCAATGCACAGAAATATTTAGAGAACTGTTTGTTTATTTCCGTCAAATGTCTAATCCGAAATAATTCTGAGTTTTCTCCGCTTTATTTACAACAGTAACTTGGATATTGATTGTAATTGCGTGTAGGCGTGAGTGCATTAAGTGTAAAAGAGACGAAATGTTTGGAAGAGATCAATTTGTGACGGATGTGGTTAATATTGTCGTAAAAAGGTTCGAATGCATACGTGTAGTTGTAGTAAAATAAGCATAATTATTAGAGAGTTTTTGCAAATTTATTGTCTTAGCACGTAAACATTATCGTCAATAGGAAATGACGTGTATTCAGAAAAAAATTTTGCAGGTCGTTCAATCAAAAGCATACGTTGAAACTAGGAACTCTTTGGAACTGAATATGCCCTCTAACATGATCTAAAATCGTTTATTGATCATCTGTGTTTCTCTCGGTCTTTGTTTTAATATTTAAACGTATGAATTTTAAAATTTATACGTTTTAATATCTATTGTCTTTATCCCCAAAGATAATTATACCTTTTTAGATAGTCTTAGAATGTAACCCTTAAATTTTACTAATACATATTTATATTGTTTTAATGAGGACTGGGAAATGTACGGCAATTTTAACGCCATGTGAATAAATAATTTTTCGTGACAATCAGTGTGACCTCATATACATAACCTCAAGTCCTAAACAATTACGTTAATTTATTCCTGACATATTTGAATTAACTTGAGAAATATGAATCATTAAGTTCTTGCCATATATTGGTACTATGGAATTGCATTTCATTTGTCATTTCTTTCATGCTTATTGTGCGTTAGTGTTGATATCGTGTTTAGTGGTGGCGACAAAAACTATGTAAAGTGCAAGTATGTTGTGGACATTTGTTGTAGACGACAAAACACGGAGAATGATGGGACTCGTCAATCGAAATCCCTTCATTTGATGCTGGCGCATGCGCAGTACAAGTTCTCCTCAGAATTGTTGTGTTAGGTCTTTTAAATCCAAGACTTGGAAAAATCTCTGTTAAGTATTTGCAAGTTGGGCGAGCGAGAATGAGAGCGAAAACATATGATTTACGTATTATGCTGAAACTGACGGATGGATGCAGTTTTGTAGAGTAATACTTTAATATAGTGGAGAGTGAAATCGTATCTTTGGGTGTTGAAGGAATGATTAAATTAATAAAAGTTCGGCAAGTATATCATTTATAGTAAAACGGCAGGATAGTTAAAGCAAAACAGTATTGTTAAATGGGTATTTGGGGGAATTTAATGTATGACAATACTGGTTTTCAAGGTTGTTATTTTAGATAATAGGAAAAGATTTGTGAAGCCGGGATCCACTGTGATCTCGAATTTTTTGAGATATTATAACTGTGGTTAATGATTCCTTTCCACCAGACTCTATTTATCAAGGATACTAAAACACGTACTCGAATTAAATTAAAATTACTTTCATTATTTTTAAACGTCGATTGACGCATCATTATGAATTTTTAAATTTTCTTTTTGTAAATACGCGAGAAGAAAAAATACGAACAAGTTTAATAATGTGGTAATCGATTGAAAGTATTGCCATGATATATAAAATTCTACAAAAATAATGTACGTGCAAACAAGATTTTTTTTGTTTAAATTTGTTCATTATTTAAAGTTACAAAGTGAAAGAAGTTTGAGGTCGAGAACCCAAATAGGGAATCCAATTTAAATATTGTTTAGTGAGAACGTGTTTTATTGGGTACGGAAAACCGGGTATGCCCAGATTGGTGTAAGGCAGAGAGACGCGGGGCAGGGGGGAAAGGAGAATACAATCACTGACGGCTCCGTCATTGAGTGGGAATACATGGAAATCCCCTTCTGTTTAATAAACAATTGTTGTGATATATACCCTAACAACGCGGGGTTCTTCAGTTAGTAGTTTTATATCAACGACACTTGTTTTGAGGAAAATAATTAGCAACAAAAAGCGACAAATTTCCATTTAATTACTTTTTATTTATGTCTGTAATATCTTGGTTTTCTCGTGATTGCGGTACTAACTTGACATCAAGTTAGAACCGCGTTTGCGGAAAATTGCTCTTCTGGTATTATTTAAAGTGTAACAAAATTTATTTTTTGGGAACTATTGAGCAACAAAAAGCGACAGATTACCATGCAATTATTTTTTATACATCTCTGTAATTTCTTGGTTTTCTTGTCATTTTGGTGCTAACTTGATGTCAAGTTAGCAGAATGTTTAATAACAGGGTCAATTGAAGAGCAACAAATGTTATTTTTGCCCAACAAATTGGCAAGAAAAAAGTGACAAATTTTGAGATTATGTTCAATATTTGTTTAAAACGTTGCAATGCTAACTTAACGGCTCTGCCATTTTCTTTCTATCAACCGGCGTGGGTGGTTCAGGGCTCCAATTGATGACACCCTATGCCTCTGACTGGGAAATCCTAGGGTTTGAGTCCCGACAGTGGCATCATTTTCGACACTATCTAGATAGCTGGGTCGAATTCAGCCTGAAGAAGAATTCTAACGTCCGGATGCTGTGATCGACTGTTTTCCCAGGTTTATCCGATAAACGCCAGGCGAATGCCGGAGCAGTACCCTAACAAACGGTCTACATCTTTCTTTCTCTTCTTTGGTCTATCCTCACCTCTTACTTGCACCTCCATGCATTGCACTGCTACATGTCGGGAGGCCAGTCGGGAACGTACAGCTTGTTTTGCCTGAGGCGGTACTCCGCTGCAGGGAGATATCTGATTAGAGAAAACCCCGCAAGCCAGTAGGTCGGCGCCGGATTTCGCCATCTAGCTGGGCAAGTTCACTGCGATAAAATCACGCACTACATTTACGGGACTAATGACCTTCGCAGTTGACGCGCGAGACAAGACGAACCCGTCAATTTGTCAGGTGCAATTTCTTTAAGTGTAATAATTAACACAATTACTCTTACTGTAACCGCCAACGTTTGCAATTTAAAAAAAAAAAATTACTGATCGACTTAAGCGCACTTTATTGTAATAGAGTAACAAAATCCCCACCTAGGGAGTACAGGACCTTGACGTGGTGGTGGAGCTTGTGTGCCCCCGTGAACCTGAGAGCTATGCCGGCGGTAGCGTAGCTACTGGTAGGGCCTCCCTTGCCGGACAGGTCGAAGGGGAGGGGTCAGACGAAGAAGTACTCCAGAAGAGGACACCGGCGTTAGAAGAGGCCCCAAAGACGAGGACCTGAACGAAGAAGAGGAAGTTCCGACGTAGATCTCCGGCTTCGACATGGCGAGACTGTCCTCGAAAGGGTAGGCGGAACTCTTAGCCCAGCAAAGGCAATCCGCCTAGGGTCGGTGGCCCAAAATACCACCCAGCTTGTTTGGAAGCTGTGAGGTGGCAGCCCCACCACCTAACTTAACCTGCGCAGCGCTCGTAACGCGGTCAGGGGAATCAATAACTACTGGCTCTCTTCACAATGCACAACTGGATGGATCGTGGAAACAACTTAAGCATGCCAAGGATAAACGATTCGGTATTACGGGACGACTAAAACTAGCTACCTGGAATGTCAGAGGGCTAGGTAATAAAGAAGAAGAACTAGATAACAAACTAAACGAAAAAGGAATAGATATAGCTGTCATAACGGAAACCAAAAAAAAGCTGAAAGGTACAAAAGATTTGAAACATTATACGATGATCTACTGTGGAGTAACTCAAAATAGACGGGCAAGTAGTGGGGTAGCAATTATGGTTAGCAAGAGGTGGAAAAATAGGATAGTGGAGTATTCCTTTGTAAATGAGCGAATTGCGACGTGCAAATTCAAAATAGAGAGGGGCCACTTAATACTTATAGGCGTGTATGCCCCAGAAGAAGGAAGGAAAGAGGACACACGGACGTTTTATGACGATCTTCAAAAACAAATAAGCAAAATAAACAAAAGTAATCATGTCCTCGTCTGTGGCGACCTAAACGCCAGGGTTGGTAACATTCCGATTCCGGGAGTTGTCGGGGTATTTGGAGAACAGCACTTAAATAAAAACGGAGAAGAACTTAGACAGTTTGCAGCCTTCAATAAGTTGAAAATTGCTAATACCTTTTTCAGGAAAAAAGAAATACACAAGTTCACCTGGAGTGCCAGAGGCCTCAGATCACTGATAGATTATGTAATCGCAAATGATAAAATTAGTAACCAAATAGAGAATGTACAAGTACACCAAGGATGTGATATATATTCAGACCACTACCTAGTGATTGCAACAATAGCAATGGTAGCAAAATGGAAGAAAATTAGACCAAGAAAAGAGACAAGTCAGGCAATTTTCAAAGTGTACTTACTTGAACAAGAAAGCATAAAAAGACTATATCAAATTCGATTACAACAATTTCTGTCAAGTGTTCCAACTGTCGATGATGTGGATAAGGAATGGCAAAATATAAAGGAATGCATAGAGAGGGCAGCATATGAAACTTTAGGAAAGAAAAAAAAGCATAAGAAAAGAAAGGGACTGAGAGTATGGAACGATTGTATAGCGAAAGCCATAAAAGATAAAGATATATCAAATAAAAAATTCCTTCAAAACAAAACCCAAGAAGCTAAAACAGAAGGAAACAAAAAAGGAATAACGCTAAACAAATAATAAGATCTGCACATTATGACTCATGGGATAGATTTATAAGTACCATCGAACATGATATACATGGAAGACAAATGTTTGCGTACAAAGCGTTAAGACATTTAAATCAGACGGAGAAAGATGTTGCAGATATACACATAATCAATGAAGAACAATGGAAGGAACACTATATAAACCTTTGGTGTACTGGAACTGTCGAACCTAAAGAGGAAGAGCTTCGCTACAACAATACTGTGGATTCCATCTCCTTGGATGAATTAAAGCAAGCCTTGAACAGTATAAAAAACAGGAAGGCATGTGGTCCTGATGGAGTTAACATGGAACTCATAAAATATGCAGGCCCCCTAAGCGAATTTAGACTGCTTCATCTGTTCAACGAATGCTGGAAATCTTATAAGACTCCCAATAGCTGGAAAATAACAGAGGTCATATCTGTCTTTAAAAAAGGTAAAAGAAATGAATGTGGAAATTGCAGGGGTATCAGCCTCATGAATGCCGCTTATAAAGTATTTGCAAAAATTATCAACGCTCGATTGAAAATTATAGCAGAGGCTAAATTACAAGAAGAACAATCGGGATTTCGGAAAGAACGCTCTTGTAACGACAATATTTTTAGTCTTAAAAGAATATTAGAAAAACGACGAGAAGTAAATAAGGAAACCCATATAGCCTTTATTGACTTCGAGAAAGCTTTTGATAGCGTGGACAGACACAAGCTATGGAAAATAATGAACGAAAGTGGCTATCCTGAACACCTCATAAAAACCATCAAAAATATGTATAACGAGACAAAAACTATAATAAATACTGGCATAAAGAAGACTGAAGAAATATTAATAAATAGGGGACTTAAACAAGGATGTAGTTTATCTCCAACACTATTCAATATATATATTGATGACCTTATTAAAAAATGGAGATGCATAGCTAGTTCTGGAATACAGTTGAAGCAGAATAAACACCTAAATGTTCTACTTTATGCAGATGACGTAACAATACTGCAAGAAAGTGAAGATGATCTGCAAAAAGCTGTATACACACTGCATCAACTGGGAAGAAATGAGTATAATCTCCGAATTTCTAAAACGAAGACTAAAGTTATGGCCCATTGCGGTAAATACCCCATACGCTCAAAAATAGTTATTGACAACACAGTGATCGACCAGACTTCAAATTTTAATTACCTTGGTTGTGACATCAGTTATGACACATATAAAGACATAGAAAATAAAACTAATAAATTTCAATCAATATGTGGAATAATAAACAGAACACTACAGAACAAAGCAAGGAAAGATACAAAAATTAAGTTCTATAAGACAATGGCTGCTCCAGTTCTCCTGTATGGAAGTGAATCATGGATAATGAAAAAAAGAGACCAAAGTAAGCTCCAAGCAGCAGAAATGAGATTTCTTAGGAAAGTTAAAGGCTGCATTAAACAAGACCAGATAAGAAATGAGGATATCCGTAAAGAACTAGATACTACATAAACTAGACTACAACATAAATGAAAGGATCTTAGAAAACAGGAAAGAATGGCGGCGCCATATCGAAAGAATGGAGGAAGATCGTATTCCACAATTAGTGATGAACTACCAACCGAAGGGAAGAAGAGATATCGGCCGACCCAGAAAGAGATGGTCCTGAAGTGCAAGGTGAAGACGGAACAGGCATTCCTGCCTAACCCTTGGAATGGAGAAGAAGAAAACAAAATCAAAAAGAAAAAAATATGAACTATTTGTTAGACAATCTTTTCCGTTAATCTTTCGTAAGTTTTAATTCCGATAATAATCCAAAAACAGAAGGGAAGCTTCGTACAGAACGAAGAAAGAAGGTGCCCGAAGAATTCACCTAAGAAAAATTCGTGTTTTTAGCTCAGAAAAAATGTTTAATTTTCTGGATTAGTGTAATATTTTTGTGATTTTCTTTTTAGTAATTGAAATTCTTATATTAATGGAAATTCCAGTTTTCTTTCAGTAATATTTACTATTAACACTAGTAATAAATTTTTCAATTGAGGTTTATGAATAAAACATTAATTTCACATTAAATTTGCTATTAATAGTGATATATTGACAACATTATGTAAAACACTACAGTAGTCTTGATTATCCCAAAGAATTATCGATTGGAAGAATTCAGATTATTGATTTTTCGGATATCGGATTACTGATAAAGTGAAACTGCTTTATAGGAGACCACACAATTATTACATTTATTTTCATACGTCTATTTATATACGCATATTTTTATACAAATATGTGTAGTGTACAGCCGTCCCTTCACCTTCACAAGAACAATCACTATGATGTTCCCTCTCGAAAAATAAATAAAAATCTTATTTGCCACATAATATATCTCTAACTCAATAGTTTTGACAGAATAGAAGCTTTAATGTTAAAACATCAAATCTGAATCGGAGAAAACAAAAACCTTCGATGTCCAGGAGCTTCGAATTTTGAAAAGCAAGCAAACAGGTACTAAGTTCCGGACATCGAACATTTTTTATTAACATCATCTGCTTTTAGTAAGATATTAAACAGTTACTGGTACTTAATTTTCCTAAATATTCATTTATCTACTTTACTTTAGTTGTCAGAGTTTGGTTGATCTGAATAATAGGGCAATGTTTCTTTATTATCAAAAGGTACAAAAATATACAACCAAATCTGAGGTTCATCGAATCATTATTTAAACGTTAACTTACCCACCTTTCTCAGTGCAAATTGGAAAACTTAGAAAGCTGTACCAATATCTAAAAGAGAAAAATTCAGTATTGAAGGGCATTTTTTTATTTTAGTGTTATTTTCCTTGGAGAGGCTTTTAGACATCTAGATGATGGGCTATACATTTTTCTTCTTTTCTCAGTAGAATTGCTATTGTAATCAATAATTCGCATGTCTGAATGCTGATGGCCGCGCGGGTAAAAAGCAATTGTGGGCTCCATCCTGGTAGCGATCGCGAGATTTAACAATGCTGTCTGAAAAGGTTTGCTCATTTTATTTTCTACCCTACCACGTACTTACGTAGTAAAGATAAAGTATTGTAATGTTGCACAGGAAAGTGACGATTTTCGACAAAAAATCGTATTATGAGCCCGTGATAAATATCTCTTGTTTCTCCTATATGTAGTAATTTTCTCTACTCGTACATTGTGTAGTCAGAAAGTACTCTTTATGGATCCCTTGATAGCTGAAAATTGATTTACGGTGAAAAGTCGTTCTGTTTGTTTTCGTATCTGTCCGTCAAAGGACAATACTAGCGTCTGAACTGTGCCCAAAATTTTTTAAAAATTAATATTCCATGATAGGTCCAGCCCATGGTCAACCCCATGGTACTACGAATTTAAAGCGGATATTTTGATGTGGGGAGTATCTACTTGAATCCTCATTGAGAGAAGTATTATAGTTCGCATAGCCGTTACAAATAAAACGAGAAAATTTGTGAATTTGTAGCTCTAGTTTTATTTTTTCTTCGTATTCCCGGTCACATGCATTTTAATCCTTTAGTGCACATTCGATATGGGCTAAAATTCTAGGAATATTTTAAGTGTAACTCTATTTGCCGCTAGAAAGCCCCACATTACCTGTCTCAAGAATACTTACATAATTACTTAAAGCGTTCAAGGTCTAGCCAATATGAGATCTGTTTGTGACGGGAATTTCCAGACAATTCAATGATATCGGGCATTAGGCCAGGGTTCATTCTCTCTTCGACCACGGTACAGTGCAGTTCGCTCTTATCGAAGTCGATATCGCTCCGCACCGGACAGGCTGCCTCAGAGTTCTTATCTTACGTTGAGGCAACCGAGTGACTTTAGTGTTCGTGCTAGTGTTCGTGTACAAACAGCTCTGATCACAACTAGCCAAGAAAAGATTAAAGATTAATGGCCTATGCCATTAATCCAGACACAGGGCAAACAATATCTGAAGCCCTGCGCATCGTCCACAACGGCGACAACGGTGTCGTTTCACCAGTGTCACCAATACCAGCAAGCGGCGAGGCCAGTTCCAAACAGCACCGAGGACAGCAACAACCCTGCCAACCTCAGCCAGATCTACGTGTCTTCACAACTTCCACCATCACAACCTGCTCAGGCGCAGAAAAGGTCAGTCTGTGATTCCGAAAGTAAGAAAATGAATCGGACCAGTAACAATGCGAGTGTAAAGTCAAAAAAAACATGGAGTTCCAATATAATGTACCTATAAGGAACAGATATTCTGAGCTCGGCGAACAAAGTGATGAGCGCGAGGACAATAGGTTTCTATTCATAAATGAACAAAATAATGACCACACCAATTTAAATATTAAAATACCACCCATCTGTGTAGCCCATATTCAGAATGTTGCAGAATTTAATAGAGAACTTAAGATTTCAATAACAAACCAGTTTACTTCAACCATTGTCAATAACAAAATCAAAGTGCTTTTTACAACTATCTCGGACTTTAGGCAGGCAATACAATATCTAATCAGCACAAACAGAAAATTCCACACGTATAAAGACCCAGCAAACAAAAAATTTTCCATTGTCTTTAAGAATCTTCATCCATCTATTACTCAGGAAGAAATACATCAAGACCTCAAGGGAAAGTGCCCATCGCTTATAAGTGTAACTAGACTGTATAAAGACAACATCCCCATCCCGGTAGTGGCAGCCGAGTTCGACGGTAGCCAAAACATAGACAGTATTTTACAAATTAATCAAATTTGCAACCTGATTGTCAAGCCAGAAAAAAGGCGCAAAGCCAAAGGTCCTATCCAATGCCTTCGATGTCTAGATTTCGGGCACACCAGAAACAACTGCAATCACAATATAGCATGCATTTATTGTGCTAAAGATCATTACTCAGTAAATTGCCCCCAAAAAGAAAACACTCCTATTTGCAAAAACTGTAACGGTTAGCACCGCGCAGACGCGAGATCAGTTGAATGTTCTTACTAAAAAAAGCTCGTAGAGATACCCCCCAAAATTACCAGAAAGGACGTTCAAGTACGAAACCCACAAATGTTAATCAGCTCAACCTATACTCCCAAAACTACCCTAATCTACCAACCACTAGCAACATTCCAAACTTTACCCACGTAGCAAATCAATCAAATAGAAACCATAACTGGAATCAAACAACCACAAACCAATACAATGATAATAGCAACAATATTAATAATGATAATTCATTCATGCACACAATAATAAACTCTATTACAACATACATAATCAATCTAATCAATACTATTATCCCAACAATCGTCAATAACATACAAAATTCACTCACGTCGTATTTCAATAGGAATCATGGCCACACAGCCCCATAATAAAATTAACCTGCTAAACTGGAATGCCAATGGCATAACCATCAAACCAACGAATTGATCTACTTCCTCAAAGACAAAGAAATCAAAATAGCGTGTATAACGGAAACACACCTCAAATCCCACACTACATTCAATATGCCCGGTTACAATGTAGTCAGAACAGACCGAATAAATGCTAATGGGGGAGGTGTCCTCATCCTTGTGGATAAATTAATACCCTACACCAAAGCAAACATACCAAACACTCCTGGATTAGAAACAGTCGCTTCAAAAATACCTCTTAACAACAGAGTATTTACCATTATAACAGCATACAAGTCTCCAAACAAAAAAATTTAAGACACTAACATCGCAGCGCTATTTAATCAAATCACCCCTACTTTACTATTAGGAGATTTGAACTCCAAATCACCAACTGGGGATGCAGATCAACAAACAGCGCAGGCAAACATTTACATACAATAATAACGAACGCAAAATTACACATATTAACTCCTACAGAACCAACCTACTACTCATACGACTCAAATAAACACCCAGACACATTATACATTGCAATCACCAACGATCGGACTACATTTTATTCCACTGTGCTACACGAACTTGACTCTGATCACCTCCCTGTAATAATATCTACACATCAACAACCGCCCCCACACACACCCACGCCCACATTAAATACTAATAACATAAACTGTAAAGAATTTAGAAAAAACAAAATTATCAGAACCCCCAAATTCAGGAATCTAAAAACGCCTTTAGAAATAGAAAGTTCAATAGCATTATTAAACAATATAGTAACCAGTGTTATCGTTCTGCAACAAAGTAACATAGCACATAATAAACCGAAAACACATACTAAATTGCCAGATCCCATAATAACCATATTAAAAACCAGAAACAGAACAAGAAGACTTTGGAACAATAATAGAAATCCCCAATTAAAAAAAGAGCCTAACATCCCAAACAAGATAACCAATTAAAGAACACCGACACTCTTCCTACAACTCTTTAATTAAATCCCTAAGCACAACCAACAACTCACTTTAGAAATTTACTAAAACAATGTTAAGAAAGCAAAGCACCATCCCTCCGATAAGCACGCCATCTGGGGAAAAAATTTCCCTCATAGACAAAGCCGAAGCATTAGCTGACTTCTTTGAAAGTACTTTTACGCTTAATAACACTCCAGCCCACACAGAACATATACAAATTGCAAACTCGGTCTCCGCTCCGAACTATAATGTTCCACAAAAAACAAAATTCATATCACCAAACGAAATTAAGAATTTAATAAAAAATCTCCCCTCAAAAAAAGCCCCTGGACATGATAATATTAACAATAAAATTATAAAATACCTACCCACTCCAGCAATAGCCTTCATAAATAATATTTATAACTCAATATTAAGAATTGGTTACTATCCAATACCTCGGAAAAACTCAAAAATTATTCCTGTCCCAAAGCCAAATAATAATCACAGTAATCCAGAAAGTTACAGACCAATCAGTTTGCTGCCAACTCTCAAATTCTAGAGAAATTAATTCTAAAAAGATTAAACAATTATTTAAACAAGACACAAAACATACCCAAATATCAGTTTGGCTTTATTAATCAAGTTTCCACTTCACACCAACTTCTTAGACTAACTGAACTCATCCATTCAGCATACCAAGATAAAAAGCACACAATAGCAACCTTCCTGGACATATCACAAGCCTTTGACAGAGTTTGGCACCAAGGCCTTATATTTAAACTGTAATCAATTGGAACACCACTCTACCTGGTCAACATTATAAAACATTTTTTAACAGATAGAGCATTCACAGTGACAGTAGAAAAACACAATTCAAACCCCCGTAAAATACAAGCAGGCCTTCCACAAGGCTCCCCACTTTCACCAACTCTATTTAATATCTACTCGTCAGATATTCCGACCACAAACCAGACCCACATAGCACAATTTGCAGACGATACAGTAATTTACAAATCCAGCCATTCAATTAAAATCATTAATGAAAAAATACAAAAACATCTAGACAAAATAGATAACTGGTCAACAATATGGAAAATTAAACTAAACCCAACAAAATCCACTACCAAAATATTCTCGCTTAAGCACTTCTACACTCCCTCCCCCTTTACAATCAACAACAACACAATTCCATTCCACTGTCAAACAGTCAAATACCTTGGGCTAAACCTAGATACAAAACTGAACTGGAACTCCCATATTACAATCAAAACTCAACAAGCAAAATGCAATATAGCCCAATTAAAACCTCTTATAAACTCCAAAAGCTGCCTATCAATAGACAAAGCTACAACAATATATAAATCAATAATCAGACCATTAATAATATACGCATGCCCCGTATGGACAAACGCATCAGCCACAACCATAAATAAACTTCAAATAATACAAAATAGATTTCTCCGTTTAGCAACTCACGCACCATGGTTTATATCCAACAAACAACTACAAAAAGAATTGAATATAAAATCCATCATCAAACACATAGCCCATCTCTCCAATAACTTTTATTCAAATATCAATTCTATACGACACATCAGCCAATACAACCTCGCCTCAACAGACTATACTCCAACACGAATAAAAAACCGTTACTCTTTAAATGCCTTCCTAAACATTCTTTCCGACAATAGTGAAGAGTAGGTGCAGATTGAAGTTTCCTACCCCTTCCTGTAGCTAGAGTTAGTTTTTAGATAGGTAATAAGAATATTTGTAAGTCATACAATACATATGATAAAGTAATGTAACTGAACTATGTACTTCCGAATGAAAATAAATAAAATTTAAAAAAAAAGGCCTGGGTTCTGTCGACATGACAACTGTGGATTTGGCAACCTCGAAGTACCACGCACCTCAACTGGGTTCGAATCTGCTTTATACGTTGAGAGGCTACTAAATTAATTTCGCATTTACCATGACATTGGGTAGTCGAGGATTAATTTTTTTAGAATAATATTTTCTGAAATAAAAAAATATTGAAAACCACCTGTTCACATTTAAGAATTATTTGTTATTATGTCATGATCCGACCACTTTATATCCCACTGTTTTCCAATTGTTTTATCTATATATGTGGGTGTTTATGAAATCCTATTCTTCACTTACAGAACGTCGCATCGTCATAAAATTTTGACACTTGAATGTTCTTTCTCTAATCAATTTCTTTCGTTCATTATTTATGATGGTTATTAATACATTTTTGCTGCATGTATTTTCTACACTGTTACATTGTTTTTTTTCTGTCTTGCTGTTTTGCTTTTCATTCTGACACATGCAGCTAATTAGTCGGAACAAAATATCCACCCTTCTAATAGTAATGTTACCAATTATTAAATAACTGCGTGGAAACTGATATTTATGAATAGTGCGGTGTCCGCTTTTGTGTGCATAGCTAAGGCGACGTCTCCTCATTTTTATGTGATGTACAGTCCCTGGCCATATTATTAGACGCACCCTAAATTTTCAATAAAAATCACGTTTTTGTGACGAAAAATGTATTTTTTTTTATTTCTAACGAAATACATAGACAAGACAAATACATAGACAAATACATATACAAGATATCATATGCAAAATGATGACTGTTAGTATAATATATGAACTAATTTTCATAAAACATCTCCATGCACATGTATATCTTTAATACTTTGTCAGGCCACCTTTGGCGGCTATTTGAGCTTTAATTCTTTTCGGCATGCTATTAATGGATGCCTGGACTGGTTTTTGCAACTTTGGATGATGATACCAGACTTGAATTATTTTCTGAAGGAGGCGAATTTTTGTTGTTATTTCTTCCTTTGCGATTTCCCTCTTCATGAGCTCCCAAACATTTTCTATTGGGTTCATATATGTGAATTTCCTGGCCATGGTAACACAGGAACATTTTTCTCCAACAAAAATGATCGAACTGTTCGAGCAGTATGACATCGAGCCCCATCTTGCATTAAAACAAATGATTCTTTATTTGTGAACTATTCCTGTAGTTGAGGCAGCAGTCGTTTCTCCAAAACTTGCTTGTACTGGTCTTGTTTCATGATGCCCTTAACCAAGTACAGACGCCCCGTGGCTTTGCCACTGATCACTGACCAAATCATTGCCTTGACTGGATGTTTCACAGTCTGGATGACACAATCTGAATGATACTTTTCACCAGGGCGCCTTCTCACAAATTGATGTTTGTTTGCTAGAATTTCGAAAGTGCATTCGTCGCTAAAACAAACCTGAAATACAAGTAAATGACATAAGAATTAATTTTGGTAGCCATTTATAATTATAAAAAAAGCACTTACCGATTTCCAGAAGTCTAAATCTTTATTCTTAAGGTTCTTAGCCCATGCAAGACGTTTTTCTTTCATTGCAGCTGTTAATCTGGGTTTGTGGGCTGATCTACAAGCTTTAAAATTCATTTGTAATAGTGTACGCCCTACTGTCCTTTCAGATACACAGATTCCACTACTTTCCAATTTAAAATTAATTTGTTTAGTAGTAGCAAACCGGTTTTCATAGCAAATCTTCCTCAAACATCTCTCAGATCTTGGTGAAAATATTCTCTTCCGTCCACATGAGTTTTTCCTTTGTGGGGATAATTATTTACCAAGGACATTTTTTTTCTTAATTCGCCGAATTCGGATACGTTCAACCTTCGAGATATCTCACGATTTGAATAATTTTCTGCGTCGACAAGAGCTTTCACTGCTGTGATTTTCCGAGGAGACAAATCACTTGCCTTTCCCATTATTTTTATTCAAAACTATCAGTTTTTCGTATACAATTCACAATTTGTAAATAAACACGGCTATAACTATTTCACAAACTAATAAATGAAAATTAAACTATCTTCGTGCAACAACACACTACTCATGTCACCTCTTGTTCTACTCAACTCTTGTAATTTGTGCGTCTAAGCAACAAAGAGGTGTCACAACAATGGTGCATAATGACAAATTATGTGTTAATTATTATAAAAAGAAGCTTTGTTTTTATTGATTGATTCGCAACAATGTCAGATGTAATGTACTGCAGTGAGAGACTTCAAAACATTTTGTTAAAAAATTGGAGTGCGTCTAATAATATGGCCAGGGACTATATTTATTGAGAAAACACAAAAAAATGTATATGACGTATGGGAGAGATGTGTAATCTGTGCATGTTTTTTCAAATATCAGAATCCATATACCTCCCTGTTACTATGGTTGAGGAACGCATCAAGGTACAAAAATTAACCGTACCGGCAAAATTCAGCTTGGGCAGCCCTTGCCATGACGAAACATTGCAAACGGAGACTCACAAACAGCTGCAGCCAATCATAAAGGGGGGAGAAGTGGCCTGGAAATAATTACGTTGTAGAAAATGGCAAACGCCGCTAGTTCAGATGTAGAAATAATATATATAACACTAATTTTAGAGGGAACCATTTAAATCAAAACCAGCAAAATTTAAAGATCAAGTCCATATATAGTATTATAGCAACAAATATAGTAGTTATTAGCATATATTTTGCATCTCCTGTATAAAAATGGTTATTTTACTACATTCACCTCAAAGACAAATTGGGAACATTGCCCAGCAGGAATTGTACGTATTTCGGAAATATTTATAAAATTGTTAATTGTTAATTCGCAGTTTTCTATTCTGGAACATCAGGGACCTTTTTCCACTTAAGAATTTAATAAATTGAAAATGAATTTAATTTTTTTTAATTTTGCAAAAAGGTGTATTGGCTTTTCTAAATTGCCTTTAAACGAGATGCAAAATTCCGCAATCCGATCGGTTCTATCGTTTTTCGTTTTAGAGATACGTAATTGTTTAGAAGAAATTAGCATCTCATGACAACTGCTATTTTTTTGTCAGTCAAGTCTTACGCAGTTCCCACGCAAGTCTTTCTTCAAGCAGATTTACAAACGGCTCGTTTCGTTTCTCCGCCACATACTTTTGAAGTTCCTAGGGGGGGGGTGGACATTAGAACACAACGCTAGTAATTATTAATACTTGAGACCCCTTCCTTTACCAAATACCGCATAAATTTTAAAAATACTACACGAGTCCGCTACCGACCAATCCTAAAGTTGGGAGCACGAAAGAGGCAGCAATTGGCTTCCAGAAATACGTCCCCCTGAAAATCGCCTCCTTCCTCCACGCGTTTGAAAGCGAAATAGGCAGAGCTTGTTGGAAGCACGACTCATACCACTCGCTTCCTCGGGAACCTTCTTAAGAAGCCAATCCTTCAGACATAAAATTGTGCATGAAATTGTGAAAATTATTCAAATTAAATATATAAGATAATGGAATGGAACACGATGGAAATAAACTTTGTGAATTTATAGCAGTCCGAACAACGAAAAAAGTAAACTCATGAAAGTGGTTACACAGAATGTCAATTGTTTCAAAGTATATTTCATTTCTTTAAAAATACGGGCTGCAGCCTAATAAAAAGAAAGAAGAATACAGTAGTTTGGCATCAATTGTTATATTTTCGATTCTCCCAATTGCCCTAATATGTTCCTACTATACGTAAATGATATGCCCCCAAGAAACGGAAGAACCCTTTGCGGATGATACGAATATTCTTTGTGATAAAGAATACATAAATAGTACAATATCAGATATTGGAAATTGGTTCCGTAATAACAAATTAATAGTAAATGAAAAGAAAACGGTTTCAATGCTGTTTTCATTTCAAATACACAGCTCTTTGCAACGAAATCGACATTTTTAGGTCTTTCAATTCAGGCAATCCTTATGTCCATTTAAATGAATTGAACAATAAATTACGTTCTTTATACTACGCTTTCAGAATTCTTTCATATTCAGTCAGCCTACATAATGCTCGTTGTGTGTATTTCGCGAATGTTCATTCTCGTCTGAGATATGACATAATATTCTGGGGAAATACATCTTATAGCTCCGAGACTTTTAGATTACAAAAAAAGAGTTGTGCTAATAAGAAGAAAATCCCACCCACGTTATCGTTGTAAGCCTCTAATAAAGAGAGATATCTTACCATTACCTTTTCTCTTTATATATATATATATATATATATATATTATATATATAGATATTATATATATATATATATATATATATATATATATATATATATATATATAGTGACGTACCTTTGATTGCGGTACTTTTCGCTACATTTATTTTAGAAAGGACAGGTGTCGTAGTTCGTGAATGGGTCTCGTAAGGTTTGACCAAAACATTGGAAAAAAACTCAATTATAATTTCTTTAAACAAACAAGTAATTTATTACTGAAATCACACATTTAGTACATCCATTTCAATCTCATTATTCCCTGTTTTGGTACCAAAACAATACCCATGATCTAGATCTTACAATACCTTGAATACCAAAATAGTTCGTTTCTTCTCAGATGATTTCCAACGGCTGCCACGATCGGCGGCCTTCGGCGCGACTCGGCGCCCCTTCTGGAGGCTGACTGCGTGGGCGCTTGCGGCGGCGGCCCCCCTGCAGCGGTTACACAATGCCTCTGCTTCAACTCCGACCGTTGCACGTGTCTTCCAAATCGAATAGGCACTGCTTCTATATTACTGTCCGCCTATCCCTTGCAGTCTATCTCGATTCTTTCTTGCGGCACAATCCACCAATTCTCCTTCGCTTTCCTTTTTACAATACCGGCACGTGGCCACTACCCACGCCGTTATCAGCCACGCGGCTCACAGTTCTTGCCTTTTTCACCACTGTTCCTGACACCAATACCACGATCACCAGCTTGTGCTATTTAACATTTGCCACTGTCACACTTAACTCACTTCTTGATAACTTCCCTTACATTATTTAACTTAATTTTGTCCTTCTTTCACCGCGCGCACCGACATCGCTCCGCTCTCCTTAAGGTTCTGCTCCACACTGCAACTGCCGTCGTCTCGCCCCGTCTCGCCGCCTTCTCGCGCCTGACTCGTTCCCTTGTCGCGTCCGTTGCTCGCCGCCGTTGCCGCGCAATTCAAAATGGGCGTAATTGGAAGAAAATGCCCTGCGTTTCGAATTAATTAGAGAAACGCTCCGCGTTTCATCACCCCCTCCCCCCTTTTTTTCGGATTTTTCTTGCCAAAAAAATTCCAACAAACTAATATGGTCCATGCCAACAATTACAGCAATCTTATACAATATGTGATTCATCAATTACCATAGTTTTCACAAAATCGAATTGGTACCTGATCGTTTTATGCTACGACTTATGTTTACATATACAAGTACAAAAAAATTCTTACATAATAAATGCTTATACACTAAGGTATACCAATACATTTTTCTCAAATACTGTAAAGTAATACAAATTCAGTTCCAAATGATAAATACAGCTTTACAACAATCTTTCCAGTTTTCTGTACAACACAAGTAATATACCTTTGCCTAATCTTGCATGTTATCATCACGTGTAGGACATGGTCTCAAGTTGTGGAAGTTATAATGTCCTACCACCTCTTGCCTGTCGTTTATCAATCTAGCCACATTCTTGTCGGTCAGCTGGTCTATAATGTATGGCCCCTCGTATAAAGGAAAAAAAATTCATTTAATTTTAGACCCGGGTTCGATACCCTGGGGACCCGTAACAATACCGATTGCCCCTCACTAAATTGGTAAGCCTTCTTCTTCAGTTTCGCCTTCCTTTCCTTTCCCGATTTTACCAGTGCTTGGCATATTTGTTCCTTTGTCTTCGGTGGTTCTTGAGATATTTCCGGTCTCTCCAAAGCATACAGAATATGAGGCGGTTTTTGTTGAAAATGTGCCTCCCATGGTGTAATACCAGTGCTATCATGGGGAATTTGGTTCAACCAACGATTGATGTCGGGGATCAAGTTGTTCCAGGTTGTATGGTCGTCCCTACAGTATGTTCTAAACAATCTTGACAATTCTCTCATTATACGCTCCGATGGGTTGGACTGAGGGTGTCTCACTGTTGAATGGATGGGAATTGCCCCTATTCTTTGTATCCCTTCTCCCCACCTTTCGCTGGTGAACATTAAGTAAATTTCAATGAAGGTGCAAGTTCGTAATTCAAATTTTTTATTAAAATTCAATTATCCCAATTTCAGAACAATTCCTAAAAGCATTATTTTCCATTCGACAGTGACACGCCAATGCTTTTTGATACTACTCTCAGAATCCATGTAGACTGTTTGAAGCCATCGCTTATCAAATAAACTTGAGTTCTTACAAATGTTTTACATACGTAAATGTTGAGATCATCTTAATGAAACACAGAAAATCTCTAAACATAATAAAGAATCTCTCGTTATTTCAACAACGAAGCCTCTATTACATAATAGTCACTGTATCCACAATCGTCTACTTATTGTGTTCTTTCGAATGTGCCCCGTGTCTCTGAGTAACACACAATCGTTAAAAGTGAAAATAACGATTTAGGACGATTAAATTAGAATGAAGAAGGTTAATATTATTAAAGAAGGTCATTATAATTGAATGAGTGAAAACCAGAACGGTATAAGTGTCATTTTATAAATTGGGAGGAGATGGAATAATGGTGATATTTTACAGAAATAGTTCATTTTTTTAAAAACCAGTTCCAAGCCGGAATCGATACTTTGAGTAATGCCCCAAACAATTTTAAGATGGTATTCGAAGGAGGACGGAAATATGTGAAAAAGATAGTTATTAACTACTATTACAAACCGTTTACCTCGGTCTGTAATAGTAGTAAACATCTCTAGTTTAGTATCTGTGAAAAAATAGATTGAGATGCCAAGTGAGGAAAGCATAAACCGACTGTCTGGCTCGCGTATCCCGCAAGTCCGGCCTGCTCCGTCGGGGCTGGCCGCACGTCACCGGGCCTGGCCGTGCCGCCGCGCCGACAGAGGACCCACAACAAACGGGTAGTGACGCAACGGCGCAAAAGGGGAATGGGGCGAGGTGTTTCCCTAAATTTCACTTTACGACGCTCCTATTCGTTCGATTTGCATGATTGTCTCGGCGTTGGATTCAGGAAGCATGTCGCCATCGCGCTATAAGCGCTATTTTTTCTCGGAAGTTCGAGAACTAATTTAAAATTCGAATTTTTGGGAAAAGGGCTTCGTAGCGTAAATTCTATTTTAAAAAGGCGTCAAATGCCGTTTACAGATCGAAAATCGGACAATTGGTTCAGACGTTATCAGTGAAGTAAATGTTACTTATTTTGGTGCTGCCACGTGGTGTCTACAAATTGTACTAGTGTCGGGACATTTAGCCTTAAGATATAATTAGAATTTTATAATACTTTCTAAAGGCGTGAAAGTACGTGCTATTTTAGCACCACTAATTTTAAACTGTCCTTATTCTGAACATTATATTATTACATAATATGTCAAAGTGACATGCCAGTTTGATTATAACACTCGGATTTTGTACTATATACACGAATGAGTATAAGTTATTTGGTTCATTTCTGTAGAGAAAATATGGAATATTTGGATCTATTGCGTAAATATATGATATTCCTCTAAAACTGATAAAACGTACCGAAACGAATGCGTCCTATTCTGACAGTTTTGTATGTAGTATTCGTTCCTTCTGTTGTCTGAAGAATACACTGCGTAATATTTCTTTCTTAACGCAATCTGTTCATCAATATCAGATCTTCAAATCATCTTGTCTACACGCTCCTTGATATATGAGTATTTTTTGAACAATGTTGAGTCATACGGTGACAATGTTTTCGACCACCTTCAATATACATACTAGAAATTTATTTCCCAATGCAATCGTTTTTAAATATTAAATTTTAAAATTATTTCATTTAGAATTATGTCTGAAAATACCGGTAGCTTTTGCGATTTTTCGAGGGAATTGTCTGGTATCAAGAACACTGTAATATTCAAAATACTACATAAGGGTTAAATCAGTGGTTCAAATCCTAGCCGAAAACAGTTTCTTTTAGAAATGTTGTACATAGTTGTATGTATTTGACCAATGACTTTGAAATCAATTGTATACGTGGAATTCAATATATCGTTTTTGGCTTCTATTAGGATGCACCAATGGGGCTGCCGGTGCTTATTCGTAGAGCTTTATAGTGTATAACATCAAGTTTTCTAAGATTTTTTGCCTTGTTTCGCATTGTTTCTAAATACTTCCACCACTTTATATTACTACATAAACCTGCAAAAGTGTTTTCAAGCAGCAAATTATTTTTCCACTCCGAGACTCGAAATCAGATCATCAGAGTTAACGTTCCAGCATTCATACCTCTATGCCACAGAAGCACCGCATTGATCGAACTCAGGCAAAGGCCTAAACACATAGATTCGTGTCAAAAAGATGACCTTCAACAATCAAAATATCTGTTAGAAACTCCCAAAGCCTCCAGTCCGTTCAAATCAATCAGGGAATATATTTTTTTCAAGATATCAAGGAAATATCAATTTTTCAACAATCAAGAAAATCAGCTGAACGGTTTAGGCCCTAGCGTTGACCACAGACGGTCAAACGGACAGACGGACATTTTGCCGTCAAGAACCAACAAGGCCACACCAAGGGTTAGAGGACTTTTTTTTAATTTAGCAACAACATTTTTTCGTTACCACAGCTCGGCAATAAGAGTTTTCTGTTGAAATTTCGTGGTTCCACGTACGATCTCGTCCAGAGGCTCCCAGCGACAACCTGACGAAAAATCCTGGATGTTAACGAAAATAAGATCTGAACCATTTTCTTAAACGTCCTCCGCACTATTCAACAACCAAAACCAGAATATCCTTCCTTCCGACCCCGAAAGCCATGAGTCGATTCATATTGATGGAGAAATATCTATTTTGAAGAAAATTGGCTGAACGGTTTAGGCGTTAGCGTTGACCACAGACAGACAGACGAACGTTTTGTCGTCAAACGATTTTTCGCTCTGAATAACCAACAAAACATGGATTCTGACTACTTTACGAGTTAGAGGATTTTCTCCTAAATTTAGCAACAGGATTTATCCACTTTGTCGTTACCTGAACTCGGTATAGGTTTTTTTCTGACGTAATTTCGGCATTTTTGACCGCACGATTCCATAACTTTCTCTTCTTACGAATAATTCGTAAGGCGAGAAAGTAAAAAACCATACAGCTTTGAAGATACATTGTACTACATAACAACAAACAAGACAACTGTAGTAGTACTATCTATGAGAGGCAATGGGGCCCTAACTGCCCGTCTATTTCAAGTTAAAATTCGTAACCATCCCTCCTCTGTCTAAATACGACCCACTATCCTTTACTGAAAATAAAAGTAAATTAAACAAGTATCATTACTTCCATGAAGAAAATGCTAGATAAGGCGGTATTGAAAACTTGTATGGTGGTTTATTTTTTATGGAGTTTAAGATTAATGCAAATGCATTTTTTTCATGTAAAAGACATTTGCTGCTAATTGTTCTCCAGGTTGAATACATTACTATTTTTACTGAGGTTTTAAAATAAATATCGACTTCATTTATGTTCAGTAGATATTCAACATAATTATATAAACATTTTTTGAAAAGCCTATCATCAGTACATAGAACATTGTCAGCACATTGAACAAAGGATGGGGAATTCATGACTGTGGAACATCAATGAAAGAGTAAATAGGCACTAAATATCTGTAAAATACGCATACTGTCAGGCATTCTGACGTTGATGATAGACAAGCCAATACTGAATGTTCATTTAAATTTTCATAGCATTATCGACCAGCCTTATGAAATAAACGGGCGTTCGTTGAAGGTTTTCGGTCAGTTTACATTTGTGAGGCAATGGCGATATCCTGCATCAATTGTTAAGTATATGACGGGATGATACTTTTGAAAGGTGAAATATGAGTGTCGCATGTTGATTTGTGTGACATCGTGCCCTTCCATTTTGGGGGGAAAAATAATTAAAATTAAGTGCTTGCGCTTGCCGACAGATTCAAACGGTAGATATGTAGTACATGGGAATTTCGAAAGATGTACACCCTACACACACCTAATAAAAACGGGAGTAATGAACTCGGATAATCAACATTTGTCATCATATTTGATTCATCCTATAATAGGACGATACACGAAACATAATTCATATTTCCGTGGAAACCAATACCATTATTGCTAGTTGGATTCATCGCGTAGAAACGTATTTTTTCAAATGTCCTATAGTCGAACTTTATAACAAAAATGACACTTGTAACACTTGCACCTCTGTATTGAGGATATATAATAGATGGTTAAAAATTCTAACTCGATATTTGAGTCTTCTATTCCGAAGTTATTTGCTATTTTTACTTTCTCGCTACAGGATAGGGAGAAAGTTATGTAATGTTGCGCGAAAAAACTGCGAAGTTTCGACAGAAAAACTCTTATTACAGGACATTGGTAACGAAAAAGTGAATAAATCTAGTTTCTAAATTTCGAGAAACCATCCTGTAACACGTGGTGTAGCCAGAATGCATGTGTTGTGTGTCCATGATAGCAGAAAATGGAATGACGGCAAAGCGTCTGTCCGTCTGTCTGTCCGACCACCGTAATTGCTCCAATAGTTTTGAACTTGTTAAAAAATTACAAAATTTGATTATGGACTTCAATATTAGATTAGTTTCATTAGGTGTTTATCTATGTTTCTTTCCATTCCACATGATATAATCTTGATATCAATAGAAGAGATTATCGAAAAGAATAAAAAAATTCCTATTCCTATAGTAGAAAAAATAATAGCCTCAAGAGCTGTTTTAAAGAATATGGAACTTATTTTTAATGGTACAATATATCAACAAAAGAAAGATTCTCCAATAGGTGGTCCATTAAGTGCATTATTTGCAGAAATTGTAATGTGAAAACTAGAAATGAAACTACTAAAAAACTTGAATACAATTTTTATGTGCGATATGCAGATGATTCTTTAATGATTGTACATAAAAATTAATGAAATAAGGTTTGAAATAAATTTAATAGATATCATAAAGAAATTCAGTTTACAATGGAAGTTAAAAAATATTACAAATTATTTTAGATCTAACAATTTATAGAAGAAGAGAAAAGTTGATTACTAATTAGCCTACTATACCTATTTTTGCAAGTATTATTTTAAATTTTATTTCAAAACACAATCTTACTATAAATAAGAAATTCTTGGAATTTAGTAGATAGAGATATTATTATCTTCGATTGAACTTCATAATCAAAATCTTAAACCTTTTTTGAAATACTAATATGAAATAATTATCATGAGAAATTTATCAATAAAATGATTAAGATTAGACTAAACAAAATATAAAATACAATAAAAACATATTTCAATAAACAGTAATATTATTTCTTTGCCATTTATTCACAATTAAATTCCTAAAAATAGAATTGAAAATGAGGTTTAATTTAATATTGACAAGTGTAACACCAAATAGGGATATAATTATACAAAATGTCAAAGATAAATATTTGAAAGGTGAATTACAAAATGTAGTTTATTACTCTCCTCTCCTTGCAAACTGTCACAATGTATATATATATATATATATATATATATATATATATATATATATATATATGTATATATGTATATATATATATATATATATATATATATATATATATATATATATATATATATATATATGCAAAGACAAAATGAAAATGATAAACTATAATATCTGAACATAAAAGAAAAATAAATGACTTACCTAATAAACAGAATTGGATAACAGAACACAAAATTTCAAGGGGCATGCGATTGATTATGAAAATGTTCAAATTTTAGAAAAAGAATAAAGACTCATCCAAGGCTAATGTATTGTCTTATGGCTCGACGACCCGCTACGAGACTTGGGCGACCAGTGCAGCGGTGACTCAACCTCTCGGCCATAGAATAAGGGATTCGCTTGGTTGGCATGAAGACATCCCTTCACCTTATATTCTGGTTTTCAGAACTTTAGGGTGCGCATTCTCATCGTCACTCGGCAATAGATACTGAGACATTTGTAAAGACAGCGTACAGTTATATTTTGCCCCGGCCCGGAACCGAACTGGTAGCACCGTGGAAAGAGAGCACGCTAACCAACGAGCCACCGAGGGCGCATCAAAGGTGAATAGCAGAAACATTACGTAGCAGAACAGCAGAAACATTACAAACCAATGTTTAAATACTCAGGTAGAATATAATAAATTGACGCAAATATATGATAGTATATTACATAACTTTTCATCTATATTTACTTAGAATTGATGTAGGACTTCAATTTTTATCTTGTTTTTTCATAGTCCTCACCTTTCTCATAGCCCTGTACTTTCTCATGTGCCTCTTTGTTTTCCTTTAATATATTTATTGAAAATATCAGATCTTGTTATCAAGAACCAAAATTCAATTAAATTTATTTAATATCTTGAAACAATTTTTTGAACATTTATTAAAGGTGAGCATTTAATTTTTTTAATGTGTATGATTTATTTATATTTTAGAAGATAACATTTTGAAATTCATTTCAATTTTTTAATTTTTTTGTTAAATTATAGAACCTGATGATGGGATGGCACAATATGCTGAAACGTTGTTCAGTCTAAACAACTTTTTGTAATAAAAATGTTATAAAAAGAAGTAAAAGAAGAAAAATGTATTTGTCTTTAGGAAATGGACAGAGACAATATATAGTTCACATTATTTGATATTTATTCGTATTCTCAATGATAATTCATACTACCGTTTTTCATCTAATTTTTTCGATTTCATCGAAACAACTATTCATGTGTTTTGGAAAACGGAGGTATGTATATTTTCTGAACTGAACAAACTTTTTGATTTTTAAATGCACTATTTCATTTTCTCATTTTATTAATGTCGTTCTTTTTACTTTCTATGTACTCAATAAGACAAAGAATTTGATTCACATCTCTCTAATTCTTGGGAATGTATTTTCTCCTAGTTACCTTTTAGAAAATACCCTACTGAAAACAGCTGTAACTTAAAAAGCGTCTAGATCGTTACACGATCTAGAAAAAAGCATATACAAGCTTTCCATGTCAGATAAAAAAAGGATCAACATTTCACTCTCATAATTTTAATTATTTTCTTATTTTTCTTATTTAATCTACGGGTCATAGAAGTTAATAGGTCTTCATATTCTTATAACATTATTGTATGTCCTAGTCAATGAATTTATACAATAAATTAAAGAGAAGATATTTTCAATTACGATTGAGGAAATTGTATAAAATTGTAGACTCCAGTGAGCAAGTCGGAAAAGCTACGAACCACGATAGAAACATTACAATAGATAGAAACATTTTCCCACCTACGTCACATACAGTTTTTACTGTTTTTTTTTTGACTGAATAAATCTAAATCTAGAGTGGTACGCATCACAAGAGAAGAGGATAACAATACATTCATAGACAACTACTTATTCGAGGTTAGCAATTATAAATCTAGAAGGGACGCATGTGGGTTTACAATATAATTGAGAGTATGATCATTAGTAAATCCAAAAACATCAGATAACTGTAAGGGCTTTTCAGATTATGATGAGGATGACGATAATACTTTTTATCCATCAAGATTTTTTCCAGACGTTCTTGAGAGTTTAATGGCCGATTTCACCACTATTACTTGAACTTTTAAGTTCTCCTTAAGAATTTTAAGGTAGACTTAGGAGACGTTTCCGTTTCATCATACCCATTAAGGCGAACGATAAGTTTGACTTAAATTTAAGCCCACCTCTCTACTGCACTTAGGGTCAGTGTACCAATTATCGCCAATTATCACTCGTATTTCCAAGGTGCCATGCGCTCCATATATGGTTTCTATGTGAAACTTATGGTTTTGGCGTATGTAGGTTTAGTGCAGCAATACGTCAGAACTGTAAGTTTCACATAAGAAACTATATATGGAGCGCATGGCCCTTCGAAGCACGAGTAGGATATATTACGCACAGGGGCGATAATTCTTACACTGACCCTCTACATTTTAAACGGAGCAAAAACAGTACAAATAGCGCGGGTGTTGTAGAGTGTTGCGTTTGATACTGATTTCTGTGGCAATTGGGAAACAAGAGCTCTGAGAAGCCTTTTCGAAGGCCGAGGTGGATGCGGGAACGGTCTGTATATTTTGACGAGTTCGATGAAATAGTTTTGACACCCGATTTTGCCTATCAAAGATGTCAACACTACATGCTTTGGATATAACTGAAAACCGATTGGAATTTACACGTTTACTTCTTAGTTAATTATTAATAAAATAAACATTTCAATAATTTGGTACATAACTGCCTTGCAAGTACAAATTTTGTCTAAGAACAAGTGTTTTGTAGGTTATGTTTATATGATCCTGTAGACACTCTCAATTTCGAAGTTTTATATTCATTAATTTTTATTTAATTTCTTCTTTCTCTTAAACTTAACCATCTCCACAACTTAATTTAATGTTTTTTATATTTTATCTTGTAGCTATTTGCTTTAAAATTCTATAAAATGTTAACTTTTTTTGTCGGTTTGTTGTTCCATTTCTAACTTTATTTTCGATAATATAAATATACTCTCTCATACATTGCATTAGTTCTTCTTTCTCGGACGATGTAAATTTCGCATCCTCTCTGTTTTTCCCATTACGGAAATTGAATAAAAATAATCTCTTTGCACCAAAGTACAAATCAGAACCAAAACAAACAATGTTGGTTATGATCACTGGCTAGTTCACCAGGGTCCAGCATTGCCAACCAGCTCTATGATGCATTTATGTTAAACTTCACCAATCATTGCTTTAAACAAGGTGGTGAAACGAACAACAAAGAACGACTTAAACGCGTCTTAAATTAAGAATAAAGGAGTTAAATAAGACATACCAAAAAAGGATTTGGTGAAACCGGCCATAACGGCACCGGAATGTAGCAGGGATGATGGATAAAATTTCTCATGTGAATCAATGTCTTCAGGTAGGTAGCGTACAACTCAAGACTGCATAAGAAAGAAATCAACAGCACTGGCGAATCAATTACCAACATTACTAGATATATTGGCATGAAATTGTTCCAAATTAGAGAAGCTCAAATTAATAAAGGGGATGAAATTCTCGATGGCTATTAGGGCACCACGTAAACATTTGCATTAGCTTTATCTAGCAGCCAGGACTAGTCGGGAAACTGTTCAGTTGTTTTAACAACGTTCACCATTGAATTAGGAATCATTCAGCCAAGACTCAACAAAACAATAAAAGATTATTTGGGGGCAGAAGACAGAAGTGATTCAATTTGGTTGTAAGTTCCCCACTATTCTGGTAAGAGTTTTAGGCCGTGAGCAACACGTACGGATCATTCCTAAAACTTAGATTTGTATTGTATTTCTTATTGTCGCTATATGATTTGATAATATGCGGCATCTGTACATTTACTTCTTTCGCCTCCAAACGACCAAGGAATTTGTTCCTCTGATGTACGAAGCGTTATTGGATATGAGTAAGAAAATTATTTACAGCAATACCCAGGTTACCAGGTTTGTCCTCATAGTGTCTTAAACTGTTGAGTGAATTAAATACAGAGTCCATTATCCTTGCTAGTGAAAGTAATCTTCAATGGAAGGGGACAACCAATGCTACCGTTAACATATTTCCCAACTTTCTTAGCAATACGAATGTAAAATAATGTAAAATTCATATAATCGAGAGTTTCAGAATCAATGTTCGTTTCAGAGTTTACATTTCAAAAATAAGTTTATCTCACAACGCTGTAAATCTTCAATTTCTCCAATACACTCTTTTTCCACAGGATTGAAGTGATAACTTTTACTAGAGAACTCGGTGTATAGTATTGTTTCTCAGTCTTCAAGCAGATCTAGTGTCTGCATATAACTACATTACGGAAAGGTATATGACTTATGCCATCAACCCTTCCACAGGGCAGACAATAACTGACGCCCTGCTCATCCTAAATAACGGTGACAACAGTGCCGTTCCTCCAGTGTCGCCATTTTCAACAAGCGGCGAGGCCATGGATGCGTGCTTCGCAGCAACACCAGCCCTGAGCAGCTACGAGGGCAGCATGAGACCTGCCTTCTCAAACGCCTACAACTACGCGACGTCACCACCCTCTCAGGTATTAAAGAAAAACCAGCAGAAACTGCAGACGGCCTCGCATCAACATAGATAGATAGATAGATTTATTAAAGTTCGCTTTGAGCTAATGCTCGGTGGCAAACATGATAACAATTAAAATTAGAATTACTAAACATTTTCAACATTTACAATTGGGTTTACTATTAGAATTAGGGGGTCGATATAATAGTTCCAATTTATTTCTAGCTAACTCTAAATTCACTTCTAGTTTACATAACACTTCACTACACTACACTACACTGCACTCCCCTTCACTACACTACACTCCCTTGCCCCCCACTACACTACACTTCACATCACTTCACTGTATAAGGGCCATGACGATAATAATTATGACAATAATAATAAAAGTAATAGTAATATTAATAATAATAAAAGCAATAATAATATTAACAATAATATTACTAATAATAGTAATAATAATAATAATAATAATAATAATAATAATAATAATAATAATAATAATAATAATAATAATAATAAAGATAAATGTCTCAGTCAGTATTATTCGAGATGATTTAGATGGAATGAAGAATATTTTTAAATTTGGCTACATTAGAAGGAAGAGCCTCTAGTGCTTCTGCAGGTAGTTTATTCCAATCTACTATAGTGCGATTCACAAAGGAGAAATTGCCTACATCAGTTCTTTGCTTTCTACATCGTATTTTCCAAGGATAGTCTCCTCTGCTTTTATAATCTGATTTCTGTAATCTTTTACCGATATCTGCCCATGCTGTGTCCCCTCTGTACGTCTTATACATTACGCATAAACGCGCCCGTTCCCTTCTCTTAGATAAGGACTCCCATTCTTGTCGTTCGTCACCAACGCACCCGTGATTTACAAACTTTGAGGCCCGTTTTTGAAGTTTATCTAACGCTTCGATTTGCCCTTTTCTGTACGGGTCCCAGCATGCCGCTCCGTATTCTAAAATTGGACGAACAAGTGTAGTATATGCTAGGGATCGGGCATTTGGACTACTATTTTTTAGAATACGCATTACAAAGTGCAGCGCTCTCCAGGATTTTTTAACCGTATTGTTAATATGATCCGACCAACCTAAGTCGCTTCGCAGGACCAAACCCAAATACTTACAGTTTTCTACACGTGGTATAACGTTAGTTCCTAGTTCATAACTGGAGCGTACGTTCGAGCGAGACTTGGTAAAGCAAATGAATTTACTCTTTTCCGGATTTAATTCCATCTTATTTCTGCACGCCCAGTTCCATAAACAGATAAGATCGCTCTGTAAAACATTTTCGTCCTCAGACGAGCCAATACTCCTATATATTATGCAATCGTCGGCGAATAGTCTAACTTTTGATTTTAATCCAGTTGCAATGTCATTTATAAACGCTAAGAATAGCAAAGGCCCTAACACACTCCCCTGGGGGACCCCCGAGGTTACAACGGCTTTCGATGAATATTTGTCTCCTATTCTGACTGTTTGAGTGCGCCCCGTAAGAAATTCTTTTATCCACAGGATTATTCGATGATCTATTCCCGTTTCTGACAATTTGGAAATTAAAAGGCCATGTGGAACAAGATCAAATGCCTTAGAAAAATCTAATATTATTGCGTCGACCCTACTCCCTTCGTCTAATGAATCTGCTATGTCCTGACAAAAAGCAATTGTCTGGCTGTCGCACGAATACCCAGGACGAAAACCGTGTTGATTTTGAAATAGCCAATCAGTTTTATTCCAAACTCGTCTAATATACTCCGCGATTATGTGTTCCATCTGTTTGCATACGACTGATGTCAAACTTATAGGCCTGTAATTGTTAACAATCCTCCCTTGTGAATCGGCACTACGACTGCCTCTTTCCAATTTTGAGGAATCATGCTATTATTTACAGTAACCTCCATTAAGCGCGCAAGGTACGGAATCATGGCTTCCCCTCCCAGTTTTAGTATTTCTCCTGGTATTCCATCAGGACCTACTGATTTATTTCTCCTAATTTTTGCAATTCGTTTTCTAATAATTCCTCCATCGATTCGAAAGGTTTCTATTACGGGTGTTGTTTCACTTACTAGGGTTTGATCCTTCGGCTTGAAAACAGATGAATAATGTCTGTTTAAACAAGCCGCCTTTTCACTGTCATCTGTAATTAACGAACCATCTGCTCCGCAGATCGCTGGAATACTTTCTTTGTTCCCCATACCGGAACATCGAGCTCAGCTCAGCTCAGCAGACCAGGCACCAGTGTTGCAAAACAAACGTGCATGTGACGACGAAGCAGCGTCGAGCGAAAGTAAACATACGAATGGTATATCGGTGCGCGAAAGTGAAAAATCAGGTGCGACGCATTTCCTAACAGGGATATCACAGAGTAGTGAAACATCTAGTGGGGCGATGAACTCTCCAACTTCATTGTAAAATTTAGACCGAATTACTATTGCTAACAGATTTGTCAACTTAAATAACGATCAAACTTTCGATGACTCCAGAGTTGAAGCTTCTAAAATTCCTCCAATTTATCATTACACGGACGAAAAATCTACGTTCAGTGACTTAGTAATAACCCTCAAACTAACTAACTTTTTCTACTGAATCAAAATCGAACAAACTGAAAATCCAGATGACCACGATTGACATCTACCGTGCTGTGGTTCGAACCTGTTTTGAAAATGAAAGGAAATTCCATACTTCTGACGACCCTAGCAACAAACTGTATCCCACCCGGAAGTTTGACCGTGGCGCGCTACGAAGCGCATTCTTCGGGTTCCTGGTTTGCGAGATAGCTGATAGCGACCCCTGGCTTGGCTCGACCCCGCTCGTCCCCGGTGCTCGTCTGGCACGCTCGCCCCGCGAGGCCCGCCGATCCATTTTTCGGGTTTCCCGAAGTGGAACCCGTCTGGCGGATCGCCTGCCCCTGACCGCCTCCGCTCGCGGGCTACCGGCGCCTTCGCCGGCCGCCTGGCCGGGCTGGCCACGCCGCTTCCAGGTCCCGCCGCCTCGGCGCTCGCCCTCGGCCTTCGCACCACCCGCCTCTGCGGCGTCTTCTGATGTTTACGGCCCCCATGACGATGTTTGACTGTACTGTTGTTTGAAGAATAGACTGTATTTTATGATTTGTATCTCGAGGTTTATTCAGGAACACAACAAAAAATATTATGTGTTGTTAAAAATGTGCATACTGAAAACTCAGAAAAATAAATTCATTCGGAATTAAAAGCAATATTTGACTCGGTGAAAAACGTCACAAGACTTCTAAAACATGGTTCACCAATACATGAAGTATCCGTAGAATTTACTGACTACCATCCAATTGAAAATCCTTCAAATAGATACTTTATGCTATTTAAAAGTGAAGGTTGAAAAAAGAAAACGACCCGTGGGACCCCCACAGTGTGTGCGTTGCCTAGATTTCGGTCATACCAAAAACAGCTGTAACGGAAAAGTAACTTACACCAATGTTCTAGAATATAAAACAAAAAGTTCAATTAGATTTTATGAAAGACAAATTAATATTTTGTCGTCGCAGGCTTCTCCCAACAATGCGGAAAATTTTCCTTATTTACCAAAAGCTAACCAAATACCACACTTTTGTCCATCACCTTCACCTCCAACATCTTACGCACATTCTAGAAATTAACAACATCGCCCATCCCAACAACTCATTCCTGAATTAAATAATCCTTTAATTAACAATATTATCCAATCAACAACACCCATTTCACTAATTCCTTGCACTCACTAATCAGTGCAGTCTTACGTAAAATTCAAAATTTCATAATTTCGCTGTTCGCAAATGTTAACAATGTTACTACTTAAATCATTAAGGTTTCTCAATTGGAAAAGCCATGGAGTCTTAATAACGATTCTAACTCATTATTCATAAATTCTCACTCCATAGATATAGCCAGTATCATCGAAACTCATTTGAAATCAGATGTTTTTAGGATTCAAGACTACCATTGTATACGTAACGTGGACTAACTACTGGAGGTGATGCCTTAATTCTGGTCAAAATATCAATAAATATTTTATAGACCTGCCCCTCACGCCCGACCTAGAAACGGTTGCCTTAGGCATTCCTTTCTCGGATAACAATAGTACGGTCATCGTCGCGTACAAACCTCCAAACAAAAAAATCTCGGTGTCTCGCATCGAATCACTATTACACGCTACACCACCAGTGGGTGACCTCAATGCTAAACATATTTACCGGGTCAGTAATTCCGCGGGTTCGATCCTCTCAAACTTCACTAACCAATTACGTCTCAAAATCCACTCTCTCGCCGAATCAACTTATTACCCTTTCAATAACCATATCATTTAAGATATATTAGACATCGATATCTCAAACTTTCCATTATCATTAACCTCGTATATTTTCCATGAACTTGACTCCGATCACAAACCAGTATTACTGTCCTCTCAAGTTTTCTGTCCCCCTCCTCCTCCTCCAACACTTTCTGTCTCCTCAATAAACTGGGATAAACTCAATAAACCAGCCCAAACTAGAAATTATGTTACCTCCCATAAAGATTACTCAATCCATACATGAAATAGATAACAGAGTTTAATTTACCACCAACTCCATAACTACAGCGGTACTCAAATCCACCCTCACGCGCCCCTTGCTTCCCCAAATGTTTACAAAACTTCTTCTTCCCAAGTACACACAAAACTTAAAGAAAATAATAAAATCAGAAGACTTTCTAATTAACACAGGCTACCACACGGAAAGAGTGAGCTCAACCGTTTTATTCGAGTCTGTAGACAGGTACTACAAGAAAACAGTTTCAAACAATATAAAAACTATATATCTTATCTATATTACCATAACAGCGCAGTTTGGTTGGCTACGAGAAAACTACTACGTAAAAACGCAACCATATCATTCGTCTATTGTGAACAGAGCGTCTTTTCTCAGAAAGACAAAGCAGAACTTCTAGCTGATTACTATGCCACAACCTTCCAACCACATAACGTTGAATACCCCACACTCCAACAAAGTAAACTTTTGTCTCTTTGCCAAATTTCGATGTTCCTAGCGGTATTAAATTTGCGACCCCCACCGAAGTACATAATATTATTAAAAACCTACCTATAAGAAAATCTCCCGGGCACAAAAATCTTATGATAAAAACACATCTTCGTAATGCAGTTGTCTTTATTACTAAAATAATATTAAGATCAGATTAGATTACTTCCCCAAATTATGGAAACATTCAATAGTAGCCCCAATCCCCAAACCTGAGAAGAGCCACACCTTACTTTCCAGCTACCACCCTATTAACCTTCTCCCTATTCTTGCAAAACAGCTGAAAAAGTCATTCTAAAGAGAGTCAATTCATTTCTAAGAAAGTCTAAGATTATTCCTCATCACCAATAGCACCCAGTAACGGCTAAACTATACGTACGATTTTTTGCAAAAAGGGTATTCTCCGGTCGATCTGCCTCGATTCGAGGCGCTGCGATTTTGAAAAACTTTCTCCAAAATTTGGGATGTGCAACTTTACTTGAAGCCTCCCTGATATTTTCAAAATGTTCTTAAAATGGCTTCAATTTTTTTCTTCAAAAGTATTGTAAAGTAGAACAAAATACACTTATAAAGGTGGCATTGGTCTGATTTTCACGATACGTCCGATTTTTGTGCATCTTCCTACAACTACAAAATTGAAGATAGAGATTTTTCCTTCAAGTAAAATTTGTTATTCATAGTTAGTTCTTTCATTAAGGCCAAGGACAAGTCATTGAAACTTTTAGTAGATTTCGCGCAATATTGCGTGCGTAATTAAAAAAACAACACAAAACCACGATTTTTTCAAAAACTACTCCATTTCTTCAAAAACTTTTGCTAGTGATAGTGCTAAATGCACTGAATAATATGATATAAACGCCATATTGCTATATTCTTTTGTGTTTTCAGAAATTACACAAATGTATTTTTACGTCGTTGATATGTACATTTCCAACAATTTGTTGACACTTTTGCATTTCTTAATTTTTTTTCGAAAATTTTCTGTGAAAGAGAACTTCCAATACGCTAAAACAAAAACGCTTAAATGCTAGTTTTTTAAACAGCTCCCAATTTTTCAATGAAACTTGACATTTAGGTTTTACTCTTCTTTAATATTCATAAAGTAATATTTCTGTTCTACTGTTAGGAAACCGAAAAATTGAGAAAATGTCAAACAACGTACTTTGGGCGGCACAGCTGGCAGCTGGCAAGAGCAAGAGCAAGAGCAAGACCGAAAAGTCAGTACACACCAAGGAAATTAGAAAACTTTACTACGAGAATGTCTGTGCCAGTCTGTAGCACAACCAGTTCTGTCTTAAATCTGTTGGAAGGACTGGGTTGTAATTCTCCATGCAGCAGAAGAACACATACGGTTTTGTGTGGATGGTTTCTTATAATTTGTCGAAAACCGTCAACAATTCCTTGCGTATTATATGAATTAATATGAACACTATTTTTTTTTCGTTAATCGGCCGACTAGGACCACGCATGCAAGCATCCTGCATTTACCGTGGCTCAGTTTTTATTTATTATCGCGGTGGCAGGTGTAGCGATACAGATTTCGTCATACGTTTTGAAACGAAATTCAGCGGACTAAAAATTTAAACAAACAGACTCGGCCACCCTGAGTTCGACTGGGAAAGTAAACAGATGGCCTCACGCGCGCAACCCCGCTTATCGGACAGCCGTTTGCGCCTCCGGCCCATTAAAATAGTCGTTAAGAGGGTCGGCGTAAACACATTGACGAGGAGCAGCACTCAGAAGCAAGAGCATCTGGTAAATCTCTAGATCGCCCGTTCCTTTTCGGGGAAACCCAAATCCATAATTCCAACGCCTGCCTTATGCAAGCGCGGCCGATGTTCTCGGAGAAATAAGAATAACATTGTGCACGTGCAGCTGGCACGGAGAGCGGAAAGTTCCATGCTTCTCTCGTCGCAATTGGTTGAAATTAATGCGCTGCGCCAGTACCTTTGGCCAATAGCGACGTGACTTTTCTAAGGAGCTGAAGCATACAAGAGAAACGGGTGGGGGTAAAAGTTGACCTAATACAATTTCAACTTACAAAAATGAGAAGACGCAGGGCAGTCGGGGGAGAAACTTCTCTGGGGGGGATATTCTTCGGTCAGAGGCAAATGCGCCTCTGTCGGACTTAGAAAATTTCAGAAGAGCTTGGGCATCAGACGGGGCCAGAAGGCAAGAAGACGCAGGGCAGTTGGGAGAGAAACTTCTCCTGGGGAGTAATTGTTTCATCGGGGGGAGACCAGTGTGTCTCCGCAAGACTTAGAAAACTTCAGTGCGAGCCTGAGCTTTGGGGCAGATAACAATTGGGACAGAATTTCTCTGGGGGTATTATTCGTCGGTTAGAGGCAAGTGTTCCTCCAAAAGACTTATTAAAAGGGGCAAAACGCAGCGAGTAGACTGCAGCAGGGAGAGAAAATTCTCTGGGGGGTGTTATTCGTTGAAGTGAGGCGAACGTATCTGAAGGATTTCAATACTTTCCAAAATTGTATTTGAGAAGGACACATAGTTATTTACTCCGTGCCTGAGGTCGGGAGAAAATCCCGACGGTCTTCAAGAATCTACCAGAATCTACCAGAATCTGCCAGACAGCGCGGTCAGACTCCGTTGAGCGCCGCAGACGCCGTCGCTCCACTGGTGACGTCACGAGAGGGCCGCTCAGCTGTTGGAGAGGGGTGGTACCGCCACCGCTGCGTTCCTGCCAAGGCCGCGACCGCCCCCTGGTCCCCGCCGGGTCCGCCCCGGCTGCATAAAAGAACCGTTCCCAAGGCAGTATAAACCCAGGGCATTCACCCCTGTCAGACTTATGTAAACGCAGTGCCGCGCTATGGCACACTGATTTGTAATTTTTTTTATTATTATTACCATTGTAATGTTAAGGATAATTCTTTCTATTTTTTTAAGCTTTACTGTGATGTCTAACATCTAATTTTCTTTTCTTTCTAACTAATCTCTTCATTTCTTTTTTTTTTATTTTTCAATTTACAAGTGTAACTTCCCTGGGGCATTTCAAATTATTTTTGCCCAGGAATAAAAGTGATTTTTACCAGTGATCAAAGTGTTTGTCTCGTACTGCCTTTGTGTCTTGTCAACAATTCCTTCCATCACCGACTGAGCTACAACCGGCGCCGCTGACTGGGCGTTCTCTACCGAGACGACCGGTAAGTGTTACACAGGTGCTTGCAACAACTTTTTGGGGGGACCAGCATTTTTAGCTGGATCCGATTTTTATCCCCCACAGTTGTTAGCCCTGGGGGTATGGAAGATGAAATGATGATATGATGATAATGGGGGTGAAAGGACAACACATACAGACATACACAAATACATCCATGCCCGAGTCGGGACTCGAACCCGCGATCTTCTGGTCCGAAACCACTCCGGCACTACTGCCTTAGCGATCTCGGCCATCTGATCGGCTATAAACACTATATTTTATATCTTTATTTTCTTAAATTAATTATGAGCTTCGAGAAAATAGTGTATTAGCTGTGACAACTAATACTACGTTAAAAAAGAATTATTGGTTAGGAGTAGCCTGACAAAATGGGTGATAAACTTCACAAATAAAAAGGAAATCGATATTCCGTATTATCCGAGAATAGTGCACAAAAGTTCAATGCAGCATCCTTCGGAAATCTTTCGTAAAACTGTAACATGTAGATGTATATCATTTACATTATTTACTTTGCAGCAAGTTGTATACTATTTCGTGGATTTTCTCGCACAGTTATTTTCATTTCTTGTCTTTCCATTACACAGAGGGTAGAAAAAGAAAGTGATTCTGACGATTTTATCCTTCTTGTTTGGTGATCATATTACCTTAAATGTGCATTTCATGTTCTACTGTTAATATCATTTAAAATATCGACAGTGGGTCTGTCAGAACAGTTCAATCCTATCTGTCAATCGAGAAATATATTATTTCGTATAGGACTTGCTTTAAATTTTTAATTTAAATAAAATATTGAGAAAAAACAAATTTCTGAGCAGTTAATTAACTACTGTATTTTGCTTTTTCGCAAACACATTTTATGTTATGTTGTACAAATATTGATGAATGTATAATGTAAGAATTTCCGTCATTGATTCAGTCATCTAATTCATATTGTGATAGAAAAAATAATTTGGAATCTTTAAATTGAAGAAAAATTGTAGTGCGTTCAGAAAGACCCTTCATATGGAGGGTCTGTCAGCGTTATTGGAGTGCTGATAAAGCGTAACAGTTCGTTCAGCAGAACCTTTTGCAGTTCTGCTCTTCTTATTTTTTGCCACAATCCTACTTAATGTTAATTTGTATTGATCACAGAACATCCTCTTCCGTCCCATGGATATTAAACGGTTGCTTTTTCTTGTATTTTCGTAGTGCATATTTTATTATGTATTGCGAAACACCGATGACTTTTTCTACCTTCGTTGCAGAAGCACCCACTCTATCGGTCCCAACAATTTGCTGAGTGTCACAGTGCGCTCGCAACTACATTTCCTTGACAACGACAACGACCTCGACAACTTGCAGTCCTCGACAACGACTGAAACTCACGTGTTGCAGAGGTGGTACGGATTGTGATAGTGAGAAAATACGACAGCGCCAGATACAAACTTTGCTAGAAGAGACGTTAAACTATTCGTTCTACATATCCCCGGTCTCCACTACTTCTCATCTTTTTTTTTCGTTAATCGGCCGACTAGGACCACGCATGCAAGCATCCTGCATTAACCGTGGCTCAGTTTTTATTTATTATCGCGGTGGCAGGTGCTTGCAACAACTTTTGGGGGGGATCAGCATTTTTAGCTGGATCCGATTTTTATCCACGGTTGTTAGCCCTGGGGGTATGGAAGATGAAATGATGATATGATGATAATGGGGGTGAAAGGACAACACATACAGACATACACAAATACACCCATGCCCGAGGCGGGATTCGAACCCGCGATCTTCTGGTCCGAAACCACTCCGGCACTACTGCCTTAGCGATCTCGGCCATCTGATCGGCTACTTCTCATCTTATTTATATTTATTTGAATTTATATGAATATGAAATATTTTTATTTATATTATATTTATATGAAGTTTAGTATGCTATCATTTAACAATATGACTACTACAATTTTATTATGCCAATCTATTTCCCCATTTTTGCCAAAGGCATTGAGATGAAAATTTGCAAATAACAGACGAAGCCCCCTCCACCAGACTCAACTCCGCAAGGGTGGAGTCCCTTGAAGAAGGGCCCCACAGTGGTCGCCCTGCCGCATGCGGTGGGTGCGTGCGCCCTAAAGGGCCGCATCCCAGCGGGGCGCGGGGTCGATGCAGACTGCGGCACCCAGCGCAGGACCCCAACATTACGAGAGCCGAGACGTAATTTTTCATTAGTCGACTCGCACAAAACACGCACGCACTCCTTTGTTAGCGTCCCACAAGACGTCATCCTCGGAAATGTAATTAAATTTATTTCTAAAAGTCAAGGGAAGCCGTCTTAACTTCAGTGGCCACCTGCAGTCTTTTCGGCCACGCGCCCTGTTGCTTTGGGGTAGCATTTTTAGCCCAGCTTCGCCTTTTCAAATGAGAGCTTTTGAAACTAGCGAATCTTTTTATAATTTGTAAATCGGTCATGTAATTTTAATTTTGTAAATTAATCATTTTATGACAAAAACATTATAATATGCCAAAACAATTGATCCCATTTAAATACAAACTTTTATTAAGATTTGATATTATAATTGAAATACGTGAAAACCAAAGGATGTGTTTACTTTATTACTAATAAATTTCAGCATTAGAAACGAAAAATGCAGCAAAAAAAGTTATTTCCTTGGAATGTACAGACAATGATTCATAACATGTGCAAAATACACATTAACGAGAATTGAAAAACTAGTGTTAGTGCTAAAACTTTCTCCGGTACTTTCTCGCCCGTATTTTCACGCAAATAATCGCGAAAAGTACACAAATATTCCAAAAATTGTACACGACCTTATATCAAAATCTTGCTTTAAGGAACAGATTTCATTAAGTAAAAAAATCTTTATCTTCATAATTGTAGTTGTAAGAAGACAACGAATTAAATTTTGAATTTTAGCAATTTTCGAAAAATCAGTTTTCTACGAATATGAGACCTGCGCCATTCTCTTAAACGTCCTTTACACTGTCCAACACGAAAATTTAATGAAAAACGATCGAGCCAGTTTTTTAAAAATTAGAAAGTGTCTCTGCGCTTCGGGTACATTACCACGCAAAATTGAAAATCAGTTTCAAATTCAAGGGGCCGTGACAACAACAAGAGCGATTGTGGAATATCAATTTTGGAGAAAACCGACCCAAAGGTTTACCCGCAAGCGTTGTTCACAGACGAAGGGACAGACGTTTTACCGTCATTCGATTTTCCAGTATCAAGGACTCATAAATCACGGATTCTGGCTGCACCACTTGTAAAAGGATTTTTTCCCTAAATTTAGAAACTGGCGTTATCTACTTTTTAGTTACCATGGCCCTATAATAAGACTTTTCTGACAAAAATTCGCCATTTTTTCGCGCAGCAATATATAAAATTCTACTCCGTAGCGAGAGAGTAATAACGAAAAAGCAACTTCTGTCAGAAATATGTTTTTCATTTTATCAAAGTTTACGGGAATCATAATCGTGTATTTGTGATTATGAAAACGGACTTACGGTGATTATCAGTTGCTTCCTCATTTTTCATTGCGTTGTATGCATTTTAGGTTCTATATCCTATACTTGTCATTTACCGCGTTCCTCTTCCTCGGCCACTTTCTTATTGAAATTTCTTTTTGAGTATAGTACAGAACCTTTCAGAACAAATCTCTAAAGAGTGACTTAGCACAGGAATACTAAATCTAATTCGCGGGTAAACATTTTTGGCAGCAAATTGGATGTACTTACCTTCCTATATCTTTGTAATAAAGACGTTTTTTCCTTTCAATGATTAATTGTGAATCTACTTCTTCGTGGAATATAATCTTTTTTTATGACGGGAGGATGTATTCTAATGCACCATTTTCAATATTTTGTTTGCTTTCTTTTCAAATGCCAGTCTGTATTTTGCTTTTGTATTTTAATAAGCAATTTTATGGACTGAATGGTATGTTCGCTTACGTCTAGAACCTTTTCTTCGTTCTATTAAAATATCTTCTTTAAATTTGTATGCTAAAACTGTTTGAGAACTATCGTTTACCAAAAGAATACTCGGAAGAAATAACGAGGAAGAAAAACACTTAATGAATAAGAAAAATATGTGATGTTTGAAAAACAAGTCAAAAGAGACTTCTATTGTCTTTAAAGAATCATCATATTCCTTTGGCCTCTTGTGTTTCAATCTTCTCCGTCAATACGATTTTCGTCGTGGGCAGAACACGCCAAAGGGAAAGGGAACAGGTTATCTGGAGTGTTTTGATCATAAACTCAGTTTAATGTTCGAGAGAAATAATATGAAAACAGGGATAGCCTGACGTATTTCTGAGGCTTCAGTAAGTTGTCAATGGCAACGCCGAAATCCAGATGTAGTAGCTAAAGCATTGCGTTGGCGCTACGGATTCGGCGAATATTTGGCAGCGTGGTCATCTCTTGCGATCACTGCCGACAGCTGAGAGCTAGTGACCTCCCAACGCCTCTGGAGCGTTGCTTCCAGGCTCTCTCGTCCTCAGCACTCTCTATCAAATGATCCCACCTATTAACCCTCACATCACCACCCTATCACCATCGGTGTCGATTTCACTACTGGCTCGTCCTTTCCCATTACCCCTACTAGTGACGCTGCAATTGCTTTAGTTACCGCTACCTCTTCTAATATTGTCTCTGATCTGTATCCACCTTACGAGCCCCACTCCCTCGCTGTCATTCGGCTGCTGCACCCCCGCCCCCGCCCCCACCCCCGCCCCCGTCGCCGCTGCCGCGGCCGCGCGCAAGTCGGAGCAACGAGGCGGGGAGCGCGTCCATCAGTGCGCCGGTGTATTAAATTCCATTAACGACGCGCTGCCACAGGATACGAGAACGGCTTTGTAATTCCGGCGTGTAGGAGTGTTTGAAGCGACAACTGCTCTCTGTACCAGCGCCCAGCCTCATCCATCATGTCAGTGATGTAATATATGCTCTTGTAATCGGCGTCATATTACAGGCAAGATATAGACCAAACATCATTTCGGGACGGCAGACGATTTCAATTGACATGAAATTGTGAAAAATTGAGGGTGATTAGTGGGAGCCGCTAGATAAATTCGGGTAATTTGGTGGGTGGTCTGGCGTGGTTGTGGTGCGCATGTGTACTTGAGATAAAGCGGAGAGCGGGCCACGGAACGGGCGCTGGCGTAGGCGTGGAGAGGGCGTGAGGGTGGGCGCGGGCGCAGGCGTGGGGCCGGCGTTGGCCTGGTGTGAGGGTGGGTGTAGCGGTGAGCGTGGGGCGGGCGTGAACTCGACGGGGCGTGCACGGGCGTGTGCGTGGGCGCGAGGGTGAGCGCGGGGACGGGGGCAAGGGTAAGCATGTGACAGGCACAGGCATGGGGCGGGTGTTGGCGCGGGCGCGGGTGCGGGCGCAGGGGGCCGGGGGAGTGGGTGCCGAAAGGGGAGCGTGCGCGTGGACGCGGCGACGGGCGCGGGTGTGGGGACGGGCACAGGGCGCGAGGCGCTGGGTATGAGAGCAGAGCGATGCCCGAGTTGGGGGCCTTCGACATCAAACTCGTGTCCTCTGCGCGGCATTGTCCTGCTCCGCTGTCGCCGACGCCCTCGCATGCTGCGTCATGCGAATCGATCCCACTCTTGTATTCTGGCATCCTGCTTACACGTTTGAGCACGAAATGCTTTTCTGCGTGGTCATTCTTTTTTCAACTACTCAAATTGTCTTTCGGTGTAAAGCAATGGCGACTTAAACTGAAAATTTGTTGGTAAAAATTGATAACCTTGGAGATGCTTGCTAAAAGAGGCACCATTCTTTTTATTTCAGAAAATGTTCAGAGCATTTGCTTAAAAAAGTTAAGGATGTTTCTTTTCTAGCAGCACGCCGTTCCTTTCCAGCCACAGACTCGTGAATAGTTTTGTGTTTTATAGAGGCGGCAGCTCCTGCACATTACTTGAAGCCTGTTCGTCTTGGCCGGAGTGAGGGCGCCTGGCTTCTGGCCCTGCCTCCCCCACAACCACTAAATTAACCCAAGTTAGTTAAGCTAGAGCGCTAACGAACGGCACAGATGAGAATAGATGTGTGGACCACAACATGGTAGTTGGGAAGTTGGTTTGCGTACGAGGATCCCCGGAGCTGCGTGCGGCCTGGGCTGTCTCTAAGGAATGCTTCAAGTCAGGGGTCGACAACCTTTGCCACTTCCAGGGTGGAGTAGGTGTGAATGATATGTGCACAGGTTCGTTCTTGCTTTACGCTCAATACCGTTGTAATAAATGACATTTCTATCACAAGAAAATGTGTAGTAGATTTAAATAACAATTTATTTATTTTAAAATCTTTGGAGTAAAAGAACGTTGAAAAGAGTGATTGTAATTTTATTTCCTCACCGTCTGGAATTACATTAACACTAAGAAACCGCGATGTGTTTGCTGCTGTATTTACAGTTATCGTTTATTTGAAAGTATTTTGTTCAAACCAGAACGTAAGGAACTACTTCACGTGAAAAATAGACGTCTTTTACATTGAATAAGTTGTGTATCTTTTAAATTAACTTTAGGAATAATGTACAAAGTCTATTTTGTATATTATGGATAAACTATAGAATACTCGAATAACGAAAAAAATATAGTAAAAAAACATTCGTTTAATATTTGAAATATAATGGCGTAATTACAATTGCACTGGCACCAATTCTATTCTCAGTCGCGCTTTTCCACGTGGCGGTTACTCACCATCGACACATTTGCTCTCTACTTTTTCCAAACCGTCACTGCCGCTCCAACGAGCTTCTCGTCTTTTATAGTAAATTGCGCAGACGCGCAAAGGCGCCCGTTCCCGTTCGGCCGTCAATATTTCGCGGCGTTCCTTCGCTCTCGCGCTCTCGTTTGAATAATCTATTACTCTTTAATCCTAGATCGTGAGGCCCAAACTTGGTATCTCTCTCTCTCTCTCTCTCTCTCTCTCTCTATATATATATATATATATATATATATATATATATAATGCATGACCATATGTGCTCCTTACATATAGCAGTTTTAGTGAAAACCGCATCTCAGTATCTGCAACGGTTCAAGAGAAACTTGAAGGGAACATCTTAGGTGGACCCCACGGTATATATAGAACAATGATGCAGATTTTGACGAAACAGTTTGAAAGCAATATCACCGCTGTGTCTCTAATGTGAAATACAAGCATTGTACAAATGTAGAATATTGCGCATTGTTGCTATATGGTAAAATATACATGGTTCTTTTGTCTTCATACATTAAGTTGCATTTTCTAACATATTAATGTTGACATTCTATATCATACTCTGGAGGTGTATAGACCACGAGTTCCTCTGATTAGCTTATGTGTCAGAAGTGCAAGAACTGGTCTCATATCCCATTTCCAGATTATCACGAAAATAATTTCGTCTACAGGAATTGTCTGTAATATAAAACCAATTATGTACTTTTGCTGAAATAAACGTTGTTCTAGACGAAAATGCATTTATTATTCGCTAAAAAGAAAAGCATTCACCATTCCTCTTTAGGGACAGGCTACGTCTGAAGTGGAATATATTGTGGCGTCACCAATTAATTAAGTATAATTCTATTATGGCATCGCCAATAACAAATAATTTCTACATCTGGAAATAGCTCGCGTCGAGAAAGAAGTAGGTCGAGGGAAGATGCCTTTGTCAAGCAGGGTTGGTCCCGACCGCACTCAGCCTCTTTTCAGAGGCGGACCGTTTATTGCCCCTTCATAAAAAGACATAATGTCCCTGGCCGGAGCCCAGACGGACAATACGCACCCTCGCGTCCTTTCTTCTGCCGCGCGACCGGGGGAGAACACGGAGCCCGAAGGAGGGGCTGGCCGGGTGTCAATTAAGACGACGACGCATTTACAACACGTCGTAAGCGAAACCTTTCTTGGCCATCAACCGATCCCTTTTCAAACAATGCTCGCCCCCGCATCCGTTCTGGCACGCGCCTGGGCTAGGCACCAGAATTCCCGCAGGGGCTGTTTACAAACTAAATACAGTAGGCTGTCGATTAGCCCATGCCGACCGTCGAGGATCCGTGAAATGCGCTTCTGCACGCGCACGTGTCCAGACAGCTGCGAGCAGCTCCTGAAACAACTGACAAAGGGAGGCGAGCGAGAGAGAGAAGCCAGTGTCAGACAGAGAACAATCGACGGAAAAATACGGGAAAATTGCCACATGATTGGTTAATCAGAATTCTGCGACGCAGCCACCCTCAGCCAATGGGAAGCTTCGCTATGAGGGAAGGGAGAAATCCAGAGCTAGGAACATTTTGGGAAGGGGAAAGGAAATTCTTTTAAAAACGAGATGCAGAGAGAAAACTGGACTTTTGTAATCGGAGCAGACGGGGGAGGAACACTCCCAGAGACAGTTCTTGCGATCGGAGCGCGACGGGGGAGAAACACTCCCAGAGAGTAGAAGTACGGGATACTTCTTAGCGACTTCCTGTTACTCCGGGACACTTCTAAGATTTTTCGGCCAGACTTCTAAGATTTTTTCGGAACGCTCCTAAAAATTTTTTGAGAGCTAATTTTTTGTTACTTAGAGCTACTTCGGAGATACTTCGAGATACTACCAAGATACTTCTTGGTTGCTAAATTCGCTCGATTACTCAGTTACTTACGATCGGGACGCGAGTTTGGGAAAGACTTTCCCAGAATCGAATTAGTTAGGACGCGACTAGTGGACTTGTCGCGGAGGACACTCGGGCGGGAGACTACTGGATCCCGCGCCGTTTCCGCATCGGCCCGCCAGCCTTTGCCGCCTCCCGTGTCGGGCCCAGTGACAGCCCACCGCGTTACGTCAACGCCCGTGGCCACCCGCCCCTCTGAGCCTGCTCGAGCCGGCGACCTGCCGAGAGAGAGGACGCGCCACTACCTGCCGAGGGAGGACGCGCCGCTGAAGGTCAGCGACCTGAACCTGCCGCCGCCTTTGCTTCGAGGCTGCCGCCTCGGCCCGCCCGCGGAGACAACGCAGCCACTGGTGAAAAACTACGAGACGAAGCCGTCTCGCAGAACAATCGTAACGGCGAGAAATTGCCGAATGAAGTGGCCGCGCTCAGGCCCTGCAGACCTTAAATGATGAATAGCACGCTTCATCAAAGAGTCAGCCTAATATGTTAGCCTTAAGGGAATTAACAACTAGTAATTAAGATAACCAGTTCACAGAGTAGATTTAGTAAAAAACTTGCGTCGCCCTTTGCGACATGTAACTTCCCTGGCAGCTCTTGGTGCCAGGAATAAATTGTTATTTGTCACAAATGACTCTGTGCTAATTCATGACCTCCCAACCCTTCCATCCAGTCACATTTCAGGAGCCGAACCTGGCGCCCTCCCCCGCTATTATTACATTTGGTTGGTCCCAACGTGGGGCTAGTTTAGGCGATTAGATCGCTATTATTACAATATGTACACCTTTTAATTTTACATATACGTATGTATATAAGTCATTCCACGTCAAATTGCACACTCACAAATCATCACTATTGTTTAGTGACTTGAAACTTTTTTTATGAGTTGTGGGGTTGAAAAACGTGACATGTATTTTTTTTTCTTTTCTTCCTAATCCCTCCCTTTCAGAAATATTACCAAATTATTTTTTCAAAACAATCATGCGCGCGCTAATGCTTACATTTTTGGGCAAATACCGATTACTGCAGAAAAATAAAATTACTCTTAAATTTAACTTTATAAAATCACTTTCATGTGATGTAATATATTTTTTGTAAGCATATAATTTAAATATTTAAAATACATTTTAATTTTTAAAACGCAAAGTTTCGCATTATGGCGACACTTAATTTAATTGTAAAACCACTCGTGTATTTCTACACTAATGTTGTATAGATCAGCCAAATTTAAAAGTGGGACACACATAAATAACATTCAAAAAAATAGCTTAATCACTGGCGCACGTAGGCAGCCTGATGTCCACCGGACTCACTACTTGGGGCGTGAATGGCACGAAACATCGTGACGTCCAAACATAAAGCAACCGTGAGACTTATGCCAAGCTATAAATTGCGGAAACACACATACGATCTCAAATGGAATTCGTCTGACGAAATGTGACTATTAAGTTTATTTATAAACAACTGACACTGGTCTTCCTGAAACAGAGCAGCATATTCTGATATACTGAGTCAGTTGTGTAACAGAGGAATCCGCGAATCATATAAAGTCCCCCCACCCTCCAATAACTGGTGGGTGAAATTCTTCCCAACCGTCGAGACACACTTGATCACCCTTCGGGGAGGGTGATCAAGTTAACCCCTCGCTTCAGTCAGAACATAAGTGTCCATGTGATTGGCGCAAACTATCGTGGGGGCGGGAAAGACGCTCTTCCCGGGGGCGGGCGCCTCGATTGTGATTGTGACGTGACCTCGATTTTGATTGTGACGTATGAGGGGAAAATATCCTCATCTTTCCCTGCCGAAGGAGAGATTTTACCTGCGCGTACGCCTGACGAAAAATGTTTCTGAGCGAGGGTTTTCCGTCCAAAATTACTATCAATAGACCAGTAAATATTTAGCACCTTAGCAAGAATTATACTATTTTTATCAATCAAGCTGCGGTCTAGCGCATATTTCGAATTTGTATATCAAATTGTAAATTGTAAAATTTTTAATTTTCGGATTTGGGCTCTAGGGCATCGGGAGATACTCCCCTCTTTAGATCGTTGTATTTAATTGTAAATTGTTTATAAAATTGAAATGATGCAATTTTTTGTCTCCTCTAAATCCCCTTTAAACGCTATTCACAATTCCGCAAACCGATCGGTGCTATCAACTTCCGTTCTCGAGATATTTACTTGTTCATTAGAACTTAGCAACTCATAATCACCCTCATTTTTGCACTCATTCCATTCGCTCACCGGACACAAGTGTATTTAAAAGAGAGGTATGCAATGTCTCGCTTCGATTGTTTGCTTCATACGCTTAATGCCGACGGCAGAGGTGATATCGCGGCCTCGGTAGCGCCTCAAGGCGATAAACGCTGCGACGCAGCGAAATAGTTGTCGTTATAATTTCTTCGAAAAAACAACAACAAAAAAACAACGAAAAATACAAGCTGTCGCGTTTATTCGTAGTGCGTAGTTTCGTGGGATCATTGCAGTAATAATTTCTGTCTTACGGAATATTTCTCTGGCATTTTTAAAAATTCAAACTTTTCTTTTTATTATAAACAGCAATTAAAACTTCCGTTTTTGAATTATGTGGTAAATGTGGAAATTATGTGGAAAAAACGCCGAGAGAAGCAGTTTTAAGGCTAATATGGACAGAAACTATATTATTTTTTTCTCTATTCAATAGTACGACTTGTTTGCTTTATTGGCTAGCAAGGAAACATTTTATAAAGGTATATTGCAAAGTTCATAACGTCGAAAGGCTGGCTCAAGAAGCAATAGTGACACTGATATTTTCTCTCAAGGGCAAGTTGGGCTATGGAAGGAATCAGTATTCTGTAACTTTTCAATGACCCTGGTTCGCGTGACTTCAATAGGAAAATTAAACGAAGGTTCATTTACTGATAAATGGAAAAAAATTGTCGATGAAACTAATTGTTAGCCGCAAAAAGTATAGTCATTGATTAAATGCCGCCCTAATCATGAATCGATTCTCACTCTAGAACGCCTCGAAATTTCAGATATGTAGAGTACGCTTTGAGGTCGTATTTAAGGAATATTTCTCTTAAAATTGGGTATTTACATATCTCAAACAAATTGAATGAACGGAATTGCAATTTACCACAATTCTGGAAAAAATTTAAATGTTATTACCTTCTTATGGAGGTATCGTTGTAGTGCACGATATTAATAGTGCATGCAAAATAAAAATACATTAAAAATGACATAATAAATTAAATCTGTCATGAACTAATATTTTCTACCAAGAGGACGAATCCCAACAGACGAACGTGAATCTAGCTAAATGACATTTCTTTTACCATTTAACCATTTTAAATATTGACAAAACGCCCCGAAAGCTCACCACTTTCTAGGCTATTATATCGTCAATTTGATAATTGTAAATGTTTAATGTATTGATGTAATTAATTAATGTTTCCACCAGAGGTTTAAGATTTAAAAAAATTTCGGCTGACAAAATTAAAGAACTTACGTGTGAGTAATTAAATTGAAAAATTAAAAATGATATGCTCACTTTTTTTATTAAAAAGAAAACCATTTAATTAATTAAGGAAAAGGCAAAGGTACCCCCTTTACACTTACAAATGCTAAGAATACATTAATTAATAAATTAATGAATTTCTTGTTGTTGCTGTTTCAATTTCCAAATCCAAATTTGAATCAAATCAAATAATTAATTTTTAATAAATATATAAATATTTCTATTTTCTTTGACATATTCTGTTTAAGGCAGGTATGATTAATATTGAGCGATTCAATTCGTTTCCTTTGATTTCCATCATATTGCTTTTTATCCTTTCTCACCTATGAGTGTGTAAGGAAAAAATATGTAATCGTGCGCCAACAAACGGCGAATTTTCAAGAAAATCTCTTAATGTCGCGCCCTGGCAACGAAAACATAGATAAATACTCTTCCTATGTACAGTAAATTACTTCATCTAATCACGTGTTGTAGAAAGAATCCATGTTTTGTAGGCCCTTGTTACCGAAAAATCGATTGACGACTAAACGTCTGTGTGCTTGTCCTAATGTGGTAAAGTACGTTAGCACGTAAGCTAGCACGTAAACCGTTCAGCCAATTTTTCCTAAAATAGATATTCCTCCTTCCATCTGAACAAACTCGAGGCTTTGGACGTTTCAAATGGATAATTTGATTTTTGAGGGCACTTTACATGAAGTCTCCACATGTTACGAAGCTTTGGCAGAAAAAGCACTTGTCCGTGCATACGACCTCCTCTTGTAAGTTCTTGAATCCAAGGCAGAACACCTACATATCTTTCGGAGAAACAATGAACTCAGTGTGGCACGGCTCAAGTAATCAACATGTTTGACATCCTGTGTGTCTTAATAATACCATATGATTCCAGCTGTTCACCTATCTTATAACTGTGGTTAAAGGGAGGAGCAGGCTTTACGGTCTGAGCCTCGCCAGAAATAACATTATTATTACAAAATTATTATTATTATTATTATTATTATTATTATTATTATTATTATCATTATTATTAATATTATTATTATCATCTTTATTATTATTGACGAATTGTATTTTTTTCTTTTCAGTTTAGAACAACGCCGTAGTATAGACATTAATTTTATATGACAAAAGGAAATGATCCATTTTTATACGCCTTGTTTTGTTTTTACATTTTACTTATACTTTGACTAATGAGTAATTTTTTAGCTTTTTCTGATGTCTGAGCTGATGTCTTTGATTTTAATACTATATCAATGGTACTCTTTTTTTTAGTATATCTTTATTAGTGAACGAATGTACATAGTTCAGTATTATGTATACTACATCATATGTATTTTTATGACTTATATTGAACTTAAATGCTAATCTTACTACTAAATCTAAATACACATGAATAGGAAACTCACAGAGCACCTATGTGATTAATTGAGTTCTGAAAATATGCTGAGGAATGAATCTAATGGATATATATATTTTTTATTCTTGTTGGGAGCTGGTAGGTGGTGGCTAGGCCGTAATGGGTGGCTTGGGTTATTGTGTTTATATTGGAGAAGAAATTGTTAGATAGGAGCGCGATATGGTCAAGTATAGGGGGTAAATTAAATTCTTTATGCAGTTGAATGTTTGAGATGGACCAGGGTGCATGAGTGGCAAGTCTGAGGAAATTATTTTGGATGATCTGTAATTTATTTATATTAGTTTTAGAAGCATTGATCCAGATAGGGCATGCATAAAGCATTAGGGGTCTAATTATTGATTTATAGATGGTGATGGCATTGTTTAATGAGAGCTTTCTATTGCGATTTAAGAGTGGCTTTAGTTGAATTAATTTTATTTTGGCTTGCTGTGCTTTTACTGTTATGTGATTTTTCCAATTTAGTCTGGTATCAAGATTCAGCCCTAGGTATTTGACAGATTCATTATGCGAGGTCCATGGAATTGGGTTATTGTTTATTAGGAGTGGTGTTGGGGTTGAAAATGTTCTTAATGAGAATATTTTGGCGCATGATTTTGTAGGATTTAGTTTGATTTTCCATTTGACAGACCATTCATCAATTTTATTTAAATGTGTTTGAATTTGTTTACAGATTAGATCAGTTGAATGATTGGACATGAAAATTGCGGTGTCATCGGCGAATTGGGCGATGTGCGTGTGTGATGTTATGGGAATGTCGGCTGTGTATATGTTGAAAAGCGTGGGGGACAGTGGTGAGCCTTGAGGTAATCCAGCTGTAATTCTGCGGGGATTGGATGTGTGATTATTAACTGTGACTGAAAATGTTCTATCTTGGAGAAAGCTATTAATGGTATTAATTAAATAGTTAGGGGTACCTATTTCTTTAAGTTTGAATATTAATCCAGGGTACCACGCTTTGTCAAAAGCTTTCGAAATTGTCGAAAAAGGTAATTATTGTATGGTGTTTTTTTGGAATGCCGTGTGTATGTGCTCCGTGATTCTTAATAATTGATGAGAAGTTGAAACTTTATTAGTGAAGCCAAATTGGTGCATTGGGATTGTTTGAGTTTTATTCAGATGGGAATTTAGTCTTTTAAGGATTAGTTTTTCTAGGATTTTTGATCAAGTGGGAAGAAGGCTAATGGGTCTGTAATTGTCAGTTCTGGATAGATTTTGAATGGCTTGGGGATGGGTACTACATTTCAATTTTTCCAAATAACGGGGAACTAACCAGTTCTAATTATTGAATTGTAAATATTGGTGATATATGCTATTGTGGGTTTAGGTAAGTATTTTAAGATTTTGTTACTTATTTTGTCGTGACCAGGGGCTTTTCTTATTGGCAAAATCTTAATTATATTAATGACTTCATTTGGGGATATGTAGTTTATTTTGTGTGGTACGTTATAGTTGGGGGCTGATGCTATTTCGAGTATGTTTGAATGCTGTGGGTGAGTTGGAGTGGCATTGGGAGTAAATGATTTAGCAAAGTGATCGGCTAATGCTTCAGCCTTCTCATAAGAAGCGAATTTCTTGCCCGTTGGAGTTGTTAATGGGGGTATTATTGCTTTCTTTTTCAAGATATTTTTAGTGAATTGCCACAACGTGTTGTTATTTGTGCTGAGGGACTGGATTAAGTTATTGTAAATTGTTTGTTTATGTTCCCTTATTGATTTTTCTACGATGTTGGACAGTAAATTTAACTCTTTCTTAAGCTGTGGGTTTCTCATGGTTCATCAAAGTCTTCTTGTTTTGTTTCTAGTGTTAATAATTGTCTAGTTCAAAGAAGGGTGCTGAGTAAAAAGTGGTTTGAGTGTTAGAAATTGCAATATCTAATATGTCTGGGTGTTTATTGTGATCTGTGGGGTAGTGAGTGGGTTCTGCTGGGATAATTAACTGGAGTTTGAGGTCCGTAATTATTTTGCTGAGTTGGCGTCCTGCAGTGTTGGTATTTCTACATCCCCATATAATGTTTTTAGCATTAAGATCCCCAATCAGAAGAGTGGACGAATTCATCTGGAATAGCGCTGAAATATTCGAGTCAGAAATTTTTGTTTTCGGAGGCTTGTATGCCGCTATTAGGGTAATTAATCTATTGTTTAGAGGGAATTAAATGGCTATAGTTTCGAGACCTGTGGTGTGTGGAATGTTGATTTTAATAAATGGTATGGATTTTTCTATTAGTATTAGTACACCACCTCCGTTTGCATTTGATCTGTCGGTTCTGACTACACTATAGCCTGATATATTAAATGTAACATCTGATTTTAAATGCGTTTCCGTTATGCAAGCTAGATCAAGCGTTATGCAAGCCCCTCCAAGACTCACCTCACAAAACTTCCTACCTCTCCCCACATCTAACAATATTCCAAATTTCACATTTGCTCCAAACCCTCCCCAAAATACAAACCAAAACAACCAACCTAACAATAACCCATCCACACATTCTCCTCTAATAAATAATTCTAATAATAACTCTTTCATTCATTCCATTATTAACTCAATTACCTGCTTCTTAGTCAATATTATTAATAATATCATCCCAACAATAGTCAGCAATTTACAAGCATCTCTCTCAGCCTATTTTAACAACAATAATGCAACAGTACCATAAAAATAATTTAAATCTGCTCAACTGGAACGCGAATGGCATCAACAATAAAAAATTAGAACTAACGTATTTCTTAAATGATAACAAAATAAATCTAACAAAATGGTACTCTCTTCAAATAATATTTACGAGATACACCAGGTGTTTACCATAGAATTCCTGAGTAGCCTATTTGATTTCATCGCTCAGCAATTTTTATGTCAGCCGTTGTATTTAATCTAAGGTCCTCGTAACCCCTATCAACACATTTGTCGTTTCGGTCAATTTCGTGATCACTAAAGAAAGATATTTCCTCGTAAATAACAGTTCAAACTAAACGTTTGCGAGCTGAGTTCACTTGAACGAATGGAAGAAGCATCGATTACATCAGTATCAAATCCAACAACTTGAGATGTTCATCCGAAGTGGTTTTCATCACATTTGTTATTTCATATTTCTTTGCTTTTAGATAATTAAAACATTTTAAGAGCACTTTATTGATCATTTTTGGCGAATTTTTAAGTCATCAAAATTTGCCCCTGCTTAAATTGGACTGTTATTAATAGAGACTTTTAAGCTTCAAGTAATAAGCAATTGAATATTGTAATATAATATTAACATTTGAATATCGTAGTACGTCAGACTCAATTTGTCATATTTCAAGTGATCTATAATTCTTGTTTAAATTTGACTCTTCGTTCTGCGAAAGATGATATATGATAGTACTAACGTTGATAGTACATATACCATGGATTTGTTCAAATATTACACATATGATTATTAGTGTTAATGAATAATGGGACTTAGTAACTCCTATAATGATTCTGATTTCACTTTCGTAAACTTTGACCTTTTACAATCAAAGCGAATGGTCTCAATTCACCCATTTAAATAAAGTTTATCGTACTGTACGTAATATTTAGACAGTGTGTTATGTATAAAACCAGTGCAGCTTCAACACCATATACTTTTACGTCTTATTTGTAAGCCTTATTTTTAGCCTTACAGTAATATCAAAAATTTGTTATTTGCATTTTCTTAATAAACAAATCTATAATTGTAGGAGAAGTGTATACGTTTAGGTTGTTACAACCAGCATTTTTGAGAAGTTGAAAATTGACTGTCTGCCGCGAAACAAAGTTTTTAAAATTCCTTCTCGCGACGAGTCAAGTGAAGTGTCTTAAAAAAAGTGGGAATCGATCATACTTGTTTGTTGAGGCGAAATATTGCTTAGATGAATTGGGATAGCATTAGCAGAAATTGAAACGAGATGTTTTATGCGTCGCGTTCTGTGTTCTCATCATACGAGACAGTTCTAAAAAAGCGACACATAAATGACAAAGATTATTACTTTGCCGAAAGAATCAATGTGTATTGAAGAGAATGTCATGGTTACCTCTGTCTGGACGAAAATAAACGTTCTTCTTACGAATTTCACGTCATTCATGCTTTCTGCTTTTTCGCTGCGCGTCTCATAATGCTCGTTCAAAGAAACTACATGATAATTCCTTTCTTCCAATGTACCACAAACTTTCAATGTGCCTCATTGCGTATTGCTGAGCATCTCGGCACGATCGCTACTAAAATGGTCGCGGGTCCTCTGATTTTCAAACAATGCGAGCTCGTCGCGTCTGATGAGGAAAAAGATGGATTTCAGGGAATCTGACACTGGGCAACACTTTCGTCGCCCAAGAGATGGTGCAACCTATTAGTGGTTCTTCGAAGCAGTTAAAATCGATTTCAAAGAGATTTCTACAAAAATGAGTATGCAGAGAATTCGGAAAGAATTGTACGGTTTTTCGAGCAAAATCTCCAAAGCGGGAAGTTGGAAACGTATGATCTTATCATCTCAAATGCCTTCAAAGAGTAGTGCAACTGAGCTGATCGAAGCGTGGCGACAAATTTGAATTAATTTGTCAGTCCGTGTACTAATATTGTTAATGCCACAAATATGTTGGGCAGTGACAATGATGAATAAAAACGTGCGCTGCTGGTCCTGGTCACCTTAACGTATTGCGAGAACGTAACGAGAAATAACGAAACTGACCGAGAAAGTTCGTCTTCTGTTTCTTCTGTTGTCTTCGCCCGTTGTTTGCTGTATTTTCCTCTCTTCATGAGGCAAAAATAAAATTTGACGCTGGGAACTTTCATTGCCAATTGTTTCTTCTTTCACGTCGCAAAATACGTAATTTCTGTTACAATTATAACGCGAGTTAAAAATGATTAACTTTGGCGATTGGAGCATTTTTTTCGAAAAGTTTGAAAATTAATATAATCTCGATAAATAGTATTTGGGAAGAAATGAAAAACACGTGTTTCACATTTATTCTTATACTTTTCACGGAAAAAAATTAAGATCTGGGACATTAAGGTAAGATTTTCCTTAAATATGTGCGATTTCACGTGGACTGACGATATATGAAATTTTCGACCACATCTTCATTGGAAAAAGGTGATCATTTTGGAACCCTCTACATGCCGTAGAAGATTGAAACAGTTATTCTGAGACACTGCATTCGCACCTCAAAAATATATTCGGAAACAATAAGGGATTCCGTTCAAAACAAACTCACTACGTTGACACAACTAGCTACATCCGCCCCTCACAAGAGCCATCATGGAAGTGAAAAATTATTTTATTTCTAGACTCTCTTTGTACATTTCTGTGTTTTGCACATTTTTTTCCCATGCCTTTTGTTTGTTTGCTGTTGCTGCGTCAGAGAGAATTTTTTGGTAACAAGAACATCGTAATATTCCAATTATTACATAAGTGACGTGCCTACGAGCAGTACCGTATCGGAATTGGTTCTGTGGCTCTTTGCTGTGTTGACAATCTGAGGTACAAATCAAAGCCGGCACCAGCTTTTTTTTTTAAGAAATTGTGTACGGTATGGTATGCATTTGGCAAATAACTTTGAAATCAATTGTATACGTGGAATACTATGTATCGTTTACATTTGCAATGTTTATATATTTTCTGGTCTCTCTGCTGTCGTTTCGTTAAATTTTATTAGAAGAATGAAGTGTTAGTAGAGTACAAGTTCTTGTATATTACGTAACCGTTACCAATAACACGAGAAAATGGGAACAGCTTTTCTATTGTTTGTATTTGTAGACAGATGAACACAAAGAGAATAACTGTGTCAATGACTTCAATTAGATGTTATGTTTTAGAATTTAGTGATTACTTGCAGCAATGGAACATTGATTTTCTGACAGAAAGCTGTTATTCTTCGGGGAGTTCAAGAAAATAACTTGTGGTGCTGCAAGTAGCACAGCCTTTCTCTCACAAAATTGTTATTTATCGTCTCACCCTGGGCTATTTAAAATTTTGCCTAATCCTCTTCTCAGCTGCTGACTATTGGCGTATAAAATATATTTTCTTAAGTTTTCTCAATTTTTGGAATCACGAATAGTAGAGTTAAAAAGTGACTTTAAGAATATTGTGGGTAAAATATTGCCTTATAATGACATTTTCTTAGAAAAAATTGAAAGTTCTTTAAAACTATGTCCTTTAAGCGTTCGTGAAAGTGCTCTTTTGAATCTCATTTTCACCGAAAAGTTTCGAGTAAAGAAACATCGTAAGAAATCATTCCAAGCCTTTGTTCTTACAAATACAATAATGTATGCATAATGGTTGTTATGTAAATATTAAGTAGGCAAGAGATATGTAAAAAAATTGTTTTATGTTTTAAAACAAAACCAAAAATAAATCGAAGTCGCATTTTAATCGTAGATATGCTTGACATGTAGGCATGTTATTTTGTGCATTGAGCAGTATCCGAACGAAATCCTTAAAGGAAAGACATAGATCCGAGTTCAAGAAAGTGGAGTTTGAGAAGTTCTGAAAATGCGGAATATTGAGCACATTTTCACACAGATCTTTGTATCATCATTTGAAGCTTTCGTACTAGAAAATAAAATAATATACAAATTGTCGGTTTTGTAAATATTACTGAAGTTAAAGGGATGAGAAATATATTATTTTTGTGAAATTTAAAAAAGTTAGAGTATACAGCAAAATTACATTTGTGTCATCATATAGAAGATATTTTTTGGTATCCGTCCCAACAGTTTTTAAAAAAATATAACATTTAGAAGAAAATCTAGTTTATATTATTATCTAATTTTTTATATTGTATTCTAAATTAACGCAAAACTACTATAAATTTCAAAAATGTATATATCAATAATAAAATAACTGATTTGTGGAGAACAAATTTTATTAGAATCGCTAGCTTGAATGCGGTATTGTAGTAGTGAGATGGCAAGAAAACAATTTCGAACTTAAGGAGTATTCAAAAATTCAGAGATAAGATTTAAAATTTGATCTACACTATCTCCATAAGCGTATTGCAATAAATTTTTATATTTTTTTTAATAGAGTGTTTTTATAAAAGCTTTTGAAGTTCCGAAGTTTTATGTAATATACACACGCAATTTAAAGAAACATTTTCAAAATCGCAGAATCTGCAGATTCGCTAGATCGACCATGGAGTATTTATTTTGGAAAAAATCCAGCGAATAGTTTATGCACTTGTGTTGTTCACTCACGAACAGACGTTTTTTTATCATAAACCAATGTTCATATAACAAGGACCAACAAATTGTAATTTCTAAGAATACACTGTTTTAGAGTAAGTAATTTACTATATATTGGAACTACATTCATTTCCTTTTAGTATAATGGTCCAACATACGAGTTCCAAAATCACTGTTTTTTGCTACAAAATTAAATAATTTCAACGTACTACGTATATTCCTCCGTGTAAACATTCCCATACGAGCAATAAAATCTTTTTTCTCTTCTACAAATTTACTATCTGTTCATATTTAAACATTCGGCAAATGGTAAACAAAAAACTTAAAGGAAACATGGCCAAGTAAGTACACGAATAGTACACAGAAAACTGTCAGAATAAGAAGCATTCGTTTCGGTATCTTTCAACGGATTTAGAGGAATAACACTGGTTCACACAATAGATCTAAATTTTCCATATTTTTTCTACAGAAATGAACCAAAGAACTTTTACTCATTCGTGTATGTAGTACAGAACCCCAGTGTAACTTGAATGCCTCTTTGACATATTCTATGATAATATAATATTCAGAAGAAGGGGAGTTTAAAAGTAGTGATGCTAAAATTGCACGAACGCCTGTAAAGCTGTTTCTCGTCTGCAAAGATGGCTATACAATTCTAGTTATATCTTGAATTCTCTCCAAATTTACTCATCTCAGTGGTCATTTTTAGTAAAACTCATTACTAATGGTAGAACATTTGGTTGCGAAAACTAAATATTTTCAAGAAAATATCACAACAAATTTCACAATTATAACTGCCCTTTTTAACAGCTAAATCATGTCACAACAATGAAACATATTTCACAGATATTCGCAAGTCGCGACGCTAAATGCCACTGTTGCATCCTAAACTGATATTCCCTGAAGTCTAGCAATTTTTACTTCCTCCCTACGGCTATCGGGGTAGAAAGGTACGTAGTGCTGCGCGAAAAAAGGGCGAATTATCGGCTGAAAAACTCTTATTATAGGGATAGTTGATAAATTCGGATGTTAAATTTAGAAAAAAATCCTCTAACACGTGGTGTACCAGAACCCATGTTTTGTGGCTCCTTGCTACCGAAAAATCGATTGACGGCAAAACGTCTGTCCGTCCGTCTGTCTGTGAACAACGCTAGCAGCTAAACCGTTCCAACGATTTTCTGCAAAATTTCCCAATCGATCTGGCTGATGTTGACGCCTCTTGAGTTTGAAATCATTTTTTTCATTTTGAGTGGTACTTTGCAACAAGGTCCTGGGACTTTGCAAAATTTTGAAAGTAATGGCTCTATCATTTTTTATTATGCTTTGTTTTTGGATAGTGTAAAGGGCGTTTAAGAGAATGGCGCAGGTCTTATGTTCCCCTAACCCCTAACCCTAATTTTTGGAAAATTTAAAAAAATCAATATTTTTTCAGCGTCTTCCTACAACTAAATATTTCATATAGTATTTCAAATAGGTTTTAAATAACTTCTAAAAGGTTTATTTGAAAACATACAACAAAACTTAAATGTAAGAAACGAACAAAGAAATATGAAATTATATGCATAATTTCATTTACGCAGCATACGTTTAACGCCCAAATACTCATTTTAGAGTATACTCATATTTGCGAAAAAGTCAACTTGACTTTATTTGAAGATCGGTTTTTGATGAACATCTTTCATTTAAAAATTGTATATCCATAATTGTAGTTGTGGGAAAACGCCGAAAAATTTTGAATTTTTTCAATTCCCGTAAAACCAGGGTTTTCAACGCACAGGAGACTTGGGCATTTCTCTGAAGCGTTCTGTACGCTAACTAAAGATCATACTTTATCAAAAAAAGTGTGCCAATTTTAAGAAAAAAATGTTATTTAAGGTCGTATAAACTACAAGGTCATTAGTCACCACTATTGCGCGTAACGGTATGGTAACTATGAGGATGACACGATATGATGATAGTGTGAAAGGACGAACACAACACAACAATGCCCGAGGCGGGGCTCGAGCTCGCGATCCATCGGACGGAGATCGCTACAGCACTACTGCCTTAGCGATCTCGGCCATCCAGACCGGCATCAAGTTTGATAGAAAATTTCACACAAAATACTCATTTTTTCTAGAAATTCAAAATGACATTATTTTTATATCGGTGTTTCATGAACAAATTTTATTAAAAACTGTACCTTAAAAATTGTAGTTGAAGGAAGTCACCGAAAAAATTTAGAAATTTTTCAATTTTCGTAAAATTAGGGTTTGTGGGCCAATTTCTTATACGCCCTTTACGCTATCCAATAACAAAGTTTAATAAAAAACGATGTAGCCATTTCTTAATACGTTTTGAATATGTCTCAGGAGCTCCATGTAAAGTAGCACCTAAAATTAAAATTCGTTTTACCGTTTCAAAATTGAAGGGGCCGTGGCATCAGCCTGATCAATTTTAGGGATATAATTTTTTGAGAAAATTGGCTGAACGGTTTACCCACTAGCGTTATTCAAGCAGACGAACAGACTGACGGACGGAAGCAGAGACGTAAGGACGGACGGACAAATGAACAAGTGTTATGCCGTCAATCGATTTCTAGCTATCAAGGAGCCACACATTTTTTTTTCTCGCAGCATTATGGGTTTGAGAATTTTTTTTGTAAATTTGGCATCTGGATTTATCAACTTCTTCGTTGCCAGAGCCCTGTAATAAGAGTTTTTCTTATAAAATTTCGCTGTTTCTTTGCGCAGCATTACATAACTTTCTCTGCGAGAAAGTAAAAATAATGAGAGCCTATTTTTGCAGAATTTTGTTAAAGCGCTTTCGAAAAATTGTCATTAACTCTCATGGTTTTTGAAACTATTCCAATTTTTGCTTTCCCGTATACCTGTATATACGGAGTTACATGCGTGGTATAGGGAAAGTTATGTAATGCTGCGGAAAATCGATTTCGAGATTTCAACAGAAATACACGTTTAATGGTCCCCAAATACCGAAAAAGTGTTTTTTAAAAACGTCCCCCTGTTCGCCCGTAACCAAAGGGGTCTCAAGTATTAAGAATAAAATGAAGAATTAGAGAGCTGAAAATCAGGAATATGTAACTAGTAACAATTGTGAAGTAGTGAAATGAGAATAAATTCAAATAACAAAAATAAAAATAGTATATTGAAAAGTTACAGACTAGTTACAATAAATTGCTAAATTTAAACACTCCGGCAACCTTTTCCTTCCAGTACCCTGCTTTACCGCAGAAAAAAAGCCACGCGTGATGCGAGCTGTCGGACTTCCGTCCCGTGACAATTACCGTCACATGGCCTGATGCCAAAATTTAAACCGGTCGCCGTCTGGCGGACCGCGTGCATGAAGCACCCGAGATCGTCTGGCCCTTACACTCCGGACATCTCACCCACACTCCTACGCTCCCTGTACCCACTCGTACTAGGCTCTCTGATGTAAACTGAATGTGAACGCGGGCGCAGATGACGCCGCGTTAAATAGTTGAGGGCTACACCTCCACCTCACAAATTCCCTAGATAGGCTCGCCTGCTGTCGGCAGCGAGGCTCGCTAGCCAGCTTCCTAGGAGTTTACAGCCTAAGGTTATTTTTGGCTCTGCTACGCTGTCTGCGTCAACTGCCAGAGAGCAAAATCCCGGAAGTTCAGGCTCAACCCCTTCCTCCCCCGCAGCGCACTTTCACCGACGTAACGGTTCTGGCCCTCGTGTTAACGACGCCACACAATGTTCATGGCAACATATGCTAGCGATGTGGCCGCATGACCGCTTCACCCCCGCTAGGAACTTTCTACGTATGTGGCAGAGAAACGAAACGAGCTGTTTGTAAAAAGGCTTGAAAAAAATGTCTTGCGAGGCAACTGCGTAAGGACTGACTGCCAAAAAAATAGGAGTCGTCATGAGATGCTAATTTCTTATAAACAATTACGTATCTCGAAAACGAAGGACGATAACGCCGATCGGATTGCGGAATTTCGTTAAAGGCAATTTAGAAAATGAAACAATTTTAGCAAAATTTAAACATTTATAAACCATTCCCAATTTTTTACAATCTAAAGTGAAAAGGGGTCCCTGATATCACAGAACAGAAAACTGCGAATTAGCAATTTTGTAACAATTAACAATTTTATAAACAATTCTGAAGTCCGTGCAATTCCTGCCAGGCAAAAATTGTCTTTGTGGTGAATTTTGCAAAATAAATTATACAAGAGATGTAAAATAATTGCTAATACATACTTTATTTGTTGCTAAAATACTATATAGGTACATGATCTTTAAATTTTGCTGTTTTTGTTTTAAATGGTTCCCTAGAAGTTATCTTTCGATTCGAAAAATCTACGATTTTGCAATATTAACAAATTTTATAAACATATGAACACTTGCAAATTTGCAATTATAATACTTTCCTTATGGATAAATATATAGTAAACTTTATGTTTTATAAAGTCCCTGGATTATTTATAAACAATAACATCGAAAGTAAATGTGTATGAGTAACTAAATGCTTTAAAACTAGTGTTATTTTATCTCGTACCAACGTAATTTCTTATAAAGAATTGTGTTAAAAGTGGTACAACGTATATATACTTATATATTTCAATGTATTTGCCTTCATACTCATAAAAGTGTTTTTTTCTATGTATTTTTATTTGGATATACTTTCACATCTGAAGTAGCGACGTCCGCCATTTTCGACGACGTAATTTTGCTAGGCCTCTTGTCACCCTTTTGAGATTGACTGCGGCTGTTTCTGAGTCTCCGTCTGCAACGTTTCGTCATGACAAGGGCTGTCCAAGTCGTGGAAAGTCTGAACTTATCCGCAGACGGTGCGGTTGTTTTTTCTTGCCAGAAGTGTACAAAAATTCACCGCACTAGCCCTACTAATCAATTCACTGCACTGCACTACATAAAGGGTAATAAAATAATAAAAATAATAGTAATAATAATAATGAAGGTATTAATTGTATTAATAATAATTCAACCACTTCTAATAATAACTATTAAATAAACGCACTTATTAGGAAATACTACTAATTTAACAGTAGAAACTTAGCATCAGTACATGAACCAAAAAAATATACATAAATAGCAAGAAAATTAATTGATGTATATTAGGTTGACAGACTACAGGTTCAAAGACTGTCGCAGGCAAACTGTCCCAGTCTATAATAGTTCGGTTTGTGAATGAAAATAACCCAACGTTCAATTTTGTATTTTGTCTTATTTTCGTGCTCGTGATCTAATTTACCGAAGTATGTAAGTTTTTCTAGACGACGGTTCATTTCTTTCCAAGCCGGGTAGCCTGTGTATGCTTTGTTCAGTTTTGAAAACAAAAATTGATTGAGGGTGACTATGGCTAAGTTCAGCTTTTGCACGGCTTGGGCAGCCCATAACGAAACGTCGAAGGCGGGGCCTCACAAACCACCGCGGCCATTTTTAACGGAGGGGGGTATGGCTCCATAAAATTATGAAGTAGAAAATGGCGGACGTTTTTAGATCAGGTGTGGAAATATTTTTGAATGAAAATGTTAGTCCAATTACTTTCTCAAACGCATTTTAACTTCAATATAATTTTTGTTACACAATCCATAAACTTTGTCAAATGTACAGTTTCCTATAGATTTTATCAATAAGACTAACTGTCATAATTGCAGATTTGCAGTTGTATGTTCATAAAATTTGCAAAACATGCATAATAGTGTACTTTTTGAATCGATAGAAGACTACTAGGGAACCATTTCAATAAAATTCAAAGACAAAGAAATTCTATATTTCAAAAATTTCTAAAATTCAAAATTCAAAGAAAGTCTATATTTATTATTTTAATAACTAGATATTTGTATCACTTGTCAAAATTATTATTATGCAATGTTAAACTAAATAGTGCATCGAGCACATTTTGCAATTGTTTACAATATTTTTAATTGTAGCAAAATTTTAAAATCGCAATTTTCGGTTCTGTGACATTAGAGAACTCTTCTCATTTTAGAATTGCAAAAATTGGAAATTGTTTATAAATTGACAAGTTTTGCAATTCTTTTTTATTCTCTCATCACAATTGCCATGAAGTTGCGAAATTCCGCAATCTGATCGGTGCTATCTCCTTTCGTTTCCGAGATACGCATTTATATTTAGGAAATTAAGATCGTATGCCAATCTTCATTCATTTTACAGATAATTTATTCCCTCCTTGCAGTCAAGTATCCTTTTTTAAAATTTATTTATGTTCTGAATGAGATTACAAGTGCAGTTTTTGTTAACTTTACATTTGCGTCAAGTATCCTGTTCAGATCATTTTGCAGTGTCGCTTTTCGCTGAATATATTGTATTAATGATTTCTGACTTACGGCAAATTGGTGGAAATTGTTAATAATGGATTATTGCTGTCTTTTAACTTTCAAAATGTCTTTTGTATTCTAAGTACATCGTTTAAACTGTTTTCGATATTTTGATTCGTTGGCGTTATAAATAAATTTTGTTGCTCATTTCCAAACGCAGAGACTAAGTTGTCCTGCAAATGGGAAGATCTCTTTAGTATGTGCTTGGGTATATTACATTTACTGGTGCAAAGTGGATGCCAATATTTTATTGTCTAACGAGAAACTAGTTTATACATAAATTATTTTTAAAAAGAATTTCGACAGAACGGTTACTCATTTTACGTTGATCATTTTAAGTAGATCATTTTAATATTTATTCCACGTAGCGTGTGTTGTGGAGCAGAGATATTCTTCGTAATATTTTAATTTGGTGGAAATTGAATCATATTTTCTTAAATTAGAACTACGAATCTTCATTTCTTTCCTGAAATGAATAGGTCATGAAAAGATAGATACAATGATGTATCACTTGGTAATACTTCTTTAAAAGGATAAAAATACTTTTTTGGCACGCGGCTAGAGCAATCGTCAACTCTAAGGCCAACAGCTATTCTAGCCATTCAAGCAGCCCCCCTTCGACGTTTTGCCCCTTTCTCCTCGCCTTAAGACGCATAAAAGGCGGAGTCTGAAGAACGTGGCAGTAATCCTGTAAACCTCCCCATCCCCCAACCCCGGAGAATGTTTTGCTTCGTCCTTTTGGGGGGACATGTTTTTGAAGTATAAAATCGTGCAATAGATTGTGACAAGTATATTTTTTTACTATAAATTGTAATCCTACACGCATTTAAATATAGAAATAAACATGCAACTCCCCAGTATACACACGCTTTAGATAGACGTAAATTGTCTTATTACAACACTCGTTTTTCTACTTTCCACAGACAGTATTTAGTGAAATACACCATTCATTTGAGAATATGACCTGGTAATAATCGACATTATACGTAATTTACGTGTGTAATTACAGAAATTTCTAATATATGGCATGGACAATTAAGTACGAGTTCAGTTAATTTTATTGGGAGAGCAATTTTGCGAGGGAAAATGTTTTTAATGCATTTATCCAAAATTCATACACTTTCTTACATTTATTCGTCCCTCAGACGTCAACGATTTGAAATGACCCTCAAAGTGGTCGCATGGTTAAGTTGGCTTACAATCGCTTGCTCTTGAACCATGAGTTCTTACAGAAGTTCCCGAAACACGTAAATTCCAATAAGGCCACCTCAGACTTACAAAAGTCGCGCCCTACGCTGTTGAGTGGGCGACTGCGCGTAGAAAAAAAAGGAATTGATCTGTCCAATTTGTTTTCTAAATATCGGAGAGGCTGTGATTACTAGGGTGATAATAGGGTTGTAGACATAGTAATTTCTTGCTGAGTACGTGAGTTCGTATTCCAGCGTGGGGAAAACTTTTGTGAATTGGAATCACTTCTGCAGATTTCGTGTGGTATTGTCATATTGGCATTACCAATAGTGCGAGGAAGTATGCGTTGTAGCAATATTAGTTTTATTTCTTTTTTTGTCTTTTGCTTTGCATTTTAATCATCGTGGAAACATCGCTGGGAGATCGATAACTAAATGACAAAAGAGAGGAATGACTATACGAGGATTTTAATAAAGGAAACATACTGTTATGAAAAGTGCTTATTAATTAAAAAATAGAAAAAAAATGCATTGAAAATTTTCTTTGAATAGAATTATGTAGAAACTTTTATTTAGACCATAATTTTTCATTGCGAATTCAATGTTTGTTTGAGTTCTGCTCTAGGACATTTCCAGTTGTGATCAGCCGGATCATTTCCGTTTGGAAACCTAAGGGAAGAAAACTATTTTCCCCGAACGTACGCAGATAGAAATATATTATGATATTTGCTCAAGATGTGAACACACGGAGAAAGAGTAACGGAGGAAATATTCTTAATTTTTTTTTTTCAAAGTAGAATCGATCTTTTATGTGACTATCACAACTGATAATAAATTAATTTTAACTGGAAATCAGTGGGTACTTCATCAGGGTAATAATGGGCGATCGTATTTGCCAACTTTTGATTTTAATGGAATTGACTTCGAACAGTGACAAGCATTCATACAAACATAACACTTTCCATGGTGGGTTAAAGCACTATTCGCAAGTAGGATTAGCTTCCATGTCATTCCCTTTACCATCTTGTCTGTAACACGTTGCCTCTACCGAGTGCTCTTCCGCAATTCCGCCAATTATTGGTTCACCTCGTTGCCGATGCCCGCCCTTTCCCGCCACTCTTCCCGCAGGTGCGCGTGCCTGTCGTTTGCGTTCGTGCTCTACCATGATCTCGAGAATAGCGAGTAGCGTCTGTTGTCGGAATTACTAATTTAAGCTTGTGTGCGCTTGTATCTGGTAGATGTTTTTATCTTCAGAACTTCTGTTTATAAAAATATGTTTATACGAGTACATTTATTCTATTATCGGTCATTTATACATATTTTATTCGTAGAATACAATTCTTAAGTGATTAGGAGCATCAGAATAAAGTTTGTAAATATTATTTTATCGAATTAACAGTGATGAACGAATTCATTTCTCCTCGCAGGAATTAATATTATTTACTTATTTAAAAGAATTCAACGAAACGGGAATTTAGTACGAATATGGAATAATTTTTTTGATTTACTCCCAAAATATCAATAAAATACTATTACATTCTTAATACTACTATGAATTCATGTAATTACGCAGTTCTTATACGGGTAAATTGTATACAAAAATATACTCTTAAAATATTTAATTGAAGTTTCTCAAGAGAGGTAGCAGCGCCGAATTCAACGGGGAAGAAAACATAAAATAATTTAGAAATAAGGCAAATATGTAATCTTATTGTAATTGCTGAAAGGAGAAGACGATCTAAAGGCCCATATAGTGTCACATCTAGTCTACCGACCCTAGTTCTATAGGGCCAGTAGTACTATTATGTATGGCCTCTAGGCCCTGAAGTTAAAAAGGAATTGAACCTATTAACATATATTACCAAAAAACACTTTTCACACACAAACAGCAACATTACAATACCATGATTCAAACTTTAAGCTCAAGTAATAATACACTGTGGCAATTTAAAAATAAAATACTAAACAAAAGATATAATATTCCTCCACTTAATACCAGCAGAGGGGAAAAATCCTCTCCCTTTGAAAAAGCTGAAGCATTAGCAAAACATTTTGCAGATACATTTAAACCCAAGGATTCACCCCACACTCACAATCCGAAACAATCACACATAGCAACATTTCCTAATTATAATGTACCTTCCAGAATCAGATTCACACCCTCCCAGGAAATAACAAACATAATAAAAACAGTTCCTAAAAAAAGGCTCCAGGACCTGACAGAATAAATAACAAAATCATAAAAAAATCTGCCAAACCAAGCCATAGCATTCTTTAATAACGTTTATAACTCTTCATTAAGAACAGGTTATTTTCCACTTTTATGGAAACACTCTATAGTGATAGCCATACCAAAACCAAACAAAAATCCATCCAATGTCGAAAAGTATAGACCAATAAGCCTTTTACCATCCTTATCTAAAATTCTAGAGAAAATTATTCACAAAAGACTCAATAATTACTTCAACAAAAATGACATAATTCCCAGATACCAATTTGGATTCACAGAAAAGTTATCAACCACACACCAATTACTAAGGATCACAGAACATATCTATATAGCATTCCAAAGAAAACTACATACTATATCAACCTTTCTAGACATTTCACAAGCATATGACAGAGTATGGCATAAAGGTCTCATGTACAAACTTAGAATAATTGGCACACCCAAATATCTAACCAAAATCATCAATAGCTTCATAAGTAATAGTACTTTTTCAGTTTCAATAGATAAACACCTCTCAAACCCCAAACCAATATTGGCTGGACTTTCTCAGGGCACCCCACTTTCACCTAAATTATTCAATCTTTACACAGCTGATATCCCTGTATCCAACACTATCAATACAGTACAATTTGCAGATGATACTGCATTGTATTGTTCTAGCACATCATTTATCACATTAAGAAACACAATACAACAACATTTAAACCAAATAGATTCTTGGTCAAACAAATGGAAAATTAAATTGAACCCAGCTAAGTCAACACCAAAAATCTTTTCATTAAAAACAATTTCAACACCACCACCCCTTACACTGAACAATAACACCATTCCTTGGACCCTACTAAACAAAACAGTGAAATATCTAGGACTACATTTAGACACCAAGCTTAACTGGAAAGAACATATAAACATTAAAACACAACTAACAAAAGTCAAGATAATTAATTTAAAACCATTAATAAATATCCACACTAAAATTACTATATAAAATGCCTAATCATATATAAAGCCATAATAAGACCCCTAATGCTCTATTATTGTCCTGTCTGGATAAATGCAGCAAAAACCAATATCCATAAAATACAGTTCATACAAAATAGTCGTAAATTCCTGCGAACAATAACCAATTATCTCTAGTTCATCACAAACAAACAACTTCATAAAGAAACTCAAATAAAACCTATCATACATCACATCACTACGTTACCCCATAATGTTTACAATAATATGTCATCAATTACATAACTATCCCAATACAAACTAGGCAAAGCACCTATAAATTCCACCAGAATAAAAAATAGATTTCCCAACCATGTTTTTTATATACACTTTGTGAGGTGCTCAGTAGATCTCCTCTCCCAACGAAATAATTGTAAAGAAATAATAGTTTAGTTTTTTAAAATGGATAGTAAGCATCAAGACAAGTGAAAAAGGTGTATGTTAACTGAACCATGTATCACATTCAAAATAGTAATAAATAAAAAAAAGTTTATCGTGACTGGGGAAACGTAATTTTCTCCGACAAGTCGGTTTTTTCCTCTACCGATGACGGTCCTATTCGAGTATAGTATAGACCTCAGGGGATCCGTCATTATCTGAATTATGTGCATTACGCCCTGTATTACCACCGTCAGTTAAAGTTCCAGTTAGAGTTAACCGGACGTTAGCGGGAGAAATTCGTATTACGAGCGTCGGTTAAAGACAAACCGGAGGTTTACCGGAAAGTTAAGTTAACCGGAGGTTGAAGTAAGAGTTACTGAGTTAACTGACGGTTAGGTGAAATGGCGAATGTAATAAATGTAGAAACTGATTCTGAAGACGAAATGCTGTTGGAATATTTCGTTAATACCAGACGACTCAAACGTTTGCGGCCCAGACGGGATAACTTCGGAGAGTGGGACTGCGACGAATTTTTCGCACGTTTCAGGATTACGAAACAAACTGCTTTGTTCGTATTGCAACAGATTGAAGATGAACTGGAATACATTACAGACAGGTATGAGGATGTATATAATAAATCATTAATGGCATTAGTTATAGTATGTTCCCTCTGTAGGTAGATGTAGAACCTTTCCTTAGCTTTCTCTCTGGATTTTTGAAATAATAAGGTTATGTTGTAACCTCCTGGGCTGTAAGGCATTGAAATGATATATTATTGAATTTGACATGTTTAATATTACTGTCTTATTAAATAGTCGTTTTCATTGGTCTACTTATTATTTAATTAGTATTTTTATTAATGGTTTACTAGTTGTCAACCTGATTTTAAGTAAGTCCATGTCATTTCAGTTTTTTGTTAATAAAGTGCTATTACCATTTTTTTATTATTATTTAAATGATTACTTACAATTATTGCTTAATTTTAGTGGTGTACACAAAATAATTAAAGACTGACAACATGAGGTCGCTATATTATTTATTCAGTCGTCATTTCAATATCGAATGAATAATACTGCAAACCGTATTTTGATTGTCTTTAAATCTTTGTGGATATTACTGAAATTAAATAATATTCTTAGAAAATTGTTGGTTGACTTTTAACCACATTTGAAATTTAAATGATTATTATGTAAATTAAATATTAATGTGATTATTATGTATTCCCAACCTGGTTTAAGTTAAAACAGGGTAAATAGTGTTTAATGAAATTTACATATTTTTCTTTCATGACTTTCCCTTTCCTATTGTAACAAGTTTCTGCATTACTAAAATTCAGAAGTTTACACTTTAATGTAATGAATAATTTTTGTGTATTATCATATTTTGCATACATTCGTTAAGAAATAAGAATGAAACATTTCTAAAGTAAATTAGAAATTAAGTGAAAATATCACTTCATGCCAATAAAATTTCAATTGATTTAATTTTTTTTAGATCCAATTCATATTACTTGTTACATCTTACACCTAACACAATTTTTAAATAAATTTCTTCTTTAATACCTAAAAATCTTTTCATTAAGTGGACATTGAAAGTAGATAATTTTGGGTTAAGAATTAAAATATTTTGATTTATATACAGACTTCAGAAACATTCACACTATTAAGAACTCTATTGTTTTGTTTCAGAAATTGCTCTTTGTCTCCTATGAATCAATTACTGCTCACCCTGAGATTTTATGCAACTGCCGGCACTCTAACTGCAGTTGGTGACTTCTCAGGAGTGCATAAAACTACTGCAGGGAGAATAATTACAAAAGTCTCTCATGCCCTTGCATCTCTAAGGAAAAAATTTATTTACATGCCGAGAAGCAGAGAAGAAACAATAAACATTCAAAGAAAGTTCTTTGAAGTGGCTGCTTTTCCAAGAGTGATAGGTGCCATTGATTGCACTCATGTACGCATTGTTTCACCTGGTGGAGACAACGCTGAAGTTTTTCGAAATAGGAAAGGCTACTTCAGCTTCAATGTGCAAACCATTGCAAACCAAGACTTGCGCATTCAAAATATAGTTGCACGGTGGCCTGGATCAAGCCACGATGCTACTATATACAGAAACTCTGTAATTAAGGCTCGGGTGGAGAGAGGGGAGTTTTTGAATGGGGTGCTGCTTGGCGATGCAGGATATCCTATAGGACCAACACTGTTGACACCTCTTCGGAACCTTCATTTACCAGAGGAAAATTTGTATAATGAATCGCACATTAGAACACGTAATACAGTGGAAAGATTGTACGGTGTTTGGAAAGCAAGATTCCCTATTTTGGCACTGGGAATAAGGCAAGATATATCACTAGTGCAGTCCATAATTGTGGCATGTGCTGTAATGCACAACATTGCCATTGAGAGGAAGGAAGCAGATCCTCCACCTATTCCAGGAATGGATCAAGAACAATTACAATTGGCAGTTCAAGAAGGGCAGATAACTCCTGCCATAAATTTAGAAGTGCCACAAAGGGAAGCAGTTCGGGAAACATTTGTGAGGTTCTTCAGAGAGAGAATTCACAGAAATTAATGTTAAACATTCATTTATAGTTAAATTATATTTAAAAAATAAAGTTTACAAATTTTCAAAAACATTATTTTGTCGCCTCTCCTTTGCTTCCACATCCATTTCCACAAGTTTTCTCTTTGCTCTTATTAACCTAAGTTCTTCTTCTTTTATCTTCATATTAATTGAATGAAGCTCTCTCTCTCGCTCCTGCTTAGCTTCAAATTCTTTCAGCAGCAATTCCTTCTGCAGAAAGGCCACTTCAGTCCTTGCAGAAGCCCAGGAGTGCAACTTCTGCCCACTCGCAGAAGGACTTATTGTGGTGTCGCACATCTGGGGTCTTCGTCTTGCCGTACTTGGAGTCACAATTAAACTCGAATTTCTTTTTTGCTTCAGCATAGCAGGTGTATATTTAGACCATTCCTGCACTTCACTTTCACTATTGTGCACTGCCAAAGGTTCCAATTCATTAATATGTAATATGGGAAAGTCCATTGTCTCGCTTAATGTGACTTCTTCTTCTTCTCCTTCTCCTGCTGCTGCTACTTCTTCTTCTTCTTCAAACACTGTACTTATGTCATCGTCATCATGTGTCGATGGTATTCCTGCAGCACTTACTCCCATAATCCCAGCAACTTTTTCCAAAGTAGGATCCTTTGGAATGCTGGTTCCTGGCCCTCCTCCGGTTCTCAATATTTCTTGCCTCTCTCTGCCTAACATTTTCTTTGCTTCTTTTTTTAAATTGTCGTATTTTTCTTTTAATTGTTTGGCAGTACGGCAAGAAGCAATGGCTGCATTGAAGTTCACGGCAATTTTCTCCCATGCTTGGTCCTGCAAAATTTGAAAACAATTAAATCAATAGATTAATGACATATTGAAAAGATAAATATTAAAGCTAATAAAAGATATCAGAAATGTAAGTTGAATTGAGAATTTTGATATGAAAGATAGTATTTTTTAAATTTTAAATTACCTTTTCCTTATTCGTGGTTGCATTGGACTTTTTGCACTCCACAATTTCAACGAACTGATCCACTAGATTTACCAGTGTGGAGCATTCCTCCCGCGTAAAATTGGCGGAACGCTTCTTTTTCATGCTCGACATTTCGCCGGAATTCTGCATTTCGCAAAAGGCACTTAATAAGCGAATAATGCTACAACGAATTATGACTGACTGTCGCCAAGCCCAAAACACCGGAAACAAAACAAATCTCCACCCCTACAGCGAATAGTTGAATATCGAAAACATTATGCTGCCCTCTATTAATCGTTGTGAGTACTAGAATGTATTGCCAACCAACACAGAGTAAACGTTAAAGTGAGAGTTAGCTAACTTCCAGTTACCTCACTCTCGTAATACACGAAGTCCATTTTAACCCGGAGTTACTTTAACCGGGAGTTAGTTAACTGGCAGTTATAACCAACAGTGGTAATACAGGCCCTTAATGTACGTTTTTGGGGCGAGTATCTGTGTTCGCGATGGATTGCTGCACGTTCACCACAGAAACCAAGGTCACCTCAACGCATCCAATTCATATCTTGCGAGATATTATTGTTCCGTCTTTGCGACAAATGTATTCGGACGAAGAAGTGAATTTTCAACATGAAACTCGTCGGTTAACGAAAGTAAACTTCATTCAGGAATGGCATGCACAGTAGGAGGAAGTACAAATTCAGCACTGGCCTGCTCGCGGAGAGGACCTGAAATCAATTGAAAATATGAGTGCCGAGATGAAGAGTGTCATGTCATAAAATTGGCCAGATTCACACCTTTCCACAACAGATGCTCTCTGGGACGTGATTAAAACATGTGAGGAGATTGTCCCAACAATCAAGCTATGTTGGTTGCTTCACTTTCTCGTAGATTTCAATTTCTCGTGATAGAGAACGATGGCTTTGTTACTCGTACTGAAGAGAGAAAACGGCCATTTTAAGGACTACATAAATGAATAAAAGTCCACAGCAATGTGGATGTTAAATCGATGACAAAATAATGACAGACAAAAATAAAAAGAGTAGTAATAGAAAAAAATAAATGAAAAAATAGTGTTAAAAGAACCGCACGTTGCTAATTAATATTGAGTAAAAAAATGAAGGAACACTGGTAACAGAATCTACGAGCTCACGACACAACTTGCGACACCACTAGCTCAGTGAGCTACCAGGCATCTGGGAGTGAAAGGGCATAAAATGATTTGAGAACTTTTGTAGCCCACTCTCCTATATTGTATTACACGGTACTGTACAGTAACGGGAAAATAAGGTTATAAATAATGTATTTTAGCGTCATAGCTATGCAACAGCTCAGCGCTGAAGCGCAAGGTGAGGGTTCTAAAAATAGCCGCCCGAACAAAAGACTGGAATTTCTAGAAGGCACGGGGCCGTGTGCAAAGACAACGCCAGAGAATCCAGCGCGTGGGGGGGGGGGAAATGACGTGGGAGATCATGCGACTCGCCCCTATATAACGTCGCGTCGCGATGACGCGGGTGGTTATATATCTCGACATGGTACAAGCCTTTGCCAAAGTGCCACACAGTACACTCATCACCAAACTTCGGCGCTGCCTTCCACAAGATGTAACCGAAATGGTTACATATTTCCTTACAAACCGCACATTCGTGGTAAATGTGGGCAAAGCGAAAGGCGAATCCTCAAAGCGGAGGATTACGGCCGGAGTCCCTCAGGGCTCCGTTCCCTCTCCGCTATTGTTCTCTTTCTATGTCAATGACATCTCACATATAACATGAATGCGACTTTATACTGATGACATAGCCGTCTTAGCAAGAGGAATAAAGCTAGACCTCAAACTCAAAGAACTTCAAAAACATGAACCTGACGCTGAAGTGGGCGGAACAAAACCACTTGACTTTTTCAGCGGAAAAGTCGCAGACCATCTGTGTCACCCACAGCAAACACAAATACATCACACGTTTTACACCACCAAAACAAATTACACTTGGTACAGAAGAACTAACATGGGCACCTAAGGCCCATGCCCTTACTTAGGCGTCACTTTTGATCGAAGGCTGCGCTGGAATTTACATGTCAGGCGAATGTGATCAAAATTACAACAAAGAGTTCGAGTCTTACAACCTCTTTTGAGGGAACCTACACTCCCCTTGGGACTTCCTTGGCACTCTACAAAACGTGTTGCCGGCCTGTGGCCACCTACGCTGCGGCAACGTGGTGGACTACAGCACAGAAGTACAAGGATACACTTGAGCTGGTACAGAACAATGTTCTACGGCTCATAACACGCTCTCCGTTTCGGAAACGGTTGAAAGTACTGAGGAAGGAACTTGATATCGTGTCCTTCACTCAATGCTTAAGACGGCTTTCGTTTAACGAAGTTTATCAAGCCTTTCAAACCGACGAAGCTCCGGCAATGCTAAAACAGTTAGTTCGACACGTCCTTACAATAGGGCAAAGAGGACAAACACTCCTCTCTGATATTCTAAGGGCGTTGTGCAACACAAAAGCCTATTTGGCTGACTAAGGTCCGACACGATCCCACACCAGCCACTTACACATAGTAAAATGCAAAATTGCGTGCAACACATAGTACACAAACCTTTGGCAAAGCCAAAAAAGCGCGGGTGGGTAACAACTCTGGTTTCCCCGTGACGAGTCCACAAATCTTTGTCCGCCCAGGCTGGTGCGGAGTGACGATGGCACACGGTGGTTTAATGTGTTCGGACCAGGCGACGTGTTCCTCGAACACTGTCAGGCAGATTGTCGATGTGCGGGGGCACACCAGGTGCCAACTTGCGAGGCGGCCTAGCAGGCCTCTCGCAGGCGTCGCCGCAAGGCGCATGTAGGGAATGGGGGTTGCAGTGGTAGCTATAACAAACCGCTTTAAGAGTGAGGTTTTATGTATATGTACAACTTCTAAATAAACTTGTATATACTCTCTCGTGTCTGTTTTCCTTATGGAGTGGATCGCTACCCACGAAGTTACAGTATATTATATCTGAGTAATGTTTCAAATCTGTATTTCAGAGCTTTGTTACATATACTAGCTTATATAATATAAATACCAGGTTTCCCACCAACTATGGACAACCTTCAAAACTTTTAAATGAGTTGCGATATCGAAATGCAGTTTTGCCCGACCATACTGAAGCATGGTACAAGGAATGTGCCCCGACATATTGTTCCCTATATTTTTAGTTTTGAAGAAATTCAAGCATCTTTGATTTTTTAAATAAGTTTATAATTTTCGCCTAAAATAAATATAACATAAAAATGAGGAAGAAAATGATTCCTCATTTTTTAATATTTTGAAACCAATATAGAGTAAAAAGCGTAGAATGAATGTAAAAAGTAATCGTAAACCGAAGATCTGATTAGAGACCAAGGGCCCCTAGGCAACAGACTGGAACACCTCCTATTTAATTTTGAACAAAAAAGGCCATTATTCAATATTGATTTAATAATAATAACTAGGTTAGTTTGGTTAATTGGGCTGGAATGCTTCTTAGTTTTTGTATTTGTTTATTTGTTTGTTAGTCTAACTTTTATTACATAATAATATGAAATCAATGTAACAAATACAAATTATTAACTTTCGTTTTACCAAACTTCTTGTGATACAGAAAAGTAGTTGACGAAAAATGGTTCATTTAACCGCAATTTCCCTTCTTATGGTATTAACTGAGCCATCTACTATTGTTAAGTGAACTAGTAAGAGCATGTTTAACACAGTTCTACGAGTATATTATGAAGAAACACTCCAAAACCCACAAGAATTATTTTCAGAAACATTTTATAACAAAACTCAGACATTTTACTCATCAAATTTGTTTTTGAGATGAACCGTCAATCCTAATATATGTAGTTTTGCATTTGTGTATGCAGGATTCCTTACAATTTCCGTATTTAGACCACAGTAATTATTGATAGCATTTTTAATCTTCATTGATCTAACGAGTAACTTTTCGTCTTTATTTGAAAAAAATCAAATGTTCGTTACTGAAACTAAAATTAACAATTTATGTAGCCATCTTGACTTTTTACATTGTTTTGTCAATATTGTTCTTTGGTTACCTGAATCCTTTTTAATTTGGGGATGCTTTTTAATTTGGGGATTGATTAGACATGGCGTCGCCTTACACGTCGGCTTTCTGGCTTTTCCTCTCTTCCACTGTTTCGCGCTTTATAGAACATAACATACCTTCTGGAATCGTAGGCACAGTCTACAAACAACGTTTGTCACTTTCATCACACAAAAAATCATAAATTGTGAAATCGGGTGAAAGTATAGACTAATTTAACACATCTCCCTGTCCCAGCAATTGGTTTGAATGTTCTTTGTTCAAAATGCTCCCTGACATATTGGTTAAAGTGTGGAGCAACAGTCGTGCTGAAAATATATATTTCAGGAGAGAAATTCTACAATACACATTTTATTTACTTTTTATAAATTTGTTACAACAATAAACTAAGGGAAAAAAGTTTAACAATAAAGAATATTAGAAACTTGCTGTCAATTTGTGATCTGATTAATTATCTCGAAATATTATTTTTTTAAATTTATTATACGTCCTATCAACATATAGGTCATTAGTGAGTAAATAAATACAATATTTTATATTTTACATTAACAATATTCTTTTTTTTAAATATTGAGGTTACATTACAATGAAGATTATCAAAACAGAAATAAAAAATTCTAAATCTTAAAATTACATCAATGATAATTACTACAGAAAGGAGTAAGATATTGCATGATTCTAATACAGTTAAATATTGCTCAAAACACCTACTTGAGATATTATTGTAAAACATCTATTGAATCTTTTCTTTTCAACTTGAAATGTTTTAAAACGCAGGCTCGTGTCTGTCGCCTTTACAAATCAAGGTCAATGCTTGTTATGTCAGAAAATGGCCTTGATTATTTTCTTTCTCATCCTGTCAGTTTCTTAAGTCGTTGTTTTTGACCATTGATCCTTTTAACATTGACGTCCGTTTCTATGCGATTCCTGCCAAGACCACGATTACAGTTTCACGCATCCATCGCACCGCGCTCCTTCCCTCCTTCCCTTCCAGCCCAAAGGACTCGGACTCGCGAAGGCCAAGTGTCCAAAAGGCAATCGCTTATTTTTATTTTTATTTTTTATTTATTTTCATTCGGAAGTACATAGTTCAGTTACATCACTTTTTCATATCTATTACATGACATAAAAACTAACTCTAGCTACAGGAAGGGGTAGGAAGCTACAATCTACGCCTAATATTCACTATTGTTGGAAAATATGTTTAGGAAGGCATTTAAAGGCTAACGGTTTTTTTATTCGTGTTGGAGTATAGTCTGTTGAAGCGAGGTTGTAGTGGCTGATGTGTGAGACAGAATTGATATTTGAATAAAAGTTATTGGAGAGATGGGCTATGTGTTCCATGTTGGATTTTATATTCAATTCTTTTTGTAGTTGTTTGTTAGATATAAACCATGGTGCGTGAGTTGCTAAACAGAGAAATCTATTTCGTATTATTTGCAGTTTATTTATGGTTGTGGCTGATGCGTTTGTCCATACGGGGCATGTGTTTAACATTAATGGTCAGATTATTGATTTATATATTGTTGTAGCATTGTCTATTGATAGGCAGCTTTTGGAGTTTATAAGAGGTTTTAATTGGGCTATTTTGCATTTTGCTTGTTGAGTTTTGATTGTAATATGGGAGTTCCAGTTCAGTTTTGTATCTAAGTTTAGCCCAAGGTATTTGACTGTTTGACAGTGAGGAGTCCATGGAATTGTGTTGTTGTTGATTGTAGAGGGGGAGGGAGTGTAGAAGTGCTTTAGCGAGAATATTTTGGCAGTGGATTTTGTTGGGTTTTGTTTAAATATCCATATTGTTGACCAGTTATCTATTTTGTCTAGATGTTTTTGTATTTTTTCATTAATGACTTTAATTGATTGGCTGGATTTGTAAATTACTGTATCGTCTGCAAATTGTGCTATGTGGGTCTGGTTTGTGGTCGGAATATCTGACGAGTAGATATTAAATAGAGTTGGTGAAGGTGGGGAACCTTGTGGTAGGCCTGCTTGTGTTTTACGGGGGTTTGAATTGTGTTTTTCTACTGTCACTGTGAATGTTCTATCTGTTAAAAATTGTTTGATAATGTTGACCAGGTAGAGTGGTGCTCCAATTGATTGCAGTTTAAATATAAAGCCTTGGTGCCAAACTCTGTCAAAGGCTTGTGATATGTCCAGGAAGGTTGCTATTGTGTGCTTTTTATCTTGGTATGCTGAATGGATGAGTTCAGTTAGTCTAAGAAGTTGGTGTGAAGTGGAAACTTGATTAATAAAGCCAAACTGATGTTTGGGTATGTTTTGTATTTTGTTTAAATAATTGTTTATTCTTTTCAGAATTAATTTCTCTAGAATTTTTGACAGAGTTGGCAACAAACTGATTGGCCTGTAACTTTCTGGATTACTGTGATTTTTATTTGGTTTTGGGACAGGGATAATTTTTGAGGTTTCCAAGGTATTGGATAGTAACCAATTCTTAATATTGAGTTATAAATATTATTTATGAAGGCTATTGCTGGAGTGGGTAGGTATTTTATAATTTTATTGTTAATATTATCATGTCCAGGGGCTTTTTTTGAGGGGAGATTTTTTATTAAATTCTTAATTTCGTTTGGTGATATGAATTTTGTTTTTTGTGGAACATTATAGTTCGGAGCGGAGACCGAGTTTGCAATTTGTATATGTTCTGTGTGGGCTGGAGTGTTATTAAGCGTAAAAGTACTTTCAAAGAAGTCAGCTAATGCTTCGGCTTTGTCTATGGGGGAAATTTTTTTCCCAGATGGCGTGCTTATCGGAGGGATAGTGTTTTGCTTTCTTAACATTGTTTTAGTAAACTTCCAAAGTGAGTTGTTGGTTGTGCTTAGGGATTTAATTAAAGAGTTGTAGGAAGAGTGTCGGTGTTCTTTAATTGCGTTTTTGGTTATCTTGTTTAGGATGTTAAGCTCTTTTTTTAATTGGGGATTTCTATTATTGTTCCAAAGTCTTCTTGTTCTGTTTCTGGTTTTTATTATGGTCATTATGAGATCTGGCAATTTAGTATGTGTTTGTGGTTTATAATGTGCTATGTTATTTTGTTGCTGAACGATAACACTGGTTACTATATTGTTTAATAATGCTATTGAACTTTCTATTTCTAAAGGCGTTTTTAGATTCCTGAATTTGGGGGTTCTGATAATTATGTTTTTTCTAAATTCTTTCCAGTTTATGTTATTAGTATTTAATGTGGGTGTGGGTTTGTGTGGGGGCGGTTGTTGATGTGTAGATATTATTACAGGGAGGTGATCAGAGTCAAGTTCGTGTGCACGGAGGAATAAAATGTAGTCCGATCGTTGGTGATTGCAATGTCTAATGTGTCTGGGTGTTTATTTGAGTCGTATGAGTAGTAGGTTGGTTCTGTAGGAGTTAATATGTGTAATTTTGCGTTCGTTAATATTGTTTGTAAATGTTTGCCTGCGTTGTTTGTTGATCTGCATCCCCAGTTGGTGTTTTTGGAGTTCAAATCTCCTAATAGTAAAGTAGGGGTGATTTGATTAAATAGCGCTGCGATGTTAGTGTCTTGAATTATTTTGTTTGGAAACTTGTATGCTGATATAATGATAAATACTCTGTTGTTAAGAGGTATTTTTGAAGCGACTGTGTCTAATCCAGGAGTGTTTGGTAGTTTTGCTTTGGTATAGGGAATTGATTTTTCCACAAGGATGAGGACACCTCCCCCATTGTCATTTATTCGGTCTGTTCTGACTACATTGTAACCGAGCATATTGAATGTAGTATGGGATTTGAGGTGTGTTTCCGTTATACACGCTATTTTGATTTCTTTGTCTTTGAGTAGATCAATTCGTTTTTTTTATGGTTATGCCATTGGCATTCCAGTTTAGCAGGTTAATTTTATTATGGAGCTGTGTAGCCATGATTCCTATTGAAATACGACGTGAGTGAATTTTGTCGATTGTTGGGATAATAGTATTGATTAGATTGATTATGTATGTTGAAATAGAGTTTATTATTGTGTGCATGAATGAATTATCATTATTAATATTGTTGCTATTATCATTGTTTTGGTTTGTGGTCCTTTGATTCCTGTTATGGTTTCTATTTGATTGATTTGTTACGTGGGTGAAATTTGGGATGTTGCTAGTGGTTCGTAGATTAGGGTAGTTTTGGGAGTTTAGATTGAACTGATTACCATTTATGGGTTTCGTACTTGAACGTCCTTTCTGGTCATTTTGGGGGGTATCTCTACGAGCTTTTTGTAGTAAGAACATTCAACTGATCTCGCGTCTGCGCGGTGCTAACCGTTACAGTTTTTGCAAATAGGCGGGTTTTCTTTTTGGGGGCAATTTACAGAGTAATGATCTTTAGCGCAATAAATGCATGCTATATTGTGATTGCAGTTGTTTCTGGTATGCCCGAAATCTAGACATCGGAGGCATTGGATAAGACCCTTGGCTTTGCACCTTTTTTCTGGCTTGACAATCAGGTTGCAAATTTGATTAATTTGTAATATACTGTCTATGTTTTGGCTACCGTCGAACTTAGCTGCTACTACTGGGATGGGGATGTTGTCTTTATATATTCTAGTTACACTAATAAGCGATGGCACTTTCCCTCGAGGTCTTGATATATTTTTTCCTTAGTAATAGATGGATGAAGATTCTTAAAGACAATGGATTTTTTTTGTTTGCTGCGTCATTATACGTGTGGAATTTTCTGTTAGTGATGATTAGATATATTATTGCCTGCCTTAAGTCCGAGATATGGTAGTTGTAAAAAGCACTTTGATTTTGTTATTGACAATGGTTGAAGTAAACTGGTTTGTTATTGAAATCTTAAGTTCTCTATTAAATTCTGCAACATTCTGAATATGGGCTACACAGATTGGTGGTATTTTAATATTTAAATTGGTGTGGTCATTATTTTGTTTATTTGTGAATAGAAACCTATTGTCCTCGCGCTCATCACTTTGTTCGCCGAGCTCAGAGTATCTGTTCCTTATAGGTACATTATATTGGAACTCCGTGGGTTTTTTTGACTTTACACTCGTATTGTTACTGGACCGATTCATTTTCTTACTTTCGGAATAACTTTCACTATCACTGACTGACCTTTTCTGCGCCTGAGCAGGTTGTGATGGTGGGAGTGGTGACGACACGTAGATCTGGCTGAGGTTGGCAGGGTTGTTGCTGTCCTCGGTGCTGGTTGGAACTGGCCTGGCCGCTTGCTGGTATTGGCGACACTGGTGAAACGACACCGTTGTCGCCGTTGTGGACGATTCTCAGGGCTTCAGAAATTGTCTGCCCTGGGTCTGGATTAATGGCATAGGCCATTTATTTTTCTTAGCTAGTTGTGATCAGAGTTGTTTGTACACGAACACTAGCACGAACACTATAGTCGCTCGCTTGCCTCAACGTAAGATAAGAGCTGCCTCGACTCGAAGAGTTCGGCTCGGTGGCTCGACGTCGACTGAGAAGCCATCGCTGCACGGGCTTCTCAAAGGAAAATATTCCCGTCTCAAAGGAAAACGTTCCCGTTCATAGTTTCAAATCAAGGGTAATAGTTATTTACGATATTAGTGTCGTAATGCATCTGATTACAATACGAGATTGGAAAATTGCCAAACGTGTCCGTTAGGACTAGTTTGATAACCAATTGAGTATTATAATCAGATCTTTCGACACGAATATCGTAAAACGTTTTATCCACTTTTTTAGTTATTAACGATATTAGTGTCGTAATACATCTGATTACGAGATTGTAAAATTACCAAACGAGTCCGTTAGGACGAGTTTGGTAACCGATTGAGTATTGTAATCAGATGTTACGACACGAATATCGTACAACGTTTTATCCATTTTGTAAAAATTTGTTAGGTTTAACATTAAAATTTCCATTTATTATTCATATTTTTCCTCTTTAAGTGGCGACACTGTTCTTAACAAGGAGAACAATTGAAACGCGCATGGTGTACACATTTCGACAACATGAGCGAATGCAGTTCAGACGCAGAAATAGAAATAGCAGCAAATACTGCTATAAATTCTTTGTTACCATACAAATCAAAGAAGAAATATGAGCGTCAGTACTCAATTTTTAAGGATTGGTGTGAAAACAAAAACGTTCATTGCATATCAGAAAAAGTTTTAATGTCTTACTCGTATGCCATCACCGCACTAGTGTGGTAATGAAGTTCACTAGACCGGTACTACAACCACACTAGAGCGGTAGAGTACTTCATTACGAAACTGATTATAATAGCATATTTTTCACATTACCTAACGAAAGTGGATAAAATTAATTAATTGCGTATTTTATAAAGGAATGTTTTATTAACAAGGTATAGATACCGTACAACGTATTTTTTTTAACTTTGATACAAAATCAATTTTAAGTGTGAAAATTCCATTTGATTGTATTATGAAAGAATGATTCTAAAAAATCCTCGTGCCACAGAAAGATATTTTCGAAAGCAATACGAGGGATAAAACGGGAACCATGAATGGGGATAGACCCATCCCATCTCATATGCACATGGCCTTTGACCCCTACAAGGCCTATGTCAGCAAGCGACAAGCGATCACTTAATTTAGTGTCACAGTCGCAGCAAAGGGCTTGCGGTTTCAATGTGGGACGTCAAAATTTATACTTCATCAGTAGCGCGCACATGAGCTCGCTATTATTTCATTCCTGACGCGCCGTTTATCCGTGCGCGCCAGCTGAAAGCTCCCATTACCGACAGGCGGCCGGCGGCGGGCGGCGAGGGCGGCGGGGGCGGCGGGGGCGGCGGGGGCGGCGGGGCGGCGGGGGCGGCGGGGCGGCGGTTGGGGGCGGCGGGGCGGCGGTTGGGGGCGGCGGGGGCGGCGGGGGCGGCGGGGGCGGGGCGGCGGGGGCGGGGCGGCGGGGGGCGGCGGGGGGCGGCGGGCGGCGGTCAGTGGTAATGTACAACGAAACGTTGCGTAATCGCCACTTTGGGACCTTAGGATATATTAATTTATTTTGATATGATAGTCTGAAAACAGTATGAATGGAGATGAACATTGCATTTATTTTACATTTGTAAACTGCAGTGCTTTTTGCATAATATATACCTCCTTCTTGCTTTGGTGTCACTCTCTATAATGACGTGCTCTCCATCATGATTGATTGTTGATTCCAAGTACGTCAACTGCTAAGTTCACTAGTCTCGTAAATGTAATTCATGCTTTTTAGCGCGGGAGGTGGTGGTTATTTTCCTGTTTTAGGGCGAGATCCGACGCCGACCTACCTGTGGTCTTGCAGGTTTTTCCCCAAGCAGGTATCTCCAACAAGTTGGGCATCGCTTCAACGGGAACCTGCCCTTAGCTCACAACCAGTCTCCCGGCTAGTGGGGTATTGTAGTGCGAATACGAGTGTAAATGGTGCAAGTAACGAGTGAGGATAGGACAAGAATGTGGGTCAAGGTGTTTCAAGAACATCAACGGAGGCGTGTGCCGTGATAGTGCCACACAAACCAAAAAGGTGTGCAAGCCCCCTCCATGAAATGCACGACCACACCATAATACCATGTGGGACGTGTCCGGATACTTTTGATCACATAGTGTATATGTATATTCTATGTATCATTCTGTCTGTTCTATTGTATATGCCATTCAGTTCAACATTGAAATAAGAGAATGGATCAGGAAAGAGGAAAATGTGCATTCATAAACAAAGGCCAATGTGTAAAAATACAGCTAACAAGTTTAAAACCATTGTAGAAAATATGTAGAAAACATTTAAATGAACATTAGAAGATTTAAATAGAGAACGGTTTACTTTTAATTGCTGTCACAAATATGTTAAATACAATACTGAATAAAATCACTCACCTTTCTAAAAAATGCCTTAAGTTGCAAAAAGAGTGGTGACGGTTGATTTTTACTTTCTTGTCTACCATGTGGCAACTCTTTATGAAAAAGCTCGTATTCTAGGACCCAGATATTGAAAAAGAGGATAAATTGTGTATTGTAATATGTATATATAAATAAATTGATTGTAAATATGTATATATAAATAAATTCAATTTGAACATCTGAAATTTTTTTAGCTCATGTTCAGTTTCTTGTAATATTAAGTGACGTCACGTAAAAATTATCACGAACAATTATCGTCATTTGAGGTTGTAACCGAACATTTTCGTTTTCGAGTAAACTAGGTTTCTTTGTTGCTTCCGGGTCGCGCGCGTTATTTCAATGCCCCGCGCTGCGCTTGCGGAGGGGGGAAGAGGGTTATCTACGGCCTCGCGAAGAGGAGGAGTGTATCCGCGTCTTGAAGCAGCTTCACATTGGAAGAAAATTTTCCACGGGAAACCTATTACATCGAACGTCCTGAAATAACGATGAGTCTTTAGTACGTGGCGAAATTATTACGGATAGGACTAAGATTTTTGTGTTTTATAGCTTAACTGAATTTTTCAAACAAATTATTGGTCTTTTGAATTTTTCATTCATGAAAGTCTATTATTGAAATCATAAAAGCAATAAGATACCTAGGTAAAACTATTTTAGGTAAAATTAATACAAGTAGCTTCAGCTCCCGGGTCAATGACCCCCATCTCGATCAGGTTTTTGTCCAGTTTCCTTCATCCATTGAGCAAATGCTGAGGTGGCTCCTTCATTTGCTTTTGGACATAAATGTACACATGCTGTACATATTTTGAAATTTTGGGAAAAGAAAATGTCAGCAAAATTTTACCTGAAAAGAATGTAAGCTGGATGCCAAATCATATCAAGCGAAATTTTAAAACAAATTTAATATTTTTATTTAGGTACGTGTTTATGTATTTTCATGTTCGCAAACAGTATTACCTTTTGAACAATTTTTAATCTTGTGCATGAAACCTTACCTGTAGAACCCTCAGCCTGACATTTGGATCACTACATCCATTTTTTCAACATCAACCTCTTTGGAACTCATGCTTCAAACTTTCACCCATCTTATAAACAAAAGTTAAAGTTATTATATTCACTAAACATCTCGAAATATTAATTTTTCAATTATTGAAAAAGCCTACCAGAAAATGATTGTCATTACCCATGCAGTCTCGAGGGAAAGGAAATAGATGGGAACAAGAAAACTTCCTGAAATATTCTCCTTGTGTATGTATTCCTTATTTTTCTGTCATTAAATTTTTAACATTTACTTTAAGGATATAGAAATTTGTAGGATTTCATATACTCCAAGTTGAAGACATAATACTTGAAATACTATCAAACAAGCTACTGAGCTAATTGATCAAGTTAGTATTTTTCTCTAAGAGACAGTTCTAGGTTTCATTTATTTCAAAGTTTCTAATCACGTAGCACATCCTACATATAATTTTTGCATAGATCTAATGAAAACTAGTTTTTGTAATTTTCCAAACGCATGTCACATGTAAAAAATCACTTCCTTAACTTTCCAATTTAGTATTCAAATTTCCTCTACAAAATTTAGTAATTGGTGGGAAAATAAAAAAGGAAAATACATTATTAATAATTTTATTGATTGAAAAACTAACTTTTTAGCTGCTGCCGAATAAGTCTTTTATGTAGCTGATTATAATGTAGTTTTGCCATATGATGGCACCTGACATCAACATATACTTTAACAATTTTTTTAATCAATAAAACTGTGATTTTCAAGAAATACATTTTCTTTGACGTGTGAAACGTGGCGACTGAAAAAAATGTCCTTGTGGTGGGCGCTCATTATTAAGCTCAACATATGACCTTACCAGTTGTTCTGCTTGTGTGCCTACTCTAATTGCACTTTTCGATAGTATATTCAATCCACCATTGCTTTTCAACAATGAAGTCATAGTACTCAACAAATTTACATCATCATTAATGATTATAAACCTATATATTTTCGAATATTAAGTTTTTCAACATATTCCAAAGATTTTAAGTCACCATTTGAATCCACGAGTGATTTCATATCACCAAAAATGCTTCTATTCAGTTTTAGCATATGGCATGCATCCAAAATAATAAATAATTTTCCCTCAGAAACAGGATTAACAAAACTAGTCACGATCCTTTTCAGAGACAAATCAGCACCAAGTTCACTGGCCAAAGTTATATTGCTGCGCAGTCCATCAAAGGTTAAGGCAACAACCTTCACACCACAATCTTCCAATATACGGATGTCTGCATTTACAATAAATGCCTTGCCAATAGAACTGAGACTATTAATCATAAAATACGCAATTGCAATTTTCTATGAGCTGTAACAGCAACACCCATCAACTCAAGTACTTCTTTAGGCACTTCGCATTATTTTTCTTCAATAGTCCTAACTAACTCTTCCAAGATCAACATAAACCAACAAAACGTGATACATTCCATTTGATAGTCTTTCTAATACATATTTCATCGAATACAATGGTTCCGTAAACTTTCCCTTACTTATGGTTTATAACTTTGTACTAATTGCTGATTAAGCGTCCGCAGAACATCCTGGCTATACCATCCACACTATAATGTCATCTACGTAGTGTTGAAGGGATGTCGTAGACAACTGTGGCGTCTTACGGGGTAATCGAACACAGACGAGAGTGGTTTGTAAAACAGTAGATTTATTAACAAACTATACCGTAGTCTCAATTTAACAACTATCCTGCTCACAATAAACTAAATAAATAGACCCACTACAAGGAGAGATAATTTAAGAACGGCTACCACACCGCAACATACCACCGATGGTCCCTCTATGAAGCCGCTCTACGTTGAGACCATCTACGCGTCTCGCAAGTCACGACAATTAATTGACGACGAAAATACGAACAAAAATCCTCACAACATTCAACACAACTCAGAAGGTCACTCTGCGTGTTGCTATACTAATGGCGGACTTCCTCCTCTTCAATTTGCAGCCGCATACTAGCTCTGTTACACTCTAATATAGAATAGTAGTACCTATATGTATGTGACTGGTTCACACCCTCTAAGCTAACTACTCAATAATTAAATGCATTTCCTGTGTTGGGCTCAGGTGTTTCGAGAACATTACATTTGGAATTAGCAGTAAATGGCGTCTGAGCGTGGATGAGTTGTTCTCTCAAGGATGCCTTTCTGAGCACCTCAGACAGTTTACACGTTGTTATCTGGCAGAGCTACAAATGTGACACAGGATAAAGAAGATACTCGATAGCATTTTCAATATGAATGGAAGATAACGAAGTTGAGAAAGACGTGCAGATTTTTGAATTATTGTAAATAGTACAATACCAACAGGCAATTTATTTAGTGTTAAATTTACAGTAAACTCAACTAACATTGCAAGGAATGGGAATAATATTCTTGAGATAAATCAAAGACGTAATACAATTGGTGTGAATATGTTTACCACTAAAAACTCTCGTATCTTAATGCATTTTTTCACTGGCGATATTTGTATAGAAATCTTTCGTGCTGAATGAACGTATAGCATAGGAATTGATATAATATGCTTTATTTTAAATAAAATGTCTTTGATTTATTGCATTTCGGAATTACTTTTTAACACACAATACAATTTTTTCAACATATAATTTCTGAAAATTACATGCAAAATAGTTCGCAATAGAATAATTGATTTAAAACGAATAAACAAAATTTACAAGCATTATCAACATATCTGCTTTAATAATTTCCAAAAAACACTATTAAAATGAAGGCTGATAAAAATAATGTTTTGCAAATCTCTTAATGGGATTATTTTAGGAAATAGGATTTTTAAGATAGGATACTTCAAATTCAGTGATTATTTAAATTATTTCACTTGGTCCAAAGCAGATAATAGCATTATTAAAATGAAAAGCAATATTTATACTAAATATTGATTATTTCAAACTTGTAATAACGTTATCACCAACAAATTTTCAATATTGATTAAACAATATATAATGAAAAATATAATTTGCAAACTTAAGACAATGAAATCCAATAAGACACCTGGTCCGGGAGATATACCGGCAGAATTACTGAAATATGGTCCCTATAAACTGCACCAAATGCTCAAACACATGTTTTCAAGGTGCATGAATGGAGAAAATCCTCCTCAGGAGTGGCGAACGTCTTACCTAACACCAATCCATAAGAAAGGATCTAGAGACAATGAAACAAACTACAGAGGAATAGCAGTTATTGGATCTATAGGTAGACTGTATAGCAAAATAATACGAAATAAAATAGAAGAAGAGATAAAAGGAAAAATAGGAGAGGAACAATGTGGTTTTACTGCCGGAAGGTCGGTCATAGACAATATATTTACATTAAAACAACTTATAGAAAAGAGAACAAGGAGAGGTAGGGAAGTTCATCTGGGTTTCATTGATCTTCAGAAAGCGTATGACAATGTACCGGTTGCTAGAGTATGGGAAGAAATGGATGGACTTCAAATCAGTGAAAACTTAATTGGAGCCACACATAATCTATATAAGAATAACACCTCTCAGATTAAGATCTAAGCAGGCTCTCGGATCCATTCCCAGTCAGCAAAGGTCTTCGTCAGGGTTGCTGTCTTTCTCCAACACTGTTTAAAATATATCTGCATCAAATTTTACAGCAGTGGGAGAAACAATGCAGAGTAATGGGAATGACGATCGGAGAGGATAAATTGTTTACGTTATATTTTGCCGATGACCAGGTAGTAATTGCAGAAGATGCAGACGATTTGAGTTTCATGATCCGTAAACTCAATGAACACTTTTTAAAAGCAGGACTTAATATTAATATGGACAAATCTGAATACCTGGCAGTTGGTAAAAATGAAATAGAAGATCTTCTTGTGGAAAATGGAGGAAAAATGAAAGGGGTAAACAAATATAAATACCTTGGTGTACTTTTTAACAATAAGGGAAATAGCCATGACGAAATTGAGAGACGAATAAACTTGGGGAGAAACGTGACACGAAGTATAAACTCTGTCTTATGGAACAAAACCATCACTAACACTACTAAAAGACGTCTTTACTCCTCGCTTGTTAAGAGTGTTACAACATACGGTTCAGAAGTTTGGGAGATCGATAAAAGAACAAAAGGGAAGCTGCTGGCCCTTGAAATGGACTACTGGCGTAGAAGTTGCTGTTATAGCAGACGTGACAGAATCAGGAACGACGACATAAGAAAGAAAATGGATGTAAAAAAATCTATCCTTGACGAAATAGAGAAAAAACAAATCGTCTGGTACGGTCATGTTATGCGAATGACAGACGAAAGATGGCCAAAACGAGTCCTGAAATGGGTGCCAACACAAAGACAGAAGAGAGGAAGACCCAGACTTGCATGGCAGCAGGGAGTGCAAGAGGCTATGACGGTAAGAGAAATGCCAGATGATCTATGGTCCAATAGAGAGGCATGGAGACTGAGAGCGGAGAAACGGCGACAGCTGTAGAGCAACTCCGTACTATAATCTTAATTAATGATTTTAATCTGATCTAAGTTGTTTGCAAATTATATATATATATATATATATAATTTGCAAACAACTTAGATCAGATTAAAATTATTTAAAGGAACTTCAAGTTACAGTTTTTACAGTAATTACAGAAGTCAAAATGACTTCTGTAAAATTAATATGGTTGTATTTTAATCTAATCGTTTTAGGCAAGTAAATTTACGTAACATTCATGATACATTTTATCATTAAAGATCATTTTAGAAGCATTTTTATTTTCGCTATTTAGAGCAACATTTGTAATTATGATGACCAATAAAATGAACGAATGATGAGAGTGCACTCATTCACAAATTCAAAATGTACTACCATGAACAGTGAAACAAGAAAAACTCAGGTCTATAGATTTCTCTACTAGCAAACATTTGAATAAATGCACGAAAATAAATTACACTTATTCGGAAACATTTCTACGAATTCATGATCTATTTATAAAAGTTAATGAAGCTATACTAAAATGCCTTAACGGCGGAAACATGTTAACTTTCAAGATTAATGTTTCAGCTAATTTTTGTCATTTATTTATTTAATACACAAAAACGAACATGAAATATTTACCCACTTACAATTACATGCATTAGTTTACCACTTGTGACGGGAGACCTGTGTGGGCTTAGAGCTTGTGCCATCTGAAGCGGTGCCTTGCTGAGCCTATGTCGATGTGTAGGTAGGCGCCGGATCTCATCCAGCGTTTGAAGACCACCGCCACTTCCCCTGATAAGAACATCCTCTTAGGGGACTAATGACCACAGCAGTCGGCAATGACACGGCCTCCTATCAGACTATCTGGGAAACTCTGATTGAATTACGCCAACACCGTATTGAACAACGTCCAGAAACTTGCCATGCCCAAACTGGGATGGACTGGACGGGATGAAGTATGTTGGAAGTACTCTGCCGGTACACTGGATCTTTGTCTGCAGCTACCACCAGGGAATGTCAGCATATTCGAAGAAGACTATTAACTATCACTTCTTAACCTCTAACTGCAATAGAGGCTACAGCTGCAAAATCTACATGATTTCACAAAACGCGCTCCTGGACGGATCGCATATAGGGAGGGGGCAATGAAACGAATATTACATCATCTGCCGCGATTCGCTGAGCAGATTGAGTCATCTGCCGGCGCCCCCGAACTGGACGGTTCCGGGTTATTCGCGAGACGCGTAGAGGTGTGGAGCAAGTTCCGGATGTGTCAAGACGGGCACCAGCCAGGTATAAATTCACTGCTGCCGGCGGCCGCGGGTCGGTTGGATGTAAGCAGTCAGTCAGTCAGTGCAACTATGTAGTCAGTGAGTATGCAGTCTAAGTCAGTCTGAAGTGGAAGCTGAGCTGTTAAACGTGTATTGCGGTGAACAGTGGTGCAGTAAGTGAACAGCAGGCTGAAAGCGGAAGCAGAGCTGTGAAGTGTGCATCGCGGTGAGCAGCAGCACAGTGGACCCTGATCAGCACCGTGATTTGGGGTCAGCACAGTGGACCCAGGACAGAGCATCGGACTGTGCGATAGTGTAGAAGTGAATAGTGTAAGTAAATAATCAGAAGAAGTGAACTGTGATGTGTATAAGGAAATAACCAAATGAAAAAAAAACACAAGGACTGTGAATCCTATCTGTAAACAAATCTAGTATTTTTGGTGTTTTATTAAGAAACAACAATAAACGTCTTTGTTAAAATATTACTTGTGTATTTGAATTCACCAATGAGAAACGTCGCACTTCAACATTACAAACCTATAACTATATTCATTCATAATGGCTGTAACATTTTTCTCTAAAACTATTAGAGATCGCTTAATAAGAGAGAATCTAACTTGAGATATAAATAGTGATTATCTTTTAAAAAAAATAAATTTCGAATGCTCATATAATGGTTTAAAACATATCTTCAATATACCTCGTCAAAAGATAATTCCTGTTCACATTTATCATAATTATCAACCCATTCATAAGAACAATACCCTTTTCGTAATACCAAATACATATCTTAATTTTTAAATGTTATAAGGAATATTAATTTTTTTACAATCATTTGATATAAAAACTTGACGATTACATATTTTACATGATTCATTAGCCTTTAATATGAAATTTTCATCAATACGTTGATATTTTACAAGTTTAGCTTGTACGGCTCTTGTACGGTTTGTTTAGATTTTCAATGAGCGCAATATTATTCACTCCAGCTAAAACTTTAACATTTTCATCTAATCTCGTATTAAATATATATATATATATATATATATATATATATATATATATATACAATAATATCATCTATAGGAGATCCTTTCGGTATTATTTGTTTTTCTTGATCACAGCATTTTTCCCTCACAAGTAATATCATTTTTACATTTATTATATATCCATAGGAAACATGGTGTAACCGATTGACGTACAATTACATTTTTAGGGTGTTAAATATTTTTCTATTGCATTTCGTGTAATACTTAATTCTGAATAATCTTCACTAAGTTTTAATAATTTTCGTAAAAATAAAAAAATCAGATTTTAATTTATGAAAAAAGATGGCAAAAATTCTGAATAATCTGAAAATGGAGACAAACTTGAAATCAATCACATCTTCAATAAATGCAACAAAGTAATAATTGAGATTCTTAAAGATTATAGCAAATTTTTACCTTTCACAAGGCTGGCATAAGCATCTACTGCACTTGCTGTAGCAGCATCTTCAACAGCATAAGAGTCTATATTAATCAACAACAAATTATTACCAATACATTACGCTTTTAATAGCATGCTCCCTTTTACATTTTACAAACATACAAGCGACTTACCATTTCAGTATGAAAAGCTGCCTGTGTACAAGGATCTGAAAATTAAAAATTGCTGGTAACATAGACACCCATCAAACTATATATTATACTAAAACTATAAAAATATATTCTATTAAAACTCTATATTCTACTAATATTCTATTAAAAAAGTCTTACCAATTACACCCATTGCTATATTGGATGTTACCTCAGTTTGTTCAAACAAGGGATTTGCAAATGAACATGAACATTAAAAAAATTCCACAATTTACAATTGAATTATTTCAATGCACTTTCAAGGCAAAAAATTACCGTGAATATTGGCAGAAAATGTACCAGGCACACTCGCTGTGGTGAACCAGTCACTGGCATTCGTTTCTGTAAACACAAAAGAATCATCACCCTAGACTTTCAGTGGCATTATTCTATATAAATTTTACAATGAAGTAGAAGATCTTTACCGTCTACAGTGTAACCTGGATTTAGAACAAACTACATGTATAAAAACGAGAGATAAAATAAATGTTACTCACTTTTTCACGTTTCTTGGAAACCCAAATAAACGTGTTTTAATTGCTAATTTCGCTTTCACATTTTTACAGTTAGGTACCCAACATCTTCTCGAAGCCATAATGCACGCTTCAGACTTCAAACAGCAGTAAATCACTTCAATTCTCTAATTCACTGACTGCGATATGGCGTTAACGGCCCTACGAACAGCACGTGAATATACAACGACAGGTCGATGAGGAAGGAATCCAACAGTAACCAACCGGCTCGTTTGCGAAAAAATTTCAAATTAATAAGTAGCTCACCGATTGTCCGCTTGAGCGAGTTGGTGTTGTTGAGATGTATTTGGCGTCGTTCTGAACTCTGATTGGCTACCGTATGGAATTTGAATAAGGGCCGCATGGGCCCTATCTAGTGTCACGCCACTGACATGAAATGGTAAAAATGAAGTATTTTGAAATATGTGATCTTGACTACAAAAATTTACCCCAACGCGTAAAATTAGGATATTTTGGATAAAAATATTAAAAACAAGGATAAATTTAAGTATTTTAACACGATTTTAATAAAAATTGAAAAAAAAACAACTAAAAATTGGGGTCTGCAAATTCTGGTCCAGTACGCTTATTTTATATACTATTCAGTGACGAATGTTGGGAAGCTGTAACTCCCAATAAAAAAAGGGTAATTTTTTAGTGGGAAAGTGAGCGAGGCAGATCGGAAATTACCAGATAGGAGGCACGACAATACACGGTTGTCTGAGCGGGGCAGGGCGGAGCTGGAATACAATGCAATAGAAGAAAGTCCTGCCGAAGGGCATGAATAAATTATTTTCCTGGCTAATAATTTACTGTAATAAATGTCCAGGCAACGCCGGGTACTTCAGCTAGTAGTAATAATACCAATAATAATACTATAACAGTCAGTCTGTCCATGACCATCGCGGTGTAAGCATCGTCCCTTGGAGCTCCTAGCTAAGCAGCAGGTAGTTTTACTCGCAGGTAGTCACCGTTACAGCTTTCACACTCAACGACTGCTTGACGCTGTAGAAGCCTACAAAGATAAGTATATTTTGCCTTACTTTGCCGCTCAGTGAAACTGTATTAATCTCTATCTTCTAGAATTAATTCGTATTCTTAAATTTTAAGATCTGCTCTATTGCTCTATTCCACTCCTTGTCCCATTTCTCCACAAAGCAACTCTCCTAGTTCGTTTTCCTGTTCATCTGATTTTCTCTGTATAATTTTTTCTGTTAAGATGACGAAGAGCAACAAGAATTCATCTAGTGCCAATATTGATCTTGAAAATAAAATTGCGGCGCAAGTGACTGAGGCACTGGATAGGGCAGTAACATCGCCTACATTCTTAAGCTCTTTGGCATCTGTGCTCACTGCATTAGTAGCAAAGCAACTAGAAGATTCGATGAATTTTAATAATAATCTTGTGACATCTTTAGAAAAGAAATTGGCTGAACGGGATTGCGAGATTTCATTTCTAAAATCTCAGTTAGAAGAAAGGACAGATCAGCTCGAGATGTACTCACGCCGAAACTGCCTGCGGATATTCGGCGTTGAAGAAACTGAATCTGAAGACACCGACAAGGTGGTCATCGAAAATGTTGCAAAAAAGATAAGTGTTAATTTAAACCTACAAGACATTGATAGAAGTCATCGGGTAGGTCGTCAAATAGCTGGCAAAAACAGACCTATCATTGTTAAATTTGTCCGTTACAGGAAACGGAACGAAATGTTTCGCTCGAAACGGCTGCTCAAGCATACTGGGATAACGATTCGCGAGGACCTCGCGAAATCGCGCCTGGTTTTGCTACAAGCCGCCATCGAGAAGTTTGGCCTCAGGAACGTGTGGACAGAAGATGGCAACATCGTTATTAAACACGGTAACGGCCGTGCCCGGGTGCAAACCAGGGCCCAGCTAGAGGCACTTAATCCTTAGCGTAGGAGCGCCCCCACCCTTCCACCCCCACTCTACACCTCCCCGACACAACAACTTTTGGATTTTTTCCGAGAACTCTCCTTCCCTTCTTCTCCGAACATTGCCTCTACAAATCCTCTGTAAATGCTACCTACTTCCTTCCCTGCACATCCCGTAAACCTGTTACCTGTTGGTGGCCGGACCCTCTCCCCGACCGTCCAAGCGTCTGGCACTATAAATGAGCCTAATCCTCGCTCCCTCTCTCTGCACGTTGCACACTTAAATGCCCAGTCTCTGCCCTGCCATTTCGACGAAGTAACGGAAATAATATCTAAACACCGTTTTCATGCACTTCTCATAAGCGAAACCTGGTTGAAGCATTCTCTCAATTCCGCGCTAGAAGCAATATCAGGGTACCGCCTAATAAGAGCCGATCGGAAGGCCAGCGTCGCCGCACACGGTGGAGGCGTCGGTATATACATTCGCGAAGATCTTAGGCATAAACTTTTACTATCTTCAACAAATACAGATTGCCTGCGTAGCGAATATCTTTTTATCGAAGTTGGACTTTTAGGGAAAAAATGTCTCTTGGCTGTAATATATTTACCTCCTAAGACAGGCAGCACAGATATGCTGGACGAAACCATTGCATCTGCGATAAATTCCTATGAACACGTTATTGTAATGGGTGTCTTTAATCATAACTTATTAAAACCTTCTCCCTCTACAGAGCTTTTTACGCGGTTTTTCCACAGCATGTGCCTCGAAATTTTACCTCTAGCTCCAACCACCACTCAAAGAACACAGAAACTTGGATCGATCACATTATAGTGTCTAATGTAAACAAAGTTCGAAAACATGGACAATTTCCAGTTCCTGGGATTTCAAAACACGACCTAATTTACCTTGTTTACAACCTGAAGTGCCCTAAATACTCACCTCACATAATCAAATACCGCGATTTTTCAAAATTTGATAAGCAAGCATTTATTATAGATGGATTGGCACTTCCATGGCGCCTTGTACAAGAAGAAGAATTACTGGATGATAAAGTAAATATTTTCACTAACTTAATAACACAGCTCTATGACCGGCATGCGCCGTTAAAAATTTCGCGTGTAACTCGTCCTCCTGCACCATGGTTAACTGCTGAAATTCGGAATTTAATGAAAGGCCGTGATGCAGCGTATGCAATTTTCCGGAAAACTAAATGCGAACTACTTAAAAAACAGTACAAAATGCTCAGAAATTTAGTTACGCAGAAATGCCGCAACGCTAAAATAAAATATTACCACACCACCTTCGGCAGAAACAGCGACTCGAGAACGATCTGGAAAAATTTGAAAAATCTAGGAATAGGCAAAGGTCCTCCCCAAATTGAAGCGAATATACCCTTAGAATCACTAAATCACAGTTTCATAAACAGCGTTCCTTCATTTGACAGTAACTTGAAAAAGCAATCTCTTTTGTTTCTCCAAAACGCAGAAATAAAATCCAACGATAAATTTTTCTTTTCGTCCGTTGAACATCAGGACATAATCAAAATCGTTCAAAATCTCAAATTAAATGCTTCAGGCTCCGATGGTATAAATGCCAAGCTGCTAAAAAATAGCTTAGATGTGACGTACCCAATTATCACCGAAATCGTAAATTTCTCACTAATGAGCGGGCAATATCCCTTATCCTGGAAGACTGCGCTCGTGCATCCTATTCCCAAGACATCAACCAAAAACCCTATTGAATACCGCCCAATTAGCATCCTCCCAACTATCTCTAAAGTACTCGAAAAAGTCGTCCGGAAGCAAACTGAACAGTATCTTCGAACAAAATCACTTTTAAACGATCAGCAATCAGGTTTCCGTTCCGGCAGAAATACTGGAACCGCACTACTAAACGTCATTGAAGACGCGAGAACAGCAATAGATTACAGTAATATAACTATTTTGGTTCTTCTGGATTTCAGCAAAGCATTCGATTCAGTAGATCACGACATCCTGCTCGCCAAACTAAAGATCATGGGATTTGCACAGCACACGTGTAAATGGTTTCTTAATTATTTAACTTCCAGAACCCAAAGAGTGGTGTCCGGTACCCGTAGCTCAAGGGACTTGAAGCTTAACCGCGGAGTTGCTCAAGGCACTGTTTTAGGGCCACTGGCCCTTCTTAATCTATGTAAATGACGTGGGAAATGCACTTAAGTATTGCAGTCATCAAATGTATGCCGATAATCTTCAGATATATCTAAGTGGTCACCCGTCTCACCTGGTTTCACTCGTACAAAAAATTAATGAAGATTTAATAGCAGTAAACAACTGGGCAGCGTCTTTAGGCTTACAATTCAACCCAAACAAATCACAGTGCATGGTTATCAGCTCGAAATGCACTATGAATAAAATCTCTTCTTCTCCTTTACCCAATATTTATATAAATGACACCATTTTACCTTGGTGCTCTGAAGTCAAGAACCTAGGTGTAGTTATCGACAACACTCTCAGCTGGAACTCGTACGTAGATTCAACCTGCCGAAAAGTTTTTGCTTCAATGCACTCATTGAAACGCCTGCGAGCACTTTTACCAGGTAGCACACGTGAGACTCTCATCAAATCACTTATCATGCCACATTTCGACTATTGCGACTTTCTTCTGACCAACATGACATTCAAATTACAACGTAAACTTCAAGTAGCTCAGAACGCATGCGTACGTTTTATTTTTGATCTAAGAAAATACGACCATGTATCCGAATTTTTTGACAGAATTCGTATGCTTACTCTAGACAAAAGACGGTTACTCCACTCTTTACTTCTTCTTTATAAAGTTTTAACCGGTTCTCATGCAACATGCCTCATAAGTAACTTCAATCCTCTAAAACTATATCGAGCTCGTGAATCAGCCCTGCTTTGTGTACCACGTCACAACACGACTTCATTCATTAAATCATTCACCATTACAGCTATCCGAGCCTGGAATAAATTACCAGCGAGAGTAAAACATTTAAATACTTTCGGCAAATTCAAAGCTGAATTAACCACATGGGTAAGGAATAACGACATATAGAACGGCGTTAACGGCTTCTTCAATCTCCAGACTTCTCCCACTTCCAAGCGCCCGGTCACCGCCCCCGTTAAACACCCTCTATTTCCCCCTCTTTATTCTCAATATTCTACCCCATACCTCATTGCTCTATCCTCATCTTCCATTCCCTCTCACACCTAAATTATGAGCATTATTATTTTTCTGTGTACCCAAATGAAATTGTTAATTAAATATACAAAAGTATTAGTAATATCAAACAACTAATTGAAGAAAAAAAAGAAGCGTATTTAAAGACTCTCTCATCCTCTGGGAATACGAATCATAAAATAGAATATAAAAGAAAATCTGCTTTAGTCAAAAGAGAAGTCCGTAAGCTTAAACGAGAAAGTTGGAAAAGATATGTTAGCGATATTGAACATGACTTATTTGGAAACCAAAGTAAGGCATATAAAATTATAAAATATTTAAATAATCAAGAAAGAGATAAAGTTCAACTAAATATAATTTCAGAAAGTAAATGGTTAAATTACTTTAAATCGCTATGGACCTCTGAAGACGAAGAAGAAGAGAGAGGAATTAAAATTGATATATGTAAATCTATTGATCTGATCTCTATGGATGAGTTGAAAACAGCCATTAACACAACCAAAAATAAAAAGTCACCTGGTACTGATAATATAAACATGGAATTGATCAGATATGCATCAAATGAATTTACGCAGAGACTTCTTAAGTTTATTAATATCTGCTGGTCCACTGGATATGTGCCAGAAGAATGGAATGAAGCCCTAATTTATCCACTATACAAAAAAGGCGACAAATCTGAATGTTCAAATTATAGAGGTATAAGTCTTCTAAATTCCTGTTATAAAATCTATGCAAAAATTATCAATCAAAGATTAGTGCCTATTGTTGAAACTCAAATATCTGAAACAGAACATGGTTTCAGAAAAGGTAGATCATGCTCAGACTGTATTTTTGTACTGACACAACTTACCGAAAAGCGAAGGGAATTTAAACTACCGACATACTATGTCTTCATTGACTACGTAAAAGCATTTGATAGCCTTAAAAGAAGATTATTATGGGAAACACTGAAAAATATTGGACTCCCTTCCCATCTTATTACAGCAATTCAATCCTTATACAGAAATAATAAAATCATGATCCGAATGCTAAGAAATGGAACAGAATCAGCATATATAAACCAGGGAGTAAGACAGGGATGCCCGCTCTCGCCAACGCTTTTTAATATATATATGGACGTGATCATTAAAAAATGGTTGAAGACTTTAAATGATGTTTTTAAGATTAATAATGTCGAGATCCCAACATTACTTTTTGCCGACGACCAGCTTATCATAGGAAAATCTGAATATGAAATTCAAATAGCAGTCCACAAGTTAAGTCAGGTTGCTAATGAGTATGGTATGAAAATCTCACCAAGTAAAACAAAAGTGATGGCATTTAAAGGACTTGAACCTTTAAGAGCAAAGATAGTTATATATGACCAAATAATTGAACAAGTAAATGAATTTAAATATCTTGGGTATCATTTTAATTATATAAAATCAAGGGATATGGAAATAAAGCTGAAAAACTTCACATATTTCTGTGGAACGTTACAGCGAACTCTACATCATAATGCGCAAAAGGAAACTCTTCTCAGATTTTACAAAGTTATTGCTTTGCCATTACTACTTTATGGAAGTGAGAGCTGGACATTAACATCAGATCAGCTGCGCCGAATTGAATCTGCAGAAATGAGATTTCTTCGTTTTGTGGCAGGATATTCACTATTAGACCACAAAAAAAGTGTAGATATCAGAGAAGAACTAAATGTTGAACCGGTTATAGATACCATAAAGAAATATCGAGAAAACTGGAAAGGTCATGTCCTGAGAATGCCAGAACATAGAATAAGTAAAACTATTCTTCAATATGTACCTAAAGGAAAAAGAAGTGTAGGACGTCCCTTGAAGAGATGGCATGATCAATTCTGAGACGGAACAGACCAAGAGGTCTAATCCTTGCTGTCGATGATGATGATGATGAAAAGTATTAGTGACGTTCCAGAAAAAAAAATTCTTGCTATCTTTGTACCATCATCAGGATATTCACTACAATATATTGGCATAAACAAAATTGATGTTAAGATACCCGCACTCTTTGTATTGTTCCTTAATACTGCAAGTATTGTGTTTAAAATTACTGTTGTTATTAGCTTATAGTGTATTGTGCTTCTCTGGTGTAAAAATTATTGTATATTTATGTTAAGTGCTACTGTAAACTAAACGTAGCTTTCTGTAACGTTCCTTAAATAACTTCACTTTTTTCGCCTACTTCTTCTTTGTCCTTTCCTTCGCTTTTTTTCTCTTCCCTCTTCCTCACAAACTTTATCATTTATACTTTTTGATCCCTTCCCTGTACTTCTTTTCTTTTCTCTTTCACGAAACTTCCCTTTCACTACTCAGTATAACATACTCAGTTCTATTAATGTTCGGCCCTAAGCCGCCATCTTGATTGAGGTTTTTCTGGGTTTACTCAATCGCTTAAGGCGTATGCCGGGATGGTCCCTAGATTTGTTCTCCCAGACGTAAATGTACAGCTTGTCCTCCCCTCTTAAAATGTTACTAATCTAAATGTATGTAAATTCAGTGGTTAGGCGGAAGAGCAGGCCCTATGGCCTGAGCCTCGCCATTAATAAAGACATTATTATTATTATTATTATTATTATTATTATTATTATTATTATTATTATTATTATAACAGTAATAAAATAACTATTAATAAGTTTAATAGAGCCAAACAACGCATTATAACAAGCCACTTTATGGTGTGAGACAACGTGAAAAGGTTTGGCAAAACCTATTATTACGGTATCCACTATCAACTTCATCTGATATATACTTAAACAATGACACTATTTTTCTCTCGCCATTTCTAAAACCTTGCTGTCCCTGAAATAGCCATTCCTTTTGTTCCCATTCTTGTCTAATATATAGTTTCATTAGGTTACATACAACTGACGTAAAGCTTACCGGTCTATAATTGGCTGGTCTGGTTAAGAATATTACTCTCTTGGTCTATATTTATAATATAATGTAACCGCTAGAATTAATAAGAGAAATTGCTGGTGTAGCACCTCTTGTGTGCTCTGAAATGGGTAACGAATCCAGTTCAGAGGGAAATTAATGTAGAATTTAAATTCTAATGATATTTTGTACTTGTGCGCATCTCCGAAAGACATTAATTTTTCGTCACATACTGGATTTGTTTGCAATGTGACTTTGACTTTGACTTTACTTTAAAAGTACTTCAGACTATTACTTCTTACAATGAAAGAAAATCGACAACACCACGTGGTATCTTGTAACTGGTGGACTAGCCCAAGCCACAAACAGTTCGAAGAGTTCCGTTTACTCCAGGCCACGAAATTCCAACGATTCAGACCAACGACAGTTTCCAATCGTAATTCTTCCCGCATGATTTTCATGAAGTTGCCGCCGCGCACTGACTCGAGTCATTTCCGAGTGCAATCAAATTCATTTCTTTGGCGCGCCTCTCCGCTTCCCGTCGCTACCTGCACCGCCTCCATCGCGAATGCAATGGGGCCTGACAGCCGCGGCCCATTACCCATGCGTTACGCGCTATAGCTGCGCGCTAGTTTTCCCTGGAGGTGGGCGGTGCCGGTGGACGCGCCGCGCCGCGCCGCGCCGCTGCGTGATGCGGCTTGGCGAGAGCCCCGTCCCACGCCGTCACCGCCCACGCCGCAAAGAGGCCGAAACCACTCATATCATCGCGTAAACTTTTTCAACTTCCATTGCTGTTTCCAGGCACGTCAACTTCTATGATCACTACTCCTGCTAGCGTAGTGAATGTCTTATTCCGGGAGGTAGTCGTGTTTCCTTCCTTGCTGGATGATGGGATCCGGCGCCGACTTACATGTTGGTGTACGGGGGAAATCCCCTTCCAGGTGTATCTGCCAGAAGAACATTGCCCCAGTCAATACAATCTCTTGGTTACCGACTGGTGAAGTAATTGTAAGCATGTGTATTAGTTGAGAGGATAAGACAAGGAAGTGAAAGCGCGCGATCATAGTCCCGTTTCTTAGCGTACTCCTCCTCCCTCCCCGAGATTCAGCGGTCATTGATCGGAGGACGCATGGAAAACTATCGATCAGAGCAGCTGGCCGCAAGACATCTCCTCCAGAAAGCCAGTGTGTGCGCCATTGCCATTGGGCCAGTGTGTCGAAAATCTGTCACCGTTAAGACTCTAACCCTATTGCGTCCCGTTTAGAATCGCTGCAGCTTCGAATATTTATCTTATAGATGGCCGCGTGTAGTTGCATAATGATAGTTATTATGATTCAGCTACATTCATGTATTTATCATGAATCATCATGCATGTCCAGTCACACAAAAGTTTACTAATCAAGCCCCGAGAGGAAATCATTTATTTATTTATTACTTTGAATCTTATAAATTAATAATGTTGAGATTTTCTGCAAGCAAATGACAGTGCTCCACACCAAAAGGAAAGTGCTAGAAGTTAAAAGGGAATTAATCAAACATGGAATTAACAGCCCCGAATCTACAAATTAATAAACTCAAATGAAATATATTACTTCGTACTCGTGAAACAGAGGAAAGTACCCAAATCCGGTCCCGGTTCCTAATGCGTTCCCTTTGATCTGCTGCTTTGTAAAGTGCTGTTGCCTATTGAACATGTACAGAAATAATAGTTTTTTTGCAGGACTGCAGCCCAGTCAAGCGGTAGTGTCTGCATCTTCTCTTGTTGCTGGACAGCCGTCCATTAGTGCAAGCAGTGAAAAGCTAAGTTTTCTCAAGAGCTTATTTTCAGTTGGCTGGTTTCGTTACTTCACCAGTAAGTCTTCTAACCATTACATTATCTTGCAGGTGACATTATAGGATATTGATGTAATTTATTTTACTTGTCTTATAAAAATGTTATTGCATTTGGAATATAAACACGCAGGTGCTTAACCCGAGCCCCCAAAAGTTCCTATAGTGGGTCCGCAATTTTTCGCCTAGTAAAATAAAAAAAAACAATTAAGTTATTTGGCACCCATTCTTTGGATGTCTAATAAACTAGTGGTGATAAAAAGCACATATTTCTCCCCCTTATTTTCACGCACAATTACGCAAAAAGTACTCAAATTATCGAAAAATTGTACACGACATCATTTCAAAATCTATCTTTGAGGAATAGTTTTAATTAAGGAAAAATCTATATCTTTAATATTTTAGTTGTAGAAAAACTCCATAAAAATTTGAACTTTTGCAATTTTCGAAAAATTAGGACTTTGAACGAACATGAGACCTGCGCCGTTCTCCTAAACGTCCTTTTCAATATCCGACAACAAAATTTAATCTAAAACGGAGTCATTTTGTGAAAAATTGAAAATATTCCAGGGTCTTCATGTAAAGTCTCCCCCCAAATTGAAATATCAGTTTCAAATTCAAGAAGCCGTGACATCAGTCAGATCGAAAGTGGAATATCAAATTTGGATAAAATAGGCTTGACGCTGTCGTTCTCAGACCGCCGGACACAGGGACGGAGAGTCAGAGTGACGGGCAGACGTTTTGCCGTCATTCGATTTTTCGGTATCAAGGACCAACAAAACGTAGATTCTGGCTACACCACGGGTTAGTGGAGTTTTGTTTCTCAATTTATCAACTGGATGTGTTCACGTTTTCGTTATAAGAGCCCTGTAATAATAGTTTTATGCTGAAAATTCGCCGTGTTTTCTCGCAGCATTGCATGAATTTCTCTCTACTCCATAGGGAAGAGTAAATGAAAGAGCCTACTCTGAGAAATGTCAGTTCGAAAGGGCAGGAAAAAGTAAGAGGTTACGAGACAATTTCAGAATTTAATCCCAAAATTTTAAAGAGAGATATTTCAGAGAATTCTGAAGTTGAACAAACAGCAAGAGGGAGATTCCACCTCCTGTGAGGAATCGAACGACATGTCCATGCCATGTCGGAACGACATGGCTCTTCCGCATTAGAAGTTCCACCAGGGATACGTTCTCTCTCTGGTGATGAAGATCGATCATGTTCTGCAGTGTAAATTTTCAGAACTGTATGAGAACTATGGATGACGTGCCTAATGCGTACCCTCTGGGTTCATGTAGAATGAGCGGGGGCGAAAAAATATGCTTATATATGAGACTTTTGTCACACTAAGGCTGTGGGCAAGTCATAAGGCAATTTCTTCTGTTTCAGATGTTAAACATGTATTTCAGCAAAATTAGACTGTGATCAATCTATTGGCAGTTTTTCATTTAGTTCTAACCACTTCTTAAACATTAGCGAGGGGATCGCATTAGGAGACCTTTTTTAAAAATACAAAAAATGTAAAGTTGACGAAAAAATATTTTATTCATAAACTAATTGGCCAAATATTTTAAGTAGAATATATAATTTATATAAATAAGTAAAGTATGCATTGTAAATATTTTGATTTAATTGTGCTGAAAATTGGAATTAAAAGTATTCGAAAACTAAATGGGGGCCCGAGTTTGGGTACTTTCCTCTACTTATTCATACTCCTTCATCCGTTGTTTCATAGTACACTATTTTAACTTTTCCGATCACGTTTTATGTTGCTTTTTCTTACGTGTTTGGAGTAAATCCATAGTACTAGTAAATAATTATTATATACGATATAATAAAGAGCATTTGCAGTCAATATAATACCATTATTCATACATGCATTGAGCTAGAAAATACATTGAAATGCTAATAAGACAATCCAATAAACGAACATTAATTCACGAGGTTAAAAAGCCTATATTCTCCTTAAGAATTATACACTCGCGCTATCGACTTCGTGATTTACCAATTATCGATACAGAAAAAAACAAACTAGAATGGATAAATAAAAATTATACATCAATAATGAATGGGTATATTCATATAAATACAATTATGTTTCTTGTTTCCTCAAGTATTTACAAGAAATATGGACTGAACATTGACGAAGGAAGATTGTTTTCTCAATTTGTATGTCATATTGTTGTTATCGAACTGGCAACATCACTGTTTAAGTTGTTCCTGGGTTCAAGTTTTTTCAAATAGTTTTTTTAAGTTTCATGTTTTAATAGTTTAGATGAAAATCTCATTTTGACTTCTTTTATGACTCATTACATACTTGAAGGGAATATCATAGATATAGAATATCATATGCACTTGTATTTCACAGAGTGTTTCACTTGCGTTTTTTTTTTTTTTTAACATCTGCTTTATTTGCAATTTGTTCTACACGAACATTCGGCAAATACAATTGTACATATATTATCGACATGTAAAGAAACCATACAATTCTGGTTCTTTCTAAAAATGGTTTTAAACTAATTGTCCAGTTCAGAGAGAGAAAGAAAAAAAAGACAAACAAACAAAAGCAACAATAAACAATATCACATTGAAATAACAAAAAACACAATAACAAACAAACATACAATAGTGCAAGCATTGTGACAAACAAAATATATCTACAGTAACAATTATTTTAAAAGAAAAATATTATTTATATCTGTGGTCCAGATCAAGAGGATGTACTCTTTTCAATCTTCTTGTCGTTGTGCTGTTATCTAAGATGTTTATGGCCAGATGATTAATATGATTTTCGAGTCTGTGTTGGTATTTGTGAGATTTGAGAGTGATTTCCTCTTTAACAGTGGTGATATTGAGATCTTTATGTAGAGTGGCGTTTGATACAAACCAGGGAGCATTGCTTAATAGTCTGAGACATTTGGATTGAAATCTTTGAATTATTTCTATATTTGAATGTGATGCTGTTCCCCAGAGTTCAATTCCATAAGACCAGATAGGTTTGAGTATGGTTTTGTAAAGTAAAATTTTGTTTCCTAGACTTAAACTAGATTTTCTTCCTATTAACCATATCATTTGTCTACTTTTCAGTTCTGCTTCCTTTCTTTTAATCGAAATATGTTTCTTCCAGGTTAGCTTTTTGTCGAGATGTAGTCCGAGATATTTGACGGTGTCTACGTTTTCAATTAGTTTTCCGTTTATTTCTATTCTTGTATTTCTTGTTCGTCTGAGGGTAAATGTTATACATTTGGACTTTGTTTCATTCATTCTTATTCTCCAGAGTTTACACCATTTGTTTATAAGCTCGAGGTGCTCTTTCAATGTTCTTGTTGCCGTTTCTTGGTTTTCGTGCGAAGCTAGCAGGGCTGTGTCATCTGCATATGTTGCAGTGGTGACGTCTGGGGACTGAGGTAAGTCAGCGGTGTAAAGCGTGTACAGCACTGGTCCAAGGATGCTCCCCTGTGGCACTCCTGATAATACTGGATGAAACGGTGTTATTTCATCTCCGAATTTTATTTGAAAAAATCGATCTGAAATAAAGGATCGAAGTATATTATAGTACGGATGCGGCAGACATTTCTTGATTTTATATAGCAAGCCTTGATGCCACACTTTGTCGAACGCTTGCGCGATATCTAGAAACAAGGCGGAACAATACATTTTATTTTCTAGAGCTCCGTTGATGGTGTCGACTACTCTATGAATTTGTTCTATTGTAGAATGACGATTTCTAAAACCGAACTGATGGTCTGGAATTGTGTCATTTTCTTTAAGTAATGGATATATGCGAAATAGTAATAGTTTTTCGAATACCTTAGACAAAGAAGGTAATAAACTTATTGGTCTGTATGAGGAAACATCTTGTAGCTGTTTTCCTGGTTTTGCGATTACAATTAATTGTGCCAGTTTCCACTGCGAAGGATAGTGTCCGATGCGTATTATTCCATTGAAAATGGATGTTACAAGGGCAATGAGTTTCTTAGGCAGTTTTTTAAGCATTTCCCCTGTAATACGATCATGTCCAGGAGCCTTATGATTTGGTAGTAGTTTCAGCCCTGCTGTGACTTCTTTTGTTGAGAAGAATTTAATTGGTGGCGACATTTGATGGGGACATTCCAAGAATTCTATGATTTCTTTTTCTTCTGTGAGTAGTGCTGAGGGGTGTGGTTGAAATGTTTTTGCAAAATATTTTGCAAATTCTTCTGCCTTATCGTTTTCCGTTCTAGCCCAGCTTCCATCGGTTTTACGAAGAGGGGGGACATGTCTTGTAGGCCTTTTTAATTTTTTAGTAATTTTCCATAAGGAGTAATCTGTAGCTTTTGAGGGTGACAACTTTTCTATTCTTTCTTTCATTTCCTCCGAATGAATTTCTTGTAATTTTCTTGATAAGAGGCGGGAAGTTCTGTTGAGTATTCGTTTGTCGTCCGGGTGATGAGTGCGTTGCCAGGTCATCTTCATCTGTCTTTTCTCTTTAATCATTTTTAGTATTTCTGATGAGTATTTATTTTTTTCAATCACTCTCATTTCTGGAGTTGCATATACGGCTGCCTGTTGAATGTGTTGTATTAAGTATTCAACAGCATCGTCGATATCTTCTGGACATTTTAGACGGACCTTGGCAGTGGTGTTATGGTAAAGCCAGTTGCTGTATTCTTCCCAGTTCGTTTTTCTGTTTGTAAGGTATATGCTTTCTTTCTTTTTGATTTCAGAAGAACTGATTGTCAGTATTTCTGGAGAATGATCAGATGAAAGATCAAAAGACGGTTCTATTGTGTGATAGGTCTGTGCCATTCCCTTTGTGACGAAGAAATCCAAGACATCAGGTACCTTGTTACCATCCGTTGGCCAGTATGTGGGATTTCCTGATGAAATTGTTTGGAGTTTTAGTGTAGAGATGGCTCCTTCTAAAGCGCGACCTCTTGTAGTTACCAGTCTTGATCCCCATAGTTGATTTTTAGCATTGTAGTCTCCTCCAGCAATGAACCTTGTGCCGAGCGTTCTAAAAAACTTGATATACTGATCGGTGGTTATCTTGTGTTTTGGAGGGGAGTATATAGCTGAAATAACGAGCGGACCGAACTTATCGTATACTTGTATAGCGGTTGCTTGCAGATAGTCTTTAGCATTATCTTTGTACATATTGTGTCTGATTCTTGTTTTAATTATTACTGCTGTGCCTCCATGAGCTGTCCCGTCTGGATGATTTGTGCAATATACTTCGTAGTCAGATATACGTAGATAGCTTTTTTCGGTAAAATGTGTTTCAGACACTAGAAGTATGTCGATATTTTCTTGATGTAAAAACACTTCTAACTCTCTTAGATGTTGAAGTATTCCGTTGGCATTCCAGGAGACAATTCGCAGTGAATTACTCATAGTTTCTTCATTATTGCAGTCATGATATTAATTAGGCTGGAGATTTGTTCAGCTTGCTTTGCTAAGATGGACTCGAATTTTTTAAATGATTCTTGCATTATGGAAATCAGATTATTTTCATTCGACACATTTTGATTATTGATTTGCGAATGTTGGGCCATTTGTGCATATGTGAACTGTCTACCTGTTCCTATGGTTTGATTACTTGTTAGTGAGCTTGAATTGTTGCCTTCAGTTATGTTTTGCGTAGCATTTCTACGGTGTTGACTTTGACTAGGATACTTGCTGTTACGAATTTTTTGATATACTTCGCAGCCTTTATAATTTGCTGGATGGTCACGGCTACATAGAGCACATGTAGCTGGCGTGTCTCTCGTTTTAGTACAGGTTCGACTATCGTGATTTTTTCCACATTTGACGCAGCTATACGGAAGCGTACAATACCGAAAACTGTGCTCGTAGGACTGACATCGCTTGCATTGTACTATTTCTCGTTTTTTACGCGGTGGTTCAAAACTAATTTTTGCATGTAGTAAGTATTCGACGTCATATATTTTTTTGTTGTTCCTTTGAGGTTCTAAGTCCACAAAAAACAATGGTAGAGGTGCTTTTGTTAAACGATGCTTGATATTATGAATTTGTCTTACTTTGTGGCCTTGTACTTCTATAGCGTCTTTAAGTTCCGTTACGTCTGCTGTTGGGTGCATATTTTTTAATACTACCCGAAAGGCTCTTTCTTGTTTTAACTGAAAAGTATAATGAGCAATATTTTTTTGATTCAGATGTTTAACAAGCGTTCGATAAACCTCCGGTGTTTGAGGTACGATTTTCACATTGTTCATAGTAATTTTGGCGTCATCTTGGTAGGTTTTGACAAGTTTATATGAGAAGTCTTCATCTTTAATGACTTCTTTAATAGATCTGATCATATCAGATATTACTCTGACGCCTGGAATGAAAATAGGCGGTGTACGATATTTGTCTTGTTCTTGCATGCTGCCCTTGGTTGTTGTATCATTGATTTTCTCAGAATTCGAGGTTTCTTCCAAATTTTCATCACAAGAGAGATGTTCATACCTGTTTTTTGATGATACGGGGTCGTGTTCACTGTTAGTCTTCTTAGAGGGTTGTATAGAGTTGTCATCATTGCGTCTTTTTTGTCGACGCAGCGGGATTGTTTGCCATGAGCTGCACAAGGTTGAGGCCGTTTCCTGCGTTGTAGATGCTTGGCCGTTAGTTGCTGTAGCTTCTAGGACGGTGGCTGGGGTTTCTTTTTCACGCACATATTGCTGTATTTGAAATTGTAACTGTTGGTTCTGTTGCACTAATTGTTGTAAGTGTTGTTTTAGCTGTTGATGTTCATGCAATAAAAATTGGTGCTGTTGCTGAAGGTTCAGTGTTATTTCACTGTGTTCTAAAGTCAATCCGTTCGTATTATTGTTGACGAAAGCTTCACTGTTTTCTTGGTTATTTAGTATTTCTGTTGTTTGTGTGATTAGTCCCCCGAAGGGGACGTGGTCAGTTAACATAATTCACTTCACTATATTTGTGCGGTATTGATTTTCAATAGTTCTTGACGCACCACTGTTCACACGAGAATGAAGTCACCTTTGTACACAAATACGTGCGGTCACCACTGTATCACTAGTAAATTTGAACGGTAAGTTGAAAACGTTCCTAATTCACCACTGTTCACAAATAAATGCACTTCTTTCTGACCCCGGACCGGCACTAGTAGCGGCCGGGGCAGTCGGACTTGCGATAAGCGCTAGCCTTCGGCTAACTGGCGGAGCTGCGGAGCACGTCTGCTCGTGACCGCTGCTGAGCGAGAACTCGTTTCACTTGCGTACGTACAAAATATTTGTGAATTAATGCACAAATATTTTGCAGATATCAATGCGAAAATATAAAAGAGACGTTAAAATATTCCAATTTTCGATCGTTAAATCTAGTTTTGAGAGCGTATCTCGTTTCGCCCGCCCCCGGGAGCATTTGGAGCCACTGCGGGCCGCCGGGCCCCGTCCCCGGGCGCCCACTTGAGTGCGTGGAAACACGGCCACGAGAGGGTTGTGAAGCGGAGGAGTGCAGCTGAGCGGGGAAAGCGGCGGTTGACGGCTGGGGAGATCGCACCGCGTACTCCCAGCGGTGGTGGCCGACGCGACGACACAGTATCCATGTGCACACAGCCCCGGTGTGGCCCAAAGGCGAGGTGAAGGTAGGACTCCATATTTGGCGCCATCGCCACAAGGAGGGGTGTGTGTGGTGAGCACAAAGCTCTGGCTGTCTTTACTTTCAGGAAAGACCCTGGTACTCCGTTGGAAAGGGGGCTTAGTCGGCCTGAATAGAAATCACTTGATAAAAGTCCCAACCTACGCCAGGATCCGAACCTGGGTACTGTGGGTCACAAAGTCAGCGCCTTACCACTGAGCCACCCGGGGTTCCAGTATTTTAAAGGTACGATTCTTATGATCCTGCAAAAGCAAAAATCAAGACATTAAACATTCCCTTCACAAAAGTGTTGGTATGATATTCACTTAAGATCCTTAGAGTAAAATTTGTAGTCGAAGATCATTTTCATAATTTTTTCTTATTAGTTTTGGACAATTTCATCACATCTGTCTCTTCAGCCTGAAGGCACAAAACTTAATTTAGGTGTTAATATTGCTAACTCTTATTGTTAGGAGTTAGTATTGCTTTACAGAAACATTATTTCCAATTAAGTTAGTTGTAGAACTTTAACGTAAAGTTCCCCTCACAAGAATCGGCGGGTGATCTTCCCAACTGTCCAGACAAACTTGGATACTCTTCGATACGAGGGAGGGGCGCGTTGAGCAATCGCCACAATCAGAATCTTAGTGCCTATGTGATTGCGGCGGGGACCTCGATTGTTTACGTTTGAGGCGAGAATATCGTCATCTTTCCTTGCCAAAGGAGAGATTTCGCCTGCGCGTTCGCCGAAACAATTTTGTGACGTGACGAAAAAATATTTCTGAGCGGGGGTTTTTCGTTCAGTCAATAGACCAGTAAATATTTAGAATTTTAGCAACAATTATACTAACGTTTAGCAATCAATTTGTAACTCCGTGAAATTGCTATTGCAATGAGTCGTAAAGACCCATCGCATAGCGCGACCCTTGCGTCACGCTCTATTAACATATTTCGAGGCGAAGAGCGCGAGGCCCGAATCACATCCTTCCATCTTTGTGTGTAGCAGTAGGTGACTGACTATCGGAACTGTTACATTAAGAGGCGAGAGTAGCCCACCAGAAATTCCTACGTGGCAATAAATCACGAAGCTCCGTAGAAGACTAGCCTACGGAAATTATTATGGAAACTATTAGTCTCCAGGTCCTTCCAGTCATTATTCCAGCGTCCGAATTTATTCCGGATGCCGGGCTAGGACAGTAGGAGTAACACCCATAAATTACACAAGAGGGTGTGCAGCACAATTATTCGGCTGCCAATGATAATACGCGGTTCAGGCGACTTTTGACGACCTGAGACCCGCGCATCAAAAAACTGACGCTTCAATTCCGCGGACGACCGTGGACGATCTCCAGCCCAGCCAGGCGTCGTGTTCCTGCCGTCTACAGGAGACTTCCATGGTACTTCAACGGGTCAACGAAGTGAGGTAGCAGAATTTCAATTAATCACCATTCCTGAACGTGTTCACGCCCATTTTAGTCAATAACCAGAGCAAAGCACTAGAAGGAATAGTAATGTAAAAGAGACAATTTTCTATAGCAATAAACGCGTCCCCGTCATTTTGGTTGGGAGATCACACAAAAGGTGTATTATTTATAGCCAGTAAGCAAATGCAATCCTTCGTCCCAGAGTGCCCACCCCTGCTGATGTCTCAACGTCGGTGCCCAGATCACAGGTAATGCATACGCTTGGCGCCCTCTTAAATAAATTGAGCGCATGCATCCTGGTGTCTGGAAACGACCGTTGCTCCTTATGTGTGATAGCAACCCTCCCTCTATAGCGTGACTCACAGCGGCGCATTACACGAATAATTGCACTGTGTGGTCCATTACACTATATTTAAATTTTTATCTTGCTTTAATTTGCGGAGCCTTTCCGGCCGTTCTCTTCTGCATAATTATTAAATCGCGGATTTCGGCTCGGGGACATCAGGAGACTTACCCCTCTTTAGATCTTCAAAAGTTGGAAATTGTATATAAATTTGCACATGTATTTTTATTGTCTAATCAATGTCACATTTAATACAAAATTCCGCAATCCGATCGGTGCTACTAACGTCCGTTCTCGAGATATTTACTTGTTCATTAGAACTTAGCAACTTATAATCACCCTCATTTTTGCACTCATTCCATTCGCTCACCGGACACAAGTATATTGAAAAGAAAGGTTTGCAATGTCTCGCTTTGATTGTTCGCTTCATGCCCAGGGCAGAGGAGATAACGCGGCCTTGGTAGCGACTCGAGGCGATAAACTATGCCTAGGAGCGAAAAGATTGTCTTTACCATTTCTTTGATCTACTTCCTTGCCTAGCTGTCGATCGTAGCGACAATAGCCAATCGCCGTCCAGTTATCAGATAAGGCCCTTGAGGGGCGAGACTGACCGCTCAGTGGACTAGTGTTGTGATGCAAACAATGCAGTACTGTGAAAGTTTATTTATCTGAGCTATTCAAAAACAGTTTCCGCGAGGAATAATCAACGCACTTGCGGCGACGAGCCCTCGTGGACTCGTGAACAGTGCAAAATATACCTGTCTGTCGACCCCCCCCCTTACTCAATAACTTCCACTCAATCGCCTGGTGGGGACCTTGCTCTTGCGAGCAAGTAATATCACAGGGCAGTGGGATCTTTTGGGGTGTTGAGAGCCAATCCAATAACAAGAACACATAAATCAGTTAAACTAGGTTTAATGATCTCAAAAACACACTTCGTCTCTTACAAAAATCATACGAAGAAATACAAAAATCTGTGACCCTTTAAATAAATTAAAATTTAATCACCAAAATAATCACTCTAATAACCACTGGGAATTCCCTTTGTAACTCAGCTTAACTAAGTCTGTTACTATTCCTATTTACATTATACATGAATAAAATTTACAATTTATCATTCCCCTTCAAATAATGTTACATACAAAAAATGTGCGCAAATGCATCATTTTACACTTTTGCTGTGGCTGCGAACAACAAAATTAATATGATCTATTTACATTTTGTACGCAATAGTGCTTTAAAATTGCTAGTTTTTGAATTAAACTCAGTTGCCTCTCGTGTCCTTAATTCCCTCACACTCTCCTTCAAACAAGTTCTCCCCGGTCGACGTGGCTTTGACCTAATTATTGCGGCGCTTACGCACCGTTGACTCCCTCCGTTCTTCTCTGGACTCCGATGCCTGACCTTGACGCGCGCTGGCCTCTGCATTGACGTCGTTTGCCCCCGGCCTCCGCGTTGCCAATCGTGGGACTCTGGTCGACGGCGACTGCTTGCTGCCCTCGCGCGTCCTCTTCCGGTCTCGTGCTCCCGGCTCCGTCTTCTGTTCTGCGTCGACCACACCCGGCGCCTCTTATTACGCCCGCGTGCGAATGTTTCTCGCACCGCACTGGCTACTCTTGCGTAATTCGTTCGTACAGGTCTCTCGGTCCCAGATTTCGTCGCTGATTGCACTTTACTAGAACTCAGCATGTATTACTTCCCTAATAACGGATAGATTCATTCCCCGCGTCTTTGTCCGAAGAAGTACTTTCTTCCAGTAAACAACAAAATTTCGCGGACGGCTAACTAGGCGTCTGTCCGACGCCCAACACACATATCTACTAAGCGAAGTCGTTGCTGCGGCTGACTATATCTTAGGCGAAGTGATGCTGGCTCGGCGAACGGGAACGAAAGCGATATCACTCGCGGGTTCGTGTATTTATCTACGCGCCCTCCGATGCAGGGGTAACGCGGCGTCTCCCCCTTTCCGACTGATTCCACGTCATTTGCCTGCGCCGTGCGGCGGATACAGCGGGCAACCGTATCCCTTTTCGAACTGCGCCGCGCTTGCTCACCCGTTCTGCCACAGGCGTTCGTACGACGTGTGGGCATGTGGGACAAACATAGTCACACGCGTTCTTCACAATATACAGTAAAAGTGGGTGACTCGTAGAGCATAACGTAAATTCAACGCCTGATCATAGAAACATCATCAAACGCCGAGTTCCCTTCTTTACCAGAAGCATTGTCAGCCTTGGAGTCGATTAACAACTATTATGCGTATATGCCGCATCATCTACATTTTACGGGGACCCACCAACAACAGCTGTACATCTAGCCAGCCAATCTACCAAGATATCGCCCAGCAGACGTCACCGGAAATGGAAGGTTCACAACCAACAATGCAGATAAATAGCATGCATGTGCCTTCGCTAAAGAGGCCAACAATACAGCACCAAGATATGCGCCATGCGTGTAACCTATCTCAAAACAACCAGCTCCCTTCTCCCGACACTTCGCCAACTTATAACATTCCAACAGGCAACAGAGTTTACACCTTGCATCTAATCCCGATGTAGCCTAAACAGTTTCCAGTGATCCATCTCATTCAGAAAAATTAAAAATACCCCCAATACGTATCCACGATTCACCTGTGCATGCAGAACTGCTAGAAAAAATAAACGATCTTCTCGAACATTCAAATATCAACACAAGAGTCAGAGGACCGTATACAGAAGTTAAGATATACACAATCGATGATTTCACCACATTACGAATAGCCCTATCAACAAAGACTATATTGCCATACTACCGAGTTCCAACAACATCAACTATTTAAATAGCATTAAGAAATGTACCAATCTCATACACAGGAGATGAAATCTTTCAAGAACTCGTCGCCAAAAGCTATTCTGTAATAACAGTCATAGGACTGACAAACTCAAACCGGAACTTGTGGCCCTTGTGCGCAGTTACTCTCTCAAAAACTAGTGCCGGAATGGAAATCTACAAACTGTGACACCTCTTTAACGCAATAATCTCCGTAGAAGAAAGACGTCATAGACCAGGACCAGTACAGTGCCGTCAATGTCAAGCTTACGGGCACACTAAAAAGAACTGCGGTTATCCCCCACGCTGGGGCAAGTATTCAGGCCTACATCCCACAACTGACTGTGCAAACGACTGATGTGTTCATAGCGAAAAGGATCATCGTGCATACAGTGGCGAAAGCTAATTATATCTAAAAATGCAGTTCCTACCCACTACCCCACCCAGCATCAAACCCCACAAAACCCAAGAACTCATTTCATGAATTCCTGTACTTCCACTGCAACAACCTCTGCCACACACACACCACCCCCAAGCACCCTCCTCCCCGACCCCACACGCAGAGCACTCCAACCGACCAACCCAAACTATACCAACCAAATTTACGTCCTTTATATTGAGATTTTTTAAAACCTTATCGCCTAAATTATCAATATCCACCCGAAAGAACGCAATTGATCTCTCAACAAATACATTTCCTTACTAACCTTATAAATTCAATTCTGCTAGCCCTCAGAAACTATTTTTTTTTAATATTTGACATCATACTATCCACAAAGTAATGTATTCCCCACCCCATCTACTCCGTATAATATCGTGGAATCCAAATGGACTACGACTTAACATGTATTCAATAGCACACTTTCTACATAGCAATTAAATCCATGTAATCAAGAAACACTCGTGAGTCTCTCGATGGAGATTTACATTGCAGGGTACGAATAACATCGCTATGACCGCCCACGGAAAAAACGCAGTGGAGGAGTCGCTATATTTGCTAAAAATAATATTTTACACCACGTGCAATCAATGAACCAAAACAATACAAACCAACACTTTCGAAAATATAAGAGTAGTCCTACAACAGAATACATATCCTGCACTCAAAATAATATCGATTTACAAACCTCAAAATATCCCATACATGCCAGGCGATATTGACACGCTACTTACTCCCAAAGAACCAACCCTCATTGTCGGCGACTGGAACGCAAAACATAGTTTGGGGCAGCAGACTGAATTCTCCAATTGGAATATTCACTCTTCGAAGACCCCTAGACCCACCCAAACTCACCTTTCAAAACCATAACATTGCATGGATTCCCGCAAACGCCACGGTAAAATACCTATAAATATTATTTGACAGAAGACTCACATGGAGATCAAATATCATGAACTGAATTGCATTCCCCACTAGAAAAACATCAGTTATATCCCTTACTTAAGAAATCATCCCCACTTCAATTACACACATCCATTCATCTCTACCTAACAATTATACGACCTATATTATATTATGCATCTCCAATCTGCGCCGCAGCATCGAAAACCAATATTCACAATATCCAAACGTTCCAAAATAATCACAAAAGCACCAAGCTTTATCCCTAACTCTCAACTCAATCAAGAACTCATTCCCATCACTGTACATTTTTCCCATCTATCCGCAAAATTCTATAAGAAAATTTCCCGAATACCTTCAGCTGTCCATTTCAGAGTAGGTAAACAGAAACCCCGATGGAAACGTTTGAGAAGGAAATTACCCAGAGAAATTTTTGACCCTCCTTAAGCAGACTCGAAACGATTAGCCTTACCGTGTAATATAAAGGGCTTTTAAATGAAATAACCACGATAAAAAACTTGTAAACTTGCTGTATAAAAAATCAATTACTGAATCAGTCGTTCGCGGTCGCTGAGGACCGCACGCCAAGCAAGAATAAATTTTAAAAAATCTTCGAAAAAACAACATGTAACGTCTATTGGTAGTTTTGTCGAATCATTGCAGTGATAATTTACGTCTTACAGCAAGTATGACTGTTTCTTAAAGATTCAAACTTTCCATCTTACTTTAAACAGACATTAAAACTCTTTATCTGGACGAATTACAATTGACTGGATGAAAAAACATTCTCCTTACGTTATTCACGCTTTGTGCTTCTTTTACCGCGTTTCGAAGCGCTGGTACACGAAGACTGCATGATAATGCTTGCTGCCAACGTACCAACCAACTTTCAATGTGTCCAATACGCGTATTACTTACGTACACGATTGCTACGAAACTGCTCGCGGCTCCAGATTCTCAAACAATGCGATCTTGTGACTTATGTGAAAATTGGATTCCGGAATGTTACTACAATGTGCAGAGCTTCGTTGCCGGCAGGCCAGGAGGTGGTGCGATCTACTGGTCACATTTGGAAGCTGTTTAAAGGTTTATTTCAAAGTGTTTCATATAAAATGAATTTTTTGCTACTTGTGAGAGAATTTTCGAGTTTTGGGGCTATCTAGAACGCGGGAAGTTTGAAATGTATCATCTTTGCTTCTTTAACGCTAGGATTTGCCAATCTGAATGAGTTACAAGCGTGTCGCCAATTTTGAATTAATTTGGCCGACTATGCCAACATGTATCCGTTCTCATACCTGCAACCGAAAGAATATGCCGTCAGGTACACAAACGACTTTTACACATTTTGCATTCACATGATACCCACGGTATTTTTAGAATTATTCCGCGACGGAAATAAGATCTTGCAACCAGGTATCAACTTGATGCCGACATCACATTAATTTTCATTTTCTAATTGCAGCAGGACTAAAGGAATGAACGAGTTTCACTCAAACCCTCTTCTGCGCGGATGGGCTTGTTGGTGAAGTTGTCGGGTGCCCGCCAGCCGATGAAACAGAGCTGGAGCTGTTTCGATAGCTCCATCTGGTAGGCACCGCGACGCCTCCCTCGACTGTCGCTCTTGTGATTCATCGCATCTGTTGTACGTTTCAATTTGTGTAATGTGATACATCGTTCTTTGGACATATGTGACATCTATATTTTTGCATTCGGAAACCCGCTCGTGAATAAGTATTTACGCGCTGCACGTGTAGTAAAATATTAGATTACTAAAATAATCAATATCAAAAGCCGCAGATGATACCTTTGCAATTTTCAGTAAAAACTGGATTATTGTGACCTTTATATTTGCGAAAGACTTACGGAGGATAACAGTATTGCAAAATTTTATTATTAAGATTTATGGTTATTTTAATAAATCGAAATAGAGTTTGGTACTGAAGAAGATATATTTTTTAACGATTGACAGTGAAAAATATTGACAGTAAACGATTGAAAGTAAAACATTAACTGGAACATTAAAAAATATGGTATGAAGTGCTTTTTAACGTGATAAGAGAATTCGGAATATTTACAAGTAAATTCATTATTAAAAAACAAGTGAAATTCAGGGTTGAGAAATAAGTGATCCCAAGTGAGGAACATTTTTGGGAGAAAGAACGTGGCCAATTTCAAACACACAACGTCTGCCCGTCAGTCTGCCCGTCGTGTGTCTGTCCGTCTGTGAACAATGTTGTTAGCGTTGTTCAGCTTATGTCGCGGCCCCTTGAATTTGAAACCGATATTTTAATTTTCGGGAGTACTTTACACGAAGCCACTGGGACATTTTTCTAATTTTCAAAAAAAAATGGCTCCATTGTTTTTAATTAAATTTTATTGTTTGATAGTGCAAAAAACGTTTAAGAGAAAAGTGTCGGTCTCATGTTCGTTAACAACCCTGATTTTTCGAAAATTGCAAAAGTTGAAATATTTTTAGCATCTTCATACAACTTCAATTATGAAGGTAGAGATTTTTTCCTTAATGATAACTGTTCCTTAAAGATAGATTTTGTAATAATGTCATGTACAATTTTTCGGTAATTTAAGTACTTTTCGAGTAATTTTGCGTAAAAATACGGTCGAGAAAGTACGTGCTGTTTTAGCACTACTAGTTAACATTAAACTTCAGTAGAATATCAATGAATTGTGCAATAACTCTTATGTACTGGATTACAAATCTAGATCTTAAAAAAAACAACAACAACAAATTGTATGAGAATTTTTTTTAAAGCAGAATTAGGATACAGAACGTGACAAGGAATATGTACAATTTTAAAGCGTTTAAAAGAGTTACAGAATTGCTAATTTAAAATTTGATATTAAAACCCAAAATCACATGCAAGGGGGTTCAATAACACAGATTAAATAATAATATCTGGTCCATGGCATGAATACGACGTTGATAAAACCAACTTAAAAATTGAAGTGTATAGAGAAAAAGAAGTAGGTCCATCGAAATGTAATAAGTGAAATATATGAAATGAGGTGGAGGTAGAGATTTCAACATAAAATAGTTATTTCAGTTTGACAACTTACAATCCAAATCTTTCTGGAATAATACAAAAAGAATTTCCTTTCCACTTGTAGCAAGAATGTACCTAGTCCGGTGCCGAGTTTCGTGCCACTAATGTATCTCTTGGTAACATTAAAGTTTCGCGTCGAAAATGCTTTGCCCCGATTGGTTGATGGCGCTGGACATCTCTGCTTACCGACAGCGCTATCTAACGTATATTTTCAAAACTACGATCTGTAGGTTGAACTATAAAGATTAAGTTTATTTTATTGGAGAGCGTATAAAATTCTTTAACGTCCATTGAGAGCTAAATCGTAGTAGTACAGAGGAAAAAGACGTCCTCGATTCCTGCCAGTGAAACTGAATTGACATAAATTTTTGTAAACGTAATGTTTCTTTTAAGTTTTGTTAATATAAAGTATGTAATTATAAGAGGAGTATTAGAAATGCGAAAGAATGGCTCAGTCTCAAGATGTTGTAGAACTCGAAGCACCGTGTACGATTCCCAGTCTACGTAGATATTTTATTCATTCTACAGTGAGATTTCGTAACTGTAAAGTAAAACAAAAAATACAATTTGTCGAAAACGAATTTTGAAGGCGAAAATTGACGTTTATTACAATATTATACAAACACGCATTTCAGATGTAGGTAGAAATCCATTTTGTGTATTGAACGTTATTTCTGCACAAAAACATAATACAGATTGTAAATAAAAAATAATGGCACTAAATAACGAATTTGTTTGTTTCAAAAACCTTTTCTACCAAAAATTAACGCAAAATATGACTGCTTCCAGTTTATTTATTTATTTATTTAATTTATTTATTTATTTATTTATTTATTTATTTGTTTATTTATTTATTTATTTATTTATTTATTTATTTATTTATTTATTTATTTATTTATTTATTTATTTATTTATTTATTTATTTATTTATTTATTTATTTATTTATTTATTTATTTATTTATTTATTTATTTATTTATTTATTTATTTATTTATTTATTTATTTATTTATTTATTTATTTATTTATTTATTTATTTATTTATTTATTTATTTATTTATTTATTTATTTATTTATTTATTTATTTATTTACGTCAAAACAGTTTAAAACTTTGTGACGTGCTATGGGGAAAAGTTAATTTGAAGTTACAATTATGCCAAGAAGCAATACAAGGAGCTATCTCAGAATTTGCTCGAGGATCAGGGAAACTGATCGAGATGGGGGTCAGTTTAACATCAGACTGCCAATTAGACACATTAGTAACGTCTTTTTGCTTGCTACAGTATTCTAGTTCATAATACAGTGGAATAAACTTATTTCTTTTGTTGCGAAAGATAATGTATTTGCTATCGTAAGCCACACTGTACTATCGACTTGTATCTGTCCGTCGCAGTACTTCTGTTTTCGACTCCAGATCAAAAAGAGATATGGAGCTCTGCAGCGTTGCCACTTCGTAAGAAAAGAAAAATCGCGGCTTAGCATACTGAACTACTCCGTATTCATTATTCGAGTTATTGCAATAGTAGAAGAGGGTCACCTCTCTGTTTCAGAGGCGGCGAGTCAATATGGCGTTGGGGGGCAAGAACAACGCAATAATGGCTTAATTGTTATCGAGAAACGGAAGAGGACGGACCTAGAAAATCAAAAACTGCATGATTTGAACCAACAGTTAAGGATATGCTAATGAAATGCTACAATCTAATAATTTTTTGGCGAAAAAATTTGATGAAATTAACGAAGCGTTTCAGGAAAATACTAATAAAAATAAACTTTTAAAAGAGGAAATATAAATAATGAAAGGTACGGTGCCAAAAAAAGAATGCTGAAATTGAGACTCTGAATGGCAGACCAAATAAACTAGAACGATAAAAAAAATAGAAATTAATGGTATCAGGAAGCCAGAGGACAAAACTTCTCTTCAACGATGCGAAGAAATTGTAGGAAAACTTGGAAGCAATTTGGAAGTGAGGAGTGTGTAACACGTGCAAATGAAAAGATCTGCCATGTTGTGAAATTCCAAAGTGAACAAGATCGAAATGACTACATCTTTAAAGGGAAATAGTGGTGGAACGCTATGACCTATGACCAAAGAAAGAACAGGATAGACTTTTCTTCAATGAAGCACGTGTTACTGAATTTCGGAATCTTCACCGAGAGGTCAGAATTAAAGGGAAAACCGTGGTCTCAAATTCGTCTGGGTCAAAAGTGGTAGAATTCTCGTAAGAAAATAGGAAGATAGTGTTCATAACATAACGACCTAGAGAGGTTATTATAAAAAAAGACTTGAAAGGTAAGATATTATTATGGACTGGAACAATCAAATAATAATTAATACTGAAAAAATCAAAAAGTGTTCGGAACTAAAGATTGGGAAAAGTTTAGAAAAGAGAATTGTATTGGTAATCATTACAGCTCAAATATCTTCCATGTAAATATTAAATCCCTACGTAAATACTTTGAACAGCTGCAGATAATTATCAAAGAAAGCAAATTGTATATTATATGTATAACTGAGGTTAATATTCATGACGATGAGATTCATCTATTTAAGATTGAAAATTACAACATGGTATACCACTTAAGAAACACCAAAAGAGTTGGTGGCTTAATTGTATATTTTAATACTAATCTGGTATTTAAATGAAATCAAATTTAGGATTAGTAACTGAAATTGTGGCAGGTTCATTCAAATATGTTGCGAACAATAACTATAATTTGAATGCAATATTCATTTACAGTCCACCAAATCTGAGCAAAACAGGGTTCATTAATAATTTAGGGGAACTAATTGATTGCTCTAATTTTCATGATTTATTTGTAATAGGTGATATGAACCTAAATGTCTCGGACAAAAATATATTTGGCATAAAAGAGTATGAAGGTATGATGTATAGTAGAGGTTTAGTTAATGCTCTAGAAAGTGTAACAAGGGAAGAAATTGGAGGGGAAACTCTCAGCAACTCCCTGCTTGATCATTTGTTCATTCGCTCCAAAATGAAAGAGATAAAGTCTGCAGTTATAGAACACAAAATCTCTGACCACTATCCAACTGTCTCTTATTTAATCTGGAATGATAACGCAGCTTCTAAAAACCCTTGTGTAAATTCCAATTTTAGATTAAAATATGATGATAAGAATGTAGACAGGATAATAAAATTGACTGATTAGACAGCATACTCCAATCAATTCATTCTGTAATCAGTTGGTAAATAACTTTAATATAATTTAATATTATATATATTTGAATTAAATCATACCTTAAATACAAAAACAAAAGATGTAGTTGACAAAATTATAACTTACTTGGCAAAATAGGAGTATACAAAATATTGCTGATGATTTTCTGAACAATTTGTGAAGCAAGTTGATGATATTATAGAAGGGAATAGAATTTATGGTTGAGAAAAGAATAACATGGATGAGAAACAACTAGAAGTACGCTGCTACATCTCATTTACCAATCCGATAGTAATTAAGAACTTCATAAGAGGAATTAATGTTAATAGAAGTGCAGGTTACGATAAGATTACGGTTATATTACGGAAATATTTTGTCAGACGCTATCCACTCATATCAACAACATCATGTGGTTTGGTGTCTTCCTGGACTGCATGAAGATAGCCATCATTAGACCTATTTATAAAAATGGTGATGCTACTGAGCTAACAAATTATCGACCAATCCCAATATTGTCGGTTATTGAAGAAATCAAGGACAAATATATTGTAACTAAATTAAATGATTGTCTCAAAGAAAATACTATTATTGACGAGGGTCAATACGGCTTTCAAGGAAGGGAAAGGGGCTAAACAACTACTTAACGAAGTAGCCAACTATATTGCAGAACAATTCAATAAGGGACAAGGAACTTTTGCATTCCATAAAGATTATAGTAAACCATTTGATACGGTTGACCAGAAAATATTAATAATAAGACTGAAAGAAACAGGATTCCAAGATCGTTTTCTAAAGCTTTTTGAGAGCTACTTTAAAACAGAAAATTCATTGTTAAATTTGCAAATACAGAAAGTTCCTAAAAAGATGTTAAATATGGTGAACCGCAGGGAAGTCAATTGGGACCTGTTTTATTTATTATCTATGTGAATAGCCTGGCCACAAGAATTAAGAAATGCAAATGATATATGCATGCGGATGATGCAATACTGTTATATTGTCACAAAAACCTAAAGTTGTGCCAAGAATTCATAGAAAATGATTTCAACTCGCTGTCAAAATGCTCACACAATAATAACATTTTTGTTAATCGAAGTAAAACTTAATAAATGTACTTCGACACATAACATGTGCAAATCCAAAACTTAAAGGGACTAGATTTCATATGCATAAATGCCTCATTAATCACCAAACAATACTCCGTAATTTTGCAAGATTAAACTCTACTACAGAATATAATTATCTAGGTATAATGTTCGACCCACATCTCAAATTTGAAAAGCATACCAATATACTATTTGATAAAATTAAAAGAATATCTGACTGTCTCTTTGCTGCAAAACATTATTTAAACAAAAATATTATGTTTCTGCGGACGGGCAGACGGACGGACGGACGAGCAGACGGACTGACGGATGGGGATACATGGACGGACGGGCAGACGGGTGTTTTGAAATACAACAGTTTTTCGGTATCGGGGAACCCAAAACGTATTTCCGTTGAAATCTCGAAATCGATTTTCCGCAGCATTACTTCATTTTCTCTATACTACGTATATTACTCCGTATATACGTACGTATGCAGGAAAGTAAAAATACAGTAGTCACATTAATTTTCACTAGCATAGTTTTGTGAGACATTCGTTTGAAATATGTTCAAAATAATATTTTGGTTAAACCATTCTTAAAGAAGATAATGATTGTATGGTTCTCTGAATGTACATATCTTCCCAGAACTGAAAATATGCTCTCTCTTTTGTGTCGCAGAGCATCGTACTAGTCACGTGCATGTTTTACAATAACTAAATTACCTGTTTCTGTGATCAAAGAGATAGAGAATGAACGCAACTTTCCTATTTTAAACTCTGTTGTAAATGAGTGTAGCGCACTACAATAAAAATCCCCTCCAGAATTCTCTACGTTAAGGTCACCATGTAGTAAATACATGGTGAAAAAAAAATAACTGCTTAGTCCGCGTGTATTCGGATAATAATTCTTAGGCTTTTTCTAGCGGTACTATTACTTATGTGAATCTATATTACTCCAGAAATTGATCTTAAGATTTCTAAGACACTTGCTGGCTAGCTTTTTACAAATCCCTAAAGTGAAAATATGTAAAGGCAAAATGATTTCATTCCAAAATACTGATTTAAGCGATTTTAAATTTATGTCACATATTGTTGAATAAATAATTCGCTGTTTCTTCAGTTCATATCTGTTACACCCTACTCCCCCTTAGATTTTATCAAACAGCTACCAATGTTGCATTTAATACTTAATATTTACAAACTTTTATATTAATATTCTTAAATATTTGTCTATTTCCTGCATTACGTTTGAAGATTTAATATTGGATGATATCGGCAAGTATTATTGCACGACAACGTTTTTTTTCAGCGACGTCAAAAGCATGAAGATGCTGAGGAGCAAACCACTTCCAGCTGCCAAACTTGGGTCGTAGGCACATAGCCCAATATTTTCACTTCGACCACAGTAAAGTGCAATTAAAATCATCTCGAATACTGGCTCAAACGGATAAATATAGTTACAGTAGTACAATTCCTCAAATTTATCGCAATTACTGGCTTATTACAAAATGTCTGATAGGGTGCTCCGGTACACAATCAGTGATTTAGAATGATATATCTCGCACAATTAGGTGAAAGAAAGATTGATAATGACAGAGCAATATCTTGTAGAAAGACATTGCTAAAATGATATATCCGTATGTTAAAAATTCGATGTTACCGATGAAACTCTTCAGAATGTTAGATGTTTTCTAACAGCTGGAGTAGTAAGTGGATTAATACAGATGTTGCAGAAAAATGCTACAACCTTCTGTATCATATGGGTGTATGAGAAATGATCACTTTTTGCCAGTATCATGAGAAACTGCATAAAATGTAGCCATTCTGTGCATTTATATTTGTGACATTTGCCTCTGAGTTTGTAAGCAACATCGGAATGCATAGATGTCTGGTAGGTACATGAAATTGTCAGAACATAACCTGTTGAAAACCTGTGCTTGAAAGTATCCTAAAAATCAGGTAAACATATCATATTTGTAACTTTATTGTATGAAATTTCAAACTACATGTTCATTGGCAAAAAATGATAATTTTAGGTATTTCTACATGTGTTAGAAGTGTGTAATATTTATTCATTTATTCTTTATTAATTTACTCGTGTTTTACTACCTTTAAGGATTTCACTAGTGTGATATTATTGCATCTGCTTGCTGGCTATATAAACGACACTTCTCCTACGTGGCTAATGATCATGAATCGGCCGTGACTGCATCTCTGAAAGTTGATTATACCTCGGAGTAAGGTACGCAGCAAGTACAAGCAAGTGGGGCTCACACTGTGGGCTGCTTTGTCATTTTACACCAAGATATGAATTGTGCGGATGTCTCTTTAGCATGAAATAGAAAGTAATGAGTAGAGAAAGATACTTACAATAAACTAGAAAATTATGATGAATTGGTATCCATTGTCGGGAATACCGTGACGAAATTGGCATGAGAATTTAGGTCGTATGGAGCGGAATCCCTCGAGGCATTGTCAGAAGTCCCCGAGCCAGCGCAGATGAGCCGCACTCGAGCAGTTCATTGAATTTGTGGAGCTCCAATAGGGGACTCCAGTTGCTGGAATATCAGAAAACCTCGATGTATGTTGGAAGAGAAGTGACAACCGAGGAAAGATGCCGACCAAGTTGTATAGCGAATCCCCAGCGACGCCGCGCTCTACCGGGAACCAGAACAGATAGAATTAGTCGCCCTGCAGTACCGAGTCATACCATCTGCAATCATTGTGGGAAACTGTTACATCACGTTTTCCATTACCTAAACGTCAAATCACACCTTCGATTGTTCCTCGCACATAACTCCTTTATTACCCATAATTAAACGCTGTTTAGCATCGTCCCGTCAGGACTATGCTACAAAAATCCCAAAAATGTTGTTCTCATGAACAGTAGGTTTTTTATTCTTCATTGCAATCTATGTAAGGGAGAAGGAAACAGCACTGGCAAAAGCCGCCCCTAGTCGCAATTCCAATGTATAGATTTGATGGCGACTTGGTGTAGGTGTGTGGAATGCATCAGACCGCCTCGCAAGCCGCCTCCAACGCTGCGTCCTCCAGGGCCTTCTGGGTGTCCACGTAACGGAGATGGAGTTTTCAATCTTCTCCTTTATTCACATGCCGAAACCGCGCCAAAGTAAATTACGCCATTACCACCCGACATAGGTCTCCACTCACCCTCCAATAGGTCGCGACGTATAAATGATGCCGAGCTTTCCTTTGCTTTCCTGCGAATGCACTGGAGGACCTAGGCCGGCACAGCATTTTCGGTGTAGGAAACTTCATATTGCTTTTTACATTCTCGTATACATATTTATATATGGAGTAATATAAGTAGTATCGGGAAAAATATGCAATGCTGCAAAAATCGAATTTGAGATTTTAACGGACATACAATTTTATCTTCCTATAAATACAAAATTGAAGAGAGAGACAAATTTTTCTTTAAAATAAAATTTCTGCTTCATAGTGAGTTCTGTGATTCGGGTAGTGAACATCTTTTTGAAAGTTTATGTTAGTTTTCGCCCTATATTGCGTGATACGTTTTCGCGTAAAATTGCAATATGTGGAATTTTAAAAAAAAATACACTAAAAGATTTCCTCAAAAACGTCAGTTTTGGTAGGGATAGTGCTAAATGTACTCTATAAGGTAACAAACATCAGTTTGCTCTATTCTTTTTTTTCAAAAATTACAAAACCCTTTTTATTTCTCTCTTGCAGCGTTAATATTTACACTAGCGACGATTCGTTCACATTATTACATTTATGAGTACATATAATTTAAATAATGTCAAACAAAGTTTCTCGAAAACTCAACCGTTTTCTGTGAAAACTAGTTCAGAATTACGAATTTTGAGAAAAGGCCAAAACCCATTTTCTCAAAAACTGCTCCAATTTTTTTCTTCAAACTTTTCGAACGAATAGTGTTAATTGTACTCTTTAATAAGATGTTAAGTCCATTTTGGGATTTTTTTTTGTTTTCCGAAAATTTCAAAAATGTATATTTTTAAAAGATGTCACGCCGTTAATTTGCGAATTTCCAGAAGTTTGTAAACACGATTGTATTTATGAGTTAATGTGCTTCAAATGACTTATATGAAGTTTCTCAAAAATTCAAAAATAATCTGTGGAAAAAAGCTTCAAAATTTTAATATACAGAAATACAGCGCTTAAACGCCATTTTCTTGAAAATTGGTCCAATTTTTTCAAAGAAATGACGAGGTTTTAGATGGCGATAGATGGCATCAGGCAAGACTATGTGGGAGGTTTAAATAGCTAGCCGAGACCAAAGGAAATAGAAGACTAATACGGGGAAGTCTATGCCATTCTGTATCACCTTCTGTATACGAATGCACGAAAAAAAGAACAGTTGCAGTACACCTGATCCATGATACTGTAACAATGGAATGCATGATAACGACATTCATATATCGTTGGGCCTATAGGCCAAACAAGGTTCACGTTACTGTTACGTGACGGAGATTGTTGGAACGAAAAGTTGCATCGTGAAGGGTGCCTTATTGCACACCACTGAACGCAGATTGTTATAAGTGCACGGCTAGGAGTTGCCGAGCCCAAGCAACCTTTGTGGAGGAGCAGGCTATTTACTCGGCGTAAGCGAGCACCACATGTTGGAGGGTCCAGCCTACCGTCATGACGTATCCCGGCGATACTGATAGGAGGAGTAGGCCTGAGGAGTCGGCGCGTAGAGCAATACAGGTTGTAGGAGCCAGCCGTTCGTGTTGCCTTATTTAAGCATCCTTTATTGTTTAACAAGTTACTGATTGTTGACAGATTTAGGATTGAATGTCGATAGGAATGGGTTATATGTAGTACTTGCTATTAATAGTATATTCAATATTTATTTTTGATTCAAGAACAATCTGTATATTTACCTACACGACCAGACAATGCAAAAACTGTAAATTCCATAAAAATGACGCATTTTGTGATAATTTAATCTCACAATAAATTACACGAAAGACATATTTTAAATTTTGCAGTCTGATTGTTATTGGGGTAGGTATACATACATCATTAATATCTGCATTGTTGTGGAATAAAACAAGTTATATATATATATATATATATATATATATATATATATATATATATATATATATATATATATATATATATAATGAATATACTAACATAGCATGTACCTAGAAATAAAATATTAAAATTTAACATTAAGATACTTATTTATTGAAGTAAAATATGTAAACTGTAACATAATTCACAATAAAATGGAATATATTGACATAAAATTGATTGCAAACAGATGTATACACTTAATTATTAATGCTGTTGGGTCGATTAAATACATAAGGAGACTAAGCACATGCTTAGGGACACCAGTAATTACTTAAAAACTACTTTAAAATAGGATAGGACTACTTTAGGATAGATCGAGTAGAAAGCATCGAAAAAGCATCGAATTTCAAATTAATTCTAGGAGTTTCTAGATGCGCAGCAAATGCCGGAGTCTTAAGAGAGGTCGGTAGTATAGGAATTTGGAGAGATTTTAAAATGAAATCTATTAAACTTTGGATTAAATTAGCAGATGAACAGGCTGACACACTTATACATAGGTGCTTTAGAGAGCAATGGCAGGGAAGCGACCATCGCTACTGGGCGAACAAAATTAAACGGCTACTTGACCGCGCAGGGTTGGGAGACGTCTCTCCGGAAATGGTGGGAGATAGGGGAACCCGTGAGATAGAACGGCTGATTTCCGATAGACTTGCGGATGTTAAAAGACAAGAGATCTGGGCAGCAACGGCTGAAAAACGTTCGCTAGTAGCTCAAATCCATGCGAGTCCGTTATGGGGTTGCGAAAGTTACGTACATACTCGCGGAAAGGACGCAAGAGGGGGATACGCTTGGTTCAGGGTTGGGGGGTGGATGCAGCGTAGACTAAAGGACGCTAGTGGTAATGGCATCTGTGTGCTTTGCGGTGATAGGGAAGACTGGATCCACATCCTCTTAATTTGCTGTGCAACCGAATCATGGAGAAGAAAATGGATGGGAATGGGAAATTACTACTTCCTTAACAGGAACGTAACGCTTTCCCAAAACATTTTAAGTGATAAAAGGTCTAAATTTATGAAATAATTAGGAACATTTTTAGAAAAGCTTCGAACCATTAGGGAAACTGAAATTAGGGAGTGGGAAAACAGCACCGGTTAGCTTGAGCGGAGCCTAGACTGGAGAAAAATAAATAAGTCAATAAGCTAACAATGAGTAAGTTAATCAGTAATTTTATGTTAAGTTAGTAAACAGTTAAGAAATAAGTCATAAGTCGTAGTCAATTGGTAAGTAACAGGTCAATATAATAAATAAAATAAAACTGGCATAGTAATAAGCACATTAGGGGGTGAAGGTAAGGGGGGATCGAAAATATAAGGGCAGAAGCGTTGGTGCGGACGATCTTCTGTGGCGCTGTTTGATTTCAGGTGCTGAGGAGGCCAAGCACTGGAAGGAGACGACGGGACGCCCGCACCAGAAAATAAATACTTAAAATAAACGTCGGATAAATTAGTATGTACTCGGCTTCTGACGGCAGGTTTTTCCCCCTTCAGGGTTTTTTTCCTGAGCCGTACCTTATGGTCTCTTTCCCGCGGCTTTGATGCGATGGAGAGACCATTTGGGGTGAATACCAGAATTCGAAAGATTAGAACGAGAAAGGATGTAGGTATTGTAATGGCTTAAAGGCCCTCGGCCTAGCCACATAGGATCAAGTAAGATAATTTGTTTGTAATAATTACCTATTAAATAAATAAAATACTTTAAAATTGGTTCATAAATACATTTAATAAATTTTATTACTGATCCCAATAAATACAAATTAAATTATTTTTATACATAAAAACACCAAGATTTGCTAAAATTATGGCTAAAATTTAGATAAAAATTATTTTCAAATGCAAATGCTTTTTTATTTATATCATTGATTGGTTTTCATTTTATTGGATGAGTCAAGTAAATTTTCTTACCAAATTAAAAACCAGTTCTAAAGTGATTTTAAATTTGGACGTCCTCCAGGTAACAGGTATTTTGTTAAATACAGACTATTCTGGATCGCTCCAAAATTTAGGAATATATTCTTCGAATATTGACAGTTTACACACACACGGAAAAATCCTGATTGCATCTCTGATTGTAATACATATACTATAATATAATTAATAATGCTTCACAAATTATTCATATTTAATATTCACATTTTTATTTAGCCAAGATAAACAATTAAACATGTTAAACTATACAAAAAAACATGTGTATACATTTGACACCTAGCATAGCATTTAGATAGTTTTCTGGAAAATTCATACGTAGGGAAGATCGGTACTGTATAAAACAATGAAGCCACATATATCGCACCCTCCAATAGTGTTATATTCCAATAAAGATTGAATTTTTTGTTATAGACATTATTTCATGTGAAAACCAATGTACAATAGTTCTAGAATTGTGCAACTCTTTTTAGTTTTTCTCCTATTATTAGTGATTTTCTGAACTATGAAGTAGAGAACCTGGTTATAGCATTTTCTACACCAAATTATTGGCTTAATGGATGTACATAACATAGATAAAATAATATTTTTTGAGAATTGTTGGCTAGCATTATTGTCATTGAAACTGGTTGCTTATTTAAAAAGTTAAGTAATAAATATATATGTATCTTGAAAGTAGTGTTTGGGCATGTGAGCGTGACAGGAAAAAATATATTAAGTGATAATTTCAAATCTAGACTTGAAACTTCACCAAAAAGTAAAGGTATTTGTGGTTCAAAACGGTGTGGCTGACTTCACATTGGCTCAGATTTCATTTTACAAGTATGCTTCAATTAATATTTTTATCCCACTCGCTTAGCCTACGCTCTCACATGCTTCAATTATGTCTTGTGATGTAGAAAGAATGTTCAAAAACATTCACTTCTGACAAAGTAAGTTCTTTGAAATAAATGATCATGATCTTGACATGGAATAGGCATTTGAAATTTAGAATATCTATGACTATCTGCATCAATAAACCAATTTCCATCATCCGTGCCAAAAACAACCTGAAAAATAAAATATTTGGTTCAAATATTTACAGAACGTGACAGGCTTTAGTCTCAATTTAAAACAGATATAAGAATACTGCAATAATCAATTCTACAATTTTTAACTGCCATCAAAGACATTTCAAACCTAATTTTAAATATATTTCAATAAATTAGAGAATATTGTAAAACATACCTATTTGCAATGCATAATTGAGTTTTAAAAAGTAATCAAATAATCTCAACAACATTGAAATTTGAATTAATATTATTTAACCAATGATATAAAACGAAATCATTATTTATATTGTTCGACATAAGCTTTTAAAGGAATTTTAAAATTAATTTACATTAACATTACCTTACGCTGGTTTAGTAGCCAATTGCCACATTGCACATAACCTAATATACAAATATTACAACGCATTATAAAAGTACCTTAACATTTCTGACAATTCAATTGACAAACTGTGTTGTCAATGCATTCATTCATTCTTGCTTCAATCCTAGTAGGTATCATATAATTTAAGTTCTTTTGAAATCACTAGCAGTGTCTTGATCACAAAAGTAAATACGAAATTAATCTTCACTTAATTCGAATACTCCTTTCACTCCAAATGAATTAAGACTTTCACTTCGCATGCATAACTCAGAGTATTAAAGAAATTACCACCAGATTCCAATTCACACCAAATTGATGTGAAAAGGTTGACGAGAAACTACAGAAACTGCAGAATCTGCAGAAACTGAGCGAGCACTGCTTGCTGCTGCTGCATGCAATACCAAACTCTTGAGTCATTCTCTCTGCTGGCCCCAGGGGGCCGGACGGCGCCCCCCCCCTGCCATAAGCACAGAGCCATTTCCACTTTCTGCCCCACCCCCACCCCCACCCCCGCCATCAGCACAGAGCTCTTCGGGGTCATCTGACAAGGTACCTTGCTGCTGTGACCTGTAATTGCTCTGCAACGTGTATAGCATTGAGGAGGGACCAGGTCCGTTTATGAAGCATCATCACCTTCAGCAATAACAGGCCGGTTAGTACTGTTATGGTATAAGCAGATAGGGCTGCGCACCGTGACGGACGGCGCGCGGGCCAGCAATGGGAGTTGCTGGGAGGCGCCGCTAGGTAGCGGGGCGGCAGCATCGGCAAGGCGACCCGCTCAGCCGGAACGGCGCCAGCAAGGGGAGTTGCTGAGAGGCGCCGCTAGGTGGCAGGGCGGCAGCGCCGACAGGGCGGCCTACTGGGCCGGAACGGCGAGCCATGAAGACTGGCTCGGGACGTATACAAGGTCTGTCCCAAAAGTAAGTTGAATAAGCCCAAGAAAAAATATTTATTGCAGATAAATATACAAGTAACTAAAATTCTTCAAAGTAGCTTCCTTCCGCTTCGGAACACCTGAGCCAGCGTTTTTCCCAATCGCTGAACGCACCCTAGAAGGCGTCGACGGACACCTCGTTCAAGGACCTCGTCGTTGCTTCTTAGATGGCTTCCAAAGTCGCGAAATTGTGGCCCTTGAGTTCCTTCTTGATCCTCGGGAACAAAAAGAAGTCCAGTGGTGCCAAGTCGGGGCTGTACGGCGGCTGGGGCAATGTTGCCATACCGCGTTTGGCTAAGTACTCTCTAATAATGAAGGTGTGCGACGGCGCGTTGTCATGGTGAAGACGCCAAGTGCTGGCGATCTCCTTCCTGACGCGTTTAACTCTGCTTTGGAGCCTTTTCAGGACTTGCAAGTAAAAATGACTGTTCACTGTTTGTCCTTGTGGCACAAACTCTGAGTGGACAATGCCTCTTTTGTCGAAAAACACGATGAGCATGGCCTTTACACACGACTTGCCCATTTTCGCCTTTTTTGGGCGCGGGGAAGCTGGCGTGTGCCACTGAGCACTTTGTCTTTTGGTCTCCGGGTCATACTCGAAAACGCATGTTTCTTCACCCGTAATCACATTATCCAAACAATTCGGATCATTTTCAGACTGCTCCAAGAGGTCACGCGAAATCCTTGCACGAGCAGCCTTCTGTTCATCGGAAAGCACCTTGGAGACCATCTTCGCACAGATCTTCCGCATGCTCAAATCTTCTGTAACAATGCGATGCACAGTGCTTTTAGGGATATTACACTCATCTGCCAGCATTCTAATACTCAGGCGTTGATTAGAGTTCAGCATGTCCCTCACTTTCTTCACATTTTGATCGGAATGTGACGTTGACGGGCGTCCAGAGCGTCTTGATCCTCGGCGTCCTCTCTGCCTTTTCAAAACATCTTGTGCCAGCGGTAAATCATATTGTTGGACATGGTGCTATCGCCATTAGCTTCCCTTAGCTCGGCAACGGTCTCAACGCCCGTTTTCTTGAGCGCAACACAAAATTTTATTGCGTACTCTGGTCCTTGAAACGTGGCATCTTAAAATTCCGACGCGTCACTAACACAAGGGTTGAAACTAGCAGCGATGCGCACTGTGGAAGAGCCTGCAGACTACTGATGTGTTTGTCCTTGGCTTCCCTAAACCCCACACAACTATTCACGTCACTTGGCGCGCCTTGCTAGTGGCTTGCTTCGGCGGCGCATGGTCATTCAACTTACTTTTGGGACAGACCTTGTATAAGCGGCCGGCCCGTCAGACCAGGACAGAGTCTGTGATGAAATGAAACACGGTCAGGTCGCAGCAGCAGGTCGCAGAGCAGCGCCCGTGCAGTGAAGATCTACTTTCGTCACGACTTCCTACTGCGACTTGGTCTCCGCTGCGGCGCGAGAAGTACCTGGCGCACGTGGTTGAGCCCTGCTCCCACGATGTGTCACGTGGAAAGTACGCAGTCATCCCTTCACAGCAAGTACCTGGCGCTCTTGTGATTGAGCTACGCTCTCACAAGACGTTTAGTGGAAAACCGCGGGTGAAATCAGCGGAGGTCGAGGATTTTCCCCGCGATTGAGCGCTGCTCTCGCGGGGCTTGAGCACAAATGCACCGCTAGCCCATGTCTACCATTGAGACAGGCGCCACCCCTCGGCGCTCGTCGTTGGGGGATGAACAACCACAACGTGAGCACAGGCGCTCCCTACGTGACAGCGTCACCTGGTCGATTTCGACCAAGTCGACGCTGCCCCCAGCACGGAAATGCAGCACCGAGCTGGTGTACCTCCACGGGATGGAGCTGGTGAAGCAAACCACTCCGGACATGGAGGTCATCGCAGTTGGTGCTGAAGACATCCCGCTAGAAGCCAATGTGAAGTTTATTTTACCAACGCCGCCCACACCGCCACCACCTCCCAAACCGCCGCAGGCGCGGAAACTACAGCCGCTACTGCCCAAGCAGCAGCCAAACCAGCGATCCACAACTGCCGCAGACGTCTCCGGGATGCTTGCCGGTATCCCGGCAGTCGTGATCTGTGCCTTCCTCAATATAGAAGGCCTCCTGACCTGCTGGGGAACGTTCCGCGAAGCCGGAGCGGGAGCAATCCCGTAACTGGCGCGCGGCAGCGAGCTCCTCGCTGGGATGAACGCGGTCTTGCAGGCGCCACCACGGCCCGTGGGGGCAGCGCCATCTCTCCTGATCGGCACACCTGTGAGGCAGCACTCGGTGCGCGAGCGCGTCTCTTTCGAGCAGCGCCTCTCGCCACCCGCTGCCTCTTCTCTCTCTCTCTCTCTGACTCTCTCTCTCTCCGGGAAGCGACGCCGTAGCGACGGGGCCACCGAGAGCAGCACTGAGCCCAAGGGCGCCCCTGGTGACGCCACAAATGGAGCGGCTACTAGCTGCCCCTGTGAAGGCGAAATCAACCCTTCCCGCAGCGAGCTGCCCGGATTGGTCAGCGATGCTTCGCCAGGTTTGGCCGGTGCGTTCCCCACCGCCCAGCATCCCTCCAACTCTCCGCTGGCTGAGGAGGAGGGCAACATTGCGGCGCTGACAGCCGTAGAGCAAACGCCACAGCGCGCGAGCTCCGGATCAGCGCCGGCCCCCGACCCGGGAAACGCGGCGGGCGCCTCGCCCGCCACCGTCTCCCTACCGGCAAAGCGCCCTTGCCAGCGCGAAGGCTCCTCGGAGCCGGAGGAAATGCAGCCGGCAGAGCTGCAAAGCCCCAACAGCGCCTCCAGCGGGGCGAGAAAGCGGAAGAAGCGAAAACGCGCGGGAAGGACGACGAGAGGGCCAAATCAGGCTCCCGACGCGCCCGCTACGCTACCAGCTCCTCCACAGGAACAAGAAAGCTCCGTCGGTGCGGTGAGTGCGCCAACAGATTCTGGGCGTCGGCAATCCTCCGCCAACCCTTCCATAGGTGACGAGCAATCTGACGGCTGGCAACTCGTCTCCGGTAGCCATCGCAGTCGGCCCGCAGCCGGAAACACTGGGACGGGAACCTCCGCGCAGGTTCCGTCCACGGATGCCCTCCAGGTGGACGCCTCACGTCCACCGGCCGCTTCACGGCCACCAAAGAGACCGTACAAAATACGTCTGAGCATCACCTCAGGCAAGGTCTTAAAGCACGGCAGAGAACTTGGGCCCAGAACGGGGTACAAGGCGACCATTGCGAAGGTCACCAGCCGAAACGGACGACCAGTGTATGAAATACACACCTTTGACCGTGTAGCATACGCTGAGGCGGAACGATACGCTCGCAGCGAAATGATATTTTGTTATTCGCACCCACCTCCGTCCGAGAACTCTGAAAAGCTCCTCAGAATATCTGTCAGAGGGCTACCGCAAGGCTACACCGCTGAGAACGTGGAAAACGAGCTGAAGAAGCTCGGCTACGCTCTCAAAGCAGTCAGACAAATCTGCCTGCTGAAGGAAATCGTGGTCGCCAGAAACCACGATTCCGGTGTAGCCAATGGTGCAACAGGCACCGAAACGCGGCGGGTGGAAGTGCCCACAGGAACGTTCGCTGTCACCCTCAGTGACAGCGCCGTGTCGCGTAAAATCTATCTCTTAAAGCAACTAGAATCTTTCGCAATCGAGGTCCAAAGGGAAAAGTGGGCCAGACCTCGATTTTGTATGCGATGCTGCCGATGGGGCCGCATCGCTCGTAATTGAGAGTACGATGTGCGCTGTCGCCTCTGCACGGGCGAGGGTCACCCTGCAGGAGACGACAAACGCGGAACGGCGCATTGCCCAAAACGCGGAAATTTTAATTTAAAGCCCGTCTGCTGCAATTGTAAGCAGCATCACGCTGCATCCTTCACAGGATGCAGCCATTGCACGTTGCCACCGCGTTCGTCAGACGCGCGTGCAATAGGAACTGAGGGACCCTCACGCCAAGTAGTTCCTAATAGAAACTCGGCGCCTCGGTCGGCAGCTAGCGGCGAGCCGGCCTGGAACGAGGTCGCGCAGCGCCTCGGCGCAGCCCGCCCCCCAGAGGCCAACGCACCGCCCTCCGGGGCGGCCGGAGCGCGGCCCACTGCACCCGCAGCTGCCGCCCAAACAGTCACTAAGAGCCAGTTCTTAGCGATGTTTGAGCGAATCCTAAATATGATACCCGACAATGTCTAGACAAAATCAGAACGTAGACAAGCGAATAGCACCTCTCCGCGCTTGCACTTGGAACGCGCGAAGTGCAATCTTCAAAGCCCAGCAAATTGAACATTTTGCAGAAGAACTGCAACTCGATATCTTGGCTTTACAAGAAACGTGGCTCTATGATGAACACGAATTCAAACTCCGGGGATTTGCTGTTTATCGCCGAGACCGCGCTGGCAGGCCAGGCGGCGGAGTAGCAATCGCGCTGCGCCGAGAACTGCCGCAGCTTGAAGCCGAAATCCCTGCTATTGCTCTGGCGTCTCTAGAGGCGGTCGGGGCGTACGTCTGGGTAGGAAACGGCCGACTACTAGTCGTATCCGTCTACTGCCCAGACCGAACCTTAGATCCGGCTGGAATTGATGCGCTTCTCGCACTAAATTCCAAAGTTATCCTTCTGGGTGACTTTAACGCCAGACATAGAACTTGGGGCGGTCTCGGAGCAAACAGAAACGGCAACAAAATTGCCAATCTTGTAGCGACAAGGCGGGGCGTAGAGATCTGCGCACCGAATAGCCCCACGCATTTCCCGGAAGTACGAAACAGGAACCCGGGCGTTATTGATTTTATGATTGTGAAAGGCGTTGAGTGTGTGGTTCCCCGCTCAATTGCCGTACTGGATTCCGTTCATAACCCTGTAACATGCGTTGTGGCGTCTCTTGCAGCGAAACGCCAAGTTAGTTTTCGAACTACCCGTGACACGAACTGGGCAGATTTCGCAACACAGCTGAATTCTCATCATGAGCAGAAACCAGTAAATACGAAAGACGAGATCGACGAAGCAGTGAATCACTTCACTGTAACATTGAAATAGGCTTTCAAGCAAAATACAATTGTCACGCGTGTAGAGAATTCTCGCCCTGAGCTCACAGATGAGCAAAGAAGGATCTTAAGAGAATTGCGCAGAACTGTCAAAGTTCATCGCCGCTATGGCGATCCCGTTGACGGAGAGAGGGCGCGCAGTCTAAGCAGAGAATTCCGTTCATCTCTACGGGATGAGAGAGCCGCTCAATGGTCTGATACTATTTCGAAATACAATCTCCACGAGAGGCACATTTGGGCTCTTTCTCGTGCGCTAGGCCGCAAACCGGGTGTAAACTGCCCGATTCAGAGCAACGCTGGGACGGGGGCGCTCGGCGCTCCACCACCTCGGCCCGTTTACGCGTGGGACGACGCGACAAAAAGCGAAATCTTTGCGAATTCGCTTGCGTTGCAGTTCCGCGCGTTCGAAACGGGCGCCGCCTCGCTGCCATTGGCTGCCACCGCTGTTGGTGGTGCGCCAGTGGCGCGTGCGGTCAGCAGCAATACCGTTGGCCTGTTGCCCTCTCCCACCTCTGCACGCCGAGTAACGGGAGAGGAGCTTCGAGGTGAGCTAAAACACCTCAATGCGAGGAAGGCAGGTGGCCCGGACGGTCTCACCGCACCACAGCTGCGCGCTCTGGGCGGGCGCGGAGTCGAGGTTTTACTCGAGCTCCTGAATGCGTGCCTGGCGTGTGGCTATTTTCCCAAGGGGTGGAGGATTGCGACCATTGCACTAATACCAAAACCTGGCAAATATAAACTACTCCCGAGCAGCTATAGACCTATTAGTCTACTCTCCATCCTAGGGAAAACGTTTGAGAGACTGATCCTGTCACGATTGCAACAGGAAATATGTCGTCTCAATCTTCTCAGAGATGAACAATTTGGCTTTCGAGCTGGTCACAGCTCCGCGCAGCAGCTTACGCGGCTTTGCACGGAGATGGGCCTCGCCCTCGAGAGACGGCAGAACCTGCCAGTGGTCTTTCTGGATATGCGGTCGGCTTTCGACTCTGTGTGGCATGCGGGTTTGCTCGAGTGCCTTGCGGTGGCGGGAGTGAGCGATTGCTACGTCAGACTGATCGCGAGTTTTCTCTCTGACAGGCAGTTCAAAGTGCGCGTCAATAACGTATACTCGTCCCTCAGACGAGCCGAGGCAGGCGTGCCTCAGGGGAGTGTTCTTTCTCCTACCCTCTTCGGCTTATACGTGAATGACGCGCCGCTTCCTGCTGAAGCAAGAACTGGTATTCAACGCTGCGGGCTCCTGATGTTCGCGGATGATTTCGCGTACTACGCGAAATCGGCGAACGGAAGGCAGTCAGTTAAATACTTAAGTGATTGTCTCGCCGCCTTTCCTGAATGGCTAAGTCGGAAACGTCTCGCTCTCAACCTCGAGAAATGCGTCGCCGTCAACTTCACTCGTAAGAGGGCTAATCCCAATGAAACGGTGAGCTTGGCTGGCACGCATCTACCTTGGCGGAGCGAAGCGAGATATTTGGGCGTGCTACTTGACAGCGGCCTTCGCTGGCATGCGCACGCTCGGTATCTCGCTGCCAAAATTAAAACACGCACCCTCCTTTTGAAACCTCTTCTCCATTCTCCCGACTTAGCAATTCCTCTAAAGCGCCGCTTATTCACAACTTGCGTGCGTCCCTTGTGGGCGTACGCTTGTGAGGTATTCGCGGCAGCTTCTCCCTCCACTCTGCACCCTATCCGGGTAGCAGAGAACAGAGCGGCGCGCCTCGCGGCGCGCCCGCACTTGCCTTTTACCAGACCTGACCGACAACCCAAAAACGCTGACGTCTTCAGAATCTTAGGCGTTCGCAACCAGTTCCCGGCGGAGCTACAAAAGAGGGCGGAGACGGCGCTCGCAAGGGCGCTGAGGCCGTCGGCTCCGCGCATCCTGCGCGAGACCGGCAAGGCGGCGAACAGCGGCGTGCACAGGGCCTTCCACAGAAGAAAGGGCCCACAGCACGTCGCCTTCACCTTCCGCGCACTGCCCCCGCACAAGCTCTCTGAGCTCTGCGACGCGGGGCAGCAGCAAGTGCGTGGGAGGCGGTCGCCGTTTACGGATGCCGGAAGCCGCGCGGGCGGCGCGGATGCGCGCTCCACTGGGCCAGCGTCGCTGGAGACCGAAGACGTCGCGGCGCCACGGACGCTTGAGTGAAGTCGGCGCCGTGGCGTGCTTTAAATGTGTATATAGTGTTGTGAAGTGTTGTGTGTTTGTATGAATGAATGGATGGATGGATGCGTTTGTAAATTTAATTAATATAAGTGTGAATGCGAGTGAGAGAAAAAAATAAAAGAAGAAAATAGAACAATTTTAAGATCTCCCAATTAAAAATTTAAAAAAAGTCTAAGAACTAACAAACCCCAAAGTGGGAATGTATATAGTTATAGTTATAAGATAGTTCTAATTTGTAAGCAATAAAGCCTTCCCCAACTGCACAAGCCAAATCGGCTGCAGTTATACAAAATGTACCCCAAAGACAAATAAATTCCTGCCTCTCCAGGGTAACTGGAGGGGGGGGAAACTGAAAAAAAAGGCCAGGACAGAGTTGTTCCCGAGCCAGTGCAGTGTGAGTGCGAGACCGGTTCAAGTGTTGGCAAGTGGCTAGTGTTAGTAAGGCTAATTCTCCTGGTGATTGTGACTGAAGCTTGTTTATGGGATATCTTCTGGCTAACGGCCACCTGGCTTGTACATTGGTTATTGTTTTTGATTGTGGAATAAAGTTACTTGTGATACGAACTGTTGTTTCCTTTGGCTGAATATACAAGTACAGCAAGGTTGACTTTTCTTCGATGCTGTCGCATCCAGGAAAATAAATAAAGCAACAATGTTTCCGTTTAACGCAGCTAGGTTTTGTGTAACTATTGAAACCTTGTTGCGATTCATGGGTTCCGTTTTTTTCGATGTAGGCTATACGAAGTAATAGATACAGTATAAGAGAACATTATGTAATATTACGGAAAGCCGATTCAGAGATTTGCACGGGATCATGTTTTGGGGTTCCCTGACGCTAAAAAATGTTTTTATTTCAAAACGTCTGTCTTGGTTTCTGTCCGTAAACTACTCATGGAATTTTTTTCAAAATGAACTTTCCCCAGTCCTGACTCGATGCCCTACGAATCAAAACATTCTTTTATCTTGGGGCGTACTTCACATGAATCCCCAAGGATGTTGTCAAAATTTGGTCAAGTGTCTTACTTTCTCGCCTTACAAATTTCTTCGTAAGAAGAGAAAGTGATGTAATCGTGCTCCTGAAAACGTCGAATTTTTGCCAGAAAACTTATTATCGGGTCCTGGTAACGAACAACTGGATACATCCTGTTGCTAAATTTAGAAAAGTCTTCTAACACGTGGAGTAACCAGAATCCATTTTTTATTCTTGATACCGAAAAAACAATTGACGGCAAAACGTCTGTCCATCTGTGGTCAACGGTAGCGCCGTTCAGCCGATTTTCTTCAAAATTGATGTTCTCCAAACGATCTGAATGAATTCTTTGGAATCTTCAAATGGATATTTCGATTTTTGAGGGTACTTCACACGAAGCTCCAAGAACATTTTCAAAATTTTCTCAAAAAATGGCACCAAAGGTATTTGATGAAACTGTCTTCTGACACGTTTTTGAAAATTGAAAAAGTGCAATTATTTGGCGTCTTCCTGCAACTAAAATACTGAAGATAGAGATTTTCGTCCTTTATCTGTTTCTTTTGTGTAATTTTCCGCGAAAAATAGGCATTTTTTCTGAAAAAAAACACTTCAATTTTTTTCTTTAGAATCCTACTGATGATAATAATAAGGGACGGTAAAAATATGGTGCTCATCCCATTTTCGGCTAAAATTGCGTTTTTTCGAATATCCTAAAAATTGCACATTTGAAAACTGCAAAATTAGATATGGCCATTTTTGCTTTACACAGTCACTTGTACAATATCAGCTCTTTAAAAAAAGTTATGTGCAATGTTTTACGAGAACGAGCTTATTTCGCTTAGTTATTCTCTGAATGTTCTAAAACAAATTCTTAAAAACAGTTACAATTTTTTTCTTTAAGATTTCCCCTCTTGTATAATAAGAAACGGTAATAAATATGGTGCAAGTCCCATTTTGGGCTATTGAAAACGCCAAGAATCCTAAACTGTTCACAACTTCAAAATTGGAAATAGCGTTTTTTGCCTTAAGTACAGTCTGTTGTAAAAAATCAAATCTTAAAAACGTCAGGTGCATTTTTAGAAAAACAAGCTGCTTTCGCTTGATTATGGTCTGAAAGGGTGGCCCGGATAAGATGGTAAAAAGTACCCCTAAACCAAATGACATGAGTATGTACACTTTAACTCTAACAAAAGTAATTTTTTTGAAAGCTTTCTTAGCTTACGGCTACTTCTTTCACATCCCTCTATAGCCAAAAAACCTTCTTTAATTTTAATTTTTGTCGCCAACTTAACACTATTTTATCTGATTGAAAAATAAGAAAACAACTCCAACAAAGCTTTAAAGCTTTAAAACATGATAACTTGTTACATATAACAGAGTCAAAATATTACTGGATGATACAAAAATGTATACATATGCATAATAAACTAAAATAAATTCACAGAACTGTTGCAGACAGTTTCAAACTACATTTAAAGTCAACGCGCTTTAAAGGCGGGAGAATGGTAAAAATTGTTTATTTTTTTAACTGCAGCCCAGCAATCGAAATAATCTGAAGTAACTCCACTAAAATTTATTGTTTAAGAGGAACTTTTGAGATTTTTACCAAGTCTGTCCCAAGGTTATAAGATACAGTAAAAATTATTTTGTTATTTTTTCAAAAAAATTTTTTTTGCGTTTGAATTTGGCGCTTAGAAAATATACGAAAATAATTTTTAATATCAAAAAATATTTTCTGATTTTTCATATTTTTTCAATCAGATAAAATTGTGTTAATTTGGAGAAAAATATTACAATTAAAAAAAGTTTTTGATTGTAGTGAGGTGTAGGTTAGGATCTACGAAACCTTCAAAACATATTTTTTATGTTAAGAGTTATAGTGTACCTACTCATATGTTATTTGGTTTAGGGGAACATTTTACCATCTTATTCCTTTATGCAATTTCTAAAAAATTAATTCACACGAATTATTTTCATTAAATTTTATCCTCAAAGTAACGAAAGATGGTACTTGGTTCGAGTAGATTTCTTCTATTTACTGTGTGGACTCCAAAGTTTGTGCCAGTGAATAAGTAACTAGAATTTCATTTTTTCAATGAAATGAAAATGCAGAGTATGGTAAATAAATCAATGAACTAGTAGTGCAATAGAATGGCACGGACTTTCTCGTATTAGTTACTTTTATAATCTCCTTGGTTTGAACTAGCTTTTCGTTTATGTCATTCTTTTTCCAGACACCTTCCTTGGTCGCCAACGGACATGTTTCCCCATTTTCTCAATTTTTCGGCTTTGTAAGGCTATAATTGAACAAATCATGCTTTTATGAGTATTAATGAAGTGCAAACTCCCTGTTTCATTGAAGTGGCCGAAGTGATTAAATGTCGAGTATGGACTCGGCTTTTCTGAGAAAACGGTCGCTGGTTCGAGCCACGATTAGTGATAATTATTTGTCACAATACTCTGTCGCAGCAGAAAGTTATTGAGAATTCCATAAACTCTGTTGAAAATTATTTGAAGCCCTTCAGCTCACAAATGCAGTCAATTAAGATAAATATATTAGACGTGTGCTTCTCCAATTTTCAACATTTAAATATTTTTGAACTCTCTCTCATTCGATTTCTAAAACGTGTGCCACATCAAATCAATTGTCAATCTGTGCATATGTACGAACCGACTTACGTAAACTAATGAATTTATCGACATGGAATTTAAATGCATTGTAAACTTTACCAATGGCACCGACATATATCCTTAAGGGCGGATCGGGAGGTGTGGTTCAGGGCATAAGCTGATGTCATTGTATGCCAGGAGATCCTAAGTACGAGTCTTGATAACAGCAATATTTTTTACCCTAGTCACATAGCTATGTCTTCTATCACTGCATGGAAGAGGATTCTAGCGGCCGACTGCTTTGATCGATAGATTTCCAGTATCTCTGATCAACACCAGGCGAATGCTGGGGCAGTACCATACCAATCAGGGCACGGACCGCGTGCGATTTTTCTTACCATTCCTTGTCCTGTCCTACCCTTTACTTACACACACAATATCCGGAGACCGGTCGCGAGCTTAACGCTTGAGTTGAGGCGATGCCCCTCTGTTGGGAGGTTCCTGTTTCGAGAAATCCCTGCTAGCGGACGACGGTTCGTAGGCGCCGGATTCAACCATCCAGGGATGCAGATCTCCGCTATCTGCCGTGCAAAACATGTGCAACAATTATGGGACTACTGACAGCCGTTGAAGCGCCTGGAATCACAATCAATCCTCTGAAAAGCTATCAGTCCGTCTGTGGACAACTAGCGCCTAAACCGTTCGGCCGATTTTCTCTAAAATTGATATTCCCTGATCAATCTGAACGGACTGGAGTTTCGTACGGATATTTTGATTGTCGAGAGTTTTTTTACATGAATCGGGCATTTACCGTTTTGTGCCTCTGTCCAAATTCGACCCATACTGTGTTTGTGTGGCGTAGTGATATGAGCGCCAACACGTTAACTCTGAAGATCTGATTGCGCGTCTCGGAGCGGAAAAAATTTGCAGTCTGAAAACACTTTTGCTGGTTAATATTAAGCATTTTTGAGTAATTTTAATTTTTTGCGGCTTATTTAACGATTATTTTGAATGTAACAATCTTCCTTCCCCAAGGTCACGCGCGCTTGGGACATTAGAATATCCGCTTATGCATATCTAACATACGACAATATGTGTACCACGGGATTCGTCTGTTTACGTCCGTCATGATAGACAAAGATGTACAGTTTCATTTCAAAAACAAAATACCTCAATATCTTGTAAAATACAACTGATGAAATGGATATGAATATATGTATAAACAAGCCCCATTTCCTCTTGCACTTCTGTGAAAACTGCATTGCAATAACTTCAACCGTTCACAAATTGCAGGAGGTGCTAAAGTTACACGACTCTCTCTCTCTCTCTCTCTCTCTCTCTCTCTCTCTCTCTCTCTATATATATATATATATATATATAGTAATATTCATAAGGTTGCTGTTGCACTCAACTAGCCCCACGTTGGGACCAGCCAAATGTAATATTCATAAGACTGCTCGGGGGAGGGCGCCAGGTTCAGCTCCTGAAATGTAACTGAATGGAAGAGTTGGGAGGTCAAGAATGAGCAATTGAGTCATTTGTGACAAACAACTGTTTATTCCTGGCACCAAAAGCTACCAGGTAAATTACAATGTCGCAATGGGCGACGCAAGTTTCTTTACTAAAACTACTCTGTGGATTAATTAATTACAAGTGGTTAACTCTGCTGGGCCTGAGCGCGGCCACTTGCAGTTTTTCGCCGTTACAATAGTTCAGTGAGACGGCAACGTCTCATAGTTTTCACCAATGGCCGCTGGTCTTCGTGGGCAGGCCGAGGCGGCAGCCTCAAACAGAGGCGGCGGCGGCTGTCCCAGGTCGCTGAACTCCAGTGGTGCGTCTCCTTCTCTGCAGGTCGCCGAATCGAACAGGCTCAGAGGGGCGAGTGTCCACGGGCGCTGACGTAACGGAGAGGCCTGTCACTGGGCCCGGGACGGTAGACGGCAAGGCTGGCAGGCTGATGCGGGATCGGCGCGGGGTCCGGTAGTCTCGCCCGAGTTTTCTCCGCAACAATTTACGAGTCGCGTCCTGACTGATTCGGCTCTGGGGAAGTCTTTTCCCAAACTCGCGTCCCGATCGTGAATGACTGAATAATCAGGCACATTTAGCTACCAAGAAGTATCTTGGAACTCTCCCGTAGTAACGAAAATTTATAAGTCTCTCTCGAAGAAATCTTACAAGGTGAAGTCTCCGAAGAAATTTTACAAGTGCCCGAAGAAATTTTACAAAGTTAGTGTCTCGAATAAATTTGACAAGTCTAGCCTGAAGAAATTTTAACAAGTGTCCGAAGAAATTTTAACAAGTGAATTCGAAGAAATTTTCAACGAGTCTAAGAGATTTTACCAAAGTGTCCCCTTTCCCACTGTGCATCGCGTTTATAATAGAGCTACGTTTCCCCTTCCCAAAATGTTCCTAACACCAAATTTCTCCCTTCCCTCATGGCGAAGCTTCCCATTGGCCGAGGGTGGCTGCGTCGCAGAAATCTGATTAACCAATCTCGTGTCGATTTTTCTGTATTTTTCCGTCAATGTTCTCTGTCTGTCGCTGGTTTCGCTCTCTCGCTCGCTTCCCTTTGACAGTTGTTCCAGAAGCTGATCGCAGCTGTCCTGAACACGTGCGCGCGTAAAGGCGCATTTCACGGGTTCCCGACGGCCGGCAGGGGCTAATCGACACCCTACTGTGTTTAGAGAGAAACAGCTCCCGCGAGGCTTCTGGCGCCCGGACGCGTGCCAGAACGCGTGCCAGAACGAATGTGGGGGGTTAGCATTGTTCGGAAGAGGCCGAGAAAGGTTTCACTCACGACGTGTCGTAAATGTGTCTTCCTCGCCTAATTGACACCCGGCCCAACTCCATCGGGCTTGCATTCCTCGGTCGCGCGGCTGAAGGAAGGACGCGAGGGTGGCGCTTTGTTCGGCCGGTCTCCGGCGAGGGGGCAGCAAGTATTTTTATGAGGGGGTAATAAACCAGCTGCCTCTGGGAAGAAGACCCGTGCGCGGTCGGGGGGTGGGCCTCCCTGTCTAGCGGAGGGAACCGTCGCGGTGGAGGCCGCGTCCCTTTGACCCACTTACTTCTCGACGCGAACTATTTCCAGATGCAGAAATTCATTTGTTATTGGCGACGCCATAATAAAATTATATTTAATTAATCGGTGACGCCACAATATATATATATATTGTGCATGTGCGTGTGTGCAGGGAGGAGACGTCGAAACCTCGACACTTCGATTTATTGTCACCTACCTTACTGCCCTCTGCGCCAGTTTCACCAACAAGGATCACATTCGTAGCTGATCCGAGTTCCGTGATCCTGATCCGTGGAGTCAACGCCGACTTCACCCCTGTGCGTTTCACAAACCTTTTGAGACTGAAGTTGATCCAGATCCCATGATTCCCGAGCAGTCGTGAGAATTCAATAATTGCTTCTTTTGCGAATTACTCGTGGTCTCCTTGTGTCTCCCCACAATAAATCTTCAATGACTTCATACTCGAAAACAAACTCAATTTTTACGACAAAAACTAACCTAACAAGAACGAAAAATTCAAAGTATTACTACACTAAAAAAAGTATTCAATAAAACTATCCCACTCTAATTGCAATACAGATATCACAAAAATCAGATAGAAATGCGGAAAAATAGTGGCTCCAATAAACTACAACTAACAAAATGCTATTTTACAAATGATACTTATAATCTACACTAATTTGAAGCCAAAATATATTAAAATTTTACTTCCCAATACCGAGAATTCTAATCTACAATTGTGTTAACCCCACTTTTATTTACAATACTATCTTAAAAAATTTCGTCCAAGAAATATTACGCGCAATCCTACTTGTTAGCGAATACTTCCATACTGAATGTAAGTCCAACTACAGGTATTTACTTAAAAGATACGGAAAAATGAAATAGCGAGACGACCAATCCGAGAACTAACTTCTGATCTGGCCGTGATCCGCCGGTCAGCGACAGATCAATTTGCGAGTCAAATTTGAACTGAGTCAGACACTTTGATTCTTTTACGTGCGTGGCGAAACGTACAATGTGATCAGCTGAAGTTGACGCGGATCAAATCAGGATCATCTTCTTGACTCCGACTGGTGAAACCGGCCCTCTGAGGTTTGGACGAATGACTCAAGCATGAGATTAGATTGGCTCCATGAGTGGAATCCGTATTAACAATGGACATCACTAGTGTTATTACAGCTGAAATTCTGTTCCGGTTCAGTCGAGTGATTTGCTCTAAAACCGAACTGGGCATCCGGTATGGCGTTTGTGGGGTATAAGAATTAATTTAACCGTTCTAAAATCAGTCTATCAAACACTTTAGCTAATGAAGGTAATAGGCTAATTGGCCTGTAGTTGTCTAGAAGAAGTGGACATTTATTTGGTTTGTTTATGGGAATGATTACTGCGTTTTTCCAACTGCTTGGGTAGTAACCTAGTCTCAAAGCTGCATTTAATATTTTTTATGCAATTGTGGAGTTTGGTAATTCTTTTAATATTTGACTAGTTATTAGGTCATGCCCAGCCGCTTGCATGTTTTTGAGTCTGTTTACAGTGCATTTAAGTTCGGCGAACGATATGAATTATGTTCTTACATCCGCGGAGTACATAGGTTGCTTCACACTGTTTAAAATTTCCTCATTAAACACATAGGTTACTTAGTACATAGGATTGGGTTTAAAAGTGTTAGAAAGGTGAACAGCAAACGCCTCCGCTTTTTCATCTTTATAGAGGATGCTAGTGCCCGATTTTAATGGTGGTATTCTAGATTGTTATCTGGTAACCTTTTTGTTAGTTGTCCATAAAGAAGGTGAGCCGGGGCTAATTTGCGCTAAAAATTTCTTAAATGAACTATATCTGTGTTCGTGGGTTCGAAATTTTACTTCTTTGCATAGGCAGTTTCATTTCCTTTTTAAGTGTGGCCTTCTATTCAATTGCCAGAGTCTTCTAATTCTGTGTTTGTCTTTTATCAAGTCCACCATGTGTTTCGGTAGCCAATAAGATGAATGTTTGTTACATTGCACTGGTTGACATGATTTTTAACCGCGAGGCATATTGCTTCTATTAGATTATTAACTCGTAGATCAATATCTGTTCCGTTTTTCATACGTTTCGGGAACGGAAATTGCGTGACTATTTTTAGTCTAAAGAGATCCCAGTTTATTTTACCATTTATTAGTTTTCTTATGTTGTTTACTTGGGCGGTACTCTGAAATTATATTATTATGGGGTTATGATCCGAATCGAGATCAGGTATTACCGAGTGAAAAAGGGACAATTTATATTTGTGGTTAGACATATGTCAAGAATGTCCGGGGCACCTTTATTATTAAATGGATATCGTGTGGTACACGGGGGACATGGATTAATATATTATGATTCTGGGCGAACTTTAAAAGTTTACAACCTGCTTCAGTTGTAATTCTGCAGTTCAATGCTTTATTTTTACTATTAAAGTCAGCTATGACAATGATTTTCTTCTTATTATTATTACACGCACTGTTATTATTGGAGTTATTTTATCCAAGTTTTTTTCTGGGAATTTCTTATTAGGTGGTTTCTATGCGGTTATTAATTATTATTATTATTATTATTATTATTATTATTATTATTATTATTATTATTATTATTATTATTATTATTATTATCATTATTATTATTATTATTATTTCGGAATCGGCTGGTTTTAAATTTATTGCTGCCGTCTCAAGGCAGTCTGAAGTGGGACATTTAATTTGAGAGTGACTAAGCTCTTTGCGGATTATTATCGCGACCCCACCCTCAGCTTTAAAAGACCTATCATTTCTCTATATATTAAAACCGGGTATCTTGAATTTATCAGTTTGATGGAAATGCGTTTCCGTAATGCAAGCTATTTGTGTTTCGTGGAAAAACATGACTTTCCTAAATATAGTCTCTTCTTTGCTTAAACTATTTGCGTTCCAGTTTAATAATTCTAAATCAGAGAGCTACGCTTCATTTTCGTAACGCAACCTGAATCATATTTTGGATTTGTGGTAATAGAAAATTCATAATCTGAGTAATCACAGTACTTGTGATTGATTCGATTAATCTATTCATATGCATGCCTTGATTCATGAATGGCGTCGTATTTCTAATGTTCGCTTGGGAATTATTTAAAGGTCTTGTCCAAGGGCCTGGTCTTTCGGGTAGGGGTGGGAATTGGACATTGTTAAAGACTGAAGGTTGGCTGCATCTAGCTTGCCTGCTTTCATAATTTATCCCTTGATCTACACCTTGCGAACTATTCAGTACCTTGGCCTGGCCTGCGTTATATCTCGATCCAGTTGCAGATTTATTACGTTTCTTGTTTAATTATGCCACGATAATTCGCCGTGTGATATTGCTTGCAATTATTACAGGAGGTTTTTACCCCCGATTTAGGGAGTGTACATTCAGAATAGTGGTGGCCATTGAGGCATTTAACGCATCTAGGGTTGTTAAAACAGTTAGCTTGCGTATGCTCAAAGCGTTGGCACTTTTTGCATTAGATAGGGAGTTTTGTTTTTGTTCGTACAAAAACTCTAACTATACAGCAGTCTAACTTATTTAGTTTTAGAATGGCTCTACCAGCCACATTGTTCTCTACATCTACAGCAACTATCTGTAGGGGTTTTCTGTTTTTGTCATAGTATTACTACTTTTAATACAGGGAATATATAATTAAGTTCTTTTTTAATATCATTGACATCTAGACACTTCGGGACATCTTTTATTATAATTTCAAATGGCCTTACAGATGGGTCTTTAAAGGAGTAGAACTCTATCTCGTTATTTTCGCAAACTTTTCTACATTTTCTTAAGTCTTCAATGTTACTAAATTGCAGTTTAAATTTATTGTTACTAATTTGACTTCAAAATTTTCAATTTCATTTTTCACAATACCCTCTTTAAGCAGTGTTAATTTACCAATTCTTCTCCTCCCTTTATTGTACTTTTGAATGATAATTGGGGGGATTTTAACTGCTTTCAATTCACTATCATCATTTTCCTCTACGTCATTTAAAGATTCAAATTTGTTTCCTACAGGTACGTTATAAAGCATTTGATTTACCTCTGTATGCGAACGTTTTTGTCTTTTATCACTTAACATTTCACTAGAATCACTGTTTCTCTTTAAAATACATCTACCTTTTTTGGTTGAGGTGTTGGAAGTACGTTGAATTGCGCCCTGTCCAAGCTGCTCCAACTTATTAGTGGCGTTTAGTGACTCCCCGTCAACGTTTTGCTGTTTTGAAGGAGGTAGCAGATCCTCGGCAGTGCCACGATGTATTTGCGGCGGTTGAACAGTTTCTGGTTGTGTTAAACGTTGCTGTTGAGTTTGCACCATGTTTTGCATTATACCGTGCTGTGGCAAGTTAACAGTCAGTTGTGACTGGAATGGAATGTACCCAGCCTGATATAGCGACAACAATTGACCATTTTGTTATGCGAACATGGTGTTATTTTCCATTGAACTCGTATGAGAAGTTTCTCCAAAGGTTGCGACTTCACCGTTTGTTGCGACCATTGCCGTTTTCACACATTACACTGACCTAGTGTTAATAGCTTGTTACATACAATTTTACAAAATAAATAAATAAATAAATAAATAAAAGAACAAGTAAAACATACACCTGGTTTCACTAGTAGAAAACTTCCACGATTACTGTCAGCGCGTCGATAACACAGTAACCCCACTGGTAGTAGCAGAAAGCTTATCGCGAGGAGCGACTCTCGCAGGGGGCTTACCCCGACGGCAGCCGAGTTCGAACTGACGACAATATTCTAGATTATAAGTCAGTGGAATAAACTCATTTGTTTTGTTGAGAGAGATTATCGATTTTCTCTCGTAAGACTCGCGGTACTATCGACTTGCATCTGTGCTTCGCATGGCAAAAGGAGATAAGAAGCTCTGCAGCCTTGACACTTGGTAAGAAAGGAAAAATCGCGGCTAAGCAAATTGAACTACTCCGTATTCATTATTCGACATTGCTCACCATAGCCAAGCCATACGAGAGAGAGAGTTATCGCATTAGTAGAAGAGGGACTCTCTGATTCAGAGGCGGCGAGTCGGTCTGGCGTCGTGGCAAGAGCAGCGCAGTGCTGGCTTAAATGTTATCGAGGGGCGGGAGAATTCGGGAGGAAACTAGCTTCGGGACTTTGTCGTATTCAGATGCTTCACGAGATGAAGTTTTGATACCAGCAGTGGTGGAAAACCTTTTTCAAACTTCTTTACAACTGCGAAGAACCTCCGGATTTCCTGGATGTTCTAGAACCATGCGCAACTGACTTTCTGAGGCTGGTCTGCGATCTAGAAGCGCAGCACGAAAATCGAAGCTGACAGAAGAACACCAGCTTTATCATCTGGCCATTGCGGAAAAAAATTACATTGAGACTGGGCTGCTGTCATTTTAGTATATTCTCCTCTGCAAATGATTTACCCGTTTTCAGGCCCCAAGGAAGCCGCTATGATTTTCGGTACGTAGAGCAAGTACTCAGATCAGGTCGTTTCTCAGTAGACGTTTGGGGCTGGATGTCATCTCGTGGGATTGGAATGATCCATAAAATCGAAGGCCACTTAAATGCCGCTCTGTACAATCACATACTCTGAGATATCATGATTCCATCAGTAAGGCAATTGCATTCTCGCTTCAGCTACGGGCCAGTGCAGTCGCTCCGCGAACCGCAGCTAGAATCGTTAAGTGTGAAAATGTTCAACAACACTCCGAACGTTAGGAACTTTGTGTTCGAAATAGTGTTCAGTGGTCATAAATATTCACTACTGGTGCTTTAATAGTTGAATGAACAACAATGATTTATCCAGCACAGGGCGAATGGTCAGTGAAGTCCTAAATTCGTTATATCATTCGGAAGAGTCATCTAATGTGGTTCCCGACGAAGGCAACATGAATCTCACGGAGAGCATGGAATTCACCGAAATACCGCGTCAACTTCGACACATTGCAAGCAACAACATCCAATTCGGATCCCGAGAAACGAATGCATTCACAACAGACAGATGCTTCAGCCCAACCACATCATAACAAGGTAATGTTGCAAGGAAAGCGAGCCAGATAACGACAGTGATAACAGAGACCGTAAACGTGTAACCACAGAGAGTCAGCCTCCGGCAGGGTCGAACCTACAAAGTCAATACAATGTAGAAATCAAAAACAGATTTAGTTCGCTAAATGAAGAGATCGCAGATAATCTAAGTGAAGAAAATAAAATCCCACCAATTTTTGTAACTAATTTTGGAAATGAAGTTTCTCTCGCGAATGAATCAAAATTTAACGTCTCATCCAACTCAAAAATCAAAAGCTTTGAATTCAATTCCAATCAGTGACCGACTTCCGAAAAGCAGTTAAACATTTCCTGGCCATCAAAAAACAATTTCATACGTATTCGGATAAAATAAGTAACAATACTCAATAATGATCGAGAATATTCATCCTTCAATCTCCGAAAATGAAATATTAGTCCAAATCAATAACAAAATCAATTCTGCTACAAAAGTTACTCGACTATATAAAAACCATTCCCCCATCCCCGTTGGGGCAATAGACTTTGATGGAACTCACAAAATCGAGGATGTGTTATAAATAAAACAAATAGTCAATAACATTGTGAAACCAGAAAGAAGAAAGAAAACCAAGGGCCCCCTACAATACCACCGGTGTTTAGACTTTTGACACAGTAAAAATAATTGCAATCATATAATTTCATGTGTGTTTTGTGCAGGTGATCACCTATCAGCAAACTGTGAACAAAAGAACTCCAGTCGCACATGTAAACATCTTCTCGGGAAGCATAGGGCTGGCCTCAGATCAGTAGAATGTCCATATTATCGAAATATTTTAGAAAGTAAAAGAAATAATCCAAATGACACACTTAGGAACAATCCTAATCCCCCGCCGTTCAATACAACAAACTTTCCAATACTACCTCCAACCAACATTTCACACATGCAACAAATATCACCCACCAACAAAACGCAACAAATCACCAACAACATAACAACCAATAGACACTACAACATTGCTTTTCTAAATTACATTTACAACTCTTTATTGAGAACGGGATATTTTCGTCAAACATGGAAACATTCACTCAATCACCTAATAGCAAAACCAAACAAGAATCACTCAAAAACAGAGAATTACTGATCAGCCTGCTACCTATAATGTCAAAAATCTTAGAGACATTAATACTCATCAGATTGAACATACATATCAAGAAAACAAACTGTATACCACAGCACCACTTTGGCTTCAAGTCACAATATTTTACCACCCACCAACTACTAAGGCTTACGGAACACCATGACACTGCATTCCAAAAGGAGCAACATTCATTTCGCTAGCATTCGATAGAATATGGCATCCAGCTCTCTATTTTAAATTAATTTCAATAGATACACCCAAATATCTAGTATTTGTTATCATTAGCTATATAACAAATAGAATATTTTCAGTTTCAGTCGAAGGCCACTGCTCCAATCTAAGGAAAATTTCTGCTGGGGTTCCCCACTTTCCAAGGTTCACCACTTTTCCCCACGTTGTTCAATTTATACACAGCAGATATTTCTCCTTCAGCACATATAAACACCGCTCAATTTGCCGATGACACTACACTGTATATCTCAGGGAAATCTTTAACAACTCTTCAAACACAGCTTCAGAACCATGTAAATTTACTAGCAAATTGGGCTTATGTCTGGGAAATAATGTTGAACCCAACAAAATCTGTAGCAAAATTATCAACATTAAAACCATCCACACACCCTCTTCCATTCTTCATAAATCTTCTTCTTCTTATCTTCAAGTATTTAGGCATAATGCCTGTTACGCCGCTTAATTTTGGTCCCTCCAGCGCCTTGTTCCTTTTCTTGGACGTCCTACATTCCTTTTTCCTCTCGGCTGATAATTTGCCACTTGTTTAGGAATTCTGTCGTTGTTCATTCGCAACATGTGATCTTGCCATGAGAGTCTGTAGTTGGTGACTTTCTCTATAAGACTTTCTACATTTAGCTCTTTTCGGATTTGTGTGTTTCTTTGTCTGTCCAAAAGGCTATATCCCGCTACCGCACTAAGAAATCTCATTTCCGCTGCCTGCAGTCTTGATATATCTTTTTTTGTCATTGTCCACACTTCACTTCCGTATAAGCAGGTTGGTATTGACATAACTTTGTAAAATTTAATGAGAGAGTCTCTTCTCACTTTTGAACTAAGTGTTTTACTCAGTTTGATATTTCCATTCATTTGATTGAATCGTTCTATTTTATTATTTATGTCGATTTCGCCATAGAATGATATGTCTGCTTCCAAGAATGTGAAGTGTTGTATCTGCTCTACAGTTTTGTTATTTACTACAATTTTTGAGCGTATCGGGTATCGACCTTGGAATGCCATCACTTTCGTTTTGGTGTCTGATATTTCAAGATTATATTCTGCCATTAACCGCTGCAGTTCATACGTTGCTTTTTGTAATATATCTTCTCCTTCTGCTATTATTGCTTGGTCATCTGCGAAAAGTATTGTCCATAATTTTGATGTACTTAGGTCTAGGCTATAAACTTTTAATCTGCTCTTCCACTCACGAAGAGCTTCGTCTATGTAGATATCAAACAGTAGCGGTGAAAGACTACATCCTTGTCGTAGGCCTTGGTCCACTTCCGCTTTTCGATCTGGTTTCCAAGTAATACACATTTCAGATTTATTATACATATTTTCAATTACAAGGATAAGATGTTCGGGGATTCCTTTCTTTCTTAATATTTCAAAGAAGGTATGCCTGGCTACAGTGTCAAAAGTTTTCTTGTAATCTACAAACAAGATGTGGGTTTCCTTGTTATATTCTCTGTGTTTCTCTAAAATTTGTTTTAAGATGAAGATATTGTCTGTGCAGGACCTTCCTTGACGAAAGCCACTTTGTTCTTCCATCAACATTGTTTCTGCAATTTTTCTTAGTCTAGTGGTCACAATTTTTGAATACATCTTATAAGCAACGTTTAGAAGACTTATACCTCTGTAGTTGTCACATATTGATCGGTCTCCTTTTTTAAAAATAGGTAGCACTACGGCGAGTTTCCATTCGGTTGGTATTTTTCTTCTATTCCAGCATAGGTTCAAGAAGTGGAGAAGCCTTATTTTAAATTCTTCAGTCGGGTATCGAAGTTTAAGCCTAAGTATTTTACTGTTTTATTAGTTGATGTCCAATTGATGTCGTTATTTATTTCTTCATAAATAATGACATCAATTGAAAGCAGCATATACAGGTAAAAACTCAGCAAGCCAAAACTAAACTAATTCAACTACGACCCTTACTGAATCAACAGTCAACTCTCCCAATCCAGTGCTCTATTACTCTACAAAACAATAATCCGGCCGACATTACTCTATGCTCATCCCATCTGGACCAATGCTGCTAATTCCAACCTAAACAAAATACAAGTAATATAAAATAAATTTTAAAGATATGCACCAAAAATTTTAAAGATAAAGCACCATGGTTCATCAGTAACAATCAATTACACAATTATTTAAATATAAACACAATAAAAAATCAAATAGCCTAGCTCGCACACAATTTTTACAATAACCTTCCCCTAATTCAAGCACCATCCTTCTATAAACTTGGCCAAACCCCCAATTATCAAACGAGAATTAACAACAGATATCCCCTCCATTCATTTCATAAAATGTTCGAAAACTTGAAATAATACTAGTCTGAGGTGCTTCCTGCGTCCTCTCCCAGTATATATTTTTATATAATTATAATGCATAATTTTAAATTAGTGTAGTTTGTATAAGATTGATTAAGACCATCAAACGTTTGCACAGTTAATATGTAAACTGAACAATGTAATTCCTACCAATAATAAAATTACAATAAAAAAGGCAATTGCATCCTGAGGGTATAATTCAATTCCAACAGCACCAGTCTCGTATTCATAAGTCGACTTCGGATCATTCGTAGTTTGCAGAGAAACTAGATATTTAGGTTGCGGTCTGGCCACCATGCGCACCAGACTTGAACCCTGTTGAATCCACATTGAATGAGAATGGTTTAAGGAGTTTTGGATCCTTTATTAACGTATTCCTTATATTTTCTAGAATGAGATATTTATGAATAAACAATTAATGTGAAAAATCTGGACCAAAATTTAAAAAAACATATGATTTTGAGTATAAAGAACAAATATTCTTCGAAAGATAAAGAGACGTTTTCCGGGTTATTTTGCTTTAAAATCAAAAGAAGCTATTTATTTACACTATAGAGAGAGTACTATAGTGATAGATGAGATAGTACGAGAGGGATAGAGAGAGTAATATAATACAGTTCATTTGACGAATACAGTTAAATCCACGGATAAGTAAAAAGAAAGTGAGCAAGTACCGAATTCAATCCTACTGCCCAGAATTCTGCAGGAAACGATTCTACCACTGAGCCAAAGGGAGACTATTGCATTTCGATTACTTGCATAAATATTATTGTGCCAAATTTCGGACATTCTAAATGTCTCCACAAATTTAGACAATTACAAATAATGGTGATACATGGCATGTCTTCTATCAAACGGAATTAAAACACGAATTACTGAAATACATATATATTGCTTGCATCCAAGGAGTTCCACCAACTATGGGTCACTCCCATCACTTCTAAACGGTTCCCAATATCGACTTCCAGTTTTCGCTCAAGAATGCTGAATCATATTTATTTATTTATTCGTTCGATTTGCCAGAAGCTTACACGAATCATACACAGTCACTTCATGCAAGAAATAAAACATAACAATAAAATAATATAGTAATATAGTACTACAAACACACTTTTAGGTCTCTCAGCCATTCGGCTCCCGCGTCGCTTAAGTTATGAAGTGATTCAAGATTACCATTTTCAAATCCATAAATCGGGCACTGAATAATGTGGTCCATGGTCTGGGGTAGTCCACACTCACACTCACCGTCCTCACTATATCCCCATTTCCTTAGCTGCTCTTTGCATCTTCCAAATCCAGTCCGGAGTCGATTTAACGTTGTCCACTGGCGCCTCTTCAGGTTGAAACCTGGAACCCGCTTAGTGGGGTCATCTATGAGGGTCCAATTCCTAACCTTCGTCTCCTTCCATATTCTTTTCCATTCTCCAGAGGAGTCGTACAGGTCTCTTGGGTTCATGCAAAAGGGTCGCCTCGATTTGAGACGATTGTTTCCATACACATACTCATGTATTGGGAGTTTGGGATTGGCTTCTATTTTCGATCTTTCTTTAGATGCGGCTTGTTCTCTGCGGATATATGGTGGCTGTATATTAGTTAACACAGGAAGCCAGTGGACGGGGGCTGCTTTCAGCGTTCCGCTAATCAGCCTCATGGCCTCGTTTAGCTGGACGTCCACTTTTTTGGCATGTACGCTGTTCTTCCATACTGGGGCACAATACTCCGCAACGGAATAGACCAGCGCCAGCGCGGATGTACGGAGAGTAGCAGCAGAACTTCCCCACGAGGTACCTGCCAGTTTCGAAATAAGGTTGTTTCGGGTCTTCATTTTTTGACTTGTCGCCACCAGGTGCTCTCTGTAGGTAAGACTTCGATCGAGTTTAACTCCTAGATATTTTGGTGCTCTTTCATGTTTTATGTTCCGGCCGCAGAACTTCAATTTCATCTCTCTCTTAGCCTCTTGCTGAATCATAAGGCAAGTGATATGGTGTAGAGATATTGTTTGAAGTATGTTTAGTTTAAAAAAAAATAATCATCTTTTATTTTTTAAATGGACCTTCGCCAAAGGAGACAGTTTAAGGGGTTGCTACAGGAAATCTCATGAATTGAATTTAAAATCCCATGACGGAAAGTATAATTTTATACTCAAAATACTATCGAAACATTAACATATGTTACATCATTGCATTCATCTATTTATGATAGTTCTATAGCTAGTGAGATAAATACATGCTTCGAATTAAAAAATTAAAAGCGATAAAATTTCTAAGAAAACTGAAATTATTTTGGAAACTAAAAGTATTTCGAACAATACCTCTTACTTGTTCCATGATTCCACATTGTTGAGCGAAAACTACATTTCGATATCGGGAAACGTTCAGAAGTCATGGGGGTGGTTCATAGTTGGTGAGTCTCCTGTATATACACGAATCCATTGAACAAATAACAAATAAAAAGTATAATGCAGTTTTGTGTATCCCCCGACGAAAAACAGAGGTGTCTCTTAGTTTAAATTCTGAATATACTTTTGCCACACAACGATTGAACTTATCCTGATGAATGTGTAACTGCTCAACTTGGAAATGAATTCGAGTTGCTAGAATCATTCCTTGGTAAACGATTCCCTTCCCGAGGCATCTTCTCTTATGTTGTCTTCTCTTATGGTGATTTTTTATTTTAAGAGCGCATTTTCATGGTAGGTTTTGGCGCTCTATGGGATAAAAATCATTTAATTTGTGTAAAAGTAAAACTAATAGCGCAATATATTACAATTCCTTTTCCTCTCGATTTACCTACTCACGAGCTCACACGGACGGTGTTTGGAACATTTTTGATCACCGGCAAAATCTATCGACTGTGTTTAGCCAGCGAGAGTGGCCAGATACTTCATAGGGGTTATACACTCACCAGATTGTGTTTGCTTTTTTTTTTTTTTTTTTTTTTCAATTTTCATGTGTGTGTGTGGAGTGTGATTTCGGCCAATACAGTGCAGGAGCGACTTGCAAGAACAGTCTTAACACTGCTTCGCGCCTTTTTAACACTGCCAGCATCTTATATTTTACTGATATTTCTACTTTAATTTCCTCAAATGTATTTATTATTATTATTATTATTATTATTATTATTATTATTATTATTATTATTATTCGGTGTTCATTTATCTAAGAAGTTGTTCTTTGCATTATTGCAGATATCAAATCATTCAGGAGGCTATCTGATTGATGTTGCTTGACGATGTTATCTATGATACCTGCCACCGAATTGTGTGCGGAAAACATATTCAGATTGTTTCCTTTCGCAGCACTGATAAGAATAACAGACGGGTGCTGGCAATGCAATAGCGTTATCTCCGAATGCATCATGTGCCAATGCTACCGAAATAAATGGAAAATTGTTCTAACTCTGCGAGAATCGGAAAAATGGCGGGATATACTTTCAAAACGCGACTTTTCCACCTATAGTGAAAAATGAGACATTGGTTTTGTAACGGGTCCATTGCAGTTATGCGTCGTTCTAAAAAATAATTTATAACAATATATTTCCATAATCTTCATTTCATTGCAAAGTACGATCTTTCCAATTCAGCAATCAGAGATCATTACGTCACAATGTTTTGGTGACGTATTATATCAAAATGGAAATGTATCATTCTATAGAAATCTAACGCCTAAGCATTGACCAAGCTGATACTGAAAATGATTAGTATTGTGAAAGTCAGCACTTAGGGGTTGCTGATCTTGATATTTGTTGAAAAATACCTCAGGAAATATTGAAATCAAAAGGAAATAATTAATACTCTAATAAAAATATTTAATGGAAACAAGTTTGTTTTCATAAAAAATACGTTTACAACAAAAATTCAAACAAACATAATTTAATTAAATTTCAAAAACAGACTTTCCAAATGTTTACCTCAACTTTCTTCATAATGACTAGATATTCTTGAATTATCTTATACTATTGTTTTTATTTTCACTAGGCAAGAGCATTAATCCGAGACATTTAGCAGCAGAATGTTTTAAACAGATTATATGACATTTCCTTGTTTTTCTCAAAGCAGACTAGAATGGAAAAGTTTAATTTCGAAACAAGACCCTTAGATTAAGTGTAGTCTGCCAACATTTAATTTGTACATATCTTGATTGCTCTCGTGAGTTAGACACTTTCTTAAAGTTTTTAAACAAAAAAATATTTTGTAACGTTTTGGTGCTATTAGTCCTGCTCATGACGGCTGAAATCTTTTAGAAATCTCCAAAACGCCACGGGCGGTCCAAACACCAATGGGCTAGCTGAATCTATATAAATAATGCACGAGCAGTGCAGGTTAGCATCTGTTAGTGTTGTCTCCTCTTTACATCAAGCATATTTTTAATTTCAAATACAAGCGATTTTCTAATTCCTTCAGAATTGAAATATTCGCTTTCTTCGCGAAAGCAAGTTTTGACTGCTTTATGCATAACATCGTCAACACAAATGTAGGATGTTGTAATTTAGTGGGTTTTATGGCATTGTAGAACGGATAAAAAATATCTATGTAGACTGGCACCTGCTTCACGAGTTCCATCTAAACACACAACACTTTGACACTGAGCCATTCATTCACTTCTATAATACTCCTCTTCTAAGATTCACAGTTTATATTAACGAAACTTGAAAGCAACATTACGCTTACAAAAATTAATGTTAATTCAGTTTCATGGGCAGGAATCACGGAAATTTGTTTCTTTTGTACAACTATTTAGTTTGCAATCGCTGTTTAAGTATTTTACACGCTTTCCAATAAAATAAATTTAATCTTCATAGTTCCATCTAGAGAACGCAGTTTCTAAAATAATCGTTAGTTTCCGTTGTCGGCAAGCAGGGATGTCTATCGTCCTCAACCTCTGGGGACAAGGCATTATCGACGCCAAACTTAATGTTTCCACGAGTGTGCATTAAATCGCATTCGTGGTATGGCTACTTTTCGTTCTACTTTTGTATTCTCTACAAAGTCTGAGCTGACCTTTTCAAAGCCTTCACACATAAATAATAATTTAAATCAACATACCTGAAGGTCGGAAGAAGTCGTTCTCTATATAGACAGTTGGGTAGTACTCGGTCTACGTTTGGTTTAGGTATTAGTGGGAGGGACGGACGGACGGACGTTTTCAAAAAACTATTTTTCGTTATCAGGGGACCACAAAACGTATATTTGTGTAGAAATCTCGAAATTCGAATTTCAGCTGCATTAAATATCTCTCTTCTACACTATGTGTATTATTCCGTATAAACTTACGAGAAAGTAACTAGTGGTGCTACAGAATGGCACTGACTTGTTGCGTATTAACTTTCCATTTTTTTTGGCCCGGGCTAGGTATTTGGACTTGCTCCATCCTCTTGCCAACTGACATCCATCGCCACCCAAAGTTCAATCTTTTAAAAATTTTCTTAATTTTTCGTCTTCCTAATAGTAGAACGGAAATATTATTTTAAGAATATTAAAGAATAGTAAAAACTAGTCATAGTTAGCAATTTTCTTTGAAAAATGTGGAACCGTTTATAAGAAAATGGCATTTAAGCGCTACTAGTATGGCATTTTTTTTATATAATCTCAATTTTTTCCGTTTGTAAATAGTAGAACAGAAATATTATTAAATATTATTAAAGATGTGCAACACTCGTCCTGATTTGCAATTTCCATTGAAAAATGTGGAGTCGTTTCTAAGTAAATGGGGTTCAAGTGTTACTGTAAACGCGAAATTTGAAAATTCTTTTCACAGACGTTTTCTGAGTTTCCGAAAAACTTTATTTGAAGTCATTGGAATCACATTATCTCACAAATGCAAAACTGTTTACAAATTGTTGAAAATGTGCGTCTTGGCGTCTTGGCGTCTTGGCGTCTTAGCGTCTTAGCGTCTTGGCGTCTTGGCGACTTGGCGTCTTGGCGTCTTGGCGTCTTGGCGTCTTCAACATTTAGCTCTATCCGTACTAAAAGTTTAGAGAAAAAAATGTTGGAGCAGATTTTAAGAAAAACTTTTTTATTTTTTTTTAATTGCACATATTGCTCGCAATATTGCGCGAAAACTACTAAAAATTTTCAAAAAAGTGTACATGACTTTAATGAAAGAACTTACTATGGAGAAGAAACTTTATTTGAAAGAAAAATCTCTATCTTCAATTTTGAACTTGGAAAACGCCCGAAAATTTTCACATTTGCAATTTTCGAAAATTCAGAGTAAACTGTTAAAATCAGAGCTATGCACGAAAAAAAAACAACAAAAAAACAGTTGCAGTATACTAGATCCATAAAACTGTAATAAGTTCCTTTGTTACAGTATCATGGATCTGCTATACTGCAACTGTTCTCTTTTTCCGTGTGCCATCTTTATTAGCGTATCTTAATCTATTCTTACAAGAATATTAAAGAAAAAATTTGGAACCGTTTTTGAGAAAATTTTGAAAATGTCTTGGGGAGTTTCATGTAAAGTTCTCCTAAATTTAAAAAATAAAATAAAAATATCAAAGATTTGACGCGAGACAGATGGACAGGGGTTTTATTTAGGAAACATCCTATGTATGGTTTAGTCATTAGTGGTGTTCACAGACGGACGGTCAGATGGACAGACAGACGGACGTTTTGAAAAAAAACACTCTTTTGGTATCAAGGGACCCCAAAACTTGTACATTCGTTGAAATCTCGAAATCGATTTTCCACAGCATTACCTAACTTTGCCTTAACTACGTATAATACTCCGTATATACGGATGTATACAGTAATGAAAAAAACACGAGACTGAAACTGATTTCATAACGATGGGTTTCACAGAATAAGACAACAATTTAAATTCCGTATCAGATAATAAAATATTTGTAGCTTACAATATTCTTATTAATTTGTTTATTACTAGAGATCTGATTTGCGCAGAAAATGGGGAAGAAAAATATTTTTCAAAGTGTTACAACCAACTTCCTGAGAAGCTCTGATATCTTAAGTTGCTCTTAGATCATTAAACAGCAAATGTACAAACAATTCAATTTTCTTTGCACTTGTCTCAAGCTTATAATGTACAGAATATCGAAGAAATAATACAATTAATATCACGCGCGTACATTAATGCATAAAAGAAATGCATTTATTATGTGTATTAACTCACATAATAATCTTGTTGACGCAGAATTTACTCAATAACATTGAAATAATAATTGTAATTTTTAACTAAATGCATATTACTGTATCTCTGTATTAATATGTCACATTTTTGCATGCTAAAATAATGGTCTTTTGTACACACTTGTAGAATTTAGCAGTATTCTTTTAGGATAGTGAAATACCTTCGGGTATGACTTCAGGCGCTTTGCAGCGTAAGACTATGTATACGAATCACACGTAAGATATGGGTGTATTTACTATGAATTCGCAGAGAGATGGTTCAGAACATCAACTGATGTCACTGCAGTGCCTGAGACCGGGAGATTATAGGTTCGAGTTCGACGGTGGCAAGATTTTTTGACACTAGCAGCCGGCAGCTCTGATGGTAGTTCTCCATGAATTCTCCACTCAACACGAGGCGAATGCCGGAGCAGTACCTTAACGAACTGGCCACCGACCGTGAGCAATGTTTCCTTCTTCCTTGTCCTAGCGTCACCACTTACACACACGAAACTACCAGACATGCTGGGAGCCGGTCGGATGCTTTGAGCAGGGCTTGCTCACTCTATGCTCTGCGACATCTCTATGATCTGTGACAAAAATCTGATCACCTGCTCGGTACCAAGCCGCGGAACAAAGGTAGTGCCGGACGTGGCTGCGAGCGTACAGTGTTCCAAATTTGGATGTGGGGTAGGAAAGGTTCACTCGATAATGTTTTTAAAAATGGTAATATTTATTTAAATAATTATGATTCAAAAATATGAAAAATTAAAAAATAGAACGTGGATTATTTCATAACACAAAGCAATATCCGACTCTTTTTCTCGTATTTCCACTTCTATTCTTCTAACACGTAACATTTTTGGAGAAGACAGTTTTAATTCTAATACAATATTTCATACTATGTTATATTATTATACAACAATTTTAGTTTGTCCCAAAACCAATAACACAGGCACACAAAATAAAAATTTGTAAATAAGTACAATAAAAAACAACAACAAAGACTGGACACGTGTCTATATGTATGTCAACGCACTGAATCCGAATTGGAAGCTAGAATTGCGCCTCCACACTCCAGTTTTTTTATTGGCGAAAAATCACCGCACGTCAACATACATAGAGAAACATGTCTCAAGTCTTTGGGTCTGTCAATAATCCCCGAAAATAAACACAATGTCACGGTGGTTATTCGCGATTAAAAAACTGGGGGTGATGGCACACTTATTGCTTCTGATTCGGAATCAGTGCGTAGAAGTACATAGAGAAGCATGTATAAAGCCTTTGGGTCTGAAAACTTAATTATTTTGTGTGCCTGTGCAGTTAATATTAATAAATACTTACAAATAGATAAACGGAGGGGTCACGTGGGAGAATTTGGATTCCAGGTTTGATTATTTCTAAGTAGTTTACTTTGTGATAGTTGTGATTTCCAATTCCTTTTCAATAATCTTCTATCTACAAAATCCTTTTCTCGTTTTATGATTGCATGCTATCTGTAAATTCTCAGAAATTATCTTCATCTCGGGGAGTTTCTCTGAGTTGCATAGCTGCATAATGCCTGTTGATTGAACTCTTTAACATACTGAAGGTCTTTGGAATACATTAAAAATATAGCCATTGTTTCAGTATCTACAAAAGAAGACCTTTTTTGCCAATCCAAAAGAAAATTAACGGATGTAGATGGTCTCCCTCTCATGTTCCATGTAACATTCATGTTCCATGTTCGGTACACATGTTTTTTGTTACCGGCGTCTGCCGTCTGCCTCTCCCTCCCGCCCCTCTTTGCTTGCGCCGTTTCAGCGAGAAAGCGGACGCAGAGGGGAACGGAGCTCCGACGTCATTTCTCCGCCAGTTGGCTAACGCTGGCTTAGAGCTTGTCCTGGCTGAGGCGGTGCCCCGCTGGTGGGAGTTCCCAGGTTAGGGGAAAACCCGTAAGCCGACGGTATGTCTGCGCCGATTTTCGCCAGTCAAAGGGAGGAAAATTACCACCACTACCGCCACCGCCACCATTACCTCCACTGCCGCCGCCAAAACATGCACTACACATACGGGAATAATGTCCTTAGCCGTTGACGCACTCGGAATTATCAATCAATAAAAAATAAATTCGTGGCTTGGAAAACTTTTCACAGCTCCATGAATCTCATGAAAACTCATTTCGTACACTTTCAGAGAAACAGATGCTAGAGGTGGGGTCAAAATGTCCATCCATTCATTGTGACCTATGTCCAATCATGACATTTTATTTTCACCGAGAATACCGGCAAGAGAACATACGGTTATCTCTCGCTGATCTACGAATAAGCAGTTTGTTGAAGGACAGAATTTTGATCACACGGTATAGCCTCCGCCAATCAGAAACTAAGGAGAAGCCCCTAGAACATATAATGGAAGCCATTCTGAGGTCCGTTATGGTAGAAGGCGAGCAGTCCATCGTCGCACTGGGGAATTAGTACTCTGCCAGCAGAACATTACTTGGCGAATCGCATTTAACAGGCAATTAAAAGAAAGTTTAGCTTATTTTATTAAGAAGAAAATATTTCTTACGATATTAATTATTTAACTATGAAAAGCAAATTAGATGGGAAATGCATTCGGTGTGTAGGATGTGCCTGAAACAGGAATAAGTACTAATTACGAGTGTTTTATTCTCCTTTTATTACATCTTTTTCGTTTTTGGCTTTATGTTTTGAATTTAAACTTCAAACTTGAATTATTGTATGACAATTATGAAGTAAATTCGACCTAGGGATTTTGCAAAATTTAGTCAAAGCCTTAAAAATAATTAATCATAAACAACTGGAGTTAAAGGCGCAAGCACTCAACCACATCTGCGTGGCGCCTACATCACGCCCTCCCTCCCGCTAGTTTTCACTAGGCGACATCGACGTGGCAGAGAGGAAAGACCACACGTCGGAAAAATCCTTCACAACTTTCCTGACAGCAATAAGGTAGTAACGGCGCAGCACAGCCGAAAACTAAATGGCGAACTGGTCGGATAAGTGCGGCTCCCTTAGCGCAGGTGATTAGAGAAGAATCGAAACGGTAGCAAAGTACGCTTCTGGTGTGGTCACGGCGTCGTAAAGTTTCCTTTGTCTCTCGCGAACTACCGAAATAAACAGCCAGCAGATAGGCACGCCGTGCGTTGCGCCCCGTCGTTGGTGAAAAGTCGTATCTGTTGGGCCCGGCTTCAGCACTGCCGCTGCGAGCGAAAGGCGCCGTCAAGGTTGCACGGCGGCTCGCCACCGCCCCGTTACGCCAGCGAAGCGCAGTAGAAGCCGAGGTCGGGAGAGTCGAGAACATATTTCACTGTTATTTGTGAATTCGGAAATATATAATAAATTATAATAAATTATAAAGAAGCAAAATAAAGGAGCACTATGTAATCGTATGCTTACGTATATGAATAAAACGTAATGTAAAGTATTGAAAGAATTGTGTATCGCCTGAAAGTGATAACGAATGAGGAACTATCAAAAGTAGTTTGCAGAAAAAAGAAAATCTACTGTAGAATTAAGCGTTCAAGAAATTCTGTTTGTGCAGAACAGTTGCTTTGTTGTGGTTTTTGAATATGTGATGGAAACTATTTTTTGAGTTGTGTGTAGTTTTGTTTTATTTAGTTTTTTATTACATAGTTCTTTCATTTTTGCACTATCGTATTTTTATTTTGTGTGTGCGTTGTGACAGATATACAATTGTGGTTTAATTAAATAGAAGAACAAAACTGTTTACTTGTACTTATTGTGTACTTAGAGCAGGCAGCCTCAACAACCCACTCCTTAGTATTAACAAGTAAAATGAACCTAATAAATAAAAAGAAAGGTCATAACATTCATTGATGTATTTACAATCAATACACGTATTGGTGTATTTTTAATTAAATACATGTTAGCGCATCTCTGCATTAATATGACATATTGTTGCATACCAATTTAATGGCGTTTGATACACATTTGTAGGATTTCCTTACAATACTCTAATTGGCTGATCTGATGGTGCAGGAGTCCATCCATCCATTCGTGTGTCCGTTCTTCCGTTCCACTTGTCCGTCCGTCCATGCTTTCAAACATCCCAAAACCTCTCCCTCTCGACTAATTAGAGCTGAAATGGGCCTACGGAGTTTCTCTGACAGTCGGTTAGGGAAGGGATGCCGTCAGACTCCGACAATATGGTTCAGATAGGTATTTGGATATCGCGGATACTGGAAATTCTTGAGTCGGGCATTGCGAACAGGTGACAGTGAGCTAAAGCTAATAAAAACACGAAGACCAATTCTCTTAAACGCACTACTATTGTAGCAGAAAATATTTATTCATCAAATAATCCGCACTTTACCAATGACTACATGGAAATGGGTAAAATCATAATTCGTTGCGTATGCCTCCGCGCAGTTTATTTGCTCTTGGCTTCCTGCGAGCTGCTGCGTACGCGTTTTAGGAGCAAGTGTTGCGGCCGTTACGAGGCGCTCTTCAGAGATATTGTTTGAAGTATAGCTCTGGATTGATAATTCCGGGCGCGTCAAGTGTAATGTGCCGTGGCCGAACAGGCTCCTTTAAAGTTGCCGCCGGTCGACGGTACCGATACGGCTCAAGAGAGTGCGCTGCCCGACAGCGCGGCAGTACCGTCACGCCCGAGCAGACAGCGGCGCGCGAGAGCCCACCCTTATCAGCGGGCTGGCCAGCGATCCTTCGCCGCGAGCGAGCTATAAAAAGAGCCGCTCGGGCGGCGAGAGGCAGTTGGAAGCGAGCGTCTGCAAGTGATTAGCGAGTGCCATTGTAAATAGTTGATACGTCGAAGTGCTTACGAACTCTGGACTGCCCCTACGGATATTTGGTGATTTAGCGACGTATTTGGACTCTCTCCTGGAATTCTGTTAGAACTTGGCTATTGTAAATTGACTTGCTCTTTTGGACTGTGGAATAAAACACGTCGTGTGAAACCGTGTTTATCTTTGTTGTTTTTCTGGTCATAACATAATGCATGTTTAAAGTCCCACAATTGAAGTGCAGGAGATAAGGGTGGTCTTACTCCGCTGGCGAACGAGATATGGCGCCTACCTACTTCGACTTGCAGGGTTTTCCCCAACCAGGTATCACCCCCAACTTGGGACAAGTTCCAAGTTCCCGAGAGGAAGGAAAGAACGCGCGGAGTCTGTGGCTCGCTTGTTAGAGTAGTGTTCCGGCATTTGCCTTGTATTGAACTGCCGATCATAGCAGCCGGCCACTGGAATTCTCCTCTAGGCAGAGACTGAATTGGACCTAGCTGATAAATTAGTGTCGAAAATCCTACCACCGTCGGGACTAGAACCCTACGATCTCCCGTTCAGAAGCACTGCAGAGATATCAGTTGATGTTCTGAGCCACCTTTGTCCCAGTAGAGCTCTGAAGAAACACGCGACAAGATCGTAAAATGTCAGCCACAACCAGAGGTGCCAACTTGAGGAAAATATTGGTAAGTGGGAGTCATGTCCCCGATCTTTCATGGTTCCGGTTGGTTTTCAGGTTCAATTCAGTTGTTTTTATTGGTCTTTAGTTGCAAAAATAGATTTCTTGCCGTTATCGTCACAATTTTGTTATGTCTTTTTCCACTTCTAATATTATATCCAATATTACAGGGATGCCAGCTCCCAAAAATTACCATATAGTCAGTTTATGTACTTTCGGTACAGCTCTGGCAACGTAAATTAACCGCTCCATCTCTGACTCCGTTCAGCTTTTCCACGGCTTGGGTAGCCCTTCTCCTGAAGAAAAAGTTGCAGACAGACACACACAAACAACCGCAGATTATCTCAAAGGGCGAGAAGTGGCCTAGCAAAATTATGTCGTAGAAAATGACGGACTTTGCTAGTTCAGGTGTGGAAATATTTCCAAATACAAATATATAGAATGAAACACTTAAACTAGAAAGTAAATACACTGAAATATATATATATATATATATATATATATATATATATATATATATATATATATATATATATATATATTGTGACGTAACTTCATTGCGGTACTTTTCACTACATTTATTTTTTTTAAAAGGGACAGGTGTCTGGGTTCGTGAATAGGCCTCGTTAAGTTTGGCGAAAACATTGGAAAAACTCAATTATCATTTTCTTTGAACAAACAAACAATTTATTACTAAAATCACACAGTTAGTACATCAATTCCAGTCTTGTTACTTCCTGTTTTGGTACCAAAACTATGCCCATGATCTCAAATTACACAATACCTTGAATACTAAAAATAGTTCGTTTCTTCTCGGATGCTCCCCAGCGGCTGCGGCGATCGGCGGCCTTCGGCGCGACTCGGCGCCCGTCGGACGGTTGACTGCTTGGACACCCGTGGCCCCGGCTCTCCGCGGCGGTTATACGACACCTTTGCTTCAATCCCGACCGTTGCGAATGTATCTCAGATCGAGTATGCACTAACTCAATATCACTGTCCACCTACCCTTTGTTGTTTATCTCAGTGCTCCCTTGCGGCACAGCCTACCAGTTCTCCTTCGTTTTCCTTTCACAATCACGCATGCACGTGGCAACTATCCACTGCCGTTACCAGCCATGCGGTCTACAGTTCTTGCTTTGTCACTACAGTTACCGACGCCAATTCCGCTTCCTCAAGCTTGCACTATTTATCATCGGCCATTATCACACTTAACTCACTCCCTACTGGAGTCTCTTCCATTATTTAACTTCATTTTGTTCCCTTTTTCTACCGCGCGCGTCAACACCGCTCCGCTCTCCTTCGAGTTCTCTTACCTACTGCTGCCGTCGTCTCGCCCGGTCTCGCCGCCTTCTCGCGCCTGACCCGTTCCCTGATGACGTCAGTTACTCGCCGCCGTTGCCGCGCAATTCAAAATAGATGTATTTGAAAAAGTGCACCGCATTTCGATGTGTTTAAAGAAACGCTCCGCGTTTCAATATATATTCTAACTAACCCACCTACACCCAAACTTACCACCTTCAACAGCAGCACGCATGAACCGTAAGCGGGTTATCAAGATTTTGCTCGTGAAGCGAGCTTAAAAATCTAGAGAGCAGGATCTTCAGGGTGCGACAAAGGTTTGAACCCTTGACACAATAAAATCACACAAATTGCACACAAACGAGCGTATAATTTACCCATAAACTTTTAGTGGCATCAGTTCATGACAAAAACCAAGAATATAGAATCACACTTTTACAAAGAATGAACACAAATAGAAACCTTTACAACACACACTCATATGAATGAGCACATAATTTACTCCAAAATTGATACTCTGAAATAATTACCCTAATCTACACTGGGAATTACCTTGGAAAATTAATTATATCTAAATTTATGCTATTCTAATTACATTGCACATGAAACGAAAATTTCAATTTACAATCTCCTGCTTCAAAATATTACATGCAAAGAACAAAATGTGTGCAAGTGCACTACTCTCATTTACAATTTAACTGTGTCTGAAAATAGCAGAATAATAAATGTCCTAAGTAGAATGTTTTATGCAGGCAATAGCGCATCAAAATATCTCCTACTATAATAGTGCAATTTGTTCCCACCCGTGTCCTCAATTTCTTAACACTTTCCTATACTAGTTTTTCCCTGCCGACGTGAACGTGACCTATTTTCCGCGCCCTAACCGTTACCTCGTGGACTTCCCACTTTTGGCCTTGATGGTCGTGCGCTGGTCTCTGCGTCGACGTCGCTCGGTCCCAGCTTCTGCGTCGTAAGGAGACGGGATTCGCCTCTGTCGTGTACGTTGTCTTCTCGCGTCCTTTTCCGTTCTACCTCCCAGCTGTTCCGTCTTCTTCCTCGTGCGCCTGGGTCCGTCCGTTATCTTCCACCTCGTCTGCTACCGGCGCCTCTGACTACGCCCACGTTGCGAAAATGTCCCTTGCACTTCGCCGAATACTCGTGCAAGTTCCTCGCTCGTTGCTACTTCTACTTTGCTAAACCAGAACTTTTAATGCTTCTCTCACAACGGGTAACTTACTTCCCGTGTCGTTAATTGAAGGACTACTTTACTTAATCTGCACTATCTCGCGGACGACTGACTAGAACGTCTGTTCGACGCCGAATACTCCTACCTAGTAGTCGTTGCAGCGGCAAACAATATCTAAACTAATGTTTAACGAAATGCTACTGGCTCGGCGATCGGTGATCAAAATGCTGCTTACTCGACGAGTGGTGGCAAGAAAAGAGAGCTTCCGCTTGCGGGTTCGCGTATTTATCGTCCGACGCCTGGGGAAATTCTCCGTGGTGGGGCTGCTTCCCCTCTCTCAACCCTTCACAAGGAAAACGTTGCTCGCTAGTTCGCCTTCGTTTAGTACGGGCAACGGACACCAGGCCGCGCGTTTAAGAACCTCTGCTTTCCGCACCTGCTATCCTCGCTGCCTGTGGGTGTTCATACATACGAGACGGTGGTGTTATGGGGTTGCACAATCCCATAACGCCACAATATATAAGAATAAATACGTTTACCCAGTGTTAAAACTATTCTTTTTGAAGAAATTACGTTGATACAAGATAAAATAACACTAATTTTAGAGCATTTAGATTCTCGTTCACGTTTAAGTTGAAGGTAATAGTGAAATCGGTAGCTTTATAAGTATCTCCCGATGAGCTCAGTGACTACAAAAAATTCAAGAAAACAACTGTTGGATAAAAACATACTTAATACACATTTTTAATTATCAATAATACGCTATGTGCCATCATTCCGTTAAAATACATTTTGCAAAATAATTTGTTGATAATCGATTTCCTCGCTATACGATAAAGATTTCGGAATGCAGTTTGGACGAATGAATAGAATGTAGCGAAACACGGAATAAAATATTATGTTCACATTAATAGGACAACTGTGTTGGCGTTTTGATGATTTATTTATAACGGAGACAAATTAAAATATCCAAACGTCCACCAGCAACAATCGTCCAAACAAAAATCCATTAGCAACAATTTCCACCGATTTGCCGTAAGTCAGAAATCGTCAATACAATATAATGGGCGAAAAAAAAAACAGCAAAACAATTTGAACAGTATACGTGACTGCAAATAGGGAATGGATTGTCTGTAAAACGAATGAGGGTTGACATAAGATGCTAATTTTCTATAACAATTACGTACATCTGAAACTAAAGGCGATGGCGACGATCGGATTGCGAAATTTCGCAACTTGTTCAAAGGTAATTGTGAAGAGGGAATAAAAAGAATTGCAATTTTTTGAATTTATAAACAATTTCCAGTTTAACAATCATAAAGTGAGAAGAGTTCGCTAATGTGACAGAACCAAAATATTGCGAATTAACAATTTTGCAACAATTAACAATTTTATAAACAAATGCGAAATATACGCCATTTCTGCCGGGGACTGTCCCAAATTTGTCCCCGAGATGAACATTGCAAAACAACGATTATGACAAGAGATGCAAATTGATTGTTTAATATCTAGTTTTATTGTTACTATAAATATACACTTGGTCTTACGGTTACGATACGGTTACGATAAATATACACTTGGTCTTTGAATTTTATTGAAATGGTTTCCTAGGAGTTCTCTATCGGCTCGAAAAATACACTATTATAAATTTGACATTTGATAAAGTTTATGGATTGTGTAACAAAAATAATATTGAAATTAAAATGTGTTTGAGAAAGTAATTGGACTAACATTAGTGTTATTTTATCTCATATTATTTTTACATCTGAACAAAGGAACGTCCGCCATTTTCCACTTTATAATTTTGTCAGCCCCCCTTCCACCGTCAAGATTGGCTGCGGTGGTTTGTGCGGCCCCGACTGCGGCGTTTCACAATAAGGGCAGTCCAAGCCGTGCAAAGACTGAACAGCCGCTGACGGCCGCCATCAACTTTTGTTTTGAGAACCGTTCATGCTCAAGGGCTGGCAGTTCTGAGGCCACATGTGTGGCGCGGTAAGAGTGTGCACTCAAGGCGGGGCTCCTCTGGCATACCCACAGGACTGTACGAATGGTCGGGGAATACCTGAACAATACATTATTTTATAAATAAAGTTGTATATACGGTTTATGACTGTGTGCTTATTTCAACGACGCCATAAGTGTCAATGAAATTTTAGACAGGTCAGTGTAGATTAAGCTGAATATAAGCTTCCCATGATTACAAAAAATAGTAACGAGGATTTTAATTTTTTTTTCATATTTTGTATTTATATTTTGTTAACTCAGGAGATTATAACTATATTTCGGATAACTATATTTTTCGGATCAATAATCCTGAAAATATTGTCGTTAATTCGCATTGTAGTAATGGATGGCCAGTTCTTAAAAACCGCTCAACCTAGCTTGCATTTTGTAACCATTGCACAACAAGGAAGATTAGAAACATACTAGTTACTCAGAGACGGAAATGACTTCGATTATGATTAGATATGGAGGTATTTACAAAAATATTGGTGTGCGGAGTCTAAAACAAAAGTAGTTAACAAGCAATTATGTTTTATATGATCGTGTTGTATGCTGTATATTTCACACAGAGTCTCAGGAGGTCGATGAAACAAACAATTCTTTTAAAAGGGTCAAGTTTGTGAAACCCCGCGCTAGAACTCAACCAATGGACTTGTATTATTTTGGAGTCCCAATGAAATTCTTATGAAAAAAATTTCACTGTAATAATACATTGTTCATTCACACTTTTGGTGTTAAAATTATAACAAAATATAATAATTATGAATATCGCATGTAAATATTGATCTTGGATTATGGATCATGTAAATATATTTCTACGAAATGCTAATTGATATTATTAAAATAATTTGAAATAATGTTAGTGCGATAGAAAATGTTAACACTTCATTGAACTGGCTGGTTGAAAACATGCTGTCGAGATGAGCGTGTGGAGAGGTTCCCCCGGACGGCGTTCTTCAGGTCGCGGCCGCCGCGCCGGGTGCCTGGCTTGCGCCTACCTTGCCTCTTCATTGAAGTGTCGTTAAAGCAGATCGGGACGGCGTGTTTCAATAAAACGGGCGATCCGGCGACGCATCTGCGGAGGGGGCCCTCTCCCGCGAGCGGCGGGGTCCGCCGGTGGGGGGAGCGCTTTGTTCTCCGCGTCGAGCCTAATGAGTTAATAAGAGCGAGCCGGAAAAAGAGCGTGCTATTGTCTAAGTCTGAGAGAGATTCAACAGCCGTCCGCCCACTAGACGAAACAACCTGGAGACGAGCCAAGGCTGCGTGTAGTAATGAGGATTTGAGGAGGAACGCGGAGTCGGTGTAAGCGGCCAAGGCTTGGGCGCCCGGCCGCAGACACGGAAGCACCGCGACGCGCTGTCGACCCGACACGCGGCGTTCCCCTCCCGCCCCGCCCCCGCCGCTGCTCCCCCGCCTCCGGCGCGGCGCACCAGCGCAAGAGGAGCACGGCTCGTGTGCCTCCGCCTCCGCCGCCGCCGCCGCCGCCTCGCAGCATTTTCCTATTCCGACCGGATTCATTTGCCTAGTCCGATCGCCCGCACTATCCAATGCGACATTTGAGCGGTTAGGGCGTCCGTTTTAACGCGGGTTTCATGTACCGCATTGCACGCCGCGTTTGCCCACTACGATTCTCCGCCCTAAACGACGCTACTGTGCTTTCCAAAACCTAAAGATTCGTGTGTTCTAAATCGTGACGTCAATTGGAATTTCCAAACACTTCACTGCCAGTAAAAAAGCTAGAATGTTTCAGTAATCGATTACTTGTAAGCTCGCAACGAATTATTCTGTATTAGTATAGTATTAGCTTGATAGATAAATTACTATCTTATCAAGAAAGACTGACAAGAGTTTTATATTTTTCTAGAATCTCAAGCTCTGTATTTGGCAAAACTGCAACATTGTCAATAGAATGTTTGGAAACTTTTCAGAATTAACACGAAAGACTTGCACAAAGTTCAACTCTGTAAGTGACATCTAAATGGTCGAAACGACACGGAAAGAATGAAGCCAAATTCTCTGATAACTCGTTTATGTGGTGATTCTCAATAAAGGGTATAGCCGAATAAAGGAGTGAAAAGGGCCCCCAAACCAAATCGATAATCGTGATACTCATATGAAAGAGAAAAAAAATGTCGTTGATCCCCAAAACATCAACCTCTTGGGTAATCTGTTGCAGAAATACGACAAACGCGGTTTTTTTCTGAGCTTCTATTGCTTGTATCTGGATGAAGAAACTACAGAGACGGGGGAAATAGTCGGATTTTATTTTTGTTAATCAATTGACGCCAAATTCAAGTAAAAAATAAATAAATGTTTCAAAGTAAATTTTGACGTTGGAGTACTGTCTCAGTGTTTTCCCTTAGAAAGTGTCTCATAATATTCTACCTTATATTGTTTTCAGATTATTAAACAATGTGAACGATAGTAAAAAAATTGAAACCAATTTTATCACCTTAAAACTTTGAAATTCGTGCCACAAAGTGATTTTTTCACCAATGTTTGAATATTTATATTTAAATTATTAAAAAATGTCACATACCAGCATGATTTTCAACTTATTGCTGAGAAATGTTTATTTTTATGTGGAAAGTTTTTAGGAAATCGAAAAAAAAATCATCAAAACCCTTTTGTTTTTAGACTTACATATTGTTTCTAATACAAAGCAAATTACTCGGTTTTAGGTATATTAATCATGCATGTTTATAGTATAAATCAAATTACTCAGCAGGTTGTAGGTTTATTAATCATTGGTAATTACACATTCATACAAAATTAATAATTGTCACTGTTTTTCTTCAAAAGTGGGATCAGCCGTTCGTTTATAAACAGTATACTCAATATTTCTGACAACAATTTTCATTAAGTAACGAGCGTGTGCCAAATAATAAATGATAGCAACTATGTGGGTCAGTATCCAGGGTGCCACTTCCGTTGGCACGTTCACGATAATATCGTTTCACTCCCGATTTTCCCACGGTGGAAAGAGGTGGGTGGGCTCCTCCGTTGCACCCTTTTTGCACGTTCTACGCAGCACCAGCTTGCGTCACGAAGCACGTGACCACATCATTCGAAAAGCGAGACCAGACGTTGACCACATGATGCATGGAGAAAGAGTTGTTGAGATACATTTTGTGTAAAGTCACATCTTTCAACAGTGACCGACCAAAAATAACACAGTAAAGATGTAATTTAAATAAACGATGCAATATTTAATAAATGTGCGTGTCTGTGTCTGTATCAATGTGTGCTAATTTTGGCATTTAAAATTCTCACTAATGTTGTGACGCCTGAACCCAAACTGGTACCCGAAACGCGTGGGCTGAAGTCAGATACGCAAGAGCCCACTTATCTCTTCCCAACATGGTTATTCTGAATGAGTTCGGTACATAATGAATGCAATACCTATAACATTTCGAGTCCATATGTCGTTATTGAATCTCTGTGTTTAAATATTGATAAAACATTTTTTCAATCTCATTTTGGCCCCAATTTACATTTTTTGAATTGATAAGTTGGGTTTAATTTGTCTCACTATCGTCCACACTGTTTAAAAATATGAAAAACGTACGTTGCACAATGTTATAAGACGCATTATAGGGCAAAAAACTGAGACAGGACTCCAACGTTATCAATCCCGAAAATTAGTTTCACATTTTTGTATTTGAATTTGGTGCCAAAATTGGTTGACAAGAATACTTTCAAATTCAATTATTTTCCCCAGTCTCTGCATTTTTTCATCCGGATACATGTTATAGAAGTTGAGAAAAAATAAAACATGAACAACACGTTTCTCACTGTATCTCTGCAACAGATTGCCCTAAGAGGCTGATATTTTGGAAATCTATGGTATTCTTTACTCTGTTTCATATGCATATCACGATTATCGATTTGGTGTGGTGGCTCATATCTCCCCCTTTTTTGGCTCTACTCTTTCAAGTATTCTGACGTAATACCTCATTCTCGCAGAACAAACGCGATATGTTTCTTTTCTAACTTGTCAGTCCTATATTGAGTCTGTATTGGATAACTAATCCTGAATGCTGTGTCCTCGGCAGGGCTACCAAAGTTTCGGTCGCCATACGAAATGAATCTTCATTTGACATTTTCCAGTCGACTATGTTATCACAGCCGAAGAACCGCTTAATGCAGGCATTGAAAACCTGATACGAAAAGCACATTTTCATTTAATTATCTTATAGCACTTTTTAATTTCTAGGCCTTACGAAGGTACTTCGTAAGAAGATAAAGTTATGTAATCGTGCGCCGGAAAACGGCGAATTTTCGGCAGAAAACTCTTATTGCCGGACCCTGGTAACGAAAACTTGACAAAATTCTGTTTCTAAACATAGGCGAAAATTCCTCTAACACCTACTAAAACATTGGGGAGAGACATTTGGGAGAGATGCATAGCCAGAATCCATATTTTGTGGGTTCCTGATATCGAAAAATCGATTGACGGCAAAACGTCTGTTTGTCCGTCTGTGGTGCACACTATTGCCAAAATCGTTCAGCCGATTTTCTCCAAAACTGATATTTCCTGATTGATCTGAACGATCGAAGCTTCTGAGAGTTTGAAACGGATATTATGATTCTTGAGGGGTTTTTTATTTGAAGCGAGCATTTATGTCTTTCGATGTCGACTCCACTTCGATCCGGCGACGCGGCACTTCTGCAGCGTAGTGTTATGAGAGATGGCAAGTTAGCCTTTAGGATCCAAATGCAAATCTCGTGGCAGGAAAAAGTGTTAGCTGTTTGAAAACACTTTCGCAGGTTCATGTAGTAATATAATCTAGCTGGGCAGTAGCAATTTTGCGAAATAGTAATGTGCATTTTTAGCACAACTAGTTGTTACTGTGACAAGTTTGTCCGTTTCTATGGAATACGTGTAAAAACGTGAATGTTATATAAAAATAATAAATTTGAATAAAACACTCAAACAGTGAGAAACCATCCCTGGAACAAGGTGTATATGACTTGGAGAGCCGAGATCGCAGTGAAAACTCGTCCGTCCAGCGCATAACGTCATCTGGTGAGCGTGGCTTCATGTACGTGAGAAGTGAAATAATTAATTTCATGATGCCCAGATGTGCAATTGCAGGTTGTAACAAGTACTCTAGAGCTAAAAAATAAATATGTGAAATACCATCGTTTTCCGTCACCTGGTGACATTCCAGAGAGATATATTCTTGTCTGTAGAAGCAAAGATAAGCTTAATGTTTTTTTTTATTTCATTTTCTTCCCGTTCGACTTTTGTCTTTCGGGGGTTTTGACGGGTACTATGTTACTTGTCCATCCTCAGGCAAATGCCGATCACGGAACAACCCTTCACTATTTTTTTAAACTTTCATATTTGGATATCTTCACTAAGAGAAGTTTGCATTTGTGGTTTAGAGGAGGAGAGAGAGTGCTTGTGGGTAAAGGAGGACAAATAATTTAATGAATTAGAGTGAGCGAAAGAGGTCATTGGTGAATCGGGATCTAATGCGTGATGGATAATGCGCGTTTTGGCCGATATTGAATATTGGTGTGTTACGACATGCTGGAAGAAAAGAGTAATATTTTTGAGAGATTTATGAGATGAATTCGTAGAGGAGAGGTACTTGAAGCTCTCGGTGGATTTGTGGATTTGAAATGAACCCGGGGGGTTCAAGGCTTGTCTTCGATATTTGTTTCGGAATGTCTGTAAAATGGACAGATTGGTTAGTGGTATGTTGCGCCGTATTGGACACGCGATTTTCATTGTGGGTCTTATCATTTCATAGATGCGAAGCCCAGTTTCTATACTGAGGGTGGAATTTCTGTTGATAAACCGGTGTAGCTTTAGAACTTTGGTACGTGTCTTATGGGCTGTTGGTTGAATGTACGGTTTCCACGTTAGTCGTTTGTCCAGTAGGACACCTAGGTATTTGGCTGGCGAAGAATGAGAAAGCCAGGGGACATCGGTGTTATTCATTCGCAGGGGTGTGGGCAAGGGAAAACGTCTGAGAGTGAATATTTTAGATTGTGATTTTAAGGGGTTAATTTTAATTCTCCATTTTTGGTCCAGTTCGTATAACTGTAAATGTAGAATTGTATGTAATCGTAGGCTAAGCTTATATCTGTATGTGAAGTGAAAATATCGGTAAGCATAAAGAGCTATACTTGCTTCGTGAGGGGTTGGATAGTCTTCTGTAAATATTGAAAAGAGTGTTGGTGAAAGAATCGACCCTTGAGGGACACCTGCGAGAATTGGGTAAAGCGGTGCCATAGCATCATTTATCCTAACTTGAAAATATCTGTCTGAGAGAAAACTTCGAATTACTTTCGGCTGATAATAAGGTGTTACAATTTCTTGTAGTTTATACAATAATCCTTGGTGCCAAATTCGGTCGAATGCTAGTGAGACGACTAAAAAGAGAGCTACTGTGTGCTTTTTATTATTAAAACCGTTTACTATGTGCTCGACAATTCGCAGCAGTTGAAGGGTAGTTGCATGTTTTGGTCTAAAATCGAATTGGGTGCTAGGAATTGCATTCATTTTTGTCAAGTATGTTTGCAGTCTATTTATACAAGTTTTTCAAAACTTTTTGCTGTAGAAGGGAGAAGGCTAATAGGTCTGTAATTGCTTGGAGTTTTGGGGTTTTTACCTGTTTTGCAGAATGGAAGTATAACAGCCCGTTTTCATGATATCGGATAGTATCCTATTCGTAACGATCCATTAAATATCGCTGTTATTGCTTGTCGAGGAAGTCGCTCGAATTGCTTGTCGGAAGTTATTGCTTGTCGATCATTGCTATTGCTTGTCGAGGAAGTTCTTCTAATGCTTTTTTTGGTGACGTTGTCGTGTGTTTTCTAGTCTTTGAAAGCTTAATGATATTCGCCACTTTTGAACGAAAAATGAATGTTATCTTTGTTGGAACAGTAGGTAGGACATAGGTAGTTTCATATACTCTTCTACTTCTAAATTGAAAGTGGGATATTCTATGGGATTTGGCATGATGACACTTTCTAGATATTCTGCTAAGGCGTTCGCCTTTTCAGTGTCTGAGTATACTACCTTACCGTTATTCTTTAAAGGTGGCAGCTCTGTTCGTTCTTTTGTCATACTTCTAATTGTTTTCCATATTGATCTGGTATTTGGTGAAGTGGGCTTAGAAATTCATTAAAGTTTGAAAATCGGAATTCATCTTCATTTTGTTTAACAACTTTTGAGATGTGATTTCGTTCACGTTTATTGTTTGTATTTCTATTGGATTGCCAAATATGTCGTATTTTTCTTTTCTTTTCAATTAGGTCAAGAAGGTCTTTAGGCAGTGTAAGTTTATCTGATGGAAAGGTATATGCTCGTATTTTAATGATTGTTGTATGCAGTTAGTGAGTTTATTTAATTCAATATCTATGTCTTCAGTTGAAAAATTAATGTTGAAAATAAGTTCTGGGGCATGGCGTTCTTTCAATACCGACGTAAAAATACTAGTGCTTAATACTAGTATTACACTTGTTGGACGAACGAACAGTGACAATAACAATTTATATGTATTAATCAATTAATAATTACAAAAATTAATATTATTGGTTGTATTATCAGGGGCGAATTCTTTCAATTCGTTTTTAGAACAAGACGATTTATCAGTTGATCGAGATCGCTAAGGTAGAAGTGCCGTAACGATCTCGGACCGAAGATCGCGGGTTCGAGTCCCGCCTCGGGCATGGTTGTATTGTGTTTGTCCTTTCACCCCCTATGATCATCATATTGTGTTATCCTCACAGTTACCATACCGTTACAAACAATAGTGGTCGCTAATGACCTAGAAGTTGATGCGACCTTAAATAACAACAACAAAAATCATTTCACGGTGCTCTTGCAACAAAAGTTGGGTTACAATCCTGAAAGATCTAGATATCTTAAAGTGAATGTAACAGCCAAAAACTACCTTGCGAAATACAAAAGTAGGCAAAGCGATGAGAGGGCGCAGGAAGAATAAGGTACGCAATTGCTAAAGAAAAGCTGAGTGAAGGTGATTCAGACGACTGCAATAGTGAAAGTACTGAAATGTATTTATTTCTGCTACCGGTACTTTTGAAAATTATGGGAATGTGCTTAGTAAAACCAAACTTGAACAGAATTTGAAAGTGCGATTTTTTATTTCAGAATAAGAGTGGATAATACACAAGAAGGCATTAGATTTTAAAATATCAAGTTTCGGTTTCGAAATAGAAAATAAAATCTGAAAATATAAATTTACATATTGAGAACAGAAAAGGAATCTTCAAGAAGCAATTAAAGAAAGAGACATTTAGGACACGATGAGTACCACTTTATCCATTTTACTCTCGGTCAAATTAAGATGCTACTTAATCTATGGTAGAAGATTATTCATTGGTGCAAAGAAGACATTGACTTAGTAAATTCACTGAGAAATGTAAGTGCTAAATAAAATTTTTCAATCAGTCGCCTAGAGTCAGAAAACAACACCCAAATTTACATTTTAATTTTCTTCTTTGTCTTGTCTAGAGCATTCAGGCACGTAGTACAAAAGGTTGCGAAATTTCAATAGAGAATATGAAAATAAATGAGAAGACAAAGGGAAAAATATGGTATTAAAATGTATCAACAGCGAGCATTGATAAGCCAAACCCAATATGTAATATTCTGCATTTCAAAACTGCAAAAATTGAGGTAGGGGAAATATATGACAATAATTTATCGCTAATCTGAAATTGTAAAGTAAAAAAAAACGTATTTCATGTATTATTATACATTTTGTCTTCTTTACAATTTCAGTAACTACAGATGTACACATATTCAGCTACACTTTAAAATGGAAAGAAAGGTAACTTAGGCGTAAATTCTATAATATATTTAATTCTAAATCAAACACTGACTTCATAACATATGCTCAAAACTTTGCAATGACAAAACTAAAGTTTTATATCAGTAAATTGGATTATAATGCAGCTCTGGCAACATAGATTAACATCGCCATCTCCGGCTCCGTTCAGATTTTCCACGGCTTAGGCAGCCCTTATCATGATGAAACGTTGCAGGTGGAGCCTCACAAACAGCCGCCGCCAATCTCAAATCGGGGAGAAGTGGCCTTGAAATAATTACGTATTGTTCATATGTTTATAAAATTTGCAAAAATTGCAAAATCGTGCATTTTTCGAATCGATAGAAGAGTTTTAGGGAACCAGATATCAGACGAACTTGCAGGCCAGGGAAACAGTGGTATCCGTCGATCTTCGCAGAATGCTTGCACGTTCGTCGCTACAAGCGGTCGGCTGTTGAAATATTGCATGTGAAGTTTCTTCCAGTAAGAGCAATATTTCTGGCTCTATATCCTCCCTGATGTAGCGGTGGCTGTTCTGATTGCCTTCAATACGTAAATGGTCAGATCGCACAATGGAGCCAATGACATACCATATCATCACACTTGGAGTTTCTCCGGTATGACGCGGAACAATGCAGGCTGGCAGATTGCGATCGAACACGTACTCGGCCATCGCTGTAGCACAAATTGAAGCAGGACTCGTACGAAAACACTACATTTTGCCACTCACACACCACTGAACACGTACAAGCGCTCTTTGCTGTCTTGTTGTTGGGTTTGTGGGTTTTGGGACGTTGGTGGGTTTTGGCCAACAGAATTCGACGCAGTGGAATGCATATCTTCAGGACGTCCCTCAGCAAATAGCATCGAACCGTCGACGAAGACATGACCACACCCGTTGCAGTGCTTCAGAGCCGAGCCAACATTGCAGAGTACGCCGTTTTGTTGGTTACGGCCACGCGGACAGGATAGCGGTCAACCCACAATATGGTCATATTGTGTGGTCCACAACCCGCTCGTCGCTGTGTATGACCCTCATCTACTCACTGATTATACGTCACTGCCGTAGCAGCGCGCTCCATTAGAGCCGCAATGTCACGGTACAAGAAACGCGATCATTCTGTCCCGTTCAAACTGACTGGTTTTGCGCCTTTTTGGCGTAGATGAGGCATACCGACACACAAATTGCTTACACGATTCCACGTCATCTGACGACTCTATACCGACCTATACTATATCTATACCTATGTACCAGTGTGGCGTAACACTGACCTGACATATCATACATAGAAGGGTGACGTGCACGCCATCTCTACGTAAATTCAATCACTTCATATAAATACACTGTTCTACACATCTACCATTTTTAGGTGATCCCGACCGTTTCTTCTGCGTGTTGCAATTTTCACAAACAGAAGTGTAATAGCTTTACGTATGTTGCCACGAGTACCGTTTCAACCCGCGCCACGAGTACATGACTGTGAGGGTTGAATATGCTACATTATTTCGAGGTAATAATACAAGCTCAGCAATAGATGTCTTGAGTGACAACTACAACCCTGTCCACTACAGTTATCTCGAGCATCTGTCTTCCTAGCTTTCTTATCTCTCTGTGCCGCATTTTGTAACCGTCTTATGGGCCGTCATATATTTTAGTATTCTCAACTATACTTTTTAACAAGATTGTTGAATTTGGAAGGTCCTTCCGAGACGTTTGTAATCTCTTTTCGTGCGAATATTAAGAAAATTGCTGAGAAATTAGTGTGAAATGAAAACATGGTCATAAAAAATGGCTGATGATTGGTACTGGAAATGAACAAATAGTGAGTTCTAGCCTGTCATAACTGTGAAGCCTCCTGCACGTGAATCTATCCTGCACAAAATATTCTGTGTAATGGTAAATGCACCTACGTACATGTAAAGTACGCATTGCTTAAGAAGAGCAATGAATATTTCTTTCAAACTGTACGTGAAAGAAATATTACCCTTCATGCTTAAATTAGGGTCGCGTCGGGAGCAGGCGCCCTGGCTACGGTCAAGGGTGATTAGGTTCCCCGAACCGCTGTCAACGCTAACACGATCCAGGCGTGGAAACAGGGACGTTTGGGAACTCGTGAGTTTTCAAAAGGGCAAAAGTCCTCTGACAGTTATGTCGATTTATGGCGTCCAGGGCATGCCGAGTTCTGGCGGGGGGGGCGACGTAATGGCCTCGTTAAACTCCCTGTTTCCCATATAAGGATCCTCTAGCGTTGAGATGCGGAGAGACAGCCTAGAGACTTTGCTGTGTGCACTTCACGCTGCTCTGCAGCTCTCTATTTTTCTTCGATTAAACTTTCATACTTCATCGGACTTGGTCTCTGTAATTGAAACCTCGCTCACCACCACGCTCCTCCAGGGAACTTAGCTTCCCTGCGAACCCAACTTTTTTTTGCATCCTGTACTGGAAGCAATTGTAATTGCCTGCAATCGCTGCTAGTAGCACTACACCTGCAGCGAAAGGCATTGGAGGCAGCGGCTTGGATTGAGGAGCACAGCGAATTCAAGTACTTTCTGCTGACGGCTGGGCTGGAGAGACTTCGCGCCTGTACCGAGGTGGGCCGGAGCCTTTCTCGAGGGAACAACGCTCCAGAGGAATCCACAAGGCGCCGTGGTACCCGTTCACCGCCTGCAGAAGCCGAGTCCGTGGTTTGGAGGCCAGCATCAGCAGCCGCTGACGAGCCCGAGGGACGTCTTCGGTGATTAGCCGTTGGCAGCCTGCGCCGCGAGAGGGTCCTCTACCCTGAGGGGAGCTGCGAAGCCATCACTGGAGGCCCGAACTGCGCATCTCCAAGCCACCCTACATCTTTTTCTTGGTAAGAGGTTAATCCAGCCATGGCAGACGATGATATTGGCGATAATGAGGAAAATTATATATCAGTTATACAGGCAGTAAAATTAATTTCGCGTAACTTTGATGGAAATCCCCGACATCTTAGAGAATTTATAGAAGGAGTTGAGGCAGCAACGGAAGTAGTACACCCCAATAAACGATCATTGCTTTTGAAATTCATTGAATCAAAAATTACTGGCAATGCTAAAGATAGGTTATTAGCACGAACACAACGCGAAACTTGGGAACAGGTTAGAGCGATATTAGAGGAAAACTTCTCTGTACGGCGTACGTTAGAATATTACGCGGGCGTATTATTCACGTCGAAGCAGGGATCAAATGAAACAGTAGCACAATGGGGTTCGCGAGTAGATAGTATGGCTATAGATCTGAGAAGAGAAGTAAAAGGCAGGTTGGAAAAATTAGAACAGAAAGATAATGCGCGTTACGTAGAAGGAGGTCTGCAGTTAATAGGAGAATTCTTAAAGGGAACGTTTATTGCGGGACTGAAAGATGAAAGGATAAGGTATACTGTTAAAGCTAAAGGAGAAGAGGAATCTTTAGCACAAATAGTTGAAACCGCTTTACAAGAAGAAAGCGAAGTGAAATCGCAAAGGTATAAGAATAATCAGGGGCAATGGAATTCGCGATACGAGAATACGCGATATGATTCTAGGAGGCAACAAAGTACGCATATTAAAAGTGAAGTTAATGTTACTGCTGTAAATACTGTGAAATGTTATAAATGTCAGGAACTGGGTCATATATCTAGGGTTTGCAATAATGAACCGAAATGCGCCAAATGTGGTAGGCGAAATCATGAAACTAGGAATTGCAAACAGGCAGTAGAGTTGCTTGAGCAGCCACAAGAAACTCTACAAAATGGCTGCGTAGGTGATATGGAAACTGGGGGAAATCACAGCTGTGAAAGAGATTCGCGTGATATAGATACTGTAAGGAATAGCAGTTGTGATAGAGATTCACGTGATATAGTTACTGTGATGAACCCTGGATGCGGCAAGGAGTCGCAGGAGGTTAACTGTGTAAAACAAGGGGACGCCTTTGATAAAACCAGTTACATGAAAAGTGATTTGGGACCATACGAGGTATATGTATTGTGTCCGGAAATTAAAGGAGGCTTAGGAATAGCCTTGATTGATACAGGGGCCCAGGTATCATTGGTAAGGGAATCCTCATTAGTCAAAAATATTGCCCAAAACGATGATGTAATTGAGATTCAAGGTATTAGTGGGAAAAATATCAAGGTAAAAGGTATGGTAAATTTAACTCTGAATAATTGCAGTGAGTCAATAGAATCCAAATATTATGTTGTAAATAAATTGCCTAGAAATATTGATGTTATATTAGGACAAGATTGGCTTTTAAGGAATAATTATGTGTTTACTAAAAATATTGCAATACTACCTTTCAGTGAGTCAGTAGTTCAATTCCCGACCACAGAAAAAGGAGTGAGATATGTAGAGCAACAATTATTGCAGCCAGGAATAGTCTGTGCGGCAACTTTGACGAATTGTGATAAAACGTTTCCGTGTCTTATTGTAAATGTCACACCCGAAACGTTAGTAGTACGAGAAACACCAATATTAAAGAAACCTCCGACTCAGTTAAATAATGCTACTGATAGGACGAATGAAGACGCGTTCACGAAGCGGAGAATAGAATTATTATATGATAACTTGAGATTGTATCATATAGAGGAAGGAGCTAAAGATATTAGAGATATATGTAGTGAATTTGTAGATGTTTTCAAATTACCAGGAGACAAACTGACTAGTACGACAGCGGCAAAACATTATATTCCCAGACCCTCTATTCCTAGAGGTAGACCAATTACTTTAAAGAATTATAGGTTTCTCAGGCTCATCAGGAGGAAATTCAGAGGCAAGTAGAACAAATGCTAAATGACGGAATAATTACTCATAGTAAGAGCGAATGGAATTTTCCTTTGCTTGTAGTTCCGAAAAAGATCGATGCGACTGGCAAAAAGAAGTGGCGAATTTGCGTGGATTTTAGACGACTTAATGACGTAACAGTAGGAGATAGCTATCCTCTTCCAAATATTCAGGATATTTTGGATAAAATAGGAAGATCGCGTTACTTTTCTGCTCTCGATTGTGCCAGTGGGTATTTACAACTGCCAATCGAACCAGAGGATCAATGCAAAACTGCATTTAGTACGGCTAGCGGCCATTATGAATACACGCGTATGCCTTTTGGTCTAAAATCAGCTCCTGCTACGTTTCAACGCATGATGAACTCTATTCTGCACGAGTCAATTGGTGACAGATGCTTTTGCTACATGGACGATGTGTTGATAATGGGAGAAACATTAGCCGAGCATAACAGAAAGCTAAGGGAAGTACTCGGGCAACTCAGAAAACATAATATCAAAATTGAACCCGACAAATGTGAATTTTTGAAGGTAGAATTAAACTACTTAGGACATGTGGTGACAACAAAAGGAGTAAAACCTGATCCGCGAAAGGTTCAATCAGTTACAGAATTTCCCAGACCAGGAAATCCGAAGGACATAAAGTCATTTTTAGGTTTAGCAGGTTATTACAGAAAGTTTATCGATGGGTTTAGTTCAATAGCAAGACCTTTGACAGAGTTATTAAAGAAGGATGTCGAGTGGCAGTGGACAGAAAAGGAACAGAACAGTTTTGATTTACTGAGACAAAAGTTAACTGAAGCACCCCTTTTACAATATCCCGACTTTACCAAGCCTTTCATATTGACGACTGACGCTAGTGGATATGCAATTGGAGCAATACTTTCACAAGGAAAATTAGGTGAGGATAAGCCAATAGCTTACGCCAGTAGAACCCTGAACAAGGCGGAAATTAATTACAGTACTGTGGAAAAGGAGTGTTTGTCAATCGTCTGGGCTTGTAAACACTTTCGACCTTATTTACTAGGTAGAAAATTTACAGTCGTTACGGATCACAAAGGATTAATATGGATCTTTAATGTGAAAGATCCGAGTTCAAGATTATTGAGATGGACATTATTGCTAGAAGAATACGATTATGAAATTAAATACAGAGCAGGGATTAAAAATTGTAATGCTGATTGTTTAAGTAGATATCCCGTAGAATGTATGCAATTTAATGTAGAGCAAATAAGCAATGAGAGGAAATTAGCAATTATTAAAGAAATGCATAATTGCCCGATAGGTGGTCACCAGGGAATTCAAAGAACTACAGAAAGGATAAAATTATATACAAGTTGGATGGGAATGGAGAAGGACGTAGCCGATTATATTAGGAATTGCAAGGTGTGTCAAATGAATAAAGACCCCCATCACAAAGTAAAACAGCAATTAGAAGTCACTGATACTCAGGACGAACCGTTTTGTAAACTTTATCTCGATGTGGTAGGTCCCCTTCCAGTTACGGAAGACAATTTTAGATATATTTTAACTTGCCAAGACAATTTAAGTAAATATGCTATCGCTATTCCTATTAAGAATCAAACTGTGGAAGAAATAACAGATGCGTTTGTGAACAAGGTAATATTAATATACGGTATTCCAAACTCTATAGTCACTGATCAAGGGAGTAATTTTATGTCTGATGTATTTAAAAGAATATGCAAGTTGTTTAAGATTGAAAAAATCAATACCGCAGCGTATCATCCGGAGAGTAATGGAGCATTAGAACGGACTCATAAAACGCTTGTAACGTACTTACGTTGTTTTTGTGATCCAAAGTCTTTTAATTGGAATACGTGGTTACCGTTTGCGTGTTTTTCTTACAAAACTACTCCGCATAGTATTACTAAGTTCACACCCTATGAAATATTATACGGTAGGAGATGTAACATTCCAGGGATTTTACAATGTACTTCGCAACCGTTGTACAATTATGACGACATAATACAGAATGTTAAGTTTAAAATGCAGAATTGTCATAAAATTGCTAAGGAAAGATTGATACAATTCAAGGAAAATCAAAGAGAGAAAACAAAAGCCAATCCTGTAAAGTTTAAGGTAAATGGTTTAGTATTATTAAGGATTGAAGCTAGGCATAAGTTAGAACCATTATGGAAAGGTCCTTATGAAGTAAAGATGATGAAGGAACCTAATGCAATTATTCAAGAGGTGGGTAAACGTAAGCATCAGGAAGTACATACCAACCGACTGAAACCATACTTTTCTTCCGTTTCAGGGAACGAAACGAAGCATGAGGGCTCTTAGGAATTGGGTAATATTAACGGCGTTATTATGGTGGTGGGAAATGGCAAATGGACAGGAAGTGAAGCAGCTACAATCGCAAACCGGGATTTATTTTGATGAAGCTGGAACTATCTCTTTTTACCCAATGCAATGAAAAGTAGTAAGCTATATAAATTTAGAACCAATTAAGGAGCTTTGGAAGAGTACGAAAGAACATCACAGAAAGGTAGCAGAATATTGTAATAAAGTATCGGAAGCAAATTGGTATCATCTGACAGACTGTGGAGCTTTTCAGCAATACATGAGATCTAAAACGTATTATATTGATAATTTGAGAGACTTAGTAAGCGAATATATGATAGATTCAAAGAATGTCGAATCTTTCAATAAAAGAGTGGCAAGAACAAAGAGAGGAGTATTAAATTTGGTGGGAGAAGTAGCAAAGGTACTTTTTGGAACTCTAACACAATCGGATGCAGAGGAATATAATAAACATATTTCAGAATTAGAAAAAGAGGAAAAGCGAATTTTTACACATTTCCAAAGATCAAATGACGGTAATAAAATCGACATTAAGTTCTGTTAACTTAACAATTCAAAGAGTGAATCAAAATGAGAAAACATTAAAACAAAATTTGAATAAATTAGCTAATTATACTGATAACAAAGTTAATGCATTAGAAGTGGAGATAGAAAACATCAGTCAGATCAATGAGCAAATAAGAATATTGCAAAGAGGTATCGAGGAATGTCAGCATTCGTTTGAAATTTTGCTAGATGCTTTTGTTCATGCAGAGCAGGGAACGCTGCAGCCACAACTCATTACTACTGCTAAGATCAAAAAGGTAATGGAGAGCCAGGCACTGCCAAATGGTTTGGATTATCCTCCTTTTCCCCTTCCTGAACTCCAAAAGATAATGATTCCCCATGTGTACGCTTTAAAGCAATATTTGGTGTATGTATTAGAAATTCCTCTTCTCTCCCCGAATATCTATCATCTCTATAAGATCCTACCTTTTCCCGTGTCCAAAGGAACTAACACATATGTATTTTTAAGTTCAAGCAAAGAGTTTATTTTTAGTGATTCCATGAGGCAACATTATGGTAAAATGTCAAATGATGAGTTGTCAAAATGTTTTCAAACCAGTATGTTAAACTATGTATGTAAGAAAGAAACTATGTATGTAAGAAAGAAACTATGATGTAAGAAAGAAACTATGATATAAGAAAGAAACTATGATGTAAGAAAGAAACTATGTAAGAAAGAAACTATGATGTAAGAAAGAAACTATGTATGTAAGAAAGAAACTATGTATGTAAGAAAGAAACTATGTATGTAAGAAAGAAACTATATATGTAAGGAAAAAACTATATATGTAAGGAAGAAACTATATATGTAAGGAAAAAACTATATATGTAAGGAAAAAACTATATATGTAAGGACGAATCTATGTATGTAAAGAAGTGTTAAAGTTGATGAGGTAGAGAAATTAATTGAACAACAAGAAAGAAATAATTATTCCTAATGGTACGCTCATGTAATAACATGTAGTTCAGTTTTTGGCATATCAATTGTAATATTTTCATGTTGTTTTATGTTTTGATGTGTTAAAATACGTAGAAATTGTACTTATTGGTTATGGGACAGATGTTCGCCAAAGAATTAATGGAAAGAAACAAGAGAAAGATTCTTATTAATTATTCAGGAGCAGGGAGAATTGTGTTATAAAACAACTGGTACTCGTGACGAGCAGTCTTCCACTGCAGAAATAAATTCCACAATATCTCCTGCTCACTCATCAAAATTTATCAGTATAACTGAAGTTGATGGCGAGAAACAACATCTATCCATATCCACACGTATGAGAAGCTCAAGTAAAGCTTTTCGTTAGAAAAGTTTTCATCTGTTGATCAAAACTTTTTCTAAGGGGGGGGGGTGTAATGGTAAATGCGCCTACGTACATGTGAAGTACGCATTGCTTAAGAAGAGCAATGAATATTTCTTTCAAACTGTACGTGAAAGAAATATTACTCTTCATGCTTAAATTAGGGTCGCGTCGGGAGCAGGCGCCCAGACTACGGTCAAGGGTGATTAGGTTCCCCGAACCGCTGTCAACGCTAACACGGTCCAGACGTGGAAACAGGGACGTTTGGGAACTCGTGAGTTTTCAAAAGGGCAAAAGTCCTCTGTCAGTTATGTCGATTTATGGCGTCCAGGGCATGCCGAGTTCTGGCGGGGGGGGGCGACGTAATGGCCTCGTTAAACTCCCTGTTTCCCATATAAGGATCCTCTAGCGTTGAGATGCGGAGAGACAACCTAGAGACTTTGCTGTGTGCACTTCACGCTGCTCTGCAGCTCTCTATTTTTCTTCGATTAAACTTTCATACTTCATCGGACTTGGTCTCTGTAATTGAAACCTCGCTCACCACCACGCTCCTCCAGGGAACTTAGCTTCCCTGCGAACCCAACTTTTTTTTGCATCCTGTACTGGAAGCAATTGTAATTGCCTGCAATCGCTGCTAGTAGCACTACACCTGTAGCGAAAGGCCTTACATCTGCAAGTTCAATAAGGAGTGCATGAGAAATTACAGTTGTAGGAATGCTGGACTCTTTTTGTCAAAGTTGAGCCTTCATTCCTAGGACACCTGCCATAAAATGAACTCCCCAACTCTTAATTACCGTGAGGACAATGATATTGAACCAGAGCTACTTATTTGTTTGAGACCTCATCATAATTGGATGCCGAAGATATTCCAGAAGATAATAGATCATCCGGTCGTGTACCATTTGAAATCGAACCATCAGCCTCAAAACTACTAAGAATAAGTGAATTGACTGATATAAATGTAAGTAGAAATATGATCCTGACAACTATTAGTTATGGTTATTGATTGTTTATTGTTTTATTTTCTTCTAAATTCACGACTAACAAAGCTGGTTGTCCGTTAAATAAAAAATCTTCTCCAATTTGCAACCAGTTTTCTAAGGAGCAAATATAATGACAACTGGTATTCCTACAATAATTTGCGCAAAACATGGGCTGATACCAATAACGCAACCACTTACACTTCCAAGTCTTTTGAATGACTTGTGGTTTGGAGAAGTTCTCTGAGAAACAAATTCCAGAGTTTCCGTAACTCTCGCGACGACCTATGGTTTTCGCCAAACAATCGGCTGATCTCAATATCTGAACTCGTATATTTTAGATGTTTCCTTGCATCCGTGGTTACGGTATTATGAATGTATGGGACAGCATTTACGAGTATTCATGATTTTTATTCACATACCCAATAAAATATTCTCTTTGTTTACCACTATCAAATTATCAGTTTGTATTTGTTGCTCGCACAACATTTTACACTGTACAACAGATGTCAGAGGTTATAATATTTTGAACCTATGTAGAGCATGTTTAATTAAAAATCAGTGTAAATAGATTTTGTCATTTGCAAATTTCAGATAATAAGTTCCCGCTCTTAAAGAAGCTTTCAATATCCTTCCTTAACTCCCCTTTCCAAAGTCTAATCATTTTATTCATAATATTAATAACAATAAAAAATGTATACCTAAACACATAGTCTATTTACTAACTATTGTATTTAATGCAGTCGGTAATGACCGTGTTGTCGATGTGACATATAATAAACGATAAAATGTTTTATTCATTTGCATTATTCTTATTTAAGATTAAAACTATTGACCAAAAGTACCGCATGATAAAAAGAAAGCTCATTCATTAAGATGAAACTATTATAAAGGGAGCTAGTTATACTGAACGTAGACACGAAGGTTTCTGATTAGCCATTCCAATAGGTAGCCGAGCTAATGGTAAGTTGCGCAAATATGTGTCAATATTCAATTATGAATTACGTCTAAACTATGAGTAACGAGAAATGTTCAAAGGAACTAAACTGTAGAATATTATGTAGGATAATTGAGTAAAAAGTAATTTTTCCCTCAAATTTTATAGTTTTTAGATATATCAAAATATCAGTGGAAAATGTTTTTTTCATGCTTTTTTTCTTATAACTCAAATTCAATGAGAAATATATTTTGGCAAACTTAAGATTCGTAATTAGCGCCCCAAAAACCATAAAATAGAATAAAATTAAAACTACACCTCAACTAGATACATTTATATGACTCTAGGCCATTTCCGAGTTCTTTCCAGTTGTCATGATGTTCTCTTTCTGCTCACTATCGTGGTAATCGTCCATATTTCGCATTTGCGTATTGTTGGAAATTGTTATTTTCACTGTTCGTTTACGTCTAAACGGTGCGCGTAACGAGAAAAGTTGTTAGAAATTGTATTCTAGGAAATTTTATGTAAAATATTTTGGTAAAGAATAATTGTTGCCTAAATTCGATAGTTTTTAGATATAAGCAAAAAGAGGCGAAAATGTTATTTTTTAAAATTTTGTTGTGTGGAATTGAACGCCTTATTTTACGTGGCGAGACTCGGGCCATCAGGCCAGCTCTTTCGTCTGACTACACAAATTTCGCTACGCTCCTTTCACCAATAGCAGAGAAAGGAGGTATTTCTTGGGCGAGAAACAGGCGATTTGAATTTAGCTCAGAAGCGTCGTTTAGGCTTGAGGATCTTTTACATGCAAGTAAATCTAATAACATGGGACAACCGGCTTTACTTCCCCCCCGAAGGAAGGCGTACGACGGATATTTTTCGCCCTTAAAAATCCACGGATTCGATCGTGTTTGTACTTGGGTATAACAGTCCGATACGCTAACCGATACACCATCGCCGCGCGCAATAACTCAAATTCCAGTGGAAATATTTTTGGCAAACTTCAGATTCGTAATCAGCACCCCAAAAACCATATCGGAGCATAAAATTAAAATTACACCACACTTTTCTTAATCAAACTACGAAATGACTGGAGTAATATGCCACTGAGAGAGAAGGTGATTTAATATATGCAATAAATTTATTATCACCGGTGAGCTCCTGAAATAATAACGCATAATGTTTTTGTAGATGATTACAAACATGATTATAAAATCGAACCTGAAGTAAACTGGTAAAAAATTCACACTTTTTTCGCAGACACTAAGTATATCATCAAAAAGTCATTTCCGTGTGTGTTGTAAAAGTGAACTTGCCTTACATGCAAATGAGGGAAACTTTCTACAATATAATTGACAATGAGGCATTTCCGATTTAGTTGCTCAATCCAGAAAGTTGCAAAGTTGTCGAATACATACAACTGGGGGTAAAAAATTCACATCAAGTCGTAAATGTTAAAAATTACCATTGGTCTTCATTCGAAAAACACACTTTAAGTTGTAAAATGATGTAAACAATTACTTGAGTACAAATACCCTCAAGCTTACATCCGAGAGAGAAGAATTGCGCGTATTACCGACAAGTTAGTTTTCAGTTTAAACGACCAGTAGGATGATGGCAGTATAAAAGGAAATAAGACGAAGTGGAGTGCTTCCGAAATGGCGCCTTCTAATTAGATTGCACTTCGGAATCCGGCGCGCCCCCAGAGGACTGGAAGCGAAATGGGACGCCGACCGCATCCGGAACCATCAGTACGTCCGAAGCGATGAGTTTAGTCGTCCAAACTTCTCGATGGGAAGACTCGTCGGGCCGAGCGGGCGAGCGGGCGAGCGGGCGAGCGGGCGAGCGGGCGAGCGGGCGAGCGGGCGAGCGGGCGAGCGGGCGAGCGGGCGAGCGGGCGAGCGGGCGAGCGGGCGAGCGGGCGAGCGGGCGAGCGGGCGAGCGGGCGAGCGGGCGAGCGGGCGAGCGGGCGAGCGGGCGAGCGGGCGAGCGGGCGAGCGGGCGAGCGGGCGAGCGGGCGAGCGGGCGAGCGGGCGAGCGGGCGAGCGGGCGAGCGGGCGAGCGGGCGAGCGGGCGAGCGGGCGAGCGGGCGAGCGGGCGAGCGGGCGAGCGGGCGAGCGGGCGAGCGGGCGAGCGGGCGAGCGGGCGAGCGGGCGAGCGGGCGAGCGGGCGAGCGGGCGAGCGGGCGAGCGGGCGAGCGGGCGAGCGGGCGAGCGGGCGAGCGGGCGAGCGGGCGAGCGGGCGAGCGGGCGAGCGGGCGAGCGGGCGAGCGGGCGAGCGGGCGAGCGGGCGAGCGGGCGAGCGGGCGAGCGGGCGAGCGGGCGAGCGGGCGAGCGGGCGAGCGGGCGAGCGGGCGAGCGGGCGAGCGGGCGAGCGGGCGAGCGGGCGAGCGGGCGAGCGGGCGAGCGGGCGAGCGGGCGAGCGGGCGAGCGGGCGAGCGGGCGAGCGGGCGAGCGGGCGAGCGGGCGAGCGGGCGAGCGGGCGAGCGGGCGAGCGGGCGAGCGGGCGAGCGGGCGAGCGGGCGAGCGGGCGAGCGGGCGAGCGGGCGAGCGGGCGAGCGGGCGAGCGGGCGAGCGGGCGAGCGGGCGAGCGGGCGAGCGGGCGAGCGGGCGAGCGGGCGAGCGGGCGAGCGGGCGAGCGGGCGAGCGGGCGAGCGGGCGAGCGGGCGAGCGGGCGAGCGGGCGAGCGGGCGAGCGGGCGAGCGGGCGAGCGGGCGAGCGGGCGAGCGGGCGAGCGGGCGAGCGGGCGAGCGGGCGAGCGGGCGAGCGGGCGAGCGGGCGAGCGGGCGAGCGGGCGAGCGGGCGAGCGGGCGAGCGGGCGAGCGGGCGAGCGGGCGAGCGGGCGAGCGGGCGAGCGGGCGAGCGGGCGAGCGGGCGAGCGGGCGAGCGGGCGAGCGGGCGAGCGGGCGAGCGGGCGAGCGGGCGAGCGGGCGAGCGGGCGAGCGGGCGAGCGGGCGAGCGGGCGAGCGGGCGAGCGGGCGAGCGGGCGAGCGGGCGAGCGGGCGAGCGGGCGAGCGGGCGAGCGGGCGAGCGGGCGAGCGGGCGAGCGGGCGAGCGGGCGAGCGGGCGAGCGGGCGAGCGGGCGAGCGGGCGAGCGGGCGAGCGGGCGAGCGGGCGAGCGGGCGAGCGGGCGAGCGGGCGAGCGGGCGAGCGGGCGAGCGGGCGAGCGGGCGAGCGGGCGAGCGGGCGAGCGGGCGAGCGGGCGAGCGGGCGAGCGGGCGAGCGGGCGAGCGGGCGAGCGGGCGAGCGGGCGAGCGGGCGAGCGGGCGAGCGGGCGAGCGGGCGAGCGGGCGAGCGGGCGAGCGGGCGAGCGGGCGAGCGGGCGAGCGGGCGAGCGGGCGAGCGGGCGAGCGGGCGAGCGGGCGAGCGGGCGAGCGGGCGAGCGGGCGAGCGGGCGAGCGGGCGAGCGGGCGAGCGGGCGAGCGGGCGAGCGGGCGAGCGGGCGAGCGGGCGAGCGGGCGAGCGGGCGAGCGGGCGAGCGGGCGAGCGGGCGAGCGGGCGAGCGGGCGAGCGGGCGAGCGGGCGAGCGGGCGAGCGGGCGAGCGGGCGAGCGGGCGAGCGGGCGAGCGGGCGAGCGGGCGAGCGGGCGAGCGGGCGAGCGGGCGAGCGGGCGAGCGGGCGAGCGGGCGAGCGGGCGAGCGGGCGAGCGGGCGAGCGGGCTAAAGCGGCGAAGCGGCTGGGAAGAAGACGGGGGTGGTGGGCGGGGCGGGCGGGAGAGGTTAAGGGTGATCCGACCCAGTGCGGTGTGAGGCATGTTCCATTGGGGTGAAGTGCTGCGGAATAAGGTTAGTGGTGGCTCAAGGGAATCCAGGCCGCACAATAATCGTTTCCTATTGTGAGCGTTTCCTTAATTCTACGATGTACTGAATTCTTAAAAGAATAGGTTGTGTAAATTATATGGACTAATATAATATATATATATATATATATATATATATATATATATATATATATATATATATATATATATATATATATATTGAAACACAGAATGTGTTCCCTTACACTAATTAAAACATTAGTGTAAGTAATCAATAGATATTTTGGACTGCGCGGTACGTACGCCAAGCACTGCGAACAACGACGGGAGCTAGCAACGGTCGCTACCGCCACCGGTGCCACCGCCGGGAGGCCAGCGTGAGAATGTCGGTTACAAACTGGGCAGCGAGCACGTGCAGGCAGTCGTTAGGAGAATTGCGAAGAGGACAGACGTTAGCGGAGCGGCGAAGAGTTCGGACGTGTGGCGAAAAGCTCGCCGTTAGCGCATGGACAGAAGGGAACATGCGATGTGTTCGTAAAGCAATAGTAATTGTGAAGCAGTAAATACGTGAAGTAGACAATGAGATTATCATTAGAATAAAAGATTCGTGTTGATAGAACAATCGATCGCGCTCGTAGTAATTAGTGTAGTGGAAACCTTACCGAAACTGTGTGGTACGGAACTGAGACCAGCATGCGTGATAGGCGCGGGTTGAGTAATTGAAACCATCGACGGAAGGTGATTCGAGAGAGGTGCAACGCCGTGGTATCAAGATCCGAGTCGGGGAGGAGTCGCAAGGTCACCAGCCCAGGACGACCGCCACGCCATCAGCCGCCGACAGCCCACAGCTGCTGTAGAGGTCGGCAACCCTGTCGATACGAGCTGTTCCACGAGCATCGAAGGTATTTGGTCGGGGCCCCGAAGGTATGACAAATGCATATTACACCTAATCTTGGTACCAAGGCAGAGTGTATAAATGTTGTCAGATCATGTAATTAACCAATTTGATTTGCAAATAAATCTGGTTCATGATTGTATTTCCATTTCTAATCAACTTCCCCAATGTTATACCAACTTATCCAGGGACCCATTCACGGAAAAGATACCCTCCTTTAGTGTTATATTGCAGTGAAATACCCGGCATCACCGGGTACGTCACAGCTGGCGCCCGAACAAGTCTGGAAAGCGTGTAATTAAGAAATGTGGCCTTAGGAAAGTTGGTAAAATATTGGAAAGCACTGTGCATGTATTGGATGTATAGTAATGCAGGTTAAAGATAATAGGCAGGCAATGTAAAGTTTATTATTATAGGGAACAAAAAATAACAGTACATGTACTAACAAAGCATGTATAAGCCAAGAAAGCACAATGAATACCTGTTAGCTACAGAAATGTTGCTGTTTAATTAATTGTGGGTAGATATATGAAACTATTTGAGAGTAACCAGTATAAAAGTTACTACTACAGTTACTGAGTTTATGAAAGCCACACATGTACATATTGTAAATGATATAATGTAATATAATTTCAAATTTGGTAAGACATGTTAATAATGTTTGAATTGCTTGGTAGTTTTAATAACATGGAAATTAAAGAATTGGGAAGCAGTAATAATTCTTGTGGAAATATAAGGGTGGTTAATATTATTGTATAAATTGTGCACATTACTTGCTGGGAATGCTCATTCAGCAGTGCATTATCCATTGGTGATGGTAAAGTTTGTGGAATTCAATGGAAAGGATACTAGGTTGGGGAATGTATAGCAGTATTGTGAATGTATATTGTCAATATTTATATGGTACTATTGAGGAAAATTTAGGGAGAAGATATGACATGTAATTGTGAGTGATTATTGTGTACATAATATAGCAATAATTGTGTTGAGAAGTAATTCTAAATTAATAGTAGATTTATTAAAATTTGAGAGTATTTTTGTAACAATGTTAATAAGTTTGTCAGCGGCATATATGTAGTCAAGTGGCAATAATATTACTGATTGTAGAGAATATGTTTATTGTGTTTTTGTGGTGAGTGAGGGCGTGTTCGTCATCATTCAGCATTTGAAATATTAGTGCATTATAACAGTGATAAAGAGTATACAGTGCTGTGGCAGGCAGAGTAAATTCATAGGACAACTGTTGTACCGTTGTTAGGTGAGGCAAAAGGAAAATTTGTGCGAGTATTTTAGCGAAGTGAGGATCGAACGGATAGCTCAAAGCAACAGAATGGAGGCGCAAAATGGAGTGCTGGACCGGGAGGAGAAGGCGGATGAAGTAAGGGAGATAGATGTAGGAATCGATAATAGCATTTCATCGGAAAGCAGGGATAGTGGAATTGGGAGTCGGTTGGATGATACGTCAGGGGATAGTTTTAATAAAGAAGTAGAAGTGACATCAACACCGACGATCCAAGCAACAAGAAATCCAAGTCAGGGGGGTGGAAAAGTTAACGATTTAGATATAAGGCAAATGATGCAGATATTGGAAGGACAGAATGAACAGAATAGGAAACTGGATGAACAGAAAATATTCACAGTGGAGCAGATTAAGAAGTCGGCTGAGGAGCAGAAAATATTCACAGAGGAGCAGAACAGGAAGTTGGCTGAAGAACTGAATAGGAAAGTAGAGGAACAGATTAGGAAACTGGCAGAAGAACAGAATAGGAAATTAGATGCAATAGGGGGCGAATAGGACGCGCTGAAGAACAAATTGAGTTAACGAAGAATGAGATGACCAAAATCGCGGAGCGGGTGGAAATTCATGAGCAATGGACTGCCGAAGACTTAGGGAAACAGAAAAAAGAGCTCAAATCTCAAGTAATTAGTCTGGGGGGATTTAAAGAATAAGTTATTCCAACAACTAGATGCTAAAACCGCTAAGCAGGACGAGAAAATTGAAAGGATGCAGTTGGTAGTCAAGGAAGAAATGCAGGAAAATAAGCGGGAATGTGAAGAGAAGGTTGTGTCACTACGAACAGAGATCGAACAAATAAAAGAATGCAAGGCATCCCCAATTGCAGCAAGCGGGACGGTACCATTCACCCCCCCAAGATCACTAAAATTTTCAGGAGACGGCAAAGAAAATCCGTGCATATTCATGAGGGCGGCAGAACGACATTTAGCTGTCATCAATACCTCGGAAAGGTGTAAGATACAATTGTTATATTTAATGCTGGAAGGGAACGCAAGGACATGGGCCGATACATTTGATGAGTTTCCCGAATCAGTGAAGGTATTTAAAGATCGGTTCTTTGAGCGGTACTGGAATGAGGAGATTCAAATTAATTTTAAAATCAGCTTGATGAATAATCACTATAACCAGTCAATGGGAAGCTTGCGGGAATACGCAACAAGGCGTATCATGGAATACAAAACGTTATCCCCACCGATGAGCGATCAAGAAATTATATGTGTACTAACGAGACAATTCCCAGTTACGGTGCAGAATATATTACGTAGTGTGCAGCACACTAACTTGGAGAGATTCCAGAATGTGTTAGGAGGGTACGACCTAACTTTTGCAGGCGCACCAAAAAACAGGAATGAGGGGAACATTAATATGATAAGAACAGAACGGAATCAGGGGCAAGGGAGTGACAGGAGCACTAATTACCAGGGAAATCAACGCGGAAGAGGGGGAGATGGATGGAGACCAGAGCCGAGGAACCAGAGACCGGCCTGGAGCGGACCCAACCCAAACCGCACGGAGTCAAGAGGCGGGGGCGGAAGCGCATCTGACCAACCAGCACAGCCTAGCACAAGTAGAGAACAAGAGCACTATTTAAACCAATAAAGTCCGTGGTGAAAGGTGGCCCCATTACGGACGCGGAAATTGTGAAAGTTAACGTGGTCTCCATAAATACTATACAGCCAGTAACCCACGATGCCCAACCGTGGCAGAGAAGTAAGAGCTCAGCGATCAGAATCAGGAAATGTCCCACGATTACGATGGAATGTGAGGGAGTAGTTAAAGAAGCGTTAGTAGACACAGGGTGCACGACTACAGTAGTGTCGGAGGAAATGTACGAGGAATTAAAAGCAAAAGGAAAAGAAATAATGTGTTTGCCTATGAATAGGGCTTATGTGATTGGAGCTACTCAGAAGAAGTCAAGCCCCATCACAAAACAAATAATGTTTCGAGCCATGATTGGCGACCAAGTATACGAGATAGTGGCCCTGGTAGTCAAAAAGTTATTACACCCGGTAATCATAGGGACGGATTTTCTGGTCGATCACAGAGCAATTATTGATCTAGAACGGCAAGTGGTGGAGTTGGGGAGCCAGGCGATAGGGTTCGACTTGGGGATAGACGAAGGATACGAAGTATGCACGGGCGCAGTGGCCGAAGAATCATTAGAAGAACAGCTGAGGCAGCAGACGGAGAAGATAGAGATATTAAATACGCGTCACAAGGAGCAACTGTTGCAGCTGTTGATGGAGAATAAAGAAGTATTCCAGAAGAATCGCGCCCCAATAAAGGGATTCACATTTCGAATCCAACTTACAGATACAACACCATTTCGACAGCGTAACTATCCGATACCAGCAGCGCTGAAGCAAGATGTTTCTGAACTATTAGCATCAATTATAAATGATGGAATCATAAGAAAGGCACAGACATCCTACACTAACCCAATCGTGATCGTCAAAAAGAAAGATGGAGGAATACGATTATGCCTAGATGCACGAAGACTAAATGCAGTAACACAACCATACAGGGATGCTCCGTTATCGGTGGAAGAAGCATTGCAGAGGTTTGGAGGGAACATCATTTTCTCTAGTACTGATTTTAGTAAAGCTTATTGGCAAATGCAAGTGGCGGAAGAGGACCAGCAGTATACAGGATTCGCATTTGAGGGAATATGTTATGTGTTTTGTAGAGTGCCATTCGGGTTACGCAATAGCGGAGCTGCGTTGATTCAATGCGTGGACAAGATTTTGCAAGGAAAGCTGCAGAACAGGGTTCGACCATATGTGATAGATAGAGTTACAGATAAAAATGTGGCTAAGTTACTAAATGACAAACAAGAAGTGGTGGGACACTACAATTTCCATAACCTAAGACCCTGTCCTATAGGTATGGAAAATAGTGAAGTGTAAATAAGTGTAATCTTAGTGTTAATCTAAACAATCACGTGTTAATTCGATTTTAGGGTATAAGTGTATATAGGGTTCATGTAATATACAAGACAGTGCAACCATCGGCAGAGACGATGATACTAAAGTGAATTTTTCCGGAGGCGGGAAAAATCCAAAAAAAGAAAGGAGGGGGGTGATGAAACACAGAATGTGTTCCCTTACACTAATTAAAACATTAGTGTAAGTAATCAATAGATATTTTGGACTGCGCGGTACGTACGCCAAGCACTGCGAACAACGACGGGAGCTAGCAACGGTCGCTACCGCCACCGGTGCCACCGCCGGGAGGCCAGCGTGAGAATGTCGGTTACAAACTGGGCAGCGAGCACGTGCAGGCAGTCGTTAGGAGAATTGCGAAGAGGACAGACGTTAGCGGAGCGGCGAAGAGTTCGGACGTGTGGCGAAAAGCTCGCCGTTAGCGCATGGACAGAAGGGAACATGCGATGTGTTCGTAAAGCAATAGTAATTGTGAAGCAGTAAATACGTGAAGTAGACAATGAGATTATCATTAGAATAAAAGATTCGTGTTGATAGAACAATCGATCGCGCTCGTAGTAATTAGTGTAGTGGAAACCTTACCGAAACTGTGTGGTACGGAACTGAGACCAGCATGCGTGATAGGCGCGGGTTGAGTAATTGAAACCATCGACGGAAGGTGATTCGAGAGAGGTGCAACGCCGTGGTATCAAGATCCGAGTCGGGGAGGAGTCGCAAGGTCACCAGCCCAGGACGACCGCCACGCCATCAGCCGCCGACAGCCCACAGCTGCTGTAGAGGTCGGCAACCCTGTCGATACGAGCTGTTCCACGAGCATCGAAGGTATTTGGTCGGGGCCCCGAAGGTATGACAAATGCATATTACACCTAATCTTGGTACCAAGGCAGAGTGTATAAATGTTGTCAGATCATGTAATTAACCAATTTGATTTGCAAATAAATCTGGTTCATGATTGTATTTCCATTTCTAATCAACTTCCCCAATGTTATACCAACTTATCCAGGGACCCATTCACGGAAAAGATACCCTCCTTTAGTGTTATATTGCAGTGAAATACCCGGCATCACCGGGTACGTCACAATATATATATATATATATATATATATATATATATATATATATATATATATATATATATATATATATATATATATACAGGGTGGTCGTTTTAACTTGAGACAAGTGAATATCTCGAGAAATATGCATCCTACGAAAAAAGTGTTCGAGATAAAAAGTTAATATTATCGTGGGGGACATCAGTCAGTGCTAAAAGTAGCCACCCCCCGCCCCCCCTTTGGGGGGGTCGGGGGGGTCACTTTCATATCTTAAATGGGAACCCCCATTTTTTATTGCGGATTTAGATTCCTCATAAAAAAAGAAGTAACTTTAATTTGGGACATTTTTTCCAAATTATTAATAGATGGCGCTAAAATCGGAAAAAACTATTTATCCCGATTCCCTAGAAAAATGAAGGAAACGGTCTCATATCTTGCGAAATTCACATTGGATCGAAAAACTGCAAAACATGTGTTTAATATTTTTCAAAAACTTATCGTATGACTCAAAACATGACCCCCCACCTCCACTCCCTGGGGGTGGAGCGGCGGGCAACTTTGGAATCTTAAATGGGAACCCCCATTTTTTAATGCAGACTTGTATTCCTCATGAAAAAAGAAGTAACTTTTATTAAGGATATTTTCTCGAATTGTTGATAGATGGCGTTGTAATAACAAAAAATAGACTGGAATACGAAAAATTGGAAATTATTAGATTTCGCTTTTGCAAAACAAACAAATAATAACCTGTTATGTTATTCAAAGCTCTTAACTACTTTTAGCGTTACCCAGGAACAACGACGTGGACGTAGTAGTTACTGTTCCCATCGGGGTGCTTGTTTTAGGTGAGTCCCCTTGCCTCTCACCATCGGGGTGCTGGTTTAAGGTGAGTCCCCTTGCCTCTCACCATTGGGGTGCTTAACTTCGGGAAGCCCCTTGCCTCTTTTGTAGTTCACAACAAATGCTCAAAATGTCCGCCTTCCATTTCGATACATTTATTAATTCGAGCTTCAAATGCAGCTACACAACTCGAAAGCATATCCGGTGTAATTTTTAAGCAAGCATTTCTGATACGTTCTATCATGTTTTGTCGAGTTGTAGGTACTTCTGCATACACTTTGTCTTTAAGGTAACCCCACAGAAAAAAATCCGGCGACGTAAGATCTGGTGATCTAGGAGGCCAATTTACTGGACCCCCTCTACCGATCCAACGACCACTGAATTCGCGATTTAATACTTCTCGGGCTATTGCGGCGTAATGTGCCGGACAACCATCATGTTGAAACCACATGTTCTGTCGTATTGCAAGTGGTACATCTTCCAACAGAATCGGTAACTCATGGCATTTGCTGCGATTACAGCGCCATCTATCAATAATTTGGAAAAAATGTCCCAAATAAAAGTTACTTCTTTTTTTATGAGGAATCTAAATCTGCAATAAAAAATGGGGGTTCCCATTTAAGATATGAAAGTGACCCCCCCGACCCCCCCAAAGGGGGGGCGGGGGGTGGCTACTTTTAGCACTGACTGATGTCCCCCACGATAATATTAACTTTTTATCTCGAACACTTTTTTCGTAGGATGCATATTTCTCGAGATATTCACTTGTCTCAAGTTAAAACGACCACCCTGTATATATATATATATATATATATATATATATATATATATATATATATAAATTGTTTCATTAATTTATTTGCTCTACATGGCAAGTATGGAGTTGTAATTAGTCAATACTCAGTACTTTGAAAACGCAGAAATTTTCTACACACGCAAAACAGGGATGTCAAATAAAATATAACTACCCCATACACAAAAGTTGTCCATTTATCTACCTAGATATCAGTTCAGATAGTTTACATACGATTAAACAATTTCAATTTGAGTGTCCTGCAAGCTATTTTTTTTGTTTATACTACCTAAATGTCGAAGCCGGTAAAAATTGCAAGTCTTATCAACCTACCCTTTTCTATTAATTGGTTGTTAGTGACTGCGGGCACGTCAATTACTAGGGTCATTAGTCCCGTATGGTTTGCTCGGGAGGTGACGGTGGTCTTTCCCTCCGCTGTTTGGTGAGATCCGACGCCGACCTGCCGTAGGTAAGCGGGGTTTACCCCAACCAGGTATCTCCCACATGCTGGGCACCGCCCCAGCTGGGACAAGCTCTGAGCTCCCGATCGATCTCCCGCCATATGTGGTAGTGTAGTGTTTGTTAGCGTATGTAGCGTATGTAGCCATGTTGCGTATGTGTAAGGGGTGAGGAAAGGTCAAGAAAGATCGAGTCCGTGGCCAGTTTGTTAGGGAACTGCTTTGGCTTTCGCCTGGTGTTGAACGGAGAAACCACGGATAACTACCGATCAGAGCAGCCAGCTGCTAGAATTCTCCTCCAGACGACTGATTTCGATCTGACAAGCTAGTGTTAAGCCTGCCATTGTCGGTACTCGAACCTACGACCTCTCGTTCAGTGAGACTGCAGTGACTTCAGGAAGGGACAAAATTCAATACCATACTTTTTCCAAAACTTTTGGACTTGATGTTCGATTCCGAAACTTCTTTCAGTGAAATCCTCAGAATAGTTAGTTTTTCGTAAATTAAAAAAAATATATTCGGCTGGTTTAGGTGATTTTCCGAATGTGTTCTCTCTCTGAATTGCCTGTTCCTTAGAACTCAAAGAAATGCTATTTATATTAGTTATACATATTTATTGGTTATTCGAAAGGAAATAATGAATTTGCATTAGAAAAATATTGATTTTGGTATTATGTTCAAATTGATGTGGTTTGTGGAGAACTAAATTTGAGAATATTTATAATTTTATTCTTGGCTATGTATTTCTTAGTTTCAGTATAACGAACGCTTCTGTTCAGGGCAACTAATTGGAATTAAAACTTATCATTGGATTTGCTTTGGAAATTCGTTACCAATATCTGATCCTTACCACATTTTTCAATTTTGATGCTCCAACCGAATAGAAAAACTCACGGCCCACTACCGTAGCGCGGGCTAAGCCGGCCTATGGCACGTAACTGAGTGCGCCGATGACTGGCTTCGACGTGCAGCTCACGGCCAGCGAGAAAAATTTCCAAGTGCCAGAAACTCTCCAGAAACATTTCCCAGTGCCAGAAACATGTCTCTCGAATGTTACTGTTTTTGGAACTGAATCTCTCTTCGCGAAATCTCAAAAGTGAATCTTTTGACCTCCCTCCGCGAAATCTCGAAAGTGAACCTTTTTGGAGCTTCTCCCCGTCATCATGAGAGCTCTGGTACTCGGTAACCTTTCTTCAGTGAGCCTCCTCTTGATTGACCGAAATCAAATTTTAGCGGAGCATGGCCGGACGGCGCTTCGACCAATGACTCGACGATCCACGCAACAGACGAAAATCTTCCTTTGTTAGAGCTGCGGGCGTAGTCTCTTCGCGGTCGGCGAGAATGTCGTTATGACCTAGATCGCCGGGGCTGCATGCGTCAAAATTCGTTAGGTCGTAAACCTTTCCTTCAAGTGGGTGCAATTGCAGGCGGCCCACTTGACGCGCGGGCGCGTGGAGGAAAGACCGCCCGGCCTACGTGCTCGGCGAGGGTGGCGCGGCGCCGACAAATGTCCCCCCCCCCCATCATACTGGCGGCGACGTGGAAAATGTCATAAACGACTCAAGTCTCTCAATAACGGAGATGAGGGGCACGTGGTCAAGCACCGCCATTTCAACGGCCGCTGGCCGTGCTAGATGACCGCGATTTCATCGATAAACACTCGATGTTAAATTCACGTCAGGCCGTACCGTTACATTAGCATCCCTCTCCTTCCCAAAAAATTCAAAGAGTGACGCGGGGAATTTTCTGACCAAAGAAAACAACCGGTAGCAAGCTCCGTGAACAAAAAAAATATTAAAACACACACAATAACCAAAATACTAACTAAACCTAATAAACGAGAACAAGCGAATCTAAACTAGAAAACCCACACACACAAAATAAACTCTTAAATGAGAAAGTGAATAGCATGGCAGCGAAGACAGGGCCATATGCAAAAATTAATATTAAAGTCCCTTATATAGTCATCAATGACAGGGAAGTGCGGTAATCCACGCAAAAGAATCCAATTTATAAAATTAAGGACAAGCCATAAAATCTTAAAAGAAATAAGCATTCAAAACTACAATTAAAACAATTCTAAAGTAACAGAAACTAACACAAAAACTACCCTTTTATACAACAAAGACTGGGGTGGGGCAACATCCGGCAAGTGCGTGGTGCGTCTGGAACGACCGAGACTGGTGCAAGCTCCGTGAACAAAAAAAATATTAAAACACACACAATAACCAAAATACTAACTAAACCTAATAAACGAGAACAAACGAATCTAAACTAGAAAACCCACACACACAAAATAAACTCTTAAATGAGAAAGTGAATATGCACATGCCGAGGAACCCTCTCAACTGCTTCAGATTGCGGGGCGGCTTGAACGTTGTCATTGATTCTGCTTTCATCGGATCAATTCTCGTCCCTTGGTTATCAATTATATACCCCAAGAACTTGATTTCCCCCCTACAGAATTCACGGAAGGGCGTACCGTTACAATACAATGCTGTATATTCTAGTACGTAATATCAGTTTCGTTCACTGCCTTGCTCTGGTAGTTTTTTACTCTCTTGATTAAGAAGGAACTTCTTAAGCAGAGAAAGTTATGTAATGCTGCGCGAATATGGCGAATTTTCGTCAGGAAACTCCCTGATAACGGAAAAGTGGGTAAATCCAGTTGCTAAATTTAGAAAAATATCCTCGTGGTGTAGCCAGAATCCATACTTTATACCGAAAAGTTACACCGAAAAAATACTTCATACCGAAAAGTCGATTGCCGGCAAAACGTGTCCGTTTGTCCGTCCGTCCGTCAGTGAACAACGCAAGCGGCTAAACTGTTTAGCCAATTTTCTTCGAAATTGATGCTTCCCAATCGATTTAGCTGTCGTGGCTTCTTGAATTTAAAACCAATATTTTAACTTTGGATGGTACATTACCTGATGTCCCTAGGACATTTTCAAAATGTTCAAGAAATTCGCGGCATCGCTGTTGATTAAATTTTGTTGTTGGATTGTGAAAAAGACGCTTAAGAAAATGGTGCCGGTCTCATCTGCGTTAAAAACTAATTTTTCGAAAATTTCAAAAATTCAAAATTTGTTTGTCGTCTAACTACAACTAAAATATTAAATGTAGTGTTTTTTCTCTTAATAAAAACTGTTCCTTAAAGATAGACTTTCAATTATGGTATACACTTTTTCGAAAATTTGAATATTTTAGCGTATTTTTGCGTGAAATATATATAATTTTTAATTTTTGTCTATAACATTTCTTTCTCAAAAACGGCTTCATCATTTTTGATAAAATTTTGTTGGTGGATAGTCTGCTGGACATTTAAGTAAATGGTGTAGGTCTCATGTTGGTTGAAAACCAACTTTTTTCGGCGCCTTCCTCCAACTAGAATTATCAATATACAATTTTTTTCGTAATGAAATGTATTCATCAAAAACAAATCTTCAAATAAGGTCACGAATGTTTTGAAAATATGAGTGTTTTTTCGGTAATTTCGCGAGAAACATAATAGCCCGCTCCCAATTGACTGCGCTGCGTCTTCGGAGTCTTGCTATAACTACAAATGTAAAAATTCAATTTTTTTTAATGAACGTGATCATCAAAAACAGATCTTCAAATAAGGTCAAGGTCAATTTTTAAAAAATATGAGTATTTTGGGGGCAATTTGGAGATAAAAAAAACGACCGATCCGAATTTACTGCACTTCGTTGACATAATTCGCGACATTTGGATGATTTGTTAGTTTGAATATGTATATTATTTCATATTTCTTTGTTCGTTTCTTACATTTGACCTTTTGTTTTACATTTACACATTAATATTTTAGAAATTATATAAAACTTATTTAAAATACTGCTAGCTTTCAGGAAATATCAGATTGGAATGTTACAATGACTCGGGGGCTCATTTTTGTGAATTACTTCTTATTGTTGGGACATTATTTACCTGTATGAAAACAGTTATAATTCTCAAATTGGTGTTGATATTTGCTTGAAAATATTTTTTTTCTGTACCACATGTACGATATATAATGAAGAGGGTTGGGAAGTATTTTTAATACTTGAATTTTAAATACATCTTTTGTTTGAAAAACCGATTTTTTGAGTTAATAAGCGCATATTTTAGGGATGTATTCAAGTCGGTGTATTAAAAAAATAAGTACTTAAAATGCTTCAAATACAGACGAAGAAGAAAGTCTAAAGCGAGAATAGTTTCTTTTTATTTGATTCCACTAGTGAATGCATCTCATTGAAACAAAAATAAAAGCTCCTTTCAGCTCTTGAATTTGGATACTCTTCATTTTTAAATGATAAACCTAAATCATTAAAAATGTTGGGCAGTTATTCGGCAATAAAATAAGCGTTTATTCTGCAACTGCAGTTTATGATCATCTACGCCTGTTGAATGACTGTTTTCTTTTGCCGGTTTTAGACATTCGCCAACTAGGCGCTTATTGTCTGATGATTTGTTTGAGAAATCATTTATTATAAAAGGAAATTCCATTTCTTTGTGATAGACATACTTTTGACATTTTATATATTAAAATGTTTATACATATGGTTTCAATACATTACATTGGTTATTGTTCAGAAATTTGTGTGACTGTCAATTACTAATTTACTGCAATTAACAATATAATGTTGCAAGAAACTATAACACAAAATTATTATATATTTACAGAATTTTGAGTTCAATTTACTTCTTGGAATTAATTCTTTAATGTTGAAAAATTGTAAAATAAATATTTCTTTACAAAATACCAAGCCGTAGATAGCTCGAAGACCCACGTTCGCAGCGGGTAGGAACCGAAACGCGCAAGTCAGCAATACAGAGCGCGTAGCGCGCTTTGTCCAAATCGAGCGGCCACGTCTTACCAAGAGTACGTACACTTCTCTCGGTGTACTGGGAGCCATGGAACTTTCACTTCTAGAAAATCTCACCTTTCATATTAACCAGATTTTCAGCAAAGCTGAAATTTGATGGATATAATAAAAATATAAATTTTGCTCCCACCTACGGAGTACAGGACCTTGACGTGGTGGTGGAGCTTGTGTGCCCCCGTGAACCTGAGAGCTATGCCGGCGGTAGCGTAGCTACTGGTAGGGCTCCCTTGCCGGACTGGTCGAAGGGGAGGGGTCAGACGAAGAAGTACTCCAGAAGAGGACACCGGCGATAGAAGAGGCCCCTAAGAAGAGGACCCGAACGAAGAAGAGGAAGTTCCGACGTAGATCTTCGGCTTCGACATGACGAGACTGTCCTCGAAAGGGTAGGCGGAACTCTTAGCCCAGCAAAGGCAATCCGCCTAGGGTCGGTGGCCCAAAATACCACCCAGCTTGTTTGGAAGCTGTGAGGTGGCAGCCCCATTACCAAACTGAACCTGCGCAGCGCTCGTAACGCGGCCAGGGGATTCAATAACTACTGACTCTCTTCACAATGCACAACTGGATGGATCGTGGAAACGACTTAAGCATGCCAAGGATAAACGATTCGGTATTACGGGACGACTAAAACTAGCTATCTGGAATGTCAGAGGGCTAGGTAATAAAGAAGAAGAACTAGATAACAAACTAAACGAAAAAGGAATAGATATAGCTGTCATAACGGAAACCAAAAAAAGCTGAAAGGTACAAAAGATTTGAAACATTATACGATGATCTACTGTGGAGTAACTCAAAATAGACGGGCAAGTAGTGGGGTAGCAATTATGGTTAACAAGAGGTGGAAAAATGGGATTGTGGAGTATTCCTTTGTAAATGAGCGAATTGCGACGTGCAAATTCAAAATAGAGAGGGACCACTTAATACTTATAGGCGTGTATGCCCCAGAAGAAGGAATGAAAGAGTTCACACGGACGTTTTATGACGATCTTCAAAAACAAATAAGCAAAATAAACAAAAATAAGCATGTCCTCGTCTGTGGCGACCTAAACGCCAGGGTTGGTAACATTCCGATTCCGGGAGTTGTCGGGGTATTTGGAGAACAGCACTTAAATAAAAACGGAGAAGAACTTAGACAGTTTGCAGCCTTCAATAAGTTGAAAATTGCTAATACCTTTTTCAGGAAAAAAGAAATACACAAGTTCACCTGGAGTGCCAGAGGACTCAGATCACTGATAGATTATGTGATCGCAAATTATAAAATTAGTAACCAAATAGAGAATGTACAAGTACATCGGGGATGTCAGAACACTACCTAGTGATTGCAACAATAGCAATGGTAGCAAAATGGAAGAAAATTAGACCAAGAAAAGAGACAAATCAGGCAATTTTCAAAGTGTACTTACTTGAACAAGAAAGCATAAAAAGACTATATCAAATTCGATTACAACAATTTCTCTCAAGTGTTCCAACTGTTGATGATGTGGATAAGGAATGGCAGAATATAAAGGAATGCATAGAGAGGGCAGCATATGAAACTTTAGGAAAGAAACAAAAACATAAGAAGAGAAAGGGACTGAGAGTATTGAACGATTGTATAGCGAAAGCCATAAAAGATAAAGATATATCATATAAAAAATTCCTTCAAAACAAAACCCAAGAAGTTAAAGAAGAATATAAACAAAAAGGAATAACGCTAAACAAATAATAAGATCTGCACATAATGACTCATGGGATAGATTTATAAGTACCATCGAACATGATATACATGGAAGACAAATGTTCGCGTACAAAGTGTTAAGACATTTAAATCAGACGGAGAAAGATGTTGCAGATATACGCATAATCAATGAAGAACAATGGAAGGAACACTATATAAACCTTTGGTGTACTGGAACTGTTGAACCTAAAGAGGAAGAGCTTCGCTACAACAATACTGTGGATTCCATCTCCTTGGATGAATTAAAGCAAGCCTTGAACAGTATAAAAAACAGGAAGGCATGTGGTCCTGATGGAGTTAACATGGAACTCATAAAATATGCAGGTCCCCTAAGCGAATTTAGACTGCTTCATCTGTTCAACGAATGCTGGAAATCTTATAAGACACCCAATAGCTGGAAAATAACAGAGGTCATATCTATCTTAAAAAAAGGTAAAAGAAATGAATGTGGACACTACAGGGGTATCAGCCTCATGAATGCCGCTTATAAAGTATTTGCAAAAATTATCAACGCTCGATTGAAAATTATAGCAGAGGCTAAATTACAAGAAGAACAATCGGGATTTCGGAAAGGACGCTCTTGTAACGACAACATTTTTAGTCTTAAAAGAATATTAGAAGAACGACGAGAAGTAAATAAGGAAACCCATATAGCCTTTATTGACTTCGAGAAAGCTTTTGATAGCGTGGACAGACACAAGCTATGGAAAATAATGAACGAAAGTGGCTATCCTGAACACCTCATAAAAACCATCAAAAATATGTATAACGAGACAAAAATTATAATAAATACTGGCATAAAGAAGACTGAAGAAATATTAATAAATAGGGGACTTAAACAAGGATGTAGTTTATCACAACACTATTCAATATATATATTGATGACCTTATTAAAAAATGGAGATGCATAGCTAGTTCTGGAATACAGTTGAAGCAGAATAAACACCTAAATGTTCTACTTTATGCAGATGACGTAACAATACTGCAAGAAAGTGAAGATGATCTGCAAAAACCTGTATACACACTGCATCAACTGGGAAGAAATGAGTATAATCTCCGAATTTCTAAAACGAAGACTAAAGTTATGGCCCATTGCGGTAAATACCCCATGCGCTCAAAAATAGTTATTGACAACACAGTGATCGACCAGACTTCAAATTTTAATTACCTTGGTTGTGACATCAATTATGACACAGATAAAGACAGAAAATAAAACTAATAAATTTCAATCAATATGTGGAATAATAAACAGAACACTACAGAACAAAGCAAGGAAAGACACAAAAATGAAGTTCTATATGACAATGGCTACTCCAGTTCTCTGGAAGTGAATCGTGGATAATGAAAAAAAGAGACCAAAGTAAGCTCCAAGCAGCAGAAATGAGATTTCTTAGGAAACTTAAAGGCTGCATTAAACAAGACCAGATAAGAAATGAGGATATCCGTAAAGAACTAGATATATACAACATAAATGAATGGATCTTAGAAAACAGGAAAGAATGGCGGCGCCATATCGAAAGAATGGAGGAAGATCGTATTCCACAATTAGTGATGAACTACCAACCGAAGGGAAGAAGAGATATCGGCCGACCCAGAAAGAGATGGTTCTGAAGTGCAAAGTGAAGACGGAACAGGCATTTCTGCCTAATCCTTGAAATGGAGAAGAAGATGAAGAAGAAGAAGATAAATTTTGCTGAATAGAAATTAGAGTGTAAGAAAAGTTTTGAAGTTTTGCAACTTTCGAAAAATAGGGTTTTCAACGAAAATGAGACCTGCACCATTCGCATGAATGTCCTATGGAACAACAAAATTTAATTAGAAACGGAGCTATTTCTTGTTTTGAAAATGTTCCTGCGGTTTTATGTAAAAGAATAGGAATAGCTAAAATTTCAAATGATTGAACATTCATTCATTTATTTTTATAATTTATTAAAAAAAAGATTACATAACTAGTATAAATAGTATTACATAACTATTACTAAAGGCAAGAAAGTATGTGCTGTTTTAGAACCATCAGTTTCTCTGTAAAGTAAAAGCTCTATTTGCTCTCGCCGAAATCAATGTGTACACCTTTCTCATCCCCTTTGAACAAGGTTTAGAAAATTTGCTAAGAAGGAAGTTTAAAAAGGACTCAAATCTGAAATTCACAATCATTAGACAATTTATCTTTTGTCATTTTTCTAAAAATATTGAAAACATTATATAACTAAACAATGAAATTAAACCCCACATTACAAACCAATTTACTTCAACCTTCAACAATAGCGAAGAAAAATTAACTTAAACCAAATAGAAGTTTTCAGAAAAGCAATTAAAAGTTTTATATTTATTTATTTAATAGGTAATTATTACAAACAATTTGGCTTACTTGATTCTATGTGGCTAGGCCGAAGGCCTTTAAGCCATTACAATACCTACATCCTTTCGCGTTCTAACCTTTCGAATTCTGGTATTCACCCCAAATGGTCTCTCCATCGCATCAAAGCCGCGGAAAAGAGACCATACGGTACGGCTCAGGAAAAAACCCCTGAAGGGGGAAAAACCTGCCGTCAGAAGCCGAATACATACTAATCTATCCGACGTTTATTTTAACTATTTATTTTCTGGCGTGGGCGTCCCGCCGTCTTCTTCCAGTGCTTGGCCTCCTCAGCTCCTGAAATCAAACAGCGCCACAGAAGATCGTCCGCACCAGCGCCTCTGCCCTCATATTTTCGATCCCCCCTTACCTTCCCCCCCTAATGTGCTTATTACTATGCAAGTTTTATTTTATTTATTATATTGACCTGCTACTTACCAATTGACTACGATTTATGACTTATTTCTTAACTGTTTACTAACTTAACATAAAATTACTGATTAACTTACATATTGTTAGCTTATTGACTTATTTATTTCTCTCCAGTCTAGGCTCCGCTCATGCTAACCGGTGCTGTTTTCCCACTCCCTAATTTCAGTTTCCCTAATGGTCCGAACCTTTCCTAAAAATGTTCCTAATTCTTTCATGAATTTAGACCTTTTATCTCCTAAAATGTTTTGGGCGAGCGTTACGTTCCTGTTTAGGAAGTAGTAATTTCCCATTCCCATCCATTTTTTTCTCCATGATTCGGTTGCACAGCAAATTAAGAGGATATGGATCCAGTCTTCCCTATCACCGCAAAGCACACAGATGCCATTACCACCATTAAAAGTTTTATAAGCACTATAAACTGTTTCACACTTACAAGGACCCAACCAACAAAAACATTCATCCGTCCTGTGGTCTCCAAAAACATTCATCCGTCTATTTCTCAAGAAGAAATACACCAAGATCTAAAAGCTAAACATTCTTCCCACATTAGTGTGACCAGATTACACAAGTACAATTAACCAATTCCAGTGGTAGCCGCTGAATATTCAGGCAGAGCAGAATATTTAAATGATTCTTGAAACAAATTAAATACGTAACCTAAAAGAAAAAGCTGAAAGAAGATGGGAAGTAAAAGGAACAATATAGTGTCTCCGATTTCGAGCATTATAAAAACACCTGTAACTATCTAATTTCATATATGTATTTTCCACAGAATCATTATTCGGTCACGAAATGTTCTCGAAAGGACGAACTTTCGAAATGTACAAACTGCGATGGGGTTCACAGAGCTAATATCCGAACATCAGAATGCTCATATTATAAAACAATTTTGGAAAATAAACCAAAATATTCCCACTGAACGCCACAAAAGTCGAGAACTAATCAACAATCCCTCTCCCTAATATAATCCATTTTCACCACTTCCTTCCCACGACCCGCATACCAAACTTTACTTATGCATCAGCAACCAACCAGCCACCAAACAACACCACCCAAAACCAACCAACCAATCAGCTTACAACTCCGAAAACTCCCCACCCCAGAAATAACTCACCTCAATACAGGTTCTTAAATTCTCCATTCGCAAACAATATCATTTACTCAACAAAGGCCAAAAATATTATATTCCATACCCACCAACTCACTCTGAAATAAAAACTCTATGCATGCAGACAGATAATATCATTAGCTTTAATCCCAATTGTAAAGAAAGTAAACACAATATTACACACAACATCAAACACTAATTGAAACACACTCATTACTCAGACTCACACACTCAAAGACTTCCACTAAACACAGTCAAAAACAGAAAATAGATAACAAACTACTGATGTCTAAAACTGACAATGGTACTTCTATACTCATTCTGGACAAATCAGATTTCCAAAAACGTTTTGACTTTATCAACAGTAACAACATCCTACCTATTAACAAAGATCCCACAAACACCTGTGCGACCTCAAAAAAGGAATTTGCAGAGTCTAAAGCCCTTTCTTCTACCCCTAATAGAATCATCCCCTCTAATCCACTTCCACCTCGACTATACGACCTTCCAAAATTTACAAACCTTCTACCCCTTGTATGACCTGTCGTTTCATATACCAATACCATTACCCATAGACTCTCACGGAAATTTAACCAAAATTTCTCCACACATTAAATTCTCACCATCTCACACTATCACCAATACTACCGACCTAGTAGATAACATCAAGGACGTAGTTATGCCACCTCATGGAAAACTTATTACCTCTGACGTGACGAACCTTTGATTTCTTGCCTCAGCCTCAGTGTAGTGGGTAGTGCCACTAGTGAGGGAGCCTGCGAAATGACAGGCGAAACGTCGGCTTCTCGACCAAAGACTCAACGTCACCCGGACAGCCAAGCATGAACTCGCGCCACAGAAGTTTACGTGAATATGTGATGAACCTATTTCCGAGCATTTCGACCACAGAATGCAAAAATATCTAACGAGACATCCTTGACAACTCTGTGCCCAATACCTATCAAAAACAAACTTTACAACCTGATATCTCTGTTTAGACATAAATTACTTTAAATTTGAAATACATTCTTCCCTCAATCTTCTGGTTTACGTACTCCCATTTTCCCCACTACTAGCAGACATCATAATGGACAACTTCGAAAAAAAATTACTTCTGGACATCACCTAAAAAATGTGATTTATTGTTATAGAAACATGAATGACATCATAGTACTTTGGACTACACATAACATACAGCTGCTCATATTTGGACATTTAAGTATGGGGTGAGATGCGAAATAATTGTCGTATGAGAATACGTGATTGGTTACGCTATCATGTTGGGTATACTCCATTTCCTGTAGCAATTAAAATGCGCAGTATATTGGGCAGACCGGAAGATGCTTTAAACAAAAAATCAAAGAACACGTACCAGCTCATACACAAAACAACACTATCACTCTTTGCTAACCATCTCTTAGACCAAGAACACTCATTTAATGGAGTCAGTGAAGTCAAAATTTTATCAATTGAAAACAGATACATTTACATACTTAAAATAGAAGTCATACACATCAATAATTTATTAAACAATCCCCAACATACTATTTTGCCTCAACAGATTCCTTCCCTCTCACCCCTTCTGAAGTTGTCCGCTTCCCTCGCACATTAACCCCTCCGCCCTCCCCTCTTTTCCGCCAACCCGGACGGGCCTTCCCACAATAACGTCCATTTCTTGAAAAAACCTCCGCCCTCTGCTTCTTTTCATTCAGAACTTTCTTTTAAATATAGGAAAAGGCCCTTGACCGTCGCTGCCTTGTTTGAACCGAGATTCCCAGCCGCCTCAGAATCGGTATGTCAGATTGCTCATCTTAATTTCATTTGTTTACTTACTTATTTGTATAGATTCTTTTATTATATTTTACTTCACTTGAGAATAATACATTTGTTATTTCCTGTTATCGTAACTCAAAATCATGTTCCTATTTTCACATTTTATATTCCAATTTTTGTAATTTTCTTATATTCTAATTTTATTCATAAAAATATTACGTAATGTTTGCTCATCTTACGCTTATTCATTTACTTATTTATTTATTTATTTATTTATTATACCATACTAAGTGCTTATATATTGCACTTATATATTATACTAAGTGCACGTTTTATAGAACTCTCCTTTTGCCTGTAGTGGTAAGAGTAGAGGTAAAAATGAGTTACTATTTTGTTTGCAATTTAGAAAAATCAAATCTGCAATTCGTTTGCCATTGCAAATAAGTTTTCTCTATGTCGGGAACGAAAATGTCAATTTTTTCAAATGTTACTAATCTCGCAGTTTTTAATTTTACTTTTAGTTATTTATTTATCTTCAACATTCGCGTATCTTTCAACTATTTATAGTTAAAATGATGGGAAGGGATTCTGGAATTTAAGAAAACACGCGATGATGAACTTTTCCCCTGTACGTCACTTCCAGTTTTTACTGTTTTTTGACTAAATATATCTAAATCAAAAATTGTTAAAAATAAAACTAGACAAAACCTTCTATATTCGCACCGCTCATGGAGCGCCCTGAATGTAATCTTTTATTAACTCTAATGAACTGGAAAGCATGTAGCATTAGCAATAAAAAAAGAACTTCAATATTTTGACTAACAATATAGACATACTTGCATCACTGAGTCGCACTTAAAACCGTTTTCTCCGTTTTATTTTCCAAGAATCAAAGTAGTTAGCCCAGATAGAATGCACTCACCTAGCGCCAGCGGTTTCATATTAATCAAAACCACTATCCCATATTACTAAATAAACCCAAGGCCTATCACTGGGCTTGATCTAACAGTAATTACTCCCCCTGCATAAATCTAACTATAATTGTAGCTTATAAACACCCATCTAAAGCTTATTTTTGCCAGCATAAACTTAATCACATTCCAGTCACCCAGTATATACGTAGGTGGCTTCAATGCTAAACACACCTCCTGAGGGTTCAGAGACATCAATGCCTCTGGATCTCAACAACACTCGCATACGTACAAATAGATTAAGATTAATCCCTCTCTGAACTTACATACTATTCTCGAGCCCCATACAAGTTGCCCGACATTCTAGGTATAGGAATAAAAAACATAGAAAATGTGCCTATATCACCAATATATTCAACTCATCCATAAGAATAGGATATTATCCTTTATCTAGGTAACATTCCTTTCCATCCCCAAACCGAACAAAAACCACAGCAACCCAGGTAACTATAGGCCCATTAGTCTCCTCCCATCACTAGCAAAATTTTTCGAAAAAATTATCCTTGCAAGATTAAATAATTACATCTCTAAAAAACATATCTAAATTATTATTACATATCTAAATAAATCTCATACATCCCCACCAGTTTGGCTTCACCAATAAAGTATCCACAGCGCACCAGCTCTTACGCGTCACCGAATACCTTCATACATCATTCCAAAAAAACATCACTCAACAGCAGTATTCATCGACATCACCAAAGCCTTTGATCGCGTCGGGCACGAAGGTCTAATATATAAACTATCGTCAATTGGAACTCCCATACACCCCAATAAAATCATTAAATATCTTCTTCACAAACAGTACTTTTGCGGTCGTAATAGAGAACCATACCTCAAACCTACGCCCTACAAGAGCAGAACTACCATAAGGTACCCTCGTACGCTACCTACGCTACCATTAGCTACCATAAGGGTCCCTCCTCTCTCCACTGCTATTCAATCTTCACACAGCGAACATTCCTACCTTTTCTTACCTTACATTCTTACCTATTAACCCAAATACCCCACTTTGCGGATGCCACTGCAATTAGTACGTAAAAATGGTTTCCATTCGTACCTAAAATTTTCTCTATAATACTATTGAGAAAACTGGCAAAAGAGAAATTGCCCGATAATTTTGAATTTCATTTTTTGCCTTTTTTGAAGAGCATCATAATATTAGCCGTTTTGAAAATATTTGTAAAAGTTCATAAGGATTCATTAAGTTCACAGGTTTATAAAAATAAACAGTTTATCGATTATTTCGAGAATCTTATTGGAAGAAATTTCGGAAACGAAAACCATTACTAAAATGTTTTGGGGAACTTCTGATGCTTAATTTTGGGGCTAAAGACATTTAGTGAGATTGGCAGCAATTGTCGAAAAGTATTGGTTAAAGATATATTTCTAATAATTAACCTCTGTTACCGAATTTTTCAAATATATATGTTATCTTTTAAAACAACTTTCATTACAAGGTTTCTAGTTCATTTGGTAAAATTTTCTAGCAAGTAATAAATGTATAATTTTATTTTATTTTAGTAAACAATCTACTCATGCGTGTATTATTTATTGTGTCAGTGTTCGTTTTTCTTGTAATGGTAAGAATTTGTGCATCCTGGTCAGTGCATCCTAAATATTTTGTTTCAATTTCATATCGAGTAGTGGTTTTGTTAATTATAATTTGTTCGATTGCCATTTTTGAATTTATTGTGATATGCGTAGGTACATTAATTATAATATATAAACTGAAGGAATCAATTAAATTGAGAAACTGCTCTTTCTCGGATGATTCGACAATGGATTCATTAGAGCGATTGCTGACTTTGTTTAGTGTTAGATTTAGATTTAGATTTATTTAGTCAAAAATCAATAAAAACTGTATGTGACGTATTGGGGAGAAGATCATCTGCGCACGTTTTCTTGAGTTCCAGAATCACTAGCGTCGGCGCGGGCCCGCCCAATACCGACAAACCAATTTGTATTTCAAGTGCTTCTTGTAAAAAGTGTATTAACAAGTGAAATATTGTGTTAATCCAGTGCATCGAATAATTGTCACCAATGGCATTCGATGTGAATTAATGACCAGCCAATGTAGTTAGCAATTCTCGTTACGTGCTTTACAACTCTAGCGGTAATCCGCATAGCAACTTCATCAATTTATGTAACTCACACAGTCAAAGTGTTACTAGCGAGGATTCAGCCATGGAATCTTCTACATCGGAAACTTCATGTTATCAAGACCCATCGCAAAGAACAATTCTTGTAACTCTAGGCAGCCACCATCAGGTGGAAGCCAGCGTCAACCACAGAAAAAGGTCAGTAGGCGAGGACGCTTCCAGCAGCGAAAGCAAAAAATACTGCAAGTGACAGTGGCAGTGACTATGTAAAAGGTTACACACCAGATTTAGCCAGTGCACAGACGGTTACGAAGTTTTAATATGCTCTTTAGCCCAAAACTTCAATTGCGAAAATGAAACCTCAAACTTGCAATCTTCATACGAGTACAATGTCCCAGTAGGTAACATATTTTCGGAATTAGCCTCCAAGGAAACTAAATCTCATCCCCCAAATAACCGGTTCAACTACCTAAAGTCTGATCAATCTACATACATACAACAACATTTAACCAATACTCATACGCATTACAACCAATAAAATACCCCCAATTTTAATGCTGAGATAACTAACATCAACTCATTCGTTAATGAAATTAAAATTAAAGTATCAAAAATAATCATAGCTGAAAAAACCCAACAAAGTGAAAATAAATCTCGGCTCATTTGACAATTTCCGTAAAATCATAAAATACTTAACACAAATAGATTCCACTCCTACAAAGACCCTGCAACAAAAACTTTTCGGTAGTATTAAAAAATGTTCACCGCCCCATAGCTGATAGTGCAATCATGCAAGATCTAAAACAAAGACACCCATCCATTGTTAAAATCACTCGTCTTTAGAAGGACAGCCATCTCATTCCTGTAATAGCGACTGAGTTCAACAGCAATGAACCACTGGAAACAATACTCAACAGTATTGAAATGAGCAACCTCAAAGTAATCTCCGAAAAAAGAAAAATACCAAAAGGTCCACTACAGTGCTATAGTTGTTTGGACTTTGAACATTCAACAACTGCAATCACAAAATTAACTGTGCAATATGTTCTGGTAACCATTATACTGTCCTGAAAGTAAAGCAATCCCCACCTGCATTCTTTGCAGAGGCAATCACCCTGCAGATGTAAGAAATGAGAACTGTCAATAAGGTATATATTTTAAAATTTGAACAGAAACTGTGACACATCCATTTATGACAATCAATTATTCTTTGTTAATCAATTATGTTTTTTTTATTTCATTTCTATTTTATTTATTTGCAAATAATATATTACTAGTTAAAAAACATTGCACTTTCGTATTTTTTAATGTAATTTTCTTTATTATTGTAATATTTCATCTTCTGTATATGTTAAACTTGCCACCTAGCACGACAAAAATTATTCAATTGCTTTTAGTTATATGTCTTCCCCATAATTTTAAATTATTAATAATTTAAATATTCCAGGTGTCAGGTTATTGACACCTAAAATAACTGATTAACTTACTTTCATTTTCAGTACAAGAATTAACTTTAAGAATTGTTGAAAGACATTGTATCATTGTTAATGACTGCATTAAAGTGTTTATGTCGCGTTAAAAAAACATAATTTTTCAAACCTTGCATTGCTAGACCAAATTAGTCAATACTGAAACATGGTGACAATGTACAGACTAAGATGTATTCATATTTAACAATGACATTTAATGTATTATATCATTTGGATTGTATAATTGTAAAGAAACTGTAACAAGTATTATACTTCAGCTTCTGGGCCAATGATCCCCATCTCTATCAGGTTTTCGTCCGCTTTTCCTGATCCTCGAGCAAATGCTGAGATAGCCCCTTGTTTTGCTTCTGGACATAAATGTAACTTCAAATTACGTCACACGCCGTTTTTAACTGTTTTTTACGTAAATAAATAAATAAATAAATAAATAAATAAATAAATAAATAAATAAATAAATAAATAAATAAATAAATAAATAAATAAATAAATAAATAAATAAATAAATAAATAAATAAATAAATAAATAAATAAATAAATAAATAAATAAATAAATAAATAAATAAATAAATAAATAAATAAATAAATAAATAAATAAATAAATAAATAAATAAATAAATAAATAAATAAATAAATAAATAAATAAATAAATAAATAAATAAATAAATAAATAAATAAATAAGAAATAGTAATTGTTTGGCTACTTCTTGTTGTGTGTATTGCTACTGCTTCTGTAACTCGTGTTTGTGGAATGCCAATTTGGTAATGAATGATGTTTAGTGATATTTCTTAATAATACACCGTCTCCTTTAGTTTCATTTCTATCATTTCTGTAGAAGCTGTAGTTGGGGATGTAGAGTTTGTTTCTGTTACACAAGTGTGATTCAGTAACACATGCTATGCTAATCTGCAATGATGCAAGAAATGAATAAATAAATAAATTAATTTATTTTTGATGCTATTTGCATTTTAATTCATGATGATTAAACTTTTATTGGTTAGGTCTGACATGATTATTACTTAAATATTCTGTGAATGAATTTTGAATGGTTGAAATTAAAGATGTATTAGAGAGTTGATGAAATTAATTTAACAAGATGTGATGGAGTTTATGATTGTGTTGAATATTATGTTGCTGGAATTATTTATTGAGTGAGAAGTTGGTTGGAAGCGGTTGGGAGTTTGATTTTGTGAATTTGAAAGGTTTTTAGTGGGATCGTTTTGGTGTGAAAAATTCGGGATGGTTTGAGTTTGTGGTAAATTTGGAAAGATAGTGTCAGAAAGATTTGGAGGTGGGGATGTAGATTGTTGGTGCATTACATAGCTACAGGTTTTTACTGGCCACTGTTTTTTGACCAATATTTTTTTATAATATGAACATGATTATCAAATGATGATATAACATTGTGATTACCATTGTAGTTAACACAACCCTGTTAATCATTTTTTGCGAACACATCAATGAATGATGATTTCCAGAACAGTATACACAGTTTATAACATGATTGCAGTTGTTTTTCGTGTGCTCGTAATCTCAGTATCGTTGGCATTGAATGGATCCTTTCGGTTTCCGACGTCTTTGTTGTCACACGATGATTGCATATTTGGGCGATTGTGAAAATTGTGTCTGCAGGTTGTGAATTGTGTATAAATCATATAGTAATAAGATAATACCTGTATGATAAAATAAATGTGATTGTTTATAAAATCATTGCAACCTATTTTAATATGAAGATACATTACAATCAATAATATTACTAATGAATTATTAGCAGGAGTTTCCGTAAAGTGCAATACCATCTTCATGTCAAGAATATGCCGACTATGAACTCTATTTATGAATGTCAAGAACCACAGGGATCCTTCCGACACCGGCAACTAGATATTAGAAGATGTACAATAGATGGAAGTAAGAAGGAGGTACAAGATTATGGAGGCAAATTTAGCGTTTTAAATGCATTGTATAATACATTTATCATTCCACGATTTATTAAATGTAATGGTTCACTCAAGTTCAATAACAGCAAAATTCATACGAAAGAGAAAAGAAAATTTGATTTGTCTGTATTAAAATTACGTATTCGAGAAAATGTTACTATATTGTTTGATGTAAGCAATTTGTCAAAATATTAGAAATGAACTTAGAATATTTTGTTAAATCAGATGCCCTAAATATGTTTTATGACATGCAGATGTTGAAATTAAAAAGGGTTTACATTCATAACAATGATATTTAATATAGTAAATCCACGAAATTATATAAACAACAGTTTATAAATAGCACAATGAATTCTGATCAAATAACGAGTGAGAAAATGAAATGGTTTCATAATCATACAAACAACAATATTCCTGACTATGTTATTGAGACAATTAATATAGGTCCTAAATTCACTTTTCCTGTTACTGATGGACTGAAACCCAGTGATATAGTAAAGAGCATTAAAGAATTTGAGTCCTCTATAAGAAGAATTTCCAGTGATATTCCGAATCAATTGAGAAGTGAATTCATTATCTCATTAGAGATATTCTTACAACATAAGAATAAGCATTTCCCATGTCAAAGTAAAACACTTAAGTATTTTAAATTAACGAAACAAATTTTTGAAGGACAATGGGTATATAAATTTTATAAATTTACACAAGCCATAGCCGCCATGAAGCGCACAGAATATGTTCTGAAGGTTAATAATCAATTTAAAGATCCAACTAAGTATGCTCAGGTCCCAAAATCCAAGATTAATTGTTTTATCAGGGATTTACAGGAGATCATTAAGAGGTGGATGAAATACAAATACATTGATAACATTACAAAATCATAGAATTTATCCCACACCCGGCAACATATCTAGATCGTATGGCTTGGGTAAGATTCATAAAAGGGGATCCGACAAGGGCTACCACCAATGAGGCTGGTGGTAGCCTTTATCGGTACACCTCGGTATGAGGTATGTAAATTCTTAAAAATAATTCTTAAACCTCTCCTTGATTGGATTTCACTATATGTTGTCCTGAACAGTAGGGAATTAATGTTCCAATTGAATGACATTATAACATCCGATAATCATATATCGGCCACAGCGGATCTTTCGTGATCGTGATCTTTCGTGAAAGATCCGTTGTGGCTGAACCTGCTCTTTCGAGAAAAGAACATGACATCTTGTTCCTTAACACCGAGATTTTATCCACTACAAACCACTACCACGCCCGCTTACAACGGGAAGCCATAGAAATGTTCAAACATTCGTACAATTTTAACAGGAAAGAAGGAGTCAAAATTAGTTCCGCCTGGCAGCCCGTACCTTAAAACACCAAGATAAAACCTTTCAATAATAAAATTTCCTGCCCTACTTCCATCTCGGTTGATACCCAATCGCAAGCCAGCTCGCGTAGCGACAGCCAATCAGAAGCCAGCGCGCGAACCGCCCCCTCCGCTACCCCCAACCGCGGCCTATGAATAGAGCGGCCGAGACCAACGCGACAAAACCAGTTGACTTTCTCAGCGGAAAAGTCACAGGCCATCTTTTGCACCCGCCGCAAACACAAATACACCAAACGTTTTACACGACCAAAACAAATTACACTTGGCACACAAAAACTAACATGGGTACCTAAGGTAACCTACTTCGGCGTCACTTTTCATCGAAGGCTGCGCTGGCATTTACATGTCAGGCGAATTCGATCAAAATTACAACAAAGAATTCGACTATTACAACCTCTTTTGAGGGAACCTACACTCCCCTTGGAACTTCGCCTCTCACTCTATAAAACGTGTTGCCGGCCTGTGGCCACCTACGCTGCGGCAACGTGGTGGACTACAGCACAGAAGTACAAGGATACACTTAAGCTGGTACAGAACAAAGTTCTACGGCTCATAGCACGCCCTCCGTTTCGGAAACGTTTGAAGGTACTGAGGAAGGAACTTGGTATCGAGTCCTTCACTCAATGCTTGAGGCGGCTTTCGTTTAACGAAGCTTATCAAGCCTTTCAAACCGACGAAGCTCCGGCAACGCTAAAACAGTTAGCTCGACACGTCCTTACAATAGGGCAAAGACGACAAGTACTCCCCTCTGATATTCGAAGTGCGTAGTGCAACACAAATGACGATTTGGCTATTGACTAAGGTCCGACACGAACCTACTCCAGCCACTTACACATAGCAGTAAAACGCAAAATTGCGTGCGCGCTGCAACACACAGTACACAAACCTTTGGCTTAGCTTAAAAAAAAACAAAAACGTGGCGTCAGTCGCCAGTCAGCCTCCGTCCCGGACACTTCGCCCGACACCTCGCCACTGAGGATGCCCACCGCAGTCGTGGGCGAAACGTTTGGCAGTTCAAAGCCAATTGGACCACGGCTCATCAGCCCGGAAGACATGAAGAATATTGAACACAATTGTCAAACAATTGATAAATAATGAATATCCCATGAAATTTATACATAAATGTATTTATAAAATGTTAATTCACCGTGGCAAACTTAAAAATCAATCTATATTAGGTAAATAAGATATATAAAATATTGGTGATCATACATTGATACTGGTTGCGTAGGCTTCCGCGGCCGGAGTATATGTTGTCTAGACTATCCGGGACGAGCCGCGTCAAAGTCATGGTGGCTAACGTTTCGGCCAGCGTATTGTGGCATTCTTCGGAGCGTAGAGCTTCAGCAGTATTATTAATTGGTACACCTGGTATTATTAATAAATTTCAAAGTGCCTTTATACATAGATTTTATGATAAATTTAGAGTTATGTATAAGATTGTAACTAACATAAATGTTATTACAAACTTACAGGGTAATATTATACCTTACATGGATAATGAGAATATCGTGTATATGATTGTTTGTCTGAACTGTGATGAACACTACATAGGAAAAACTAAAAGAAACTTGGGCACTAGCGTGAAATAATACTTTAGGAATGTTAGAAAGCCGTCCAACAGGCAAAATTTCAAATGTGTTTTTTTTTTACTTTCTCGCATTACGAATTCCTCGTAAGAAGAGAAAGTTATGTAGCCGTGGCCAGAAAATAGTAAATTTTTGCCAGAAAAACTCGTATTTATTTTAATTTTTTGTCAACTTAATACAATTTTATCTGAATGGAAAAATATCAAAAATAACTTAATAATTTATACTACCAGAAAAATATTATTTGATACTATCTCAGCGCCAAATTAAAACGATTTTTTTAAAATAAAAAATAATTTTTACTTTTTTACTACCCTGGAGCAGACTTTAAAAATAAATCCCAGACGTTCTTCTTAAAACACAAAACCTACTGATTTTCTTCTGATATTTTTCATTGACGAGCTGAAGTTAAAGAATAAAAATCCATTTTTGCAATTTTAAATCACACTCACTTTGAAAATATCTGCCACAGTTCTGTGCATTCATTTGAATGTTTATTATACATTTGTAATGAAAATTATTCTGCTGTCCAACAGTCTTTTTTGATAATGGAACCGACATGATTAAAAAACAAATTTTATTTTATAATAACAGAAAGGCGAAATTACACTCCAAACATTGAATTGAACAGAAAATATTCAGTGAAGATGATAGGTTCGGTTTCTTCTCAGAGTGCGCTTGGCATGAAACAAATATCATGCATTAGTTATAATATAATAGTATCTTACGTTATAATGGAAAAACGTACTTACAAAATATTATATAATAAAGGGTATTACTCAACGTCATTCGTATATTTTCACTTTTTCAAACATTTTCCAGGCGCAGTTTTTTGTCTCTAACATACTGTGTTCACTGTAGAATCACAGAAAATTTAGTCAATCGGTGACTTTTTTGAACCCCTACATTTCGCAGCGTTGACAAATTACCTCTTTTGAAGATCTGTTAAAGAAAATCGTTTTACATGGACACTGGCCTTAAGTTTTTCGTTTGCCTACTACGCTTCCATAGATTACAAGTAATGCTGAAAAACACATGATTTTTATCGCGTCGCGGACCTACGAAACGATGTTTTGTGAGAAGCACCTACTTTTCGGCTTTCGAAATATAAAAAACGCTAGGAAAATATTAATGGAAACAATTTATTTAATCACAATACACGCATGATCCTTGCAATTCTAAACAATACGATACATTACAATAAAATATGCTCTCAGACCAATACATTCAATTTAGGGTAAGGCGGGTATGGATGGTGCGAATAGTTTCAATTTATTACAGCTTACATTTCGTATGCTTTTTGATTTTATGCACAAAAAGTAACATATAAAATCCTCTGTAAGCTACTCTTCAGTGTTATTCTTTTCTATGATAATTCTGAATTAGTTCTAAAAATTCCGCCGCATAATCTTCTACATCTACATTTTTATTCTTCCTCGGATTTTATTTCCACTTCCATATTTTTGTCTCCTAATTTTTGGAGTGATTAAAACTCCATAAATGTGAGTCTAATTGTGTTCACTTCTATTTATGCAATTGCTCTATTTATCGTTTTATAGGCGAATCTGCATAAACATTAAAGGGCGATGGTTTTGTATGTTTATGTGAAAAACTGTTAAGTTTAATAAGAATAAGTTGTTAGTCATATTTACTAGATAATCTGCATTTGTACGCTAGAGAACGTAACTGTGAGATATCGAACGTAATAAGTTAAATGTGCATTCATTTTGAAGCATTACTCACGGTTAAATTTTCTCCATATTCACTTCAAGTTCAATAAGTTCCAAGGCAATACTGTTCGCAGGCTTTTGCAAATGTATTTTTAAAAATTCGTTAATACGAATGCAGATTAACGCGCGGCAATTCCCTTATCATATGCAACGTTACCTATATAGATCTGTTTGGGTGGAGTTGGTTTACCTCCCGACATATTCACTGAGATGGCAGCGCTAAAACACGAAAAAACATGCTTTTTGAGATTTCTTAGCATCGTCTGGCCGGATGCGAAGGAAATTATGAGTCCCCCACCAGGAGACCGAGACGCGTAGAATGACCCCTTATCTCTCACAATTGAGGCACGTGAAGTGGTCGAACCGTGAGTGACGGATCCAAACACTCGCACTCACAGTTACTTAAATATTGTAGAGGGATTATTTTTCTGTAGTAAAAGAGAAGCACAATTTAACCACAAAGGAATCTTCGGAAGTTGTCTAAATATTTATAGTCACCTGCTAACAGACATTTGTATCTAAATTTGTCATCTGTGGCAGATGCTATTGTGGAAAAGGAAACTTCTGATAATGATAACAGCAGTGCCGAGGAAAAATAACTTGGTCAATAATATTTTAAATTGAGTAAGTGTATTAACTTCTTCAATTAATCCTTCAAATTTGTAATATTACTGTCCCATATAAATAATTTTTTGTAAACAAATTTCTCAATTTTTTGAAGAAAAAACAACATAGTACATACACACCTCACTTTATCCAATAGTTTCCACAATACAGTTTATCATGAACTCTACTCGATCGTTCATCAGTACTTACAATAGTTTGAGAGAGTGGACAATACTTTCCATGCTTCAAATGTCTACCAATTTTGTGACGGAAGGTTTTCTCGCTCTACTGAAAAATTGTGTCAATGGTTGTTTTTGAAAAAAACATTTCATATCGTCACTGAATTTCTTGCCATGCTGTGCGATTATATTATATATACCAAAGTGAAATCTCTCTTTTTTCTCTCGCACGGTTAACATTACATTTTTCGTCGTTTTTCTTTTTCCGTAAACTTGACAGCATTTTTGTGAATCCTTCTTAGATTTGGCCTGTAAGATTTTGGATCTCATAAAGCTATACCGTATTCTATAGTATGGAGGATAGGCTTTTAATTAAACCAATTCTTTAGAGGTTGTAGTACATTTCATTAACGTACTTGTAACAAAATTCTACGACATTCAACTTTTTATCACCACGATATATATTTTTCCTCAAGTAGTTTTCAAATATTTGGACACAAACAAAATTACAGCTGAAGATGTGGAGCCCGACTCTACTGAATTCCTAAGTTCAGTTGAATATCAGACGACCATGTTTGTGTACTCATATCTACACTAAAATATGACGCGAACCGTTTTCAAAATAACGTTTTCACATTACTGAATTATTTGAAACCTTTTGAACATGTGTATTTTGAGTGTGCAAAATTTGATTTCTCCACCAGTAAAAAGTGCAGTAGCAACAACTAGGCAGTATTCTTTTATGTCAAATAGAATACACTCATTATTCTTAAATATACGCCCGCTCTCGTAATGAATTTTGTGCATACTTACGTTTCCTTTCGTTGCACTTTTACATAAAACGTTTCGAGAAATTGTTGTTATACTTAATATGTAGATCTCCCAGGAAACAATTTGTGCGAAGTGAAGAAAAGCCACGATGATAAAGCCACGATCCAAGAAGAGTGGACTTGCGAGGCGGAGCCTGAACGAAGGAGACACCGTGGCGAGGCGGAATTAGGGAGGTCACGGTTCCGCCGCTCCCCCCTCAAAATCTCCTTCGCCTAATTGCAGAGCCTTACCTCTGCAATTCCACTGGGCAACGTCGGCGCGTGTTGCGGGACAGCTTTATCTTTTCCCCTCGGATCAATAAGCATCAGCTGTTGGAAGTTGCGACCACAGGCGTTGGGGCGCCGACCCGCCGTTCCTGGGTTAGCTGTGAGGCTGCGGGCAGCACCAAACCGGGCTTTGTATGTGTTTGATCCCACTCTTTTTAGGTATCCCTTCCTTCTCTATTGCCTATCGTTTCTCCTAACTTCTTTTTCCACTGCTTTGATTTCTGTTCATAGGTATGGCTCTCTCTAGGAATTTCTTCGGTTTTCTTTTCATTCTGTTTCATTCTTCTTTTCCCTTTGGTTTTTGTTACATTCATTTGAGTTTTATTTTGTTTATTTTTTATTTTTTGTAGTTTTCAGGTTGTACGTTTTTGTTGTGTCCCCAGATTTACTCAGTATATTTTTCAAGATCGCTTCACTCTGGCGAAGGTTCGCCTTAATCGATCACCTGAGACATACCACTTTGAAGATATTTACACATATTAAAATATGGTAAGATAGGACTTTTTATAATACGAAGGGGGTACGCTGAGTAAGCTTAATCAATTTGCTTAACAGGTGGATTTCCGGTCCGTTGTGGGGGTTCTCGCATATGGCATTGTTCTGTGTTTTCTAATATCTCCAACATAGTAAGTAACCCTTTTTAAGACACAAAACCACTCCCAAAAATGATTTCATATGACAACATATTGCTACAAAAACTCTGATAATAAAAACGTATTGATGCAACATATTTCCTATATTAGCTTCCAGATAAAATAGTGTTAAAATTAGAACTTTACTAGTTGCCTGCAGCAGCAAAAATACTGTTGAAGTAAATCCACCCAAGGACATTCCAAAATGTAACACTCAGACTCCTAAATAAACAAAATATAAAATATCCTCGTACAACACTGCAATAAATTCAGAGACTTCAACGAATGAGAGACCTGCGCCATTTTCTTAGCGTGCTTTGCTCTTTAAAAGGAAACCAGTGGTGCTACAGCGGCACGTACTTTCTCGTGATATTGTCAATGGCTATGTAATATTATAATATGACAATTTCTGTCTTACACATCAACAACCATTTGAAAAATTCTTAAATAAACAAAGAGTGAAAAATACACATATTTTTTCAATGAAATGCATAAACGAAAAGAAGCTTTCTGACATTGAATCCAGTGCATTCACGTTCTACATAAACGTACCGTCGATGTACGATGCGTATTTTAGCCGTCAATAAAATTATTGGTTTATATTAACGCGAAAGAAAAGGCAGCATTCATAATCTCCTTCTGCTATCAATGCGGATTTACAACAATGGGTTACAAACAACAATGTCCGCATATTTGTATCGGATACACATTTTACCAATTAGCATTGTTGATACCGGTAGCAAGAAAATAGTAAATGAGAAGATTTTTTTCTGAAGGGGTATCCCAATAGAATTTTGTACTTCGAGATTATATATTTTAAATTAGACCATGGGTAAACGTAACTGAAATGGTATGAAGAATGATCATTTTCGTTTCCTTGTTATCATTAGATAGTATTAATAGTGACCCGTCATATTTGTTACAAGGGTCCAAAAGTTAACAAATATCTTATATTAAAAACATTTAAACCTCCTGATTATTAGTGCAATTATAATTTTTCCTGGTACAAAATATTACAAAAGACCTGGCCTCTTGAAAATCACACACTCTTCAAGATTTTCTCACATTCAAAAGGGAATGAGTGCCACACAGTAATACCAATTTCACGGACATTATGGTGTTACGCAATTTACCAACGCGTTTTCACATTATTTGGACAAGGAAGTTTTGGAATATTTCTTTTCAAGATTCGAATGACAGCCTCCAAGCTCCTTTCACTTTTCCTTATATGAACATCAGAAATACAAAATTTAAATCTTAAAGTTGTTCTTTGACAGTGTAGTGTTATTTGATTGCATCTTTGCAAAAATTACCAAGTTTATTAAATTTAAGGACGCCTTTTTGTAAAGTTTGTAGGATAATTTTAATGAGCAGATATGTTAAATGACTAAAGATATTGTCTGGTATCAATTTTAATCAACTTATGATCATTTCGATCGCGTTGCGATCATCATCAGAGCTTGCAGCTTCTGGGCCGAAAACAAAGTTCTGCCTGAGCAGAACAAAGTTCTGCCTGAGCAGAACAAAGTTCTGCCTGAGCAGAACTTTGTTTTCGGCCCAGAAGCTGCAAGCTCTGATGATGATCGCAACGCGATCGAAATGATCATAAGTTGATTAAAATTGATACCAGACAATATCTTTAGTCATTTATCATATAAAAAGGTATCTACATCACCAACAATCCAATTAATAAGAGCAGATATGTAATAACGTGGAAGTCAAAGACAATTATAATCCTAGAATTGAAAATAAGTAAATGTCGTGAATGTAACATGTTCTTACTAATGTATATAAACAAATTTCATAAAATTAAAGTCTGGGAGGTTTTGAGCAGGATTATTTTTGCCATTCATACATCTCAATAGGGACTGTAGTATCAGCCGAGCTTTGCAAGATCGAGTGAGCTTCTGTGTTTGACATATTTTCAGAGGAAGAGAACGTTTTTCAATAAATAACCTGCGTGTGGGAAGAAGATGGGAAAGGGGCGCGTTGGTTGGACAACATAAGAAATGGAGGTAGGTAGAAGCAATGCGCCAGAAAGCATCTACAAACCATTCGGATCGCTCCCATAAATTCAAGCCACGCATCGTGTAGCAATATCGATAGATAAGGGCGCGGAGCGGGAGGCGAGCAGGTGTGCAGGTGGCTATGTGTCTACTTGTCAGGCCGGCGAACCGCCGCCGTTCGTTCGGCCCTGCACCAGTCACCCCTCATCGCTCCCCTCCTCCCGACCAACATCTCACTGCGCTGCCCCAAGCGCCTCCCCCGCCTTCCCCCCCCCCGCCGCCGCCCCCGGACGCCGCTACGCGCCCGCCCTCACCGACCCCACTGCCCCTTTGTCTCCGTTCTGCCTTTGCGTTCAATTCGCTGCCACCGTCTTTACTGTTCGTCCTTCCTTCACGTCACTGCACCTTCTGCCAAAACCACTACTTCCACTGCCCTCCGCTTTATCCTCCCTCGGCTTCGATAGCACCTTCGCTGTCACCACTAGTGTTTCCCTCATTGCCATGATCTTATCTCCGCTCTCACTCTGGGGTCGTCCCGTGGCCCCCGCTCCCTCGCCCCCCACGCGCTATGCGCCGACCGCTACGCATTCTGCCGTTGGATCGCCACCGGCAGGCCTGCCGCCCCCTCTCCCTCCACGCCGTCGCTTCGGAAATGCACAACTTAATCGCTCTATGACGCGGAGCAAAAATTGGAGACGCACGAGGCAGCTGGAGGTCAATAAGGGGCTTTCCAGGTTATTCTAGAAATAGGAAGTGACATTTCACTTGGCTTTTTACGTACTCTCCAGTATGCTTCATCACGTACTTGACGCGTACACCCGTGTACGGGTCGTGGCCCATCACCGACCTCGCGGCCATGTGTTACGGGTACGTGTGGTTAGCACGAGGACATCCCCACGCCGTAGCCGAGGACATCCCCACCCCGATCTTAGCCAAGACCACGCACGATCTGTATCTTTACGCAACCTTTTACTCCAACGCTTCTGCTGGCTCTGCTCCGGTAGCTTCACCTGTTCCCCTTGGTGGGCTTGTGGCTGCCGGTGTTCCAGTTGCTCCGACTCGTTCTGCTGAGGTCGCTGAAGGGATGCAGCTGATCGGCTGCTATGGTACGGCCTGTACCGAGACCGGGACCTTGGGCGACGCCGGGTCGGCTCCTGCCGCGGCGAGGTGCTTCGAGGACGCAGACTGCTACTAAGCTCAACCGTCGGTCTGTCGCCGGCCGCTGCTGTCCCCGGCTGCGCGCTCTTTGACGGTCCCCGCCGAAATCAGTTGCCAGAGAGCACTCTGTCGGCCCTTTTCCCCCCTTGGTGTCTAGGTGCGACTACTCAGGCTGCTCCAGCTCGATGGCTTACGGCCACTGTCCCCTTCGGCTCCCCTGGAGTGACCACTGCGAAAGAGCGCCCTGTTGCGGCTGCACCGGCTGGGCCGACCCATCTTCATCTGGCGGCCGGAGCTCTTCTTGTCGCAGCAGATAAGATCCTCTGCTTCCCTGCAATAAAGAAGGGTTAGCTGCGTTATTCAGAGGGAGTCCTGACCCAGCGCGTCCAGATCCTCCTCCAGATGTCTCCTGACCAGTCTATGCCTAGTTCTCCTGCATAGCGCTTCCAGGAGAGCGCCGAGGAGCCACCGAGGTGATTACCTATGAGTCTTGACCATCACCCTGGCCCCCTTTGCGCACCCCGACCGCTCTGTGCTGAGCCTCTTTGTTTTTGGAAAAAATAGTGACCGTAACGTCCGCAGCTGTCGTCCACGGAGCTTCTACGCCGGACTAATACTGTCTCTTCCGGAAGGGCTCTACACGATGTTAGGAGTTTTAATAATGCTTCCTGTTGATTCCTGCCTTCAAAGTTTGCCTTGTTCATTACTCTTTTGAAGGTTTGCACGAAACTTTCCGCCTCCCCATTGAAAAGAGGGTGCCAACATATGCTCAATCCCATTGATTTGACAAAATTTCTGAAACGTCTCTCCCGTAAACTGGGGCTAATCGTCTGAGACTAATAGAGAGGACACATGTCTGAGACTATGGAAAATACTATCTGAAGAGCCCGAACGGTGGAATTCACCGTGCAGTTTGCCTCGCGGATCACGTACGGGAAAAACCTGATGATGCATCAACGAGACTTAACCACAAGTTTCCCTGAAATTAGCTCGCGAAGTCGATGTGGATCCTCTCCCAAACCTACCGTTGTCCCAGCCACTCCCTAAAACTGCTTTTCGGACTCTTCTGAAAGACATGGAACGGCTGGCACAACCTAACCCATGTTTCTATATCCCTATCAATGTTAGGTCAGAAACAGAATTTCCTGGCTAGCTGTTTAGTGAGGATAATTCCCCTGTGTCCCCTGTGAAGTATGCTTAGAACCTTCTACCTTAAGCTCATCGGAATGACAATCCTCACTGGGTCCCCGGCTTCCAACAGCAGGACCCCGGACGGACGGATGGACAGACGGACAAACAGACAGACAAACAGGCGAACAGACGGAAGGACAGACGGACGGACGGGCAAACAGACGAAAAGACGGGCGGACAAACGGATGGACAGACGTTTTGAAAAAAACACTTTTTTCGGTATCAGGGTACCCCAAAACGTGTATTTCCGTTATAATCTCGAAATCGATATTCATAATAATTACATGACTTTCCCTATACTACGTAGATTACTCCGTGTATACGTATGTATACGGGAAAGTAAAAAAAGTAAAAGAGAATGTTAATATCTAGTAAAGGGTATTATAGTTGATTCTCCTAATAGAGACCCAACCAGGTGCGGATTTACATGAGGCGCACCTGGGCACTACGTTCCGTGCCGTCCTTTTAACTTTCGAAATCGTGAAATCATAGTAGGTCTCCAAGGCTTCGGACCTCCATTTTTTACAATGATGAATTTTAGTATGACTATTTTTCAAATATTGCTAATCATACGATTTTTAAAATTTATTTTTAAAATTTATTATTTTTTTTATTTATTTATGTTAAACTTTTACTCACCTTTCAACTATTTATAGTTCAAATGACGGGAAGGGATTCTGGAATTCAAGAAAATGAGCGCAGATAATCCCCCTACGTCACACAGTTTTTACTGTTTTTTGACTGAATAAATCCAAATATAATTCTAAATTTAAATCTACTTTCTTTTAACCGGTATAATAAATTTCTCTCTAATAAGTGGAACTCATCCACCCTCTTGGAAAACTGCGATTGTCCATCCTCTTACTAATTCAACAAATCCTCCTAAGTACATATCTATCAATATTCTATCTGCAATTTCTATAGTATTAGAAAAAAATTGCGCGATATCAAATTACGAACTGTTTAGGCCGGAAAAATCTCTTACGCAAACATCGAAATGGTTCCCGATGAGCCAGCTCTGGAGCTGTGCTTGTAAGTTTATTTGAAGAGGCCATAATCGCCATTGACAACGGTAAATTAACAATACTTGTTCTCTTGGATTTCAATAAAGTTTTTGACACGGTCGATCACCAGACTGAATTGTAATCCTGCTAGAGAAAATGAAACTAAACCTACGATACTATAGTATCACAATGTTTCAAATCGTCAACAAGTCGTAGTAAAAGGTGAAAAACGGTACAGTGTCATCCGAACCCCCTGGAGCATTGGACAGACAACAGTTCTAGAACCCTTGATTTAGGTAAATGACGTAGAACAATGTCTTAAATATTGTCGCCATAAAATGTATACCGGTGACCTTCAACTATATGTCAGTGGATACCCGTCGGAGCTAAACTCTTTAGTGCAGAAAATAAACAAAGACCTAGATGCTGTGAAGAAATGGACTAAAGCACAAGGACTTTTATCAAACCCAATTAATTCTCAAAGTTTATTGATAGGCTCTCGCAACGCCATCATCAAATAAGATAATACAACCTTTCCGACAATCAGTATAAATGGTTCCTCTCTTCTCAGGTGTAACAATGTAAAGAACCTTGGAATTCACAGAGACTAGCCTCTCAGCCGGACTACGCAAGTACTTGTGATTTTACAAAAAGGTCTTTAAAGTCATCTATTCTCTAAAACGCGTACGAGAACAATTACCTACAAACACACGTATGAACGTGATTAATTCACTGATTATGCCTCATTTTGATTACTATGGTTTCTTGCTCACTGACGTAAAAGCTAAACATCAACGGAAGTTACAAACTGCACAACATGCATGCATTCGTTTCATGTTCGATTTTCGTAAGTACGATCACGTATCTGCGTATTATAAACAGAAAAACTTATATCTATCGAGAAAAGAAGAATATATTCATTGCCTCTCGTTTCTCCATAAAGTCTTGTACAATGGCATTAAAACACGCTTGTCTAATAACTTCAAAATGCTCACGATTGAGCGATCGCGTTCTGCATTATTACTGTGCATACCTAGACACAATACGAGGCAACAGATGAAGAAAACAATGAAGAAAGAATTAGAAAAGAAAAAATGAAACATGCAATAATCAAAAGTTGAGAAATAGAGGAAAACAAGGCAGATCCTACTAAAACTGTGGTAAAAATTTTCACTAAAATGATAGTCAATATTGAACACGATAAACCTCTATACATTGGGAAATACTGGAAAGAAAGAGAAATGGCTCGCCTTAGAATAAGATCATTTGAACACAAAGAAGTCGTAGTGAATAAACACAAATTACAAGGTTATGACTGCTACATTGAAGATGATATGACAGCAAAAGAAAGAAAAATTCAAGCAGCGAGCAGGCAAAGAGCAAAAGTCGAACGAGAAAAGGAATCACAGTTGAAATATGTATTTACAAAATCCAGATAAACGTGAAATGTATATAAGGGAATTAACTAGAAGAAATAATAGATAAAAAATATAATTCACGTGCAAAAAAATAGATACGTACAATTCCCAGCACACAAACTAAGATATAGGAACACAAATTATGATAAAGAAGTCAAATGAAAAACAAGCAACAAAATGCAGAAAAATAAAAACCAATAAAATAGATAAAATGAACACGATACACGACAACATTGAAACAATCCCTTGGGATAATTGTAACAAACTCATGAAAAATAAAGGAAACGTTAAAATTGCTACACTAATTGTGAGGACTTTGAGAATAGAAGAAAGACTTGTCGAACAACAAGAAGGTCTACAATACTTTCATGTAGATATTTTAGGACTCTCAGAAGTCACAAGAGAGGAAAATTCCATAATTGAACTACCAGGAGGAGACATTCTCAGTTATGTTGGAGAACCAAAAGGACATAGGGGTATGGGTTTTTAAATCAACAAGCAAATGAAGCCCTACGTTTAAGAAATTAAGGGAATCAATGAAAGAATAATTGTGGCAAAATTAAGCTACGAAAAAGACAACATAGCAATCTTTGAGGTTTATGCACCAACCGAAAACAGCCGTAACGATGAAATTGAAGACGTTTATGAACAACTTGATGATAATATAAATGAACATTGAGTAAATATTAATATTCTTCTAGGTGACATCAACAGTAAAATATGAAGGTCCTACCCAAGCATTGCTTTTATAAAAATATGAGGTCCGTATTGCAAAGGAAATAATTTTGAACCTCCTATTTAAAGAACGATCCAAACGTTTTTAAATTGCTACAGCTATTCCGTATTTTCAGTCATTTATTCAACACATATCTGCAACACTAATGTACTAATAAATTAATAATTCAGTGTATTAAAATTTAAATTACATAGTTTGTAGTTTTTTACAGTATATTTCTGTGTTTACAAAATGATTTAGAGCGATAAAACTGTATGCAAACGCGTAAAAAACCGCTGTTTCAACAACAAAGACATATTCTAAAGGGATAACCAGAGATATCACACTTGAAATTACGCGTAAAAACGACGAAGACGCGTCAAATGAGAATATTTTGGATAAAAATGGATAATATAATAATAATTTTGAATATTTTAATTCGATTTTAATGAAAAAGTTGAAAAATTTGAAAATCTAACAATTGTGGGTCTGAAAAATATGGTTCAGTTCGCCCATTTTCTATACTACTTATAACGTTGGTGATTAGGGGAAAGGCACAGTAAATGTATTGTAAAGACGCTATCAGGGCAACTAAATCCATGATAAATTTATAAAATAAACCAAATATACTTATTTATTACGAGGAACGCTTGTTATAGTATAAAATTGGTTTCAAAAAACAAATAAATGTGTAAAGAATATAAAACAAAATTAAAAAGTGACCAGGGAGGACGGGAACAACCCTGAATATATTAAACAGAGGCTCTTTCTCAATGGCAGAGAATTGAAAGATCCCTATTTGTGCAATTTCTGGAAATAGTGAAAAAATCTTCGATATATACGCTGTTGAATTCCAAGAACGCAGTACGGAAAGGCGGAAAGGACTATAACGGGAACTAAATTTAATTAGTACTAAATATACTAGTATTAACTAGTATTGGAAATTAGTAATACCGATTCTGGCCAAAAATATGGTTCCTCAAGTTGATTATGGGAGTTGCATCGATGCAAACGTTGGTCGACGACATTCAGCTGTCACCGGGAGTAATATTCAAAAAATGGTGGTGCGTACCGTTTAACATTTTCACTCTATTTACCATTACAAATTTTGATCCACCAATCATTAACAAAGTACTCTTAAAATATTTTTAAAGAGCCCTAAAAGCAAGGAAAGTGACGTAAAGTTTTTATCAAAACAAATGCAGATGCGTAACTTAAGCTGTTCCGTATGTTACTGATGTAATCGATTTGCAGATCAAAGGGGGGGGAGGTCAAGCCCTCACCCTAGAGAAAAAAATGGTGAAGTGCAGGAAAAATAAAAATGAGAAACACAAGAAAAAATTGTAAAAACATCTAAAATGTATCGAAAAAAACGCAAGTTCTGTCCTTAGCCTTTTAGTTACGAACGGGAATCCTCAATCTCGCTGTATTTTATCCCAGTGGTAAGTATGCAAATTGTCTTCGACTGTTCTCCAGAAGCGTGGGTCAACTCGTATCTCTTTCTTACTCTCCTTGACAAGCGGTGCTACGGCGACTTCCTCGTACGTGTGGCCGACGCAGTCGGAAACAGTGTTGACGGGTTAAGGTCTCTCTCTAGGTGCCAAGCGAGTGATCGTGGCAAACTATGTCATATCACGCAATTACAGTGTGCCTGAAATAAAAGACTAGGGCATGAATTGTCTACATGCAATTGGAGACGGCGCGGTTAATAAGTACTTCAGAAGAGAAAGAAAACATATAACAAGAATAAGAAAAAAAGAGAAAGAAATCTATTTAAAAGAAAAACTAGAAGGGGCTTGAGACACATTTTGTGAAATCCTGTCGGATTTCTTCATTGCTGGACAGTAAAGTGGGTATATAATAAATGTTTAATTTTTAAATCGATATCATGCGCATTTATTTAAATTGCATCTTTTGACATCTGTATCATACAATGAAAAATCTAAAAACTTAATCCTTGCCTTTTTACATCTTTGATGTAAAAGATTTTAATAACAAATTATTACTATTTTTAATTAAAAACTATAAAATATTCAAAAAATTTAAACTTAATATTTTAATTTTGTCAAAAGCATCTGTTTAAAGCTAATACATAAACACATATTCGACCATAACTGCGTTCCATACAGCCAGAAACACAAACCGATATTGAGAATTTATTCTGAGAAATTCAGACGGTCGTGTCATTTAGTTGCCATTGTTGTACTGAGATCTGATAGCTCCTAAAATATTCAAATTTGAATTTGCAATTTTCATTGATTTATTGATTAGTGATTCCAGACGCGTCAACTAAGTCAATAGTCCTGCAAGTGTAGTGCATGTTTTTATCTCTGGAAATGCCGGAGATCTCCCCTCGCTGAAGGTCAAGATCCGGCGACGACCTACCCGTCGGCTTGCGGGTTTTCCACCAACCACATATCTCCCAGTTGTGAGGCACAACCTCAGCCTGGTACAGCTCTCAGCTCCCGACGGGTTTCCGGGAAGTGTGATAGTGTCAGTGGCGTGCATTCCAGGTAAACTGGGTATGCTGCGCTTACTCTGGAGAAAATACAGTTACATGTAATTATTACACTGTGTAGTCACCACTCTCGCCACTTTTGAGAACTCTTTGGCTTTTAAAAGCTTGTGAAGTGAGTGTACACTGGCTCGCGTATGCAGGCGGCCAACCATTGGGCATAAACGCTATTGCTGAGAAGGGCAGAAAGTGTCCGACAGAGACGGAGGTCGTACGCGTAGCAAACGGCCCGAAGTTAGCATGCTGATGTCCTCCTTCTAACAAAATACATTAGGCATTTCTCTCATGCCCTCTTGATTGTATAGAGCACACTGGTATGCTCCGATTTACACAGTACCAGCATGAAGGCGAATCCCCTCCCGATGAATGTCCGTTGGCGGAACGTCCGTTGCACGAGTGTTGAAGCCGCTCCAAGGAAAGGGTTCTTTTTAGCGGATAAGACGGAGCGACGTGCCTGCAAGTATTAACAAGGGTCTGATACTATGGCAGCGATTAATGCGTGTGGAATTTATATATATATATATATATATATATATATATATATATATATATATATATATATATATATATAGAGAGAGAGAGAGAGAGAGAGAGAGTGTGATTCGGACATAAAGGCGGCTGGCGTGGGGCGGATGGCGGCGCCGGCGGTGGCGGCCGGGGTAAGTAAAGGCGGTTGCGTCCCCCGTCGAGCGCGAGGGTGTGGTGTCTAGTGTGGCGAAGGCGCGTGTGGTGTCTAGTGTGCGTGCCCCTACATACGTACTAGTACGTGTGATGAAACAAAGTCCGGTAGCTCCCCCTTCAATGAACACGTGCCGCGAGACGCCTTGCTTTAAGCAAGTGTTTTACGAAAATATACATAATGTTCACAAATGAGGTCGCGGCGGCCCCGACTCCCCACACGGAGTGTAATTAATTCATATGTTCGCTTTGGATGACCGGGAGATTGGGAAGAGCTGAAGCTGAGGCGGGCATAGCAACGCACGAGGACCCTTTATAATCCACTGCAATTGAATTATACTAATGATAGGAGCCGGATAAATCGTCGATAGGGGAGAGTAAAGGCCAACTGATTGACAGACTCCTTAATCAGGTCAATGTCACAACTAGAACAGGAGATATAGAATTAAGAAATATTAATCATTTGTTAAACGAAGCTTCATTCGCCATTTTTTGTGGAGCTGCTCCGTGAAAGCTGCTATGCGCTGACGTCACCGTTTATCTCCCCCATCTCATGTGCCCTGATGGAAAGGATAACCGTTGATACGATAGAGTAAAGACAGACTGAATAACATACACCTAAATCAGCATGATAGAACGACTAGAACTGGAAATGTAGAATTTAAAAACAATGACCTTTCATTAAGAGAAGCTTCATTTGCTATTGTTATAGAAACGCACGGTGAAAGGTGCCACGCCGCCACGTTGGCGAAGCGCTGACGTCATCGTTGCTCCCTCTCCTGTCTGAAGGTAGAGAGACGTGCGTTTCGAATAGGAAATAAGACATAGTCAAAATCAAAGGGCAACCCCAATATTACGTATAATTTACTGTCATAAATTCTAATTTTCTCATTTTTCCTGCCCCTCTTCCCCGATTAAACGTAATGATCTGCAAAAGAACTACTCGGCCGACTGCGACTCACAATCTAATAGACCACCCAACAACTATTATTGACGTGACTACCGTGAAGGTGAAGGCGGTAAAGTATCAGCCCAGTGATGGCAAGATAACAGGGCCACGCCGCACTTTGGACAATTTTTTTGAAACCCCTATAAATATGACAGGCCGCCGCCACCCGCTCACTGAGACAAAAGTGCATTACACATGAGCGAGCAGAAGAATATAATTAAAATATTACAGCAATAGCAGCAATCAATCTCGATGAATCTCATCTTTGAAATAGATTAGCATATCTTTAAAATAGCTTAGCATATCTTTAAAATAGCTTAGCATATCTTTAAAATAGCTTAGCATATCTTTAAAATAGCTTATCAAATCTTTTAAATAGCTTAGCATATAACAATCAAAGTTTACGTAGTACTAAACCAAGATTGACTATTAGCTGCACCACTCCAAACTACGAGACAAATTCAGAGTAATAACATCCATTGGAGCTTTACCTAATGCTTAAAATATCACTAGTAGTGACTAGTGCAAGAAATAGCTAAACATGGCCACAATCAGCACCCATTCTTATTCGGGAGTCATAAGATTCATTCTCACTCACAATGAATTTCCCTTGCCTATAATCAACTGGTTACAATAATGGTCAGCTCCAGAACTGCAAAAGATCTACGGTTAATAACTTAAAATTATCTTCGCATAACAATAAGAGCATTTTTATTCGCATAACATAATAGTCGCCACCAGATCACTTCGGCCCCCACTAAGTACCTACCGCTCAATACCTGCCGCGGGAGCGCAAATAGCTGAAGCGCAAGCCATCATTTAACTGGGTGAACGCTGTATCCCCAGTATTTAACAGCAGCATCCGCAGATTTCGCCAAATCTGTCGGTAGAAGAGGCCCCCCCCCCCGCCACCTATGAGGCCCGAGGAGCTCTCTGGCTGATGCTGCACTCCGCTTGGATTGCCGACCCCTGCCGCTGCTCGCCCCTGCAGCTCCATACCGCACACAACCTCCTACGAGATCGAGAGGCTCTCCATAAACAAATTAAAACAACATGAACGACAACACAGCACCCAAGAAATTGAAGAGAAGGAAGGAGCCAGCAAGGGACCCAGAACGTTATGATGCTTCCGCGGACTCGGATGACTCACAAGCTAATCTCTTCTGTCAACACATGGATGCGAGTCATCGGAGATTCAGCTGAAATAATAATAAAAAACGTCATGTTAGACCCAACCCGATCAAAAGCCACCTTCAAAGAAGCCTTGACACGAGTGAATAGCAGCGCAGGGCAAGAAGAAATCGACGGAAGGAGACGAATGCCGCCATTGACCTGGGAAGCGAAGAAGACTGAAACGACAGCACTGCACACAAGTACACGACCCCTGGGTGTGGACCAAGAAGTGGCAGAACGCAACTGAAAACTAAAGACTAAAAACGACCCAACACGCACACGATAACCAGCAAAAACCAGGCTGCAACAGCGGGCGGTAAACGCCTCCGCCGCTCCATGTCGGCGCCCACGGACCTTCCCCGCCCACAAGCGGCTACCCTGATGCACCCGCCTCCCCACTACCAACATGTTTAAAGAACAAATAAAACATCAGCATGCAGAACACAAGCCAAGCGACACCAGCTCAATAGAAGGCCGAAACCCAGACGCACGAAACGTGGCAGCATGGCAGCGAGGAGGGGCGCTCCTCCCACACAATGCGGTCATACCCCCTACGTCTGTTGGTAGTCCGACGATGAAGGAAACGGAGGCGGAGCCCCGCAGCGACAGCAGAGCCACGACCCAGCCGCCCGAGAGCACTGCTCCACCGTGGCACGAAAGGGCACCAACCCGTCGGCTGAGGACCAGTTCCCGAATTGCGTCCCCGCCTACCCCCCTCCCCCACCCATCAGGCCCCGCTTCTAATTGAGGACGCCCCAAGTCAATACAACCAGATCGTTTCCAGCATGCCCAATAGTTCCACTCCCGCCGTATGTGTACGAGTAATATAACCTCTACGCTCACACACGCTATACAGGAGATAGCCATAAGGATATCAACATTCTAGAGTAGCAAACGACTGCCATACCCCTTCACATAAACACCCTCGTAACACCCCCTGGAAATGACCCCACAACTGTTAATGAGCTAATAGGCATCCGCCTCGTTGAAAACCGGCCTTCAAAGGGACCAAGCTGCAGTACAGCACAGCGACAATGCCCTACCCTGTGCAGTGGCGCCAGTCCCCCAACCACGTGGATTACAATCGACGAAATATCAGAAAATGGGTCCCCAGTAACAGTATCCGTACCCACCCATCAACACCACCCCCAAACAGCCGGGCCGACAGGCATAAGTGAGACTGAAGCCATTCAAGTATAGAAGAGATCCACCCATTATCTCTCAGACATAGTAGCTTGATGCCCAAGCAAAGAGTTCTCGGCACAGTATTCTCCGAACCGATTCATAGACTTAACCGGCCGATATTAATCCCACCTACCGATGACGCCAGCACTGAACCACGGGGCCACCACGCCGATGCCATTTTCAAGCCAACAACCTGAATGCACACCGTGGATCAAGAGAAAGCGCTGGAACGCAAGCACCTCCCCCGCCCAGTCAACGCCAGAACGGCTACCGGAGGATGACTCCCTCCCCCCGCTACCGACCGTCTTAACCCTACACCCAGTCATGCCATTGCACCGGAATCGCCCCCTCCCGCTTGCGACGACCCCCCCCCCCGCCGCTTGCGGATGTAGCAAATTGTGGAGAACGCAGTGCGTCGTCTTTTGCGAAAGTAATGGTTCGCTTGAATGAAAAGACGGCCATGAGCCACCCAACGAAAATGAACAAGGTAGAACGCACGCACTTACTTTCTATACATAGGGTTGTCAAAATGCTTATGAACCTGAAAAACTGAGTTTCGAAAAACTCTTTGGCAGTCCATTTACGTATGAGTAATTCAAGTGTAAACAAAATTTTCTGTTTATTGGTCTATTGACAGTTTCTGGTCGGAAAACCCCCGCTCAGAAATATTGTTTTCGTTATGATGTACGCGCAGGTGGTTATTATTTTTACATTTATTAATTACTATGGTGTAATTTACGAGCCTAATGTCCGTGTTAACTTTGAGTGTTACACGACTGTTGCTAATTATACAATCCGCTATTCGGAAAATCCCTACATCTGTTCTACTATTATCGCGTCGCGACTTTTCCCCCCTAGACTTCGGTTGGAACCTCTACTCGCAACTACTATATACTTAAAATTAATAATTTATATTTCCCACTATGGAACCAACCTCATGTAAACCCACGAACACGAAGTCTAAATATTTTTAAATATAAAATTCATACATGACCACAAATGTAACTATTATTAAAACAATGCACATATTTACCCACTTAAAACTCAAATAAACAATACTGCTTACCCAACACTATTATGGATTAACCACACAAACATTTACCCACAACATAAATCTATTATCGCAAAATTACAATTTCATAATGTTCATGCCATTAAAATTGCTTGACTGCTTCCGTGAGAGTGAGAATTCGATTATGCTGAAGCTAAATTTTCAACGCCCTCCGCTAATCAATTCCATGTTAATGACACCAGGCCGTGACGTACCTCGACAATACAATTCTCGTCTAGCATCCAGCATGACGCCTAAATATTTATAGTTCGTTGCTATGCTACGCGTTTTCTTTGAATTTTAACATTCTAGAGGCATCCATTACTTTGTATTACCCTTGTGTGACATTCTGGTATGTCACAGTAAGAGTTTTCAGAAGTTACTTTTTATTGCGCAATGAAAATGTTTTACATTTCATGTGATTTTTTATTTTTGATTATTTTTTTCATCTTTTTTCTAAAATATCTTTTGTACTTTTTGCTATATTTCCAAATAAATACAAAATATCAAAAACAGTAATGGTTTTTGTGTCTGCAAATTTTGAAGTCAAATTGAAGAAAACTAATGCTCAAACAACAGTTTTTTTGTTATTTAATGTCGCATTAACTAGTAAGTCATTGGCAACCACTATTGCGTGTAACGGTATGGTAACTATGAGGATGACACGATATGATGATAGAGGGTGAAAGGACGAACACAATACAACCATGCCCGAGGCGGGACTCGAACCCGCGATCCATCGGTCCGAGATCGCTACAGCACTACAGCATTAGCAATTGAGGACATCCGGACCGGTTAAACAACAGTTTGAATATTGAAAAATGTAATTTTCCGAGCTTTTATTGTGCAATCTTTCAGAGTTGCAGGTCTTTGGCCACCCAGTTTTACACCTTTAGCCTGCCACTGTTTCACTAAATATCTTAGATCACTGTCCATCCTCTTGCAAACAAGATTGATACATTCCTCTTTTCCGATTATAGTTTCTCCATCAGACAGTACAGTTGTGTAGTGCAGCTTTAATTCTGATACAGAGCGTTTCCATATTACTTCTGCTGCTTCAATTTCCATTGCCACTGATGTACCTGAAAATTATAGCCACATCGACCATTCTCCTTGTGTCCCTGATGCCACTCTGAATATTCTACAGAACTGGGTCCTAGTTCTGCTGCACTAATATCACACATATGACAATATTTTGACTTCACGCGATAGTCTACAACCAGCCCTGACAAAATGTCTATTAAAGCACCAATCCCATGTAAGGAAGTGTGGTTTATGCCAGCTCCCCTCATAGGATACATCTCCGTCCAGAACATCTCATCTCTTAGGGAAGGATCAAGTGCAATGTGCTCTCTTCGCACTGTCTCTAGATTTAGAAAGAATTTCATTCCTCAAATTATTTTTAGTTTCCATTAATTTATTGAAATGTATAGCTCTTCCTTGCCTTATTTGTCATTTCCATTGAAGCACAAAATTAATTAATGGCTCAATGACCTTTTCCTGTCTATCACTCTTCTGTTTATATCAAATGATGGCCTCTGAGATTTTTCAGAACTGCGTGGACTTGTGTAACTAGAAGAGTTGGTATTCACAATGTTCACATTTCACTGCCAACTTGTGGCTAAATCCATGCTTGTGTCTAAAATATTTATTTACTGAATGTATTTACTTTCACAATCACCACAGGAAAGATTTTCAAATAAAATTTAACCGGTACAGTTATTAAAAATGGAATCAAACCTGGATAGTTCACAATTGTTGTTCTCTTCACTGAAATAGTTCTTCTTTTTGAAACTGGCAGAAGCACAATTTGCAGGTTCACTTGAAGTTGATTCACTTGCACACATTAAAATTAATTTTTATTTACTATAAGAAGGGCCTGTAACATTTTCTGAATCTGTTTCTTCAGTTGCTTTTTTTACTCCAACGTTTTTTGTTGTTTTTTTTTTGTTTCTAACAGAACTTTTCGTTCTTTTATTATTTCTGCTTTTGGATTTACGCCACTGGCTTAACATAGAATGCATCTATGAATTAGTAGAAAAAACGGAACTTTTATAAATTACCTACGTACTTATTTCGGTGTGGAAACACATCAACTATTTGTAAACAAACACTGAACAGCTGAACAGTATGTACTATACTCAAACTCCATACTATTTAATCACACAAATACTTGTTTATAAAGACCATACATATTTTTTATCTTTTATAACTATAAATACAAATATTTCAAGAGATATGAATGTAGTGGTAACTGAAACATAGCTCATGGATATATTTATGACGATAAAGTAATATATTTAACTTGATTTTCATTGCAACGAAGACCACGTAGTTATCAACACTGGCGTCAGAATGCAGCTCAAATCATGTAGCAATAGTCTGTGCGAGAATTACGAACTGACAAGAGTGACTGAATAGGACCGGTACCCCACGAATAGCATTTCCTCAATTTTTTTCCTTCTGCGAGAATTGGCGTTGTAGAGTGGTGTTCGGCGTGTACTGATCGTGTTACAATGTAAGGGTCGACAACGCATTGTGCAGGCTGGAGTAATTGTGACTGTGTTTTCGAGTTAAGAGTTATAAAATTTTACTTTCTCGGCTTACTTCGTAAAAAGAGAAAATATTGAAATCGTGCGCCAGAAATAGTCGATTATTACACACAAAAAATCTTTATTGCCGGGCTCTGGTAATGAAAAAGTGGATAAATATTAATCAGGATACTTGTTTTGTTGGTCCTCGATACCGAAAAATCGATTGACGGCAAAACGTCTTTCTGTCCGTCTGTTTGCCCGTGTGTGCCCGGTCAACACTCCCACCTTAATGTCTGTTGAACGTTTTGTTCAAAATTTTTTTCATAAATGGCTCCAAATGTTTTTATTTAACTTTGTTCTCAGATGCGTGATGAATGCTTAAAAATGGCGCTGATATTTAGGTTAATTCCCTGATTTTTCGAAAATTTGAAATCTTGATTTTTTTCGGCGTTTACTCAAATACAATTTTGAACGAAGCTATATTTTCCTGAAAAACTCTGTTGTTGTTGTTGACATTTTGTCTTAAGAAAATCTTTTCTAAAAAATATGATCTTTAAAAGAAGCCGTGTACATTTTTTAACAAGCAGTTTTCTCATAAGTTCTGCGAACATTAACGCATTTATAATACAAATTATAAAAAAATACTCCAATTTTTTTTCTTTAATTTTTCCACAGATAGGGCGAAGGACGCTTAAAGAATGGGCCAGGTCTAAATTTCGTTGAACTTTCTAAAAATTCGAAAAGTGAAAAGAATGTCTTTAGTTATGTAGCATTCCAATTACTACGTAGCATTCCAAGTACGTTTTTGGATGCAATTTCATTATTTAAATGCCAAACTAGGCCATTCATTTATACCTTATTGAAAAAGCACTTAGATCCTCAACGAAGCGATTTCTCCTTTCTGATAACAGTTTAACAAACACTACATGCACGTTGAACTGGATTCATCTTACATTGATGATTGCAATGAAGGTGAGATTAAATGTAATAAACTACAAGCCAAGTAGTGACAAGTCAAGTAGACTTAGCGTCTTTATCAAATTTTTGTGTTTAGTTAAAAGCTAAAAGGCGCGTTTTCATGGCTTTGTCTCGAAATATGCAATAATATTGTTGATCCGTACGTTCGTAGAATCACCAGATTATGGAAAAATAATGTCTTTTTAAGTAAAATCACTTAACATTTTTACAGATATTCTAAAGCATCATAATTAGACGTGCATCACTTAAGATGGTTGCTTGTTATTTGTTAGTGATTCCGAGCGCGTCAACTACTGAGGTCATTACTTCTGTAAGTTAGTGCATTTTTTTCCTTTGTGAGGTGGCGGGGATCTTCCCTCGCTGGATGGCGAGATCCCAATACTGTAAGTGTGTGTAAGGAATGAGGATAGGACAAGGAAGAGGAAGGAAAAAGCGAGCGCGGTCCGCTGCCGGTTTGTTAGGGTACTGCTGCGGTATTCCCCTGGTGTTGATCGTAGAAACCACGGAAAACTACAGATCAGAGAAGCCGCACTCTAGAATTCTTCTCCACACAGCGACTGAATTCAACCTAGCTGGCAAGCTGGTGTCGAAAATCTCGCCATTCACGCACCCGAACCTAGGACCTCGCGGTCAGAGACAGACTGTACTGCATCACTTAAGAAATACGCTTGCGATGTGCAATATATGCGCCCAATGTACGAGGATAATACATTATTTACAAAGTGCATAAAAATAATGTTGGTTTATCATTTACGTTGTATGTAAAATACTTGGAGAAGATAATGATGAGAATTTTCATTTGTCATTTGCAGAGGTAGAGAAAAGTTGTGTATATAAGACATTCACGGCAGTCTTCGTACGACATGTATTTGAGACAATATTCTTACGTGAGCTGTTATATATTCGTTTGGAAGAAACAATTTTCTGATTACGTTGTATCGGTAATGTAAATTGATCAAATCACTGATAATAGATTTATTTTCCCTTTGGTCACTTCTCACACCCAGACTTACGGAAGAAGGAAAAATCATATTGAACTAAACATGTGAGGTGTTAGGGAGTTGTTAAAAATCAACATATACAAATTCCACCTCCCTGCTTCACATTCCCAATTTATTTTTAAAAAAAGTATATTTTAATTGCGCTACGTATATTATAAGTATTACCACCAGATGTGGATAAAAACCACTTTTTTGCTACTACGTTATATTTTATTACTGCCATCAATACGAGGTATGTGCATAATTTACCTGGACAGAGAGGACCGCAGTAACAAGTTGAAATATAAAAACAATTGGATATAAAGTTCTCCCCGCAATAACTGGCAGATAAAATTCTATCTTTCCAACCGTCCAGGTAAACTTGGACACCCTTTGACCCATGGGGAGAGGCGCGTTGACCAATCTATACAGACAGAGCTTTAGTGCCTATGAGATTGGCGCAAACTACTATAAATCGAGAAAGACGCTGTTCCCGGGGGCGGGGGCCTCAATTGTTTATGTATGAGGCGGAAATATCGTAATATTTCCCTGCCGAAGGAGAGGTTTTGCCTGCGCGTACGCCATAACGAAAAAAATCGCCTAAACAGGTCAGACGATTTTCTCCAAAATTATTATTCCTCGATAGATCACAACGAACTTCACGCCATGCGAGTTTGAAAAGGATATTTTGATTTATTTTTACACTGTGCCTACATACTTATTGTGTAGTGTATTCAGTTAAGACCCCCCACTATAACTGGCGGGTGAAATTCTATCTTCCCAACCGTCCAGACAAACTTGGACACCCTTCGATCCGGAGGAGGGGCACGTTGTTAGTCAAAACCTTAGTGATTATGTGATTGAAGCAAACTACCGGTGGGGAGTGAAAGGCACTCTTCCCGGTGTCGGGGCCCTCGATTGTTTACGTATGAGGCAGAAATACCATATTTCACTGCCGAAGGAGAGATTTTGCCTGCGCACACGCCATGACGAAAAAATATTTCTGAGCGGGGGTTTTCCGTTCAGAATTCCTTTTCAATAGACCAGTAAATATTTAGCATTTTAGCAACAATTATACTATATTTTAGCAATCAGTTTGTAACTTAAACTGTTATATTAAAATTTTCATCTCCTGCATAATTTGCGGATCCTTTCAGTCCCTTCTAGCGAATTTTTCGAATTTGTTTATAAAATTCTATATTGTTGCAAAATTGTTAATTCGAGAATTTTAACTCTGGAACAACGGGAGTGTCTACCATCTTTCGATCCGAAAGTTAAAAATTGTTTATAAATTTGCAAATGTTGCAATTTTTATTGTATCCTCTAAATTCCCTGTAAACCCAATACAAATTTCCGCAATCCGATTGGTGCAATCAACTTTACATTCTCGAGATATTTAATTGTTTATTAGAACTTAACATCTCATAATAATCACACACATCTTTTGCACTCATTCCATATCCTCTCCGCACACAAGTATACTGAAAAGAGAGGTTTACAATGTCTCGCTTCGATTGTTCGCTGCATACGCTTAATGCCGAAGGCAGATCGCGGCCTCGGTAGCGCCTCGAGGCGATAAACTATGCCTAGGAGCGAGATGATTGTCTTTACCCTGAAAAAAAACAACAACCAGCAAACAAGATGTAACGTTTATTGGTAGCTAAAACTATTTTCAATAATTTTAGAAAATATTAAATAGAGATAATGACTGATTTAAAAAAAACTACGGGCTTAATTGGATTATATAGAGTAATTTAACTAAAATACCAAATGTTGATGGGAACGATGATTATTAATAATTTAGTGAAACTTTTTAATAATAGATATTTAAAAAAAGGAATTTCCAGAAAACTTGCCCATTCGTACTAATGGGGCATCGACCAATTAGGTAAAATAAGTTAAATTACGAATCGAACCCAGGTGAATTGAACTAGTGTAGCAAGCAGGACATAATTTGGAACAATTAAAATCAGAATACTTTACAATACATCCAAACTATTTAAAGTTTGTTATTTGTTCTACAGGGAAGTTTTCAATAATTTTCTTGAGCAATTAATTTCCTTTCCTTTGATTTCTAACATATTGTTTTTTTTTTACCTTCTCACCAATACGTAAGGAGAAAAGATGTAATCGTGAACCGGAAAACGGCGAATTCACGAGAAAAGCTGTTATTGTCGCGCCTTGGTAACGAAAAAATAGATAAATCCTCTTCCTATATAGTATAGTAAATTACTTCCTCTAATCACGTGTTGCGGCCAGAATCCATGTTTTGTGAGCCCTAGTTACCGAAACATCGACTAGCTTCCTGACAAATGATCACGTACTGATGATGATTGGTTTTTGAAGAGCGGTGTTAATACGCTTGCCCATACCTAGGTCGTCTAACGATCTGCTGAGAAGTTTTGGTACGACTCCGGTTGCTGATAGGACAATTGGAACAGTTTTAACGTCTGCAACTTTCTTCTGTACTCTCACTGCATATGCTAGTGCTTGGTATTTATCGATTTTTGCTTGATATGTTGTCATCATGTTGATGGCATTGACAACTGTAAAATCGATAAACCAAACGTTCCTGGAAGGGTTATCCCAGAGCGTAACATCGGGTCTGTTGTGCTGGATTGTTCTGACAGAAAACTGCGGTCCCAGTACAACTACAACTTGTGGGACTCTCTTTCAAGCACATGGATGATATTGGCAGTACGGTGTATCAATGTCCTGCAGGAGTCTGTATTTCTTAGCGAGCTTGGCATTGATGATCCGGCCCACTACGTCGTGTCTCGTTTTGTTGTCTGTTGGAGGTAGTGCACTGCAACACGAGATGATATGCTGGATGGTTTCATGTTTCCGCCCACACATCTGACACTCATCAGTATGTATTTCTGTGTCTTTAATTATGTATTTAAGGTAGTTTTTCGTTGGGACAACCTGATCTTGGATTGCCACCATAAAGCCTTCTCTCACAGGGTACAAGCATCCAATGTTGAGCCATTTGTATGCCATTTCCCCGTCGACAATTGGATTGGCAACTGCAGTAAGGTTATGCACCGTGGAAGGCTTTGTTTCCAGGAACTCATTTCTTGTTGAAATGATGTCTGTTTGATTGATATTTTGTTGTTTCTGACTTAAGGGAGTACAGTTGTCATCTGTCTATTCGACCACCTTGTGGAGTCGAGAAGTATTCGCTTTCCCTTCAAAATACTTCATGTCTGTTATCTGCTTTTCATGGTGTTTTGTCAACTTTACGATACCACGCTCTCCCATTCGTCGCGGCAGTGTCATCGTCTGAATACGATTCTTGGGTGGTGGCAACCAACATGTGTCATTTGTCATTCCATTTCCTCAAGAGATGTTGAGAACCATTTGAGAATACCTATCGAAAATGTGACAACGAGAAGAGCATATGCGTTGATGGCAACTATGAGGTTTCGAGAATGGAGGGAAGTCCTAAAAACTGTGTTCAGTCGGTTTGTGAGCTCAGTTTTTAGTGTTCCCTTCAGTTTGTGATGTGCTATCATACATCCCTGTTGAATACCACGATGTATAATTCATTGGTTTCCAGAGCGGATATTATCTCTCCACTTACAGTCTCGTATCTAGCTTCATTGGCGTGTTTACCCCTCTGTATTTCTTGAATTTTGCACTTATCAATCCTCTACTGCATATCACTGTCTCTGGAAAATTCTTCAATGGTTTTCATTTCCATGCCTAGGCCATGCATCGTACCTGTGTAGAATTTAATGTCATCCAAAAGTGCGTTATGCGGGTCTGTCTTCTCAGTACCTTTCAGTTCGAATCCTGTTTGTAGATCTTCCGGAGTATTGATAGTTGGGAGTGAGTTCATAGCCAGACCAAACCTGTATGGGCTCAGATTGTCACCTTGGAAAATGTAAATGTCTTATGTTTATTTTATTGGTGATGACTGTTTCATTTTCTGCTGAGTCACGGATAGTGGTCATCCATTTGCCCGTGGTGATTTTGAGGGTATTCACTATCGTTGGAGTAAATACTCTACAGTTACAGGCTGTAAAGCAGCCAATTATGCGGCACCATGTTACAGGCCTTCTTATAGTCAATCAATCAGGTGAACAGGTTGCACCTCTTCTTACACGCTAGAGACATGATGACGCTGTCAATGATAAGTTATTCTTTATATCCGAGAGAACCTTTGATGCATCTGCTAGGTTTGATGAGTTTCTGCTAGGATAAAATTCGCTGTACAGTGATGTTCGATAATCATTGACAAACAACATGTGATGACTTTATAGCAACAGTTAAGACATGTGTAGGCCGGTATTTTGCAGAACCTGCAATACCACTGGTTTTGGGCTTTAAAAAATGTGACAATTTCGCATAGAGAATCCGGCATTTCTTCGGGATAATTCAGGTAGTTGATGAAATTTAAGATCTTCCAATTGAGAGTGGTGAATTTTATGTACCAATAGCTGTGCAAACCATCTAACCCCGGGCATTTCCAATTGAACAGTCTCTGTATAACTTTCTGTAGGATATCGAGTGATTTGAGACGATGTCATCTCTGCGATCTGCGTCGCAGCACTTCTGATCTGTTCTAGCCACGGTGCGTTAAAGTGACTTTCAGTCGATTCACTCTACATTTCTTCTACAGCAGCTGTCTGGCAGGATATTCATTTTTGAGTTAACTTTTCCTAGTCTTCTTTCCTAATCTTTGTTGCGTGTTTTACGCCTTAGGGTTTTTGTATATCTGCGTATACGTTGGCTATAGATTGGCTACACTCAGTTGCTGTTTCATAGTATCGATAAAGTTAAGAAGACTTGTATTGCCGATATTGTGATGTGTGTGGATGCGATTTTTCTCTTAATATATGCCATTTAATTTTTAGATGTTTAAATTTAGCTTCTCTCTGGAAAGCTTCTAACGTAGCAATATCTCATCTAAGGTCTTCGATCCGTTTTCACAACCGGATTTTCCATGGGGGTTCTTTTGGCGGCTGGGAACACTGATTTGATTGGATTTCAGATATTTGCCCGCCATTCATTCTCACTATTGAAAATGCCATCCAATAGATTGTAAAGTCGAGATGCTCATAGATCATGATATTTGATGTCTCATTAGCCATATTTTTCATTTGCTACATTTACTAGCATGGTCAGTTTCTTTGAACTGTTCTGTTTTGGGATTTTCGATCTTAGGTTAGAATCTACCCCCTCATATTCGATAATTGCCCGTCAATTTTGTGATTCAAGCTCATCATGTAGGTGATCTCTAGGCATAACTTGTTCTGGAAGCTCAATGAACTCAGTATCTTGCCGGCCTTGTGGTGGGATATAAATTTGTGGTATGGGAGTTATTGCAGCATCAATGTTTCCTTGTGTTTCTAACAGTACTTTTACTACTGCTTTAATCTCATTTTGTCTGTTACGCGAGACATATTTGCCGCATTTTCTTATCAGCGCTCTTTGATCTGCGATATTCTTCTCAGTGAGGTGGGATAAATGTGAATAACTGTTGAATGAAACACCTCTGCAATTTCTGCCTGTATCCTGTTCGGATTGTATCGCAACGGGTAATGCGAAAGTACAAACTGATGATTTTTTCGTTGATAAAATTAGTCCATTGAACTCTCCGTCGTGTGAGGCCTGTCACAGTGATCCCAAGTGAACTCTGAGAAACACTGTGCTTCGGTGCAGTCAACAGATGTTGTGTACTGCTTTCATCAACTAGAGGTTCGCATGCTGTCACAGACAGCGCTAGTTCCATCTGTGCCCTGGCACTCCCCACGCAGCGGCTCGGGTCGGAGGTACATTTCCAATGATCTCTCCATTTGGACATGTGTGTGGTCTGATAGGGCTGCTATCTTATGGCCTTTACACCTGCCATCATATGTATTAACCCCACATGAATGATTGCTTCTTCCGGCCAACTTTGGCCGTTGAAGATTTTGCCCCTATTACCTCGGGCATGGGCTCTCCTTATCAACCCTCGAGGAGAAGGGTCACTTTGAGGCCAACTTCGCGTCCTCTGTGGACTGCATCTTCTGTTCTCCCTTTATTATTATTATTATTATTATTATTATTATTATTATTATTATTAACAAAAATAATAATAATATTCTACTAATCTACAATACTCGCTTGACCACACTGTGCTACTACAGACGTTTGCCATCGACTTCTCCAGGAGAACTTCTTACGAAAAGAATATTAACGTGATATTCATTGCGCTTAGTTTTTATTAGGAAATTTACTCCATGGGTCAAAGGTACGAGGGGAATCCGGAAAGTAGTACCCGTTTTGGAATAAGAAAAAAACTTGTACATTTTAACAAATATTATTTTTTTATTTGTACAGAACATTCTTTAAACTACTTCTCCACATAGTCGTCACCTCGCAAATTTAAGCATTTGTCATATCGTGTGACGAGTGTTTGTATACCAGCTTCCAATCTGCCGCCAATGTATTGAGATATGTAGTCACAGCTGCTTTCAGTTCTTCTTCACTTTCAAAACTCTTTCCTGTCAAAAAGTTCTTGAGCTTTGTAAACAGATGAAAATCTGAGGGTGCCAAGTCTGGGCTGTAAGGTGTATGGTTGAAACTTTCCCATTTGAATTGTTGCAAAAGTTGTTCTGTTATCCGAGCCGTATGAGGCCTGGGGTGGTTTTGTGTTCATTAATAAGAACGCGAGGAACCCACCTTGCACAAATCTTCGCATAATGAAGGCGGTCCTTAACAGTGTCAGGAATAACTGTTTGTAAAATATTGCGAACATTTTCACTAATCTCATCAAATGTCACGCGCCGATCGGCCCTCACCAATTCGTTAATTGAACCCACTAGTTCGTCTGTAATGGCTGACGGCTGCCGGAACGCTCGTCATCATGGGGTTCTCTCTGCCCACGCTGCAATTACGAACGCCGAACAGATGACTCGTCCATAACATTGCCTCCATACACCTCCTTCAGTTGACGAATATCGCAAGGTTTCAAATATCTTTCGTTGAGAAATCTAACCACAGCCCTAATTTCACAACTGGCGGCGTTCTCTATTTTCCTGAACATTACGAACACTCACAGAAAGAATAGAGTCAGTGCCAGCATGACGTAACTTTGCACACAGACAGATGAAATGTAACTGAACGTGTCAGAACTTGTCCAGCGGCTACTCTACTCACCAGCGCTAAACACAGGTATTACAACGGTACTACTTTCCGGACGTCCTGTGTATCAAATTCACTATAAGAATACAGAGGAATTAAAAACACGCAACTATGTAGTTCATTTGATGTTAGATATATTTTCAATCAGAAGCTGATTTCTGTAGGCTTTGTTAACAACAAAAACGACCCTGATCCGACGACAACCACGGCCGCGACAACGACAACGACAACGACCCGACGACAACGGCAACAAAAACAACGACCCTGACGACAACGACAACAACAGTAACGATAGTTTTAATAATAGTATTAATAATAGAATAAATATTAGTATTAGTAATAGAATTAATAATAGTATTAACAATAGCAGTAATATTAATAAGAGTTCTCTTCAGCCTAACCACAGTAATAGGATATCTTACATTACTCATGTGGTAAATAACTATTTGACAACCATTAATATTAGTCTCTGTGTATAACAGGAATCAGATGATATTATTAAGACAAACAGGATCTTAAACTTGGTTTTGATAAATTGAACTGTGTCACACTGACTAGAGTATTTCGTGGACACAGATTTAGGTGTTCAGCCTTGGACAATAAGAGCTTTTCTCGTGAATTTGCCGTTTTCCGGCAAACGATTACACCTTTTCTCCTTACATAGGTAAAGGTAAAAAAAAATTAAAAAAAGAATATGGTGGAAATCAATAGAATGAAAATGAATTGCTCAAAATAATCATTGAAAACTTCCCTACATAACATATAACAAACATTAAATATCTTGTATTATACCGGACTTAAACAGAATGATATGCAAAAGAAAATGGAAAGATTTATATATTTATTAAAAATTAACTATTTCATTTCGATTCAATTTCTGATTTGCAAATTGAAGACGCATCACTAAGAAATTTATTTATATATTAATTAATGAAATGTATGCTTAGCATTTGCAAGTGCAAAGGGGGTATCTCTACCTTTATTAATAAAATGATTTTTTAATTATTCAACTTAATCACTCACACATAGTGTCTTTAATTTCATCATTCTAATATTTATAAAATCTGAAATCTCTGGTGAGGACATCTTGTATATTTTCGTGCTTTTCCAATACAATAAAGATTTACATTTATCGAATTGATAACAAAATAAACCGGAGACTGGTGAGTTTTGAGGCGTTTTGTCGAGTTTTCATGTGTGTAAATGGTAGAAGCAATGTCATTAGTGCGGATTCACGTTGATATATTGGAATTCGTCCTTTTGGTAGAAAATCAAAATTCGCCACAGATTTAATTTATAAATGACATTTTTAATATCTTTTTGTTTTGCTTGCACTATTATTATCGTACCCTACAACAGTTCCTTCATAAGAAAGTAATAACATTTAAAAATTTTACCAGAAGTTTTTTAAATCGCAATTCCGTTTCACTTAATTTATTTCAGATACGTAAATATTCGAATTTTAAAAGAAATATTCCTAAACCCTCACCTCAAAGCGTACTCTACGTATCTGAAATTTCAAGGCGTTCTAGTATAATAAACGATTCATGATTTGGGCGGCATTCATTCAATGGAAATACTTTTTGCGGCAAGCGATTAGTTTCATATACAATTGTTTTTCACATTTATCAGTAAATGAACTTCCTTTTAATTTTTCTATCGAAGTCACGCTAACCAGGGTCTTTGAAAAGTTGCAGAATACTCAACCCTTCCATAGCTCAACTTGCCCTTGAGAGAAAATTCCATTGGCACTATTACTTCTTGACCCATCCTTTGGGCATAATGAAATTTGCAATATATCTTTATAAACAGATTTCATGCTAGCCGATAAATATGTAGCAATGCAAGTAGTTCTTTTGAATAGAGAAAATAAAAATAAATAATATATCTTCTGTTCATATTCGTCATAAAACTGCTTCTCGCGGCGTTATTAAATTTACCAGATTATTTGTTTATACACTAATATCATTTAGCAATTAAAATATTGAAACGAGAGTTTTAATAGCTGTTTAGAATAAAAAGGAAAGTTTGAATCTTTAAAAAACTGACATTATTGCTGTAAGACAGAAATTGGTACTGCAATGATCCCACAAAACTACCACTAAACGTTACAACTTGTTTTTTGTTTGTTTGTTTTTTGTTGTTGTTTTTCTCGAAGAAATAGTAAAGACAATCATTTCGCTCCGACTCACACTTTATCGCCTCTTGTAACTACCAAAGCCGCGTTATCACTTCTGTCTCTGGCATTAAGCGTGTGAAGCGAACAATCGCAACGAGACATTGCAAACCTCTTTTCAGTATAGTTCTCGCCTGAACACGGTAGCGAGCGGACGTGCGCCGAGCGCTCTCCTTCACGGGCGACTTCAGTGAGATAAGTTTAGCAGAGCTCTACGAGTTCAGTGTACAGTGTGTAGTGACAATGTTTTCAAGTGGCTCCCCTGATACGGGGCAGCACATCGCTAGAGCAGTGGAAGCATTAAATCATCACAGTGAATTCAGTGATATTAATACAACACCAATGAATGGTCAAGGTACAAGTGGCCCCGTGGGGCAAAACAGTGATATAATTAACTTACAAATACAACAAAATGCGCAGCAAAAATTAGAGCAACATCAATATTTAATGAATCAGGATTCACAATTGATGCAGATAAATCAACAACAACTACTTATGAGAAATCAAACAGACTTCTATACAGCACATCACCAGCGCCAGCCCTGGGAACTTCACGGAAAACAACCACAGCAATGGACTCAACAACTACAAGGTCCGGGGTCGTCTGAAACAACCTCAAATAAAACCGTGAGTGCCCTAGAGTGGCAACAACCTCGAAAAAGAAAAAAACACGCCTACAGTGACCAGCCCATACTAACTCCCTCGAATGTTAGTGCGCCGGTGTTTACGCATAAAAATCAATACGCAGTATTAGAAGACAAATCAGAAGTTGAAACTCCTAAAAAGCCCCCCATAGATCATAACATACCGCCAATATTCGTGCAAAGTGTTACCAATGTATCGAAATTAATAGAATTTCTTAAACTACAAGTAAAAGACGAGGATTTTACGTACAAAATGTACAGCGAGGATGTAAAAGTGCTACCGAAAACCATTGAAGCTTACAGAGCAATAATTAAGCAACTTGACGAATCCGAGGCCAAATACCACACTTATCAACCAAAGAAAGATAGAGCATTTCGTGTAGTGCTTCGATACCTGCATCCGTCAGCAAACATAGAAGAAGTAAAAGCTGAACTCAAATCCAAGGGTCACACCGTTCGTAACATGCACAATGTACTTCATCGAGTAAGCAAAAGCCGCTATCGCTCCTTTTTATAGACTTAGAACCAAGTACAAACAATGCAGAAAGCTACAATATCGACACACTTGTAAATGCAGAAATAGAATTTGAAGCACCGTACAAAAAGAAAATTCCAGTGCAATGCCATCGCTGTCAAGAGTATGGACACACGAAGAAATACTGTAAAGCAACTCCAAGGTGCGTGAAATGCGGTGAAGAACACTTCACAGACGAATGCAAAAAAGATGCAACGCAGCCGGCAACATGCGCGCTATGTTCGCGAAGCCATCCAGCCAACTATAAAGGCTGCCAAGTGTATCAAGATTACGTTAATAAAAGTAACAAGCACAGAAAAGAAACAGACACCATCGACAAGAAGAAACAAAAAGTGCCAAACGCCTCAGATTTCCCTCCCTTCCCAGTTTGCCACTTTCAACCCAATCCCTTCTCTCGTACAGCATCTTTTCAAAACTCAACATACGCTGTACCCTACAATCAAAACCAAACAGATCTCTGCAAAATAATAGAAACCTCATTCCAAAAGTTTGAAAGCATCCTTAAACAACAATCTGAACAAATTGGGACTTTGCTCAACCTACTGACGTCATTAATATCCAAGATGCACTAAATGGCACCAAGAATTAAAATTATTCTCTGGAACGCAAACGGTTTAATCCAACATCGAAGAGACCTCGTAACTATTCTCAAAGAAAAATATATAGATATTATGCTAATATCCGAAACTCACTTCACTGAAAAATCCTACTTAAAGATACCGGGATATGATATATATAATACCAAGAACCCGGACGGTACAGCGCATGGAGGAACTGCTATAATAATTCGAAACACAATCAAACATTACGAAATGAACGAATATAAAACTGAAGAAATACAAGCAACATCTGTAATGGTGACAGAAGGTCAAGCTTTACTGACGATAATATCTGTATACTGCCCGCCCAAACATAGAATAACAGAACAAAAATTTGAAGACTTTATAAATACACTAGGATCAAGATTCATAGCTGGAGGCGACTTCAGTGCAAAAAACCAGCATTGGGGCTCACGACTCAACACACTACAAGGAAAAAATCTTCTTAAAGTAACAAACAGACTTAATATTTCTACTATATCTACAGGTGAACCTACGTACTGGCCCACTGACGTCAATAAGCTTCCTGACCTCCTAGACTTCTACTTAGCAAAAGGTGTGCATTTTGGTACAGTAGAAGTAAAATCTTGCTATGACCTTTCTTCAGACCACACCCTAGTAGAAATGACCATCAGTTCAAATATATCTGAAAGAAACTATCCTCTAAAACTAACAAGTAACAAGACAAACTGGAACAAGTACCGCGATTACGTGAACAATAAACTATCTGCAAACGCACTGCTAACAACTGAAGAAAACATCGAAGACGCAATACAGCACCTATCTGACACATTACAAGACGCTGCCTGGGCCGCAACACCAAGAGAAACAATAAATAAATCGTCAACGTATCCCGCAGAAATAAGACAAAAAGTGGTAGAAAAACGTCGACTCCGACGAATATTCATGACGACATGACAACCAGACGACAAAAGAAAATATAACACAGCAGCCAGACAATTAACACGTCAAATTAAGGAATACGAAAACAAATCATTCGCTAATTACATTCAAGCACTATCACCTACTGCTGAAACTAATTATTCGCTTTGGAAAGCAACTAGAAAACTAAAGCGACCCCAACAGCACATCTCACCAATTCGAAAAGAAGATGGCACGTGGGCAAGAAGCGCAGAAGAAAAGGTCGAATGCTTAGCAAAACACTTTGCTTCAGTTTTCAAACCAGCAGAAAATGTAAGTACTATTGAAAATAAAGTACTAGAATATTTGGACGTGCCTTTACAGTTATCTCTGCCCATCGAGCATTTCAACTCACGAGAAGTCGAACAAACAATCAAAAAACACACGCATCCTGCAAAGAGTCCAGGGTTTGACCTTATTACCGGCAAGATGTTGCAGGAAATGCCAAGTAAAGGATATGAACTCGTAACAAGCATATTCAACGCGATACTTCGAAATAGCCATTATCCTTGTCAATGGAAATACGCTCAAATAATTGCGATCGTGAAACCAGGAAAGACTGCCACGGAAGTTACATCGTACCGACCTATTAGCCTGCTACCAGTCCTATCAAAAGTATTTGAAAAACTTCTCTTACAGCGCCTCAAGCCTATAATTAAAGAAGTGATTCCTGACTTTCAATTCGGCTTTCGAGAGGGACACTCAACAATAGAACAGACCCATCGTATTGTAAACACAATTTCTCAAAGCCTGGAAAAAGAGCTATATTGTTCTGCAGCATTCCTAGACATACAACAAGCATTCGACAAGGTATGGTATGAAGGAATTCTATTTAAAATAAAAAAACTTCTCCCGCACTCCTACTATTTACTTCTCAAATCATATCTTTGCGATCGCCTATTTCAAGTGAAATATCAGGACGCTCTATCGGAATTCCAACCTATATCTGCAGGAGTGCCACAAGGAAGTATTCTTGGACCTTTTTTATATCTTATATCAACTTCAGACTTACCAACAACAGAAAGAACTACAATAGCCACCTTTGCAGACGACACAGCTATTCTTTCTGCAAATGAAGACCCCTCCTGCGCATCACAACATCTTCAAGAACATCTAAACAAAATCGAAGATTGGAGTCATTGTTGGCGAGTCACCGTAAAGAAAACTGCCTAAAAGTAAAACTAAACAACACAGAACTTCACGAAGCTGATACAATCAAATATCTTGGACTGCATTTGGATAGACGCCTGTCTTGGAAAACCCACATCAAAACTAAGAGAAAGGAAGCGCAGCTTAAAGTCCTCAAATTGTCATGGCTAATAAACAGACAATCAAAGCTGTCCTTGCATAACAAAATACAGATTTTTAAAACTATAATCAAACCAACATGGACCTATGGTATTGAATTGTGGGGCTCTTCCAGTAAATCGAATCTAGAAATTCTAAAACGATTCGAAGCTAAAACACTAAGAAAACTATGCAACGCACCATGGTACGTGACAAACAAGACGATATACAGAGACCTCGACATCGTCCCGCTGGAGGAAGTAATCGCCACGAAGAGCCTAGCATACCAGAGAAGATTGTACAACCACCCAAATCACCTCTCAACAAGCCTTCTAGATAACAGTGAGCATGTGTATAGACTGAGGAGAGAGAGTATTTTAGATTTGCCATACCGATTTTGTAAATGAAATTTTTCAATATTTACTAGGCTGTCCGGGTGACGCCGCGTCCATGGCGAAGGTGCCGACGTTTCGGTCGCCAGGGCGCCAGGTCGCCAGGGTCGCCAGGGCGGTTCGTCAGGGCGTAACGCATTACGCCCTGAGGAAGGTCGCAGAAGGGCGACCGAAACGTCGGCACCTTCGCCATGGACGCGGCGTCACCCGGACAGCCTAGTAAATACTGACTCCGGCCGCGGAAGCCTACGCTCTCAAATTTTTCAATGTCATAAAAAGTTCACGTCGGAAATGTATCTGTTGACACCATTTGCTTATTGTTCCGATAGGAACAGATTGTAAATTATGCAGAAAATAAATTAAAAAAAAAATATTTTCAGTATACTTGTGTGCGGAGAGGGAATGGAATGAATGCAAAAGATGGAAGTGACTATGAGATACTAAGTTCTAATAAACAATTCAATATCTCGAGAACGGAAGTTGATTGCACCGATCGGATTGAGGAATTTTGTTTTGAGTTGAAAGGGTAATTAGAGAAGACGAAAAGTTGCAACATTTGTAAATTTATAAACAATCTCCAACTTTTACAGATCTAAAGAGGGGAAAGACTCCCGTTGTCTCAGAGCCGAAACCCTCGAATTAACAATTTTGCAATAACTCACAATTTTATAAACAAATTTGAAATACGCGCTAAATTGGACAGAGAGGATCCGCAAATTATTCCTGAAATGAACAATTTAATATACTGTAGCTGTTTGAAAACATAGTATAACAGTTTGACAGAGTTATAAATTGATTGCTGAATTATAGTATAATTGTTGCTAAAATGCTAAGTATTTACTGGTCTATTGAAAAGTAATTCTGGACGGAAAACCCCCGCTCAGAAATATTTTTTCGTTATGGCGTACGCGCGGGCAATATATCTCCTTCGGCAGTGAAAGATGACGATATTTCCGCCTCATACGTAAACAATCGAGGCCTCCGGGAACAGCGTCTTTCCCGCTCCATGCTACTTTGCGGCTATCACAAAGGCACTAAGGTTCTGACTAACAAAGTGCCCCTCCTCCGGATCGAAGTGTGTCCAAGTTTGTCTGGACGGTAGGGAAGATTCATTAAGAAATTTCACCCACCAGTTATAGTGGGGGGATCTTGACAATACACTACACACTAAGTGTATAGACACAGTGTAAAAATAAATCAAAATATCCGTTTCAAACTCGCTTGGCGTGAAGTTCGTTGTAATAGATCGAAGAATAATAATTTTGGAGAAAATCGTCTGACCTGTTTAGGCGCTAGCGTGAACCACAACCGTTTTGCCGTCAAACGAATATTTTGTTTCAAGGACACACAAAGTGAATTCTGTCTACACATCCTGATAGATAATATAATTTACTCCGTATATGAACAAGATATTCAAAATGTCCTTCCAGGGCCCTTCAGTAAGTTCTTCAGTCAAAAATTCGTAATTTCCGGTGAACGATAGCAATACTTCCTCTTTTTACGAAGTATGAAATGAAAGTGAAAGTTGCTTATGTCGCTTTGGGGCTGAAAACACATGTCCTACACGAGGGTACTTTCGGATCTCTGATAATGTCATTTATGATAATGACTAGAGAAGATCATCAAAACTTCAACTGAACAAGTTTATTTTTCGGAAAATGCCTTATTTTTTACAATTGTGATAGTAGGGTCGGTGTGTCTGAATTTTTTATCTTAGCAGTTGCATAGAATCAATTCTAAGGTTTGTTTGCCGATGCATATACATTTTGCTTTATTCGGAGATAATATTTTTAATTTTACCCTTTATTTCGTGAGAAAGTAATGTAACCGTGCGCCAGTAAATGGCGAATTTTCTAGAGACAATTTCCGGGCTATGGTAATGAAAATGGCATCAACTACATCGATTGGGGAAAATAAGTTTTGGAGAAAATCAGAGGAACAGTTTAGTCACTAGCGTTGTTCACTGGCGGACAGACTTTTGGCGTCTATCGGTATTTTGCTGTCAACCTATAAAACATGAATTCTAGCTACAACACGTGCCTGATGATTTTTTTCTAAATTTAGCAATTGGATTTATCCACTTCTTCGTTACCAGAGTCCTGTAATAATAGTTTCCTGCCGAATACTTGCCGTTTTTTCGCGCAGCATTACATAACTTTACTTCGGAGCGAGAAAATAAAAAAAATTCTCAAAAGTCACCACAAAAGTTTTTCTTCGCATATTTAACGGATTAAATAAAAGACGCGTCAAAGGATGTCAGAGATCTAATTTTTATTGAACTCTGAATTTTAAATATTGAAATAATGCTAGTATGTAGCACTACTAATTACTTTTCAAATGTTGACAACTTCGTTTTGGTACCTTTTTTCATTATTCAACCATGTAAAGCAATAAGATTGATTACGGATTCTCGAGTTCAAAAAAAAATAATGCACAGATTGTACTACTCGTTAGGTAGTACAGAAAACTTTAAATACTTAAAGATTGACATAAACTAGTAGTGCTGCAGAATGGCACTTTCCACAAACTCTTGTCACCTGCCACATATCGCCATATAAAGTATATTTTTTTGAAATTTTCTTATTTTTTTCGGTTTCCTTATAATAGACCGGATATATTATTTTATGTATATTAAAGAACAGTAAAATCTCGTCCTAAATTGCCATTTTCTTTGAAACATTTCGAGCCGTTTTTAAGAAAATGGCACTTGAGCGCGTCTATAAATTCGAAATTTGAAGTTCCTTTTCACGACAAGTTTTAAGTTTCCGAAAAACATGTTTGAAGTCATTTGAAGTACATTAACTCACAAATACAATAGTGTTTACAAATTGCTGGAATTATGCCTATTAACGGCGAGAGAGATCATTCAAAAAAATTATATTTGTGTAATTTTTGGAAAAATAAAAAATACATAGAATTTACCTTTACGTTATATTAAAGAGTGCAATCCGTTCTCAACGTTTGAAGAAAATATTTGAAGCCAGTTTTAAGAAAATGGCGATTGTACGTTTCTGAAAATGCAGAGTTTGAGCTAGTTTTCCCAGAAAACTGGAGTTTTTGAGTAACTTTATAGGACATCATTTAAGCACATATACTCATAAATACAATAATGTGTTGTCGCTAGTATAAATATTCAAGACGCGAGAGAGAAGTAAAAAAAATACATTTTTGTATTTTTTAAAAAACAAAAGAATAGAGCAATATGGCGTCTATGTCATATTATAGAGTACATTTATTACTATCCCTACCAAAAGTATAAAGATAAAATTTGGCGAAAATATTTTTTTTGGTAATTTTTTAAAATTGCACATATCGTTCGCAATGTTGCGCAAAAGATACTAAAATTTTTAAAAAATGTACAGGACCGTAATGAAAGAACTCACTATGGTGAACAAATTTCATTTGAAGGAAAAAGTATCTTCAATTTTGTAGTTGTAGGATGACGCCAAAAAAATTTTAAAAACTTGAAATTTTTGAAAATTTACCTAAAAGTCTGACCTATGCCACTTTCATAAGTGTATTTTACTCTGTTCTTTCAAGAAATTAAAGAAAAAAATTGGAGCCTTTTTTAGAAAATTTTGAAAATGACCGGGCGGCTTCATGTAATGTACCCCCAAATTTTAAAAAAATATTTTCAAAATCTCAAAGCGTCTACTCGAGCCAAATCGACACGGGTTTCTTCAATGTGGAAAAAATCCTTCGTATGGTGTAGGTGCTAGTAGTGTTCACAGACAAATCGACAGACTTGACGTTTTGAAGAAAACAACATTCTTATCTGTATCAGGGGACCCCTAAACCTGTATTTCCGTTGAAATCTTGAAATCTACTTTTTGCAGCATTACATAACTTTCCCTATACTACGTATATTACTCCGTATATACGCACGTATAAAGGAAAGTAAAAACATACATTAAACCATGTGTAGTATTGATATTGGAGTATTTAATTTCTTGCTCAAAAAGTTTCCGAGACGGTACCTCTAGTTTCTAGAAAACCAATTCTAGCTTTAGCTGATAAGTGTTCCGATAATTGAAGTTTTACCAACAAAAATGTCATTTGAGAAATAATTAAGATATATATATATATATATATATATATATATATATATATATATATATATTATAATACATAACTATAAATGAAAGAAATTATTTTTGGAAGAAAAATAATGGATTTTTACATTCCTTGCAGTAAGACTATTGTTATTGATGCACATAAATCAACAGCAGTGGATCTACTCCAGTTTTTACTTTCTCGTATATGTACTACGTATGTACGGAGTAATATTCGTAGCATAGGAAAAGTTATGTAATGCTACGGAAAATCGATTTCGAGGTGTCATCGGAAATACACGTTATGGGGGCCCAGATACAGAAACAATGTTTTGTTGTTTTTTTGTTTGTAAACGTCCGTCCGTCGTTCCAATGAAATTTGTTGCTCATAATTAGTTCTTTCAATAAAATCATGTACATTTTTGAAAATTATAGTATTTTTCGAGCAATATTGCGTGAAATGTTTTCAATTTTTAAAAAATTAAAAAAACACGATTTTCGCAGAAATGGCTCCAAATTTTCACTTTAAACTTTTGGTAGTGATAGTGATAAATGCACTCTATAAAATGACACCATATTGCTTTATTCTTTTGTTTCTTCAAAAATTACAAGAAAGTATTTTTTGACTTGTCTCTCACGTCGTAAATATTTACAGTAGCGGCAACCGGTTCACATTACGGTATTATGAGTATATGTGCTTTAAATAATGTCAGATTAAGTTCCTCGAAAACGCAAGAGTTGTCTGAGAAAATGAGCTCAAAATTCCGCATTTTCAAGAACTCTCAAACGCCATTTTCTTAAAAATGGCTTCAAATATTCTCTTCAAAATTTTCCAAAAAATTCCAACAGATAATTGTACTGTTTTATATGACAAAAACTTTATTTTGCTGGATTATTTGTTGTTTTTTTTTCAAAAATTACACAAATGTAGATTTTTTAAAATACCTCTCACGCCTTCATGATGCACATTTCCAGAGATTTGTAAACTCTATTGTATTTGTGACTAGAAGTTCTTGAAATGACTCCATGTGAACTTTTTCAAAAACTCAATAGTTTTCTATGAAAAGAGGCTCGATTTTCGCATTCACACGTTAAAACACAATTTTTTTCCAAATTTTTCAAAGATTCATATAGGGCGAGGTTTTGCTGTTCTTTAATATTTTTAAAGTAATAATTCGATTCTATTATTTTGAAACCGAAAAATTGAGAAAGTTTTTAAAAAATGTTCACTGGGCGGCGATAGATGGCAGCTGACAAGAGAAATTTGGCAAGGCGGAATACCTAGCGGAAATAATATAAAAAACTTATATGGAAAAGTGCCAATCTGTAGCACCACTAGTTCCTTATTCACAGCAAACATCAAGCACAGGTAACAAAAAGACTTTATTTGTAACTTCACACCTGCATAAATTCTCCTATAAAATATCCCGCCTAAAATATCCCGTCCAGAAGTTCTTACTCGACTGGTTTGTTTTTCTTTTAACTTGTCTTCCGCGCTAAGATTCGCAAAATTAATATTTAAAACGGATCTGAACTCTATTCGTGTTCAATCGTAATTCATTTCATACGTGTGTCGTACATACATGTGTATTCGATCACATGAGGTAATGAGATTTGCGCATTTTACATTAAAAATGGAGCACTGTTATCGTTCTTGATAACGCGATTGGAATACGAAAACCATCAAACACGTACACATTCGCTTTACCGCAACAACTTTCATACCTGACCCATAGCATCCCCGTATAGGACGAATTCACATTGAGCAGGCCAGGCAAGCCAGCACTGGCCCACCGTGCCTACCGATCAGCATAAACATTTTTAAACATTCGTTAGTGAATACAACTATGCAGTAAAGAATTATAAACTTTCAAAGAAAAAGATTTTCTAATACGTTAAACTCACATTCCTTTAATTATTGAGATTCATATAATTTTTTAAGAAGATACAGCACAAATAATCTTTTATAAAACGCAGAAATATGGTACTTAGTTGTCCCGACTTTTCGTGCGGCGAAGAAACCTTGGGATTCCCCTGAGTCTCTGTCTTTCTTGTCAACGAAGCCTTTGTGGTGGTCGCAGAGTTTCGGTGCCTTGCGGGGGTCTTCGCTTTGTGTGCTGGTGAGGAGACCAGTGCGCGAGCCATATATTCACCGCATCTTCCCCTCTTGCCTGCCGCCTCTCGCCCTCATTTCACGACGCTCGGGGATTCTCCACTCATTACTGGCCTCCCACCCCGCTGCGCGGAGGCACGACGCGGTGCGTCACACCTTGACACGCGCTGACAACTTAAGATTTGATAGAATTTTTAGCTGAAGAGACCCACTAAACACAACAAAAACACTTATTAACTCTTCTTTCAGCTGAAATAAAAAATCTGATCACATGGAGTTTTGTGAGGGTTCACTGAACTCCCTGCACGGGCCGCCACAAGTTGCAGACAGACAAACGAATCGACGGACGGAAGTTTGGAGAAAAGAACAACACTCTTTTCATATCAGCGGACCCCAAAACGTGTGCGAAAATTTCGAAATCAGTTGCAGCAGTATTTTGAGCGAATGAAAAGGAACGATGAATGACGTCTCGAAAAGGAAACCTCGAAACATTTACTTTTCATTTTTTAAAATTATTATATCTTCTGCAAATTTACAATCAGTTCATTTTTTAGCATTAAGCAATTGAACAAACATTAAAAAATAACACTATAACAAGAAAGTAACAGAAATAAATCACTATTATGACTCTTTTTTTAGGTTTCGTAAGTAAAACGTTTGTTCATGTCAGTCTGTATAGGTGTTGAGCTATCCAGTAGGTTAATTGGAAGGTGATTCGCGTATTCGCACGATCTCATCTAATATATTGGGCTTCTCTCAGTGATGAGGTCATAATTATGTACAAGGTTACGAACACAGTTGGCGTCAGATTTAAGTTGATCTTTGATTTCCTTTTCGTTCACTGATTGGTGAATATAACGAATTACTTCACAGATTGCTCTGTTTTCTTTTGGTTGAAATGTATGGTATTCTGATTCTTTTTCGTCCAGAACTTTAATTATGTTTCTTATTGCTTCAATACTTGTCTGCTATTATTTTTACTTTGTTAGTATACATGTTATATGTGAATATCTTTACATTCCCGTCTTAGTATAGAACTTCAATTAATTTCGGTAAATTCATAATATTTGGAATAAATATTGGTGATACACTGATATTTGTCTCATTTTTCGTTTACTTTTCTTAGCGTCAAATTCGGTTATCTATATTTTGTTTATCAAACACCCAAAATATTCAAGCAATCGTTTCAAATTCAAGAAAATTACAATACCGTTGCTAATAATATTAACCTGACTAGATTTTCTACAAATGTCATGACATGCTAATTTCTTATAAACAATTATATATCTCGGAAACGAAAGATAATAGCGCTGATCAGATTGCGGAAATTTGCATCTCATTTATTGGCAGTTAAGAAAAGTCAATAAAAATGCAAAATTTTCAAATTTATAAACAATTTCCAATTTTTTAATTCTTAGATTTTAGATTTATTAATAATTCTGCAATTAAGTATGGCAACTTTGGCGGCAGAATATCTTAACTTTACATGAGTTAAGCTTACATTGAATGACAATAAATTACAAGAGTTGTTTTACAAGAGAGTAGTTGAGAAATTCTGAAGAGAGAAGGGTTCTCTGAGATCCCAGAAGCGAAAACTGCGAGTTAACAACTTTGGAACAAAATGTGGTGAAGGAAATAATTGTCCACAAAAAGTTTAATAATTTTATTAATTAATACCTAGAGTTAACTTTCGGGAAACACTCTTCCCATCGTCAGTGCGTCTCTAGCAAGGATGAGCAAATTGAAACATTTACGTAAGTTGAACAAAAAGATATACAGTGAATTTAGTGAGAAAAAACAAACAAATAATATCAAATAAATAAAATTTTAAAATACTTACTGCCCAAGCAACGTGAATCACTCATAAATGTTCACAACATGGCCGGAAAATATGACAACTGCAAAACATGCTTTGTACAGCTAGGTGGCAGCCATCTTTTGGAATGGAAGAAGAGGAAACCTACCAATTGTGGGAGAGAGGGGAACCAGAAGAGTAGAAGGGGTAGTCATAAACAGATTTAAAATTGACTGCTTTTCATACAGGAATGTAAAGAACAGAAAATTAGCAATTTGCAAGATTCTAGAATTTTAAATTATAAAAAGGACATATTTTAAACAAGTTGATTAGATGTAGAGATTTGCAAAGAAGGAAAAAATTAAGGTCAAAAGAATGATCCGTGGCTAGAGAATAAAAAATATTTAAAATGGGACTGCTTTTAATTATGGAATGTTCATTCGAGATAGAAAAATTAGTATTTTTGCAGACCCAGTTCATTCCATTTAAAAACAGCCCACACCAACAGCTTGCTTAATGCCTTGACAACTTGTGTCCGTGACATTGTGGGGTCTGCGCCAGAGTCTAACTCTATCATCTGCTCTTTTCCACTGAAATCGGAGTTCATCTGACCAAGCCAAGGTTTTCCTGTAGTTTAGGATCCAATCGATTTGGACACAAGGCAAGCAGAGGCACTGCGGGCGATGTGGAGCTGCAGCAAAGGCGCTCGAGAGCCCATTAGAGCCAAATTTCGCCGCAGTGTTATCTCATCTGTGAAAAGATAAAAATTTACACTGTGAATACCTACGACAAGGTGAATATCAATATTATTAACTAAAATGTGTCCTTATTTTCATACAGGCATTGATTCTCGCTTACAACCCCAAATTAGATATTGATGAAAAGGCAATGACCGCAATGAGATCAGTCGCTTCTCCTGTAGCGGAGAATTGATTTACCTCCGTGGAGAGAATGCTCGTGGCCCTCTGTGGAAGGGTAAATGCGCCTCCACCCCCCCCCTTGCGCGCAGCCGTCGGCAGCGCCGCAGCTGAAGCAACAGCCGCGACAGAGCGCAAGAGCACACCTATTGGCCACTGACACACGATAGCCCACCCTCCTAGCAAACAAGGGCGGATTACACTAGTTCTGATAGTGCAGATTACAACCATTATCGCTCACAAGATCGCTTGGTAAATTAACCTTAAGAACACGAATTTGTGTTCGACCATTATCAAAACATATTCTTCTCTTCGTAATGGATAATTTGCATGTCGTTCCGTGCTCACGCAGGTCGGCTGGACTGATCTTGTTCTTCTGCCTCCGGATCAATTGAGAGAAATAATGTCAGTATCTCATGGCGGTAGACTTTTGTGTGTGTGTGTGTGTGTAATAACCATGCTTCCTACGAATCTCGCTTGTGTAATTACTGACGTCAAGATCGTCAGACTGCAAGCAGCTAATAGAAAGAAAATGCGCTACACTTTGGACATTATTATAAGTAAAATCACCACACACGCGATAATAATATACTCGCTACTCTTCCTCAATCTGATGGAATAGTTTCATTATAATGAAAGGAATATCTTGAGAAAAATATTTGGCAGTAGAAAAAATAACCCAGAATCTTAAAAAATGTAAGTTGGATTTTTTTAAATTTGCATTTTCAGAATTTTTAAACTTAATTGAACTGGAACTGCGCTGTTAAAGTAGAACTGTATGAACTGTACATTGGCCAGAAAGTGTCTCGTGTTCCCAAAACGTCCCCCAAACGCACGAATGATGGAGAAAGTTTTCAACATGGAGGTGATAAAAAGTCATGGGATGGCAATACGCAAACATACATACATGACGGCAATTAACAGACTTCGAACGTGGAATGGTAGTTGGAGCTAGACGCATGGGAGATTCCATTTTGGAAATTGTTAAGGAATTCCATGTTTCCAGATCCACAGAGTCAAGAGTGTACCGAGATTAGATAATTTCGGACATAACCTCTCACCATGGACAACTCGGTGACGGACGGCCGTCACTTAACCCAGAGAGGCGGGGTTTGCGCACAGTTGTCAGTGACAACGGACAAGTTATACTGAAAAAACCCGTGGAGAGAATGCTCGTGGCCCTCTGTGGAAGGGTAAATGCGCCTCCATCTGCCCCCTTCAAGCAATACTGAAAGAAACCCACAGAAATCAATATTACGTATGACGAACGTATCCGTTTATCCATTATTTTTGAAGTTAGACAGCCTTTGCCAAACGTGCTAGAAAGTAAGTGTAGCAGTCTCGCTAAATAGTAAAGTATATGATTTCCACTTATCTCGTTGGAAATAATTATTCCTCTGGAACGAATATTCTTTCTACTACAGGCAAAAAGTTATCAAACGTTACGAACAAACTTTTAGAATTTATAAACCACTACAGCGGTAGCTTTGTTCCGAAACTCTTGGAGTGGTAATGAACATAATGCTGATCACAGCAGTATCCATTCAGTGTTGTAAGAGATATCGCAATTTGAACTGATTCCCTCATAACTGCGAAGTATGGGGCAGCTACAGTTGTCCAACATACCTCTTGTTAATGCGCAACGAAATTAAAGACAACAAAACCATTCTAATGAAATAATTGATGTTTTATTCAGTTAAATCATGAAAATTCTCGGTATAATTTATTCAGTTTGAATACTGTAATTTAATCACTCTTTTTAACTAAGTAAAAAGTTGTTGTGTTAAAGCAATCAATTGAAAACCAAATAACCAAATTCATTTGCCATTTTCCTACTGTGGTATTTTAAATATATTTTAAAAACATTTTTGTTTATTTTAAGGTAGGCATGATTTAAGTCATGTGATTAAAATAATTGATTTATATCAAATGATTATTTAAATAGTCAATGATGCAAATAAAAATGTGTTATTTGTAATATTTCAAAATATATTTGTATTTTAAATATTTGTAAACTAATATTTATTCATTCTATTATTATATTATATTAATATATATTTAATATAGCGTAATTTAATATATTCATAAATTGTTTATTGTTCTTCATTTATTTTTTTAATTTTAGCGTCTACAGACACGCAACGCGTCTCCAAGCTTCTTAGAGGGCGTTGACTGCTTTGTGCTTGGAGTAATCCTCCATTAAGATCGTCATGTCTCGTCTCGTCATCAGTTAGTTGTCAGGAGGATCTCACAAGGAGGAGGATTTCATAAATTTGTTCATTTTATTTTATATTATATTGTGTTTTTTTTTCTCAAAATAGTTCAATTATGTGAAAATGTTTGTAAAAAATATAAAATTCTCTTTATATCAATTATGTGATAAATTTAGGTATTTTTAGCAGGGTAATGTTTATTTTACAAATATTCAAAATACAAATATATTTTGAAATATTACAAATAATATATATTGAATTAAATAATTAATTATATTACATTAAATCATTTCCTCTAACACGGGGTGTAGCTGGAATCTACGTTTTGTGGGTCCTTAATACCAAAAAATCGATTGACGGCAAATTGTCTGTCTGACCGTGCGTTGGCAACGCAAGCGCCTAAACCTTCAGCCGATTATCTCCACAATTGGTATTTCCCGGTAAATTTGAAAGGACTGAAGGGTTTGGGAGTTTGGGAGTTTAAAACGGATGTTTTAATTTTTAAGGGCAGTCTACATAAAGCCTTCAGATCATTTTCAAAATTTTTGTAAATATGGCTCCAAATTTTTTGATTTAACTTTGTCCTTGGATACAAAAATTCCGCTACTACTTCATTATATCCGATAAATTTCCCTCGCATGTTTCCTCACACGCTTACGCATGCTCCTTTGCAAGGTCACATGTTCAAAGGTTTTCGACATGAACCTTCGCACGTTTTTCACATCATTTCCTACATGTCCATCTCATGTTCCCTCGAAATTTCTTCTATACGTTTCCTCAAAATTTCTTCCAAACGCTTCGTCGAAATTTCTTCCAAACATTCCATCAAACGTTTCCTCAAACGTTCCCTCAAACGTTCGCTCAAACGTTCCCTCAAACGTTCCCTCAAACGTTCCCTCAAACGTTCCCTCAAACGTTCACTCAAACGTTCCCTCAAACGTTCCCTCAAACGTTCCCTCAAACGTTCCCTCAAACGTTCCCTCAAACGTTCCCTCAAACGTTTCCTCAAACGTTCCCTCAAACGTTTCCTCAAACGTTTCCTCAAACGTTCCCTCAAACGTTTACTCAAACGTTCTGTCAGAGCAAGCTGTTTTATTTCATAATTATATTTTTATTTATTCACAAAGACGCACACCTTATTTAGGCTACTGCACTTATTTAGGTACCGCCTGCGGGCGAATTCCAAGAATTTGTATTTCTAAACAAGCTTTCAGATATACCACAGTGTGGCAACGTCTCGCCTCTTGGAAATCGACTGACGTAACAACGATGCATATGCTCGCTCGCAGCTGCTGTCTTTGTGTTACGCTGAATTCCAGACGCGTCATATGACGCAACACAGAGTCCGTTGCTTGCGCCGCGCTGCCGTTGCAACGGAAGAAACAGTTCTGCCTGAGAATGCGACCTGGACGGACGTGCCGTGTCGCTCTCCTTGCGCCGCGCCAAGCTCAGTACTGCTCTGTCTGTTGAGATGGGCGGATGTGCTCTGCGCCGCTCTCCTGCGCGGCGTATCTAATCAGTCTTCGCCTGATGTTTGAGCCGAGCAGACGTTCTGCGCTGCTCCTTATATGACTTCACCACTGCAGTCGTCGCCTGGGCTCCACGCGGCGCATGGTGTTATTTCCAATAATTACGTATGTTCAACTGGTCCTGTCCTCCACGTGCCCTGCTGAATTTCTACACTTAGCGTGCCGTGCTGTGCACGTGTCCGCCTGCTGCGGGCACAATACAAGGCGTCATGTTCAACGCTTGGGACTGTTACGCTGGTAATGTAATACGCCGGGCATAAGCTGCCTTCGGCAACTACACGCCGTGCATAATGTTGCTCTCGGCAACTATCTAATACGCCGGGCATAATGCTGTCTTCGGCAATAATACGCCGTGCATAACGCTACCTTTGGCAACCATGCACGCCGGGCATAATGCTGCCTTCGGCAACTGTGTACGCTGGACATAATACTTTTCACAAATGCGTGTGTGTGATTTATCCTACTGTGTGTCTCCTGAAACACATCGCCTAATTTCATGGGCCTGGGTTTGCAACCCGCCCGTGTCTGGATAGCAACCTTCTCGTCGTTCTACAACAAAAAACATGTACTGCTCATTGTACCATGTGTGTGCTTCTGCGCCACGTGCGCAAGCTGTTATTGTATTCTAATGTTTGTCATGCAAAACCCCCCTCTTATTTTCTGTTATTTTGTTTGTAGGTTAAGTTGCACCTTTGAATAGAATATATGTTTTACATGATCTGATTCACAGCTTTTTTATGGTAACAAGTACTCTCCATCCAACTCCATCCTTGCAGCCCCAGACCTGCAATGATGGTCATAACCTGTTGTTTTCTCATTACAGGCGTCTGGGTGGTCCTTCGAAGTCAATTAATTAATTAATTTGAGCTATGGTAGGAATGTTTGGGAGGTGTTGAAGCCTCATTATTTCACAACTAGTCCACTCGCTCGACTCACCCCATCCATTTTGTTCCTTCGAGCCTGGATTTTGAACCAGTAAATTTATCTATGCTTATCTATGCTTTTATGTATGCTGTTCATGCTCTTCGGACCATTTTGGACCTTCGAGCTTCGGATTTTACCAGTAAATTTATGTATACTTATATATATATATTTATATAAGTTTAATTTCTATTTTTAATGCCCTCCAGGTATTAAAGCTGATATTTACATCAGCACTCATTCTGTACTTCCATCGTCAATGCCTTCCAGGTATTAAAGCTGATATTTACATCAGCACTTTATATGCTCTTCGAGCCATTATCTTGTCTTTTGAGTGTACTTGTTACCATACATGCAAATCAAGTGCTAATTGTATTCACTTTGTCAATGTACTTCTTTTTATGTAACATACTTATGCCTGACTTAAAATGTTACATGTACCATACTGTCCTGTATCGTGTATCGAGGCTGTATGCTGTACTAATTACTGACGCTGTGCCTGCTGTTCCACTCAGCTGTTTTTCAACTAACTGTAAGTGTAGTAACCTCATAAGATGTGCGTCTACTCAGGGTACTAGCTTGCTTGCTTGTAAAGATTACAATCACTGATTTTTTTATCAATCTTATTTGTTACAGCACATAAATCTTATGTATGTGCTACTGTAATTTCACATATACACAGTGTTTTATTCACATTTCCAAGTGCCATAAGCATGTACACACATCTGTGTATTTACTTGCATTCTCTTTTAAGTGTCACGTATGTGCATTTGTGTTATTCACATCTTATGTATGTGCTTCCTTAATTTCACATATACACACTACTCATTCACATTTCCAAGTGTTACAGGTATACATTTGTGGACTTACATTTTATGTATGTGCTATTTTAATTTCATGTGTACACACTTGTATTTACATTTCATGTATGTATCTCTTTAATTTGTACACACTACTTATTCACATTTCCAAGTGTCACAAGTATGCATTTGTGTATTTACACTCTATGTATGTGCTTCTTTGATTTTATATGTACACAGTGTTTACTCACATTTCCAAGTGTCTCATGTATATACACAGTGTGTGTCACATGTATGTCACAGTGTTTATTGCAATTTTAAGTGTCACATATACACACAGTGTTTTGTTTAGTATTAATGTATTTTGGGGGAAGGTTTAGTGTTAATTAATATTAGGTTAGGGCTCCCTTCTGATCCGTCAGCATTTCCTGTTCTATCCTGTGTCCATCAATTGCCGATTGAGCATCCAAGATGGCATCACAAACGCTTCCTAAAAAGGTTCTTAATTTAATGACCAGATTGAAGGATGGTTGTACCTCCATTTCAAATTTTCTCACAGAAAATGAGCCACTCACCGTGCTCACGCGCCAACAATTAACTTCCAGAAAGGAATCGCTCATTAGAATTTTTGACAAACTTGATAATCTCATTGACAATCTTTTTTTTTTTTTTTTTTTTTTGTTATTTAAGGTCGCATCAACTACTAGGTCATTAGCGACCACTATTGCTTGTAACGGTATGGTAACTGTGGGGATGACACGATATGATGATGATAGGGGGTGAAAAGACGAACACAATACAACCATGCCCGAGGCGGGACTCGAACCCGCGATCCTTTGGTCCGAGATCGCTACGGCACTACTGCCTTAGCGATCTCGGCCATCCGGACCGGCATTGACAATCTTGATCCATCTGATGAGACTTCTTCTCAATTAGATGATCTTTTCAATAGATATCATGAGGTCCTCGCTGCAGCTACTGTGGCAGAATTTAATTACAATTCAGCTCTCGCTGACAATGATTCTGTTTCCAACAGATCAAGCCCTTCTGACTGCACCTGTAGAAGTTCCAGGTGCAACATTAAATTACCTGAAATTAAATTGCCCACATTTGATGGCAATCAAACCAACTGGCTTACATTTAAAAACATTTTCGAAGGCCTTATATGTCAAGATGACATGCCTAACTCTAACAAGTTTTATTACTTATCAGGCTCACTTGTGGGACAAGCCAAGGATTTGTTGCACAACTTGCCTATTACCGATGACAACTTTACAGTTGCATGGGAATTATTGAAGCAACGATACGACTCTCCCAGGGCTATCGTTAGCATTCACTTAAATTCGATTTTAAATCCTCCTGCACTTGCAAAGGGCTCCGCTTCTTCTTTGCAAAATTTAATCGACTACTTTAGATTACATGTGAATGCAATTAAGAGCATCAGAGTTGACACTGATTTGTCAGATTTGTTGCTCGTTGCACTAATTTCCAAAAGTCTTCCCACTGACATTCTCAAGCAATGGGAACTGTCCTTGAATAGCAGTGAGCTCCCCACTTTCGATTCTTTACTCCAGTATCTAGAACTACATCAACGAAGTTTAAGAGTTTTTGACAATCCTACTGTATACGCTTCCAATTCTCACGTTAATGACAAGCCTCACACCGCCAGGGCAGGCAACGTCAACAACACGGGAAGAAGCAAGACACTAATTTGTCCAAAATGCAACTCCGAACATTTGATTAAGGACTGTCCTTCATTTTTACAATTGTTACCTAAAGCTCGTTATGACTTCATTGTTAAACAAGGTAGATGTTCTAGATGTTTTCACCCGAAGACCCATGGTCATTCTTGTACTACAAAATGTGCTATTTGTAATAAAAATCACCACAAGCTTTTGCACTTTGGTGATAAACCTACTAACCAACAAGCTGCATCACCTGTTGTGACCAGTGCTGCCAAAGCAACCACTTCAATTCTCATTCCAACAGCTTTAGTAAGCTGTTCTTCTAATAATGGCAGATCTAAACCCTTTGTTGCTCTTCTTGACACTGGAAGTGGTATTAATTTAATTACTTGGAGCACGGTAAATTCTCTTAAGTTACCCACAACGAAGATGCCTGTGACTATTTCTGGTATTGGTCCGGAAACCTTAACGAGTACTCACAGCACTACTTTGATAATTAAAGCTTGTAATGCTCCTGATGGCTGGTCTTGTAAAGTAAATTGTTCAATTGTGCATAGCATTCCTAGCCCTCTCTCACATAGTTTTAATTGCGACAATTGGAATCTGCCCACAAATCTAGTCTATGCAGATCCTCACTTTGATAATATTAAACCCATCGATCTCTTGCTTGGTGCGGATATTTTCTTTGAAATCTTACTGCCAGACAAGCTAACCAGATATGATGGTGTTTATCCTGTGCTACAGCACACAAAATTAGGTTGGATTGTTGCGGGTCGTACCCCACTCTCCACCTCTCCCTCGCAAGCTTTCTGTAATCTGATTCAGACGCCTTTTGAGTTACCTGATCAGATCAAACACTTTTGGGAGGTAGAGGAAGTCTCGCCTCTCCATCCAATTTTACATGAGGAGGAAATAGCAGAATCTCACTTCGTGGCTACTCACTCGAGAGACGCCTCTGGCAGATACTCGGTCAAGCTCCCTGTTAATTCTAAATTAAACTCACTAGGTGAATCCAAACCCCAGGCGATCAAACGCTTCTTAGCAATCGAAAGGAGGCTTGAAAAGGATCCCGAATTAAAACGAGATTACCATGAGTTCATTAACGAGTACATTCAATTAGGACATATGCAACCAGCACCCAGCTGTGGCAGTCTTATTAATTATTACATTCCTCATCATCCAGTGTTCAAACCTTCCAGCTCCACTACTAAAACTAGAGTTGTGTTTGACGCTTCGGCTAAAACCACTACTGGTATTTCTCTAAATGATGCGCTGTTAAATGGTAGCAAAATTCAAGACGACCTCTTTGATCTTTTACTTAAATTTAGAATTCACAAAATTGGCATTGCTGCTGACCTCAAAATGATGTTTCGCCAAGTTAATGTAGACCCATCTGACTGGAACCTACAACGTGTTTTATGGAGGGACTCTCCTTCTCAACCTATTCAGGATTTTGCCTTAACTACGGTGACGTATGGTTTAAAACCAGCCACCTTTCTTGCTGTTCGCACCTTGCATCAGCTGGCTACCGACGAAGGCACTGACTTCCCTATGGGCTCACATGTGCTAACGTCCAATTTTTATGTTGATGATTTTTTACATTCATCTCCTAACCTCCATGCTGCCAAGCAGACTATTTCTGAATTAAATAGTTTGTTGGCAAAGGGTGGCTTCCTTTTACGCAAATGGGCCTCGAATGACAAATCTGTTTTGTCAGATCTTTCAGATCACCTGCTGGCCAAGTCAGGCCACAAAATTTTCGAGTCCAAAGCCCCCGAAGCACCATCCACTTTAGGTATTTCCTGGAATACTGTGACTGACATGTTCACCCTAGTGCTGTCAGACAAAATTAATTTTAATGTTACAAGGTTTACCAAAAGAACCATGCTATCCGTAATATGTTCTTTATTCGATCCACTAGGCCTATTGGCCCCCTGTATAATTGTTTGCAAACTATTGTTTCAAAGACTCTGGGATTATTCCCTCAATTGGGACCAATCACTCCCACCTGATATCGCCCTTAAATGGCAAGAAGTCTTTACGTCACTAATTGACATTCCCACAATTAATGTGCCACGTTGCATCCTGCCGTCTGATTGCTCTTCCGTCGAATTGCATGGCTTTTCTGACAGCAGCCTAATAGCCTACGGAGCAGTCATTTACGTACGCTCTACAAATGAACACGGTACATATACTGTGAAATTACTTTGTGCCAAATCTAAAGTAGTGCCCTCTAATATGAAGTGCAAGGGTGACACTGCGTTAACCATTCCTCGCTTAGAGCTCTGTGCTGCCGTCCTTCTGACAAAGCTTATGATTAAAATTATTAGCATTCTTTCACACGAACTTTCTCCCAATGCTGTCCTATTGTGGACTGACTCCAGGATAGTGTTGGACTGGATTCACTCACCACCTCTCAAGGGTAATGTGTTTGCGCGTAATCGTGCCCAGTTTATTAGGGAAAATGCAAACGGCTTCACTTGGCGTCACATTCAATCTTCTCTTAACCCTGCGGATTTACTTTCACGTGGCGTCAAGCCCAAGGATTTGTTAAATTCGGATATTTGGTGGCACGGTCCACAATTCTTAGCTCTTGAATCAACCTTATGGCCAAATGGCATTATTGTAACTGTCAACAACGCACCTGTGCTAGTCTGCAATCCTTGCAACTCGTACCTCAACGAAAGAGTATGCTCTTACTACAGCTCTTTTCAAAAACTACTTCGCGTTATGGCATATGTTCTTCACTTTATCACATGTCTTAAATCCGCCAAGTCAAAACTAGCTTCGGATTCCACTAAACTCACTAAATCTCTTTCTGCTCACCAGCTTAATTATGCAAAATTAACATGTATCAAAATTGTACAACATCATGCCTTTCTCCCTGTGTTTAAGGCGCTCAACGACGGAGCCACATGCCCCTCTAGCAGTGGCCTCGTTTCGCTCAATCCTTTTATTGACAACAATGGCTGCCTGCGTGTAGGTGGCAGAATCTCAGAGGCCGAGCTGTCTTTCGACACTCTCCACCCTCTAATTTTACCTTCTCAACATCACCTTACTAGGGCACTTATTTATGACGCCCACTTAAAACTGGCCCATGCCAATGTTCAGCTTCTAACGGTCCATTTACGACAATCTTATTGGATAATTTCCATTCGGAAAACAATCAAATCTGTGATACGTAAGTGTATCACATGTTTTCGCCATGCTCCTACATCGGCACAACAGCTTATGGGAAACCTCCCAGCTGTACGTGTGACACCGTCTCCCACCTTTGGCATTGTGGGGGTGGACTATACAGGACATTTTTGGCTTAGACATGGAATTCGCGGCAAATCCCGCACCAAGGTGTACCTTGCCCTTTTCGTATGTATGGTTACCAAGGCCGTACACATCGAAATAGTCTCTTCCTTAACTTCAGAAGCCTTTTTAATGGCCCTTAAGCGATTTGTTTCGCGACGCGGCATTCCCACTAAGATTTTTTCGGACAACGCTACCACCTTCGTGGGAGCCAATACACGGCTGCATGCCCTTTACAACCTTTTCAAATCTCTAGCTTTTCAAAAACAAATCATTGAATTTTGTTCTAATTCCTCCATTGATTGGACATTCATTCCACCCAGGTCCCCTCACGTTGGCGGCATCTGGGAAGCCGGCATCAAAATCTTGAAGCGTCACTTATTACGTGAAATAGGCGAAGCCGCGCTCTCTTACGAAGAATTGCTAACCACTGTAACGCATGTTGAGGCAATCTTAAATTCCAGGCCTCTCATACGTCCAACAGATGACGCAGCTGAGTTCAATTATCTCACGCCTGCTCATTTCTTAATTGGCAGACCTCTCATAGCCCTGCCCGATCCCAATGCACTACAGCAGCAATCTGTACGCTGTCATTGGAATCGAACTCGAAACGCACTGGCCAATATTTGGACGCGCTGGACGAAGGAGTATCTGTTATCCCTTCAACAACGCTCCAAATGGACAGCTGTCTCTCCCAACATCAAATCGGGCACCCCCGTGTTGTTAATTGATGACAACCTCCCTCCCCTTGAGTGGAGGTTAGGGGTAATCACCCAAACCTTTCCCGGTCGTGATGATCGTATTCGAACTGTTCAAGTACAAACCAAGGCAGGCTCCTTTGTGAGGCACATCCATCGCCTGTGTCCTCTACCTATTCACGATTAAGTACATGTCATTCATAGTTATTTAGTGTTAGTTATTTAGAGTTATTTGTTCATTATTTTGTTAGTTGTAAGGTTCATTGTATTATATTGTAAATATGTTAGTAATTAAGATTATGTTAAAGTTATGCATTATGTAAAAATTTGTGCATTGTTGCACTCGCTACCTACGAAATGCACCATCTCATTCGAGATCTGTCTCATGTTAAGGATGTTCGCATCAATTCAACCATAGATAATTTATGGTTATTTAGTGTTTATTTAATTTATTGTGTCTATCTGTTCATCATTTGTTAGCTATAAGATTCATTGTATTATATTGTAAATATGTTAGTAATTAAGATTATGTTAAGGTTAGTAATTAAGATTCTGCATTATGTTAAGGTTATGTTAAGATAATACGCCATGTTAAGACTCTGCATTGTTGCATTTGCTACCTAATCGAGATGCTCCCTCTAAAAGCTCACTCAAAGACAGTTTCCCCATTTGAGTCTACTGAGTCATAGTTTACTGAGTCATAGTTACTGACGTTTACTGAGTCACGATTATTTAGTGTTGATCCAAAACTATTGTCTTGTATTAGCTATAAGATTGATTTTACTATTATATTGTGTGCTTGTTAGTCGTCAAGACTGCATTTCTGTGATTACCACCTGCGTCTGCCACCTTGGTAGGCACTCGTTGTCATTTTATTTTCATTCCTGCCACCCTTTCGAGGTGCTCGATCTTCGTTGTCATTTTATTTTCATTCCTGCCACCCTTTCGAGGTGCTCGATCTCATTTGAGATCGCTTTATTATGTTAAGATTTCTAATCTTATCATCACGTCAGCTCACTTACTGCATTTCCGCGCTTTACACCTGCGTTTGCTTGTAATTTTATTTTTCGATGACATTTTTTCCACCTTTACGAGGTGCCCAATCTCATTCGAGATTACTTTATTATGTCATTGTATTATTATGTATTATGTCAGATTACTTTACTACATCTTGTGCTATCGCACTTGCCACCTTTTCGAGGTGCTTATTTGTCTAAGGTCAATTATGCCCTTCTAATGCTACATTCACTATTACGACTACATTCACTATCCTTGCCACATATCTCCATACACCCTACCACTCCCATCTTATGCCTAACTACCTAGCTTGCCCTAACATCTTTTTTGTCGGACAACCTAGTCGTCCTGTGGGGGTGTATGTCAGAGCAAGCTGTTTTATTTCATAATTATATTTTTATTTATTCACAAAGACGCACACCTTATTTAGGCTACTGCACGCCTGCGGGCGAATTCCAAGAATTTGTATTTCTAAACAAGCTTTCAGATACACCACAGTGTGGCAACGTCTCGCCTCTTGGAAATCGACTGACGTAACAACGATGCATATGCTCGCTCGCAGCTGCTGTCTTTGTGTTACGCTGAATTCCAGACGCGTCATATGACGCAACACAGAGTCCGTTGCTTGCGCCGCGCTGCCGTTGCAACGGAAGAAACAGTTCTGCCTGAGAATGCGACCTGGACGGACGTGCCGTGTCGCTCTCCTTGCGCCGCGCCAAGCTCAGTACTGCTCTGTCTGTTGAGATGGGCGGATGTGCTCTGCGCCGCTCTCCTGCGCGGCGTATCTAATCAGTCTTCGCCTGATGTTTGAGCCGAGCAGACGTTCTGCGCTGCTCCTTATATGACTTCACCACTGCAGTCGTCGCCTGGGCTCCACGCGGCGCATGGTGTTATTTCCAATAATTACGTATGTTCAACTGGTCCTGTCCTCCACGTGCCCTGCTGAATTTCTACACTTAGCGTGCCGTGCTGTGCACGTGTCCGCCTGCTGCGGGCACAATACAAGGCGTCATGTTCAACGCTTGGGACTGTTACGCTGGTAATGTAATACGCCGGGCATAAGCTGCCTTCGGCAACTACACGCCGTGCATAATGTTGCTCTCGGCAACTATCTAATACGCCGGGCATAATGCTGTCTTCGGCAATAATACGCCGTGCATAACGCTACCTTTGGCAACCATGCACGCCGGGCATAATGCTGCCTTCGGCAACTGTGTACGCTGGACATAATACTTTTCACAAATGCGTGTGTGTGATTTATCCTACTGTGTGTCTCCTGAAACACATCGCCTAATTTCATGGGCCTGGGTTTGCAACCCGCCCGTGTCTGGATAGCAACCTTCTCGTCGTTCTACAACAAAAAACATGTACTGCTCATTGTACCATGTGTGTGCTTCTGCGCCACGTGCGCAAGCTGTTATTGTATTCTAATGTTTGTCATGCAAAACCCCCCTCTTATTTTCTGTTATTTTGTTTGTAGGTTAAGTTGCACCTTTGAATAGAATATATGTTTTACATGATCTGATTCACAGCTTTTTTATGGTAACAAGTACTCTCCATCCAACTCCATCCTTGCAGCCCCAGACCTGCAATGATGGTCATAACCTGTTGTTTTCTCATTACAGGCGTCTGGGTGGTCCTTCGAAGTCAATTAATTAATTAATTTGAGCTATGGTAGGAATGTTTGGGAGGTGTTGAAGCCTCATTATTTCACAACTAGTCCACTCGCTCGACTCACCCCATCCACGTTCCCTCAAACGTTCCCTCAAACGTTCCCTCAAACGTTCCCTCAAACGTTCCCTCAAACGTTCCCTCAAACGTTCCCTCAAACGTTCCCTCAACCGTTCCCTCAAACGTTCCCTCAAACGTTCTCTCAAACGTTCCCTCAAACGTTCACTCAAACGTTCCCTCAAACGTTCACTCAAACGTTCTCCCAAATTTTTACTTGTTCAACGCATGTTCCCGAACTTCTTATATGGAAATTAATTTTAAATGTTGAAAATTTAAATTATGTATATTTTTTATTAAGAAATACTTTTATGAACATTACGGCATGTAGTTCAGATGAAACCGAAAGTACTGAATGGCTTTTAGCGCTCAGAGAAGCAAAAACCACAAACCACAAGAAATGTAATAGAAAGTACACAAAGATGATTCGCAATGAATTGCAAGTTGAAAAAGAGCATGTTAAATCAGTATTTGGAGACTGAAAAAAGTTCCATGTAGGAACAAAACATTTTGCGTTTCCAGCAATCTGTTCTACGGAGTAATGGAAACATAAACAAGTATTATAGAAGCTCAAAAAATTTCTGATTTCGTAAATTTACTTATAGGAAGCATACCTTGCAAACTTAATGGACACAAATCTCGTTTAAAACTCTAGAACGCATCGTTTCCGAGTCGAGTTCGTTTTTTCAATTTATTTAATTGGTTGTTCAAGATACAATGCTCAGTTTACAAGAAAAACTTTGCAATTGTGTGATAACTTAATGTAATTAACATGATCGAGGTTAATATTCTACTTAACTAATCTTAATGTAGGGTGAGTAAACAAGAAGCACGTCAGGAGAATTATTCAATATTTGCAAATATCTGGAGGAAAGAATGAAGTGGGAATCTGTTCTTAATTCTGGTTTTGTATCAACTAACTATTCATTATTTGGACGTCATTTATCAAATAGCAATAATTTTTGTGGCACACGATTAGCTTCATCGACAATTTATTTTTCAAATTTATCAGTAAATGAATCTTCATTTAATTTTCCTGTCGAAGTCACGCGAACCGGGGTCATCGAAAAGTTCCAGAATACTGAACACTTTTATAGCTCAACATGCCCTTGAGAGAAAATATCATTGGCACTATTGCTTCTTAAACCAGCCTTTCGACATAATGAACATTTCAATACATTTCTATAATCAGTTTTCTTGCTAGCTGATAAATATATAGCAATGCAAGTCGTACTATTCAATAGAGAAGATAAGAATAAATAATATATTTTATGTTCATATTCGCCATAAAAGTGCTTCTCTCGGCAATATTAAATTTACCAGATTATTTGTTTATATACCATAACACTTAAGCGAATTAAAATATTGAAACAGGAGGTTTAATGGTTGTTTAGAGTAGAAAGGAAAAGTTGAAACTTAAAAAACCAGTCATTGTTGCTGTAAGATATTGTTACTGCAATTATCACAAGGAACTGCCAATAATCGTTAAATTTTGTTTGTTTATTTTTTCGAAGCAAAGAAAGACAATCATTTCGTAACGAAGCACCGTTTAGCGCCTCTGGGTGCTATCAAACTCGCCATATCACCTCTGCCCTTGGTATGAAGCGTATGAAGTGAATAATCAAAGCGAGAATTGCAAACTTCTCTTTTCAGTATACTTGTGAGCGGAGTGCAAAAAATGGGATGATGAGATGCTAAGTTCTAATAAAAATTAAATATGTCGAGAACGGAAGTTGATAGCACCGATCGGATTGCGGAATTTTGTATTGCATTTAAAGGAGATTGACAGGAAGCAATATTCACAGGAAACAAAACTAGTGGTGTTACAGAATGACAAAGACTTTTCTGCTTGCTTTCAATTTCCTTTGGTCTCAGTTAGCTATTCGGACTTGCCACATACTATTCCCAGCTACTCTCTATCGCCGCCCAAAGTAATTTTTTTTTAAATTAACTTAATTTTTCGGTTTCCAAATAGTAGAACGGAAATATTATTTTAAGAATATTAAAGAACAGTAAAACGTCATACTAAATGCGAATTTTTCTTTTTAAGAAATTGGCTTTTAACGCTACTGTAAGTTCGAAATTAGAAGCTCATTTTTACAAAAAATATTTGAGTTTTCGAAAAAAAAACTCATTATTAGTCATTTGAAGCACTTTAACTAACAAAAAATAGTGTTAAAAAGTTGTTGGAAACGTGCATTTTAACGGCGTGTGAAAGCTTTCAAAAAATTACGTTTGTATAAATTTTGAAAAATCAAAAATATCCAATAGTGAACTTTTCGTCGTATTAATTTGGCAATTCCCATTGTTATAATATGGGAAATGTTGGTTTTCCGTTCTGAATATTACTTATTTATCCATCTCCTTAACCTTTGAGTAAGTTTTCTAATTCAATACTCTGGTGTTTGTTTTATGGGGTTGTCATCTGGATATGACATCGGGCGTCGCGGGTCTAGCAAAATAAAACGCAATAAAATGATTTTCAAGCATTTGCATCCTATGTATAAATAGATTTTAATTTAGTTGCTCTTTTTACACATTAAAATAAGATATAACACATGAAATTGAAGTTAAAGTAGGAAATAAATATGTTTTTACAATCATTTGTATTATAAAATTTGTACCAAAACAGAAAATGAAGTGCTACTTTGCACATTGGGCACATGATTCTTGTGCATTGGTGACACAGACTTCATTTTCTCTGTGAACATCTATTCTAATGTAGATTTCATCAGAATCTTTTCTTACTTCCGATTGCATTCGACATTTGACGGGTGTTCCAGCAGGGGAGACTGCGAGGCGCCTTTCTATGATATAAACAGCAGTAAACTTGGACAATCACATTTTAAAGTCGCAGTACGTAAATTCAGTGGCATTTTGACTGTTTTATTACAAGTCAAGCATTATGCTCGTTTTGCGCACAAAGAATGTTCGTCATTTTTAATGTCACCTCTTTTACCAGTTTTGAGATGTTTGAGATTGAGATGTTTTTTCTTCTTGTACATCTGGTTGATAAACACTTCCTGCGCCAGAATCATCTTTCATCGTTACGTGAACTTCAACAACTAACTTCAGAAGCCTGCCGGTCAGATGCCTCGTATCCCTTTTAGTTTCGTCACCCGTTTCTTCATCGATGAACAAAGCAACATTAGGAAGTCACAAAAGAAAATTATCATCTTGGTAATGCTGAACCATCGTTTCTAAACGGTTATGCACTTCTAGACCGCAAACAATAAAAATAAAACGCGGAAGAATGCGTTCCAGCTGAGATCACGCCATAGCATTGATTCTATATCAAACAAGCTCAACCCCCGGTGTCACCAAGAGGTGACACCCCGAATTGGCGGCCAAAGAAACGTATGTTATCAACAATTAATAACCAAATGACAATTACTAGTGAATTATTTGCCGCTTGTATAACACAGTAAACAAGTTATTTTTTATTTGTACTTCCTTCATCTTCCAAATTTTGTAGGAAGAAAGAACAGAATAGCCCGATGGGTCAAAATTACTGCAAGGCATCTTGAATAAATTGAAACAACAATTTCGTAGTAGCAGTAGAGCCAAATTTCCATTTCAGTATTTTCAAGAAAGGTCGAAACACGAGTTTGGTGACACCAAATTATTCAAATTCATAAAGGACTATTTATAAAAAATGATCAAGGATGTAACATCTATGGTGAGACGGGAAACTCCCGAGTTAAAGGGTGCAATTAGCACTATCCGTTCAAGTTTGAAAAAAAATTTGAAGTCGTTTTTCAGGAAATGGCGTTTGAGCGTTTCTGTAAATGTGGAATTTTGAGCTAGTTTTCACAGAAAACGGTTCAGTTTGCAAAGAACTTTATATGACATTATTGAAAGCACATGTACTCATAAATAAAATAATGTGAACAAATCTCCGCTAATGTGAATATTAACAACGTTGAAAGTCAAAACATTACATTTCTGTAATTTTCGAAAAAACAATATAATAGAGCAAACTGATGTTTAAGACATCTCATAAATTACATTTAGCACTATCCCTACTAAAGTTTAAAGAAAAAAAATATTGTTTGTTATTGAGCCGTTATTGAGAAAATCTTGTTTGTGTATTTTTTTAAAATTGCACAATATGTACGCAATATTGCGTGAAAACTGCTGCACTTTTCAAAAAAATGTGCCGCCCGTTGTTCGCTGCTGGGCTCTCAGACGCCGCGATGTCTCCGCGGTCAGCTCGTGAAGCGCCGCCATCTTGCGCACCTGATCCAGCGACGGGTCAGCTTCCCGTATCGCCTCCTTACGAATGTCATCCACCGGGGAGCACAAAATTACCATGTCCGTGATCAAAGCATCGGCATAAGATGCGCCACAGTTCCTCTACCCACATCTAAACTGGCAACCCTTCCCGCTACCAACCAAGTCCGTAATCCACTGTGCGTGTGTCTCACCTTCCTTCTTTCTTAACTGAAAAAAACGAGTATCTGGCAGCTACTAAGTGAGGCGTTTGCACAAAATGATTGATCAGCCCGTCCTTCAACTCGGTTCACTTAACGTCACCCATCTCCTTATCCAGGAATAATTTCTTTAGCAAGTTCATTGTGGGGGTCCTACCGCTACTCAGGAAGAATGACTTCCTTGTGCTGACCTCCATTGCCCCATGACACAACGTGTGCTGTTCGAATCTTTCTGTTTGCCCTGAATGTACCCTTTCTATGTTTCTATGAAAGCCGGAAAGGGGATAGGCGGGGGTGGGCGGGGGTGGGCGGGCCCACGCCGAGTGCTCGGCTGAGCGACTGCAATGTCTTTGCCATTGCCTGGTGCCGTTGCCGCGCACCTTGCTCTGCGGCCCCTTGCTGCTGCGCCGTTGCCGCCTGCAGAAGCTGCGTGACCTGCTGCTGTGGCCTGCTGCTGCAATTGCTGTTGCAATACGTACAGCACCCAATCCACTCTTCCCAAAACGAACACTGGTCTCGAAGTGAGCCGGGGCCCGCCCTGCCTCTGCCGCTGCCGTCGCCATGGGGATGGCCGGGGGAGGGGGAGAGGGGGAGAGGGGAGGGGCGCACGCGGCTCCGGCGCACACGGGCCACGCCGTGGTTCGCAGTGAGGTAACGTCGCCGAGGGCGGAAGTGGTGGTGGGCGTAACCACGGCTTAAACACCACTACACTTAAGTTGTTTTTTAAAAATTGCAGGAATATAGTTCTTTATTTGTCTCTCACGTTATTATTTACATTAGCGGCGAATTGTTCATATTGTTGCATTTATGAAAACACATGAGCTTTAAATGATGTCATCTAAGGTGTTGACACATTGCTGGCCAAATTACTTCAAATTTGGCGCCTTGTTTTTTAACAGAGCGTTTGATGTTCTTTGAAGGAGTTTCAGAGGAAAGGATTGTACATTTGAAACTTGGCGCTCTCTGTTGATCAAACATTCATTTCTTCGTACAAAGTTTCTTGAAGTCGATTGTCAACTGCTTTCTCTTAGTTCGGAGCGTCACCGAAAGATCGCACTAGATCCTGGGCAACTCCCGCGTAAAATTGCCATTGTCGAAATGCTAAGAATTTTCTATCGCAGACGCCTGCTCGCATTGTCACCACAAGCTAATGCGGAAATCTGAGAGAAAGCGTTTTGAACGTCTTCAAGGTTCGATCCAGAGTGTACCAGGCACTGGATGTAGTAGAAACACGAAGCAAAAAGTCACGGAATTTGCAAGGAAAGGTTTAATTTCGTTTGGACAGAGGTAACTGTGACAACTTCTTCAATACTCATTAATTCTTTCTCCAAGTAACAATCTTTGTCAATTGTGTGTCGTCCCTTTTCCAGAACACTCTTGTCTGACAAAAACTACCGATAGATGAGGCAGTGTTCCGTGGCAGTTTCCATTAAAATGCTCTCCCAACTTTTCTTCGACTATTTCGCCGCCTGAACATAAGGTAACACGAAAACTCAAAAGTATTATGTGAAAACGTACTCAAAATTCCACATTTTCGGAAACGATCAGTCGCCATTTTTTCAAACACGTCTCCTAGTTTTTTCTGCTCACTTTTCGTGCATATAGTATTATTTTTACTCTTTGAGATGACATACGATTTATTTTGCTCTATACTTTTTTTCAAAAATTACATAAATGTAATATTTTTAAAACACGTCTCTCGTCGTTAATCTGCACTTTTCCAGCGATTTGTATACACTATTGCATTTCTGAGTGGAAGTGCTTCAAATGACCTCCAATTATGTTTTACGAAAACTTAAAAATTTTGAGTGAAAAAGATCCACATTTTTGCATTTACAGTAAAACGTTAATACCATTTTCTCAAAAACGGCTTCATTTTTCAATGAAAATTGCTATTTATGACGTTGTTTTCTCTTCCTTAATATTCTTAAAGTAATATTTCGGTTAAAGTAATACTCTTAGGAAAGCGAAAAACGGAAAATGTCAAAAAAGGAATTTGGGGGGAGGGGGTGATAGATGGCTGCTAGTAAAAGGATAGGGCAAGACCGTTAAGGAAATTAAAAAACATTACTACGAGAATGTCTGTGCTATTCTGTAGCACCACAATTCATTCTTACCTACTACGTAGTTAAAAAGTTGATAGAAAGTGCAGTAAAGTGGCAGCAAAAAGTGGTAATTGGTGCTATGGTGTCATGGTGATAGCTGAGTGGCAAGACACAAGTGCCGACTGCCAGCGTAGCACAACAAGGTTGTTACGCCTTGAAGTGTAATTATGAGATGATAGGTTGATGATAGGTGAAGGGACAATCATGGATTAGTAGGTGATAGACTATTGGTGAAAGGTGATCGTGGACTTTTTTGAACCATCCCAGCATTCGCCTTATGACCGAGGGAAACCACGAAAACCCCGGTCAGGATGGCCGGCCCGGGAATCGAACCCGGACCTCCGGATTACAAAGTCAGCGCGCTACGCACTGAGCCACTTCGCTCGGTTTTATATATATATGTATATATATGTATATATGTATATATTGTGGCGTCACCAATTAATTAATATAATTTTATTGTGGCATCGCCAATAACAAAGTAATTTCTACATCTGGAAATAGCTCGCGTCGAGAAAGAAGTGGGTCAAAGGGACGCTGCCTTCACCGCGACGGTTTCTTTCGTCACGCAGGGCCGCCCCGACCGCACTCAGCCTCCTTTTCAGAGGCGGACCGTTTATTGCCCCCTCATAAAAAGACATAATGTCCCTGGCCGGAGCCCAGTAGGACAATGCACACCCTCGCGCCCACTTTCTTTGCCACCACCCTGGAAGGAAGGCGGAGCCCCCCAAAGGGGCTGGCCGGGTGTCAATTAAGACGACGACGCATTTACAACACGTCGTAAGCGAAACCTTTCTTGGCCATCAACCGATCCCTTTTCAAACAATGCTCACCCCCCGCACTCGTTTTGGCACGCGCCTTGGCTAGGCACCCGAATTCCCGCAGGGGCTGTTTACAAACTAAATACAGTAGGCTGTCGATTAGCCCATGCCGACCGTCGAGGATCCGTGAAATGCGCTTCTGCACGCACACGTGTCCAGGCAGCTGCGAGCAGTTCCTGGAACAACTGACAAAGGGAAGCGAGCGAGAGAGAGAAGCCAGTGTCAGACAGAGAACAATCGACGGAAAAATACGGGAAAATTGCCACATGATTGGTTAATCAGAATTCTGCGACGCAGCCACCCTCAGCCAATGGGAAGCTTCGCCATGAGGGAAGGGAGAAATCCAGAGCTAGGAACATTTTGGGAAGGGGAAAGGAAATTCTTTTAAAAACGAGATGCAGAGAGAAAACTTGACTTTGGTAATCGAAGCAGACGGGGGAGGAACTCTCCCAGAGACACTTCTAAGATTTTTTCGGCCAGACTTCTAAGATTTTTTCGGAACGCTCCTAAGAATTTTTTGAGAGCTAATTTTTTGTTACTTAGAGCTACTTCGGAGATACTTCGAGATACTTCCAAGTTACTTCTTGGTTGCCAATTCGCTCGATTACTCAGTTACTTACGATCGGGACGCGAGTTTGGGAAAGACTTTCCCAGAATCGAATTAGCTAGGACGGGACTAGTGGACTTGTCGCGGAGGACACTCGGGCGGGAGACTACTGGATCCCGCGCCGTTTCCGCATCGGCCCACCAGCCTTTGCCGCCTCCCGCTTCGGGCCCAGTGACAGCCCACCGCGTTACGTCAACGCCCGTGGCCATTCGCCCCTCTGAGCCTGCTCGAGCCGGCGACCTGCCGAGAGGGGGACGCGCCGCTACCTGCCGAGAGAGGAGGCGCCGCTGAAGGTCAGCGACCCGGGACTGCCGCCGCCTCTGCTCCGGAGCCGCAGCTCGCCCCGCCCGCGGAGACAACGCAGCCACTGGTGAAAAAATACGAGACGAAGCCGTCTCGCAGAACAATCGTAACGGCTAGAAACTGCAAGTGGCCGCGCTCAGGCCCCGCAGACCTTAAATGATGAATAGCACGTTTCATCAAAGAGTAAGCATAATGTGTTAGCTGTAAGGGAATTAGCAAATAGTAATTAGGACAATCAGTCCACAAAGTAGATTTAGTAGAAAACTTGCGTCGCCCTTTGCGACATGTAACTTCCCTGGCAGCTTTTGGTGCCAGGAATAAATTGTTATTTGTCACAAATGACTCTGTGCTAATTCATGACCTCCCAACTCTTCCATCCAGTCACATTTCAGGAGCTGAACCTGGCGCCCTCCCCCCGCTATTATTACATTTGGCTGGTCCCAACGTGAGGCTAGTCTAGTATACACTAGACGCTATATTATTACTAGTATACACTAGATCGCTATATTATTACAATATATATATATATATATATATATATATATATATATATATTGAAACACAGAATGTGTTCCCTTACACTAATTAGAAAATTAGTGTAAGTAATTAATATATATTTTGGACTGCGCGGTACGTACGCCAAGCGTTGCGAACAACGACGGGAGCTAGCAACGGTCGCTACCGCCACCAGTGCCACCGCCGGGAGGCCAGCGTGAGAATGTCGGTTACAAACCGGGCAGCGAGCACGTGCGGGCAGTCGTTAGGAGAATCGCGAAGAAGACAGACGTTAGCGTAGCGGCGAAGAGTTCAGACGTGTGGCGGAAAGCTCGCCGTTAGCGCGTGGACAAAAGGGAACATGCGATGTGTTCGTAAAGCAATAGTAATTGTGAAGCAGTAAATAAGCGAAGTAGACAATGAGATTATCATTAGAATAAAAGATTCGTGTTGATAGAACAATCGATCGCACTTGTAGTAATTAGTGTAGTGGAAACTTTACCGAAACTGTGTGGTACGGAACTGGGACCAGCACGCGTGATAGGCGCGGGTTGAGTAATTGAATCCATCGACGGAAGGTGATTCGAGAGAGGTGCAACGCCGTGGTATCAAGATCCGAGTCGGGGAGGAGTCACAAGGTCACCAGCCCAGGACGACCGCCACGCCATCAGCCGCCTACAGCCCACAGCTGCTGTAGAGGTCGGCAACCCTGTCGATACGAGCTGTTCTACGATCATCGAAGGTATTTGGTCGGGACCCCGAAGGTATGATAAATGCATATTACACCTAATCTTGGTACCAAGGCAGAGTGTATCAACGTTGTCAGATCATGTAATTAACCTATTTGATTTGCAAATAAATCTTGTTCATGATTGTATTTCCATTTCTAATTAACTTTCCCAATGTTATGCCAACTTATCCAGGGACCCATTCACGGAAAAGATACCCTCCTTTAGTGTTATATTGCAGTGAAATACCCGGCATCACCAGGTACGTCACAGCTGGCGCCCGAACAAGTCTGGAAAGCGTGTAATTAAGAAATGTGGCCTTAGGAAAGTTGGTAAAATATTGGAAAGCACTGTGCATGTATTGGATGTATAGTAATGCAGATTAAAGATAATAGGCAGGCAATGTAAAGTTTATTATTATAGGGAACAAAAAGTAACAGTACATGTATTAACAAAGCATGCATAAGTCATGTAAGCATAATGAATATTTGATAATTATAGAAATTTTGTTGTGGAATTAATTGTGGGCAGATATAGGAAATTATTTGAGAGTAACCAGTATAAAGTTACTACTGCAGTTACTGAGTTTATGAAAGCCACACATGTACATATTGTAAATGATATAATGTAATAGAATTTCAAATTTTGTAAAACATGTTAATAATGTTTGAATTGGTTGGTAGTTTTTAATAACATGGAAATTAAAGAATTTGGAAGTAGTAACAATTCTTGTGGAAATATCAGGGTATTTAATATTATTATATAAATTGTGCACATTACCTGCTGGGAATTTACATTCAGCAGTGCATTGTCCATTGGTAATGGTAAAGTTTGTGGAATTCAATGGAAAGGATACTAGGTTGGGGAATGTATAGCAGCATTGTGAATGTATATTTTTAATATTCATATGGCACTATTGAGGGAAATTTATGGAGAAGATATGACATGTAACTGTGAGTGATTGTTGTGTACATAACATAGCAATAATTGTGTTGAGAAGTAATTTCGAATTAATAGTGGATTTACTAAAATTTGAGAGAATTTTTGTAATAATGTTAATAAGTTTGTCAGCGGCATATACGTAGTCAAATGGTAATAATATTACTGATTGCAGAGAATATGTTTATTGTGTTTTTGTGGTGAGTGAGGGTGTGTTCGTCATCATTCAGCATTTGAAACATTAGTGCATTATAACAGTTATAAAGAGTATACAGTGCTGTGGCGGGCATAGTAAATCCATAGGATAACTGTTGTACCGTTGTTAGGTGAGGCAAAAGGAAAATTTGTGCGAGTATTTTAGCGAAGTGAGGATCGAACGGATAGCTCAAAGCAACAGAATGGAGGCGCAAAATGTAGTGCTGGACCGGGAGGAGAAGGCGGATGAAGTAAGGGAGATAGATGTAGGAATCGATAATAGCATTTCATCGGAAAGCAGGGACAGTGGAATTGGGAGCCGGTTGGATGATACGTCAGGGGATAGCTTTAATAAAGAAGTAGAAGTTACATCAACACCAATGATCCAGGCAACAAGAAATCCAAGTTTGGGGGGTGGGGAAAATACCCTTATAGATTTCATGCAGATAATCATGACAAAATTAGATGAAACGGATAGGAAAGCAGAGGAACGGAGTAAGAAGTCGGCTGAAGAACAGAATAGGAAATTAGAAGATCAGAAGAAGTTTATTGAAGAACTGTATGGGAAAGCAGAAGAACAGAATAGGAAATTAGATGAACAGAAAATATTCACAGAGGAGCAGAACAGGAAGTTGGCTGAAGAACTGAATAGGAAAGTAGAGGAACAGAATAGGAAGTTGGCTGAAGAATTGAATGGGAGATTAGATGAACAGGATAGGAAATTCGAGGAACGGATCAGCAAATTACAAGAGGAATTAAGTGGGAGAATAGGACGCGCCGAAGAACAAATTGAGTCAACGAAGAATGAGATGACCAAAATTGCGGAGCGGGTAGAAAGTCATGAGCAATGGACTGCCGAAGAATTAGGGAAACAGAAAAAGGAGTTAGAATCCCAAGTAATTAGTCTGGGGGGAGAATTAGAGAATAAGTTATACCAGCAATTAGATGCTAAAACCGCTAAGCAGGACGAGAAAATTGAAAGGATGCAGTTGGTAGTCAAGGAAGAAATGCAGGAGAATAAGCGGGAATGCGAAGAGAAGGTTGTGTCACTACGAACAGAGATCGAACAAATAAAAGAATGCAAGGCATCCCCAATTGCAGCAAGCGGGACGGTACCATTCACCCCTCCAAGATCACTAAAATTTTCAGGAGACGGTAAAGAAAATCCGTGCATATTCATGAAGGCGGCAGAACGACATTTAGCTGTCATCAATACCTCGGAAAGGTGTAAGATACAATTGTTATATTTAATGCTGGAAGGGAACGCAAGGATATGGGCCGATACATTTGATGAGTTTCCCGAATCAGTAAAGGCATTTAAAGATCGGTTCTTTGAGCGGTACTGGAATGAGGAGATTCAAATCAATTTTAAAATCAGCTTGATGAATAATCACTACAACCAGTCAATGGGAAGCTTGCGGGAATACGCAACAAGGCGTATCATGGAATACAAAACGTTATCCCCACCGATGAGCGATCAAGAAATTATATGTGTACTAACGAGACAATTCCCAGTTACGGTGCAAAATCTATTACGTAGTGCGCAGCACACCAACTTGGAGAGATTTCAGAACGTGTTAGGGGGGTACGACCTAACTTTTGCAGGCGCACCAAAGAACAGGAATGAGGGGAACGTTAATATGATAAGAACGGAACGGAATCAGGGGCAAGGAAGTGATAGGAGCATTAATTACCAGGGAAATCAACGCGGAAGAGGGGGAGACGGATGGAGACCAGAGCCGAGAAACCAAAGACCGGCCTGAAGCGGACCCAACCTAAACCGCACGGAGTCAAGAGGCGGGGGCGGAAGCGCATCTGACCAACCAGCACAGCCTAGCACAAGCGGAGAACAAGAGCACTATTTAAACCAATAAAGTCTGTGGTGAAAGGTGGCCCCATTACGGACGCGGAAATTGTGAAAGTTAACGTGGTCTCCATAAATACTATACGGCCAGTAACTCACGATGCCCAACCGTGGCAGAGAAGTAAGAGCTCAGCGATCAGAATCAGGAAATGTCCCACGATTACGATGGAATGTGAGGGAGTAGTTAAAGAAGCATTAGTAGACACAGGGTGCACGACTACAGTAGTGTCGGAGGAAATGTACGAGGAATTAAAAGCAAAAGGAAAAGAAATAATGTGTTTGCCTATGAATAGGGCGTATGTGATTGGAGCTACTCAGAAGAAGTCAAGCCCCATCACAAAACAAATAATGTTTCGAGCCATGATTGGCGACCAAGTATACGAGATAGTGGCCCTGGTAGTCAAAAAGTTATTACACCCGATAATCATAGGGACGGATTTTCTGGTCGATCACAGAGCAATTATTGATCTAGAACGGCAAGTGGTGGAGTTGGGGAGCCAGGCGATAGGATTCGACTTGGGGATAGACGAAGGATACGAAGTATGCACGGGCGCAGTGGCCGAAGAATCATTAGAAGAACAGCTGAGGCAGCAGACGGAGAAGATAGAGATACTAAATACGCGTCACAAGGAGCAACTGTTGCAGTTGTTGATGGAGAATAAAGAAGTATTCCAGAAGAATCGCGCACCAATAAAGGGATTCACATTTCGAATCCAACTTACAGATACAACACCATTTCGACAGCGTAACTATCCGATACCAGCAGCGCTGAAGCAAGATGTTTCTGAACTATTAGCATCAATGATAAATGATGGAATCATAAGAAAGGCACAGACATCCTACACTAACCCAATCGTGATCGTCAAAAAGAAAGATGGAGGAATACGATTATGCCTAGATGCACGAAGACTAAATGCAGTAACACAACCATACAGGGATGCTCCGTTATCGGTGGAAGAAGCATTGCAGAGGTTTGGAGGGAACATCATTTTCTCTAGTACTGATTTTAGTAAAGCTTATTGGCAAATGCAAGTGGCGGAAGAGGACCAGCAGTATACAGGATTCGCATTTGAGGGAATATGTTATGTGTTTTGTAGAGTGCCATTCGGGTTACGCAATAGCGGAGCTGCGTTGATTCAATGCGTGAACAAGATTTTGCAAGGAAAGCTGCAGAACAGGGTTACACCATATGTGATAGATAAAGTTACGGATAAAAATGTGGCTAAGTTACTAAATGACAAACAAGAAGTGGTGGGACACTACAATTTCCATAACCTAAGACCCTGTCCCATAGGTATGGAAAATAGTGAAGTGTAAATAAGTGTAATCTTAGTGTTAATCTAAACAATCACGTGTTAATTCGATTTTAGGGTATAAGTGTATATAGGGTTCATGTAATATTCAAGACAGTACAACCATCGGCAGAGACGATGATACTAAAGTGAATTTTTCCGCAGGCGGGAAAAATCCAAAAAAAGAAAGGAGGGGGGTGATGAAACACAGAATGTGTTCCCTTACACTAATTAGAAAATTAGTGTAAGTAATCAATATATATTTTGGACTGCGCGGTACGTACGCCAAGCGTTGCGAACAACGACGGGAGCTAGCAACGGTCGCTACCGCCACCGGTGCCACCGCCGGGAGGCCAGCGTGAGAATGTCGGTTACAAACCGGGCAGCGAGCACGTGCGGACAGTCGTTAGGAGAATCGCGAAGAAGACAGACGTTAGCGGAGCGGCGAAGAGTTCAGACGTGTGGCGGAAAGCTCGCCGTTAGCGCGTGGACAAAAGGGAACATGCGATGTGTTCGTAAAGCAATAGTAATTGTGAAGCAGTAAATAAGCGAAGTAGACAATGAGATTATCATTAGAATAAAAGATTCGTGTTGATAGAACAATCGATCGCGCTTGTAGTAATTAGTGTAGTGGAAACTTTACCGAAACTGTGTGGTACGGAACTGGGACCAGCACGCGTGATAGGCGCGGGTTGAGTAATTGAATCCATCGACGGAAGGTGATTCGAGAGAGGTGCAACGCCGTGGTATCAAGATCCGAGTCGGGGAGGAGTCACAAGGTCACCAGCCCAGGACGACCGCCACGCCATCAGCCGCCGACAGCCCACAGCTGCTGTAGAGGTCGGCAACCCTGTCGATACGAGCTGTTCTACGATCATCGAAGGTATTTGGTCGGGACCCCGAAGGTATGATAAATGCATATTACACCTAATCTTGGTACCAAGGCAGAGTGTATCAACGTTGTCAGATCATGTAATTAACCTATTTGATTTGCAAATAAATCTTGTTCATGATTGTATTTCCATTTCTAATTAACTTTCCCAATGTTATGCCAACTTATCCAGGGACCCATTCACGGAAAAGATACCCTCCTTTAGTGTTATATTGCAGTGAAATACCCGGCATCACCAGGTACGTCACAATATATATATATATATATATATATATATATATATATATATATATATATATATTTGCTGATTGATATACTATTGATCCATAATCTATTTTGGAACGAATGAGGGTTCTGTAAGTAGACAAGATAATATTTTTATCTGCACCCCATGAAGTTGAAGAAATAGCTTTAATGATATTCATTCTGAGGAGGCATTCACTTTTTCATGCATTGATGTGGGGTTGCCAGATTAGATTTTTGTGAAATATTATGCCTAGAATCTTGGTTTCCATTTCACAGTTAATTAATAATAATAATATAATAATAATAATATTTATTTTTCTGCTAATGAGCTTTCGCTCGGTGGCAGAGTTTTACAGCACATATGAATTACATATTAGTTACATATATATATATAATATGATTATACATTAGTTACATATATATAATATGAAAAGTACAACTGAAGTACAACGAAAGTAATACTAAGGGGAATGTCTAAGACCTAACATACACACATATTTGGAATCACACGCAATTCTCTAGGCGTTTCCGGAAGCAACGCACACTGGAGGGAAAAGTCGCCAGTACTGCAGAAGGTAAATTGTTCCAATCAGTTATTGTCCGGTTGGCAAAAGAGTATTTACCTACGTCGGTTTTTTGATTCCTATATTTGATTTTGTATGGATGATCTCCTCTTCCGAAATATTGAGGGTGCCCTATCCTAGTTCGAATGTCATTTAACGCTTTACATCCAGTGTACGCTTTCAGAAGGTTTACTAATCTAGCGATCTTTCGACGTTTGCCTAAGGGTTCCCACATCTGAGTTTGATGAATGTTTTTTCCAACAAGTTTTATTGCTCTATTTTGAATACGGTCTAACAAATTTACCTGCCCAGCCCTATACGGGTCCCAACACGCGGAGCTATATTCCATCACCGGACGCACAAGGGAAGTATACGCTAAGCGCTTTGTGTTCGCGTTTCCTTTCCTCAATATCCGCATTACAAAATGGAGTGATTTCCAAGCTTTGCGCGCAACGTGATTGATGTGGTCGGACCAGTTCAAGTCGCTACGAATAATTACCCCCAGATACTTAAAGCTACTAACTTCAGGCACAAGTTGATCTGCAAGTGTGTATTTTAGTGAAATTTTGTCACGTTTCCTACTGAAGGTTACCGCTTTGCATTTCTTAGGATTAATTTTAATTTCATTTCCTTCCGCCCATTTCATAATTTTATCGAGATCCTTTTGCAAAATCTGCCGATCTCGGGCGTCATGTATTCTCCGGTATAGTATGCAATCATCCGCGAAGAGCCTAATCGTTGAATTAATAGAATCGGAAATGTCATTAACATATGCTAGGAATAGAAGGGGACCTAGCACGCTTCCCTGCACAACTCCTGACGTCACTTGAATTTCATTAGAAAGATAATCGTCTATCTTAACTCTTTGAGAGCGACCGCGAAGGAACGATTCGATCCAAGTGATTACTCTTGTATCAATTCCTGTATTTCGAAGTTTATTAAGTAATCGCTCACGCGGCACTAAGTCGAATGCTTTTGTAAAATCTATTACTACCGCGTCTATTGTTTCCCCTGCGTCTAAAGATTCGGAAATGTCTTGGCAAACTGTTAAAAGTTGGCTTTCGCATGAGTGGCCTTGCCTGAACCCGTGTTGCCCTGCGTACAACCATCCGCTGTTTTCCCAAACCGCTCTCATGTATTCTGCAATGATTTTTTCCATTTGTTTACCTACTACCGAAGTTAGACTAATCGGGCGGTAGTTTTCGACATCAGAGCGGTTTCCACCCTTGAGTATTGGAACAACTATGGCCTTTTTCCAGTCATCAGGAAGAGTACCGTTGTTTATGGACATTTCAAACAGACGCGTGATATAACGCACAATGATTTCGCCCCCAAGATTCAGTATCTCTCCAGGTACACCGTCGGGACCTATCGATTTATTGCGTCCTATTGTTGCTAAATTTTTCCTAATAGTTTTCACATTAATTCTGAATGGCGAGTTATTTAGAGAATTTTCCATCGGTATGCACAGCCGGGCGTTTGTAAATACAGATGCGTAATAATGATTGAAAACATTTGCTTTATCCGCTGGATCTGTTATTAGCTGGTTACTGCTATCTTTGATTGCTGGTATCCTCGTATTAGTTTCTTTCCGCTTTTTAACATATTTGTAAAATTGTCCCCAGCTATTCTTGGCTTGCAACAAGCTTGATAAAAACGTTTCCTGCGCGTGCTTTTTCGCATGTAGTAGTTGTTTCGAGAGTTGTTTGAAGGCTGTTTTATAATGTTTGTCGCGTCTGGATCTATTGTATGCTTTACGAACTTTTACTTTAAGTCGCTTCACGGTTTTGTTATAATATTCGGGATCGGAAATGTCTTTCAACATTTTACATGGTACGAACCGATCCATGCCTTCGAATAAGATATTCTTAAAATTCTCCCATATTTCATTTAAACTTTTGCCGGTGCTGGCCCAGTGTAAATATTTGCTTTCGAAAAAAAGATTTGAGCCCCTGTATGTCGGTTTTTTTCCATAGCGAAATGCGCCTGGCCCTTAAGACCCCTGTGTGCTTCGGTAGCCATTCTACTTCAAGTACTACCGCGCGGTGGTCACTAATCCCTTCCACTACGCTGCACTCAATTAGAGACTCAGCCGGTCGAACGAGGAAAATGTCTAAGAGCGCGTCACCGCGGGTCGGAGAGCTCACTACCTGTTCGAAGTTCTCCTCCCAGATCATTCTATTTATACACGTTTGCCCCCCTCCCGTGGCCTCCTCCTTGCCTTCCCAGTTAGCGTGCGGAAGATTTAAGTCTCCGCTAACTATTGTCCGACTGTTATTTGTAAAGTTCTTTATTTTCTCGGATAGCCTTTCTAGAAATTCAAAGTTATCGTCGGGTGGTCGGTAAGCCCCAATTATATTAAGTACCTCTGAGCACCTGCCCTTCACTTCAACCGCGAGCATTTCAAAGTATTCGTCTGTCCAGAGATGTGTGCATGTTACACTAGTTTTAACGCAAATAAATACGCCTCCGCCCCGCCCCTTTCTATCTCTCCGGTAGCAAGTAAAATTTGATCGAAATATTTCCGCAGTGCTGATGTCTTCGCGAAGCCAAGATTCCGTTCCTATGATAACGTCCGGGTTATACGAATCTACAAGATTCCAAAAGTCTAAAGCTTTGTTATAGACACTCCTACAATTCACCTGCAGCAGCACCAGCGACCCATGCTCACGTCTACTATATAGTAGATGATGATTCTTGCGCCGCCAAACGCGGGTTGTTGCTTCCCAAATGTGTGTGAAACACTTCTGGTAATGAACTTCCGATTAACGATGTTACGTCGTATTCGTCACTTTTACTTCCTGTTTTCGAACTCGCCTCAACAATCTCACCCGATCGCTTTGTGTCAAGATCTGGATATCTTCTATCGCCGTGTTCCTCAGTCAGTTTAACGGCGTTCTGCGTAGTACTTCGCAACACTGTTGAAAGAGACTGCCGAGCTTGTGTGCACCTGTTCTATTAAGGTGCAAACCGTCTCTTCCCAGGTCCCTGTAAGTCAGCCACTTGTTTGGGTCTACAAATAACATTTTTTGGACACGTGCCACCCACAGTAGCCTATCGTTCAATGCACGGATCTTGTTTGACGATACATCCGCTCTTGCAATTATCCCGCTGAGTAGGATATGTGATTTCGGGAACTTCTTTTTGACAGTCGTTGCGAGGTCATACATTTCACCCATTTTCGTGTCCAGATCATGCCTACCCTTTATGTCGTTAGTACCAACGTGTAGTACAATTACGTTTGGTTGTGATTTTTCCAGGTTGTCGATTACATTTGACAACTGCCTGGTTCGAATTCCGGGGAAACACTTCACCGTCAGATTTTCGTGTTTGCCGATGTGGCGGACTATAGAGTCCCCCAGAACGAGATATTGCCTATCTGCAGGATCAGTGGCAGTTGTTGCATCCCGCGTCACGAATGGGGCGCTCTCCCGCGCCGCAGTCACCTCCGCCGTCTCCTCCCGCGCAGCAGTCACCGTCGCCGTCTCCTCCCGCGCAGCAGTCACCGTCGCCGTCTCCTCCCGCGCAGCAGTCACCGTCGCCGTCTCCTCCCGCGCAGCAGTCACCGTCGCCGTCTCCTCCCGCGCAGCAGTCACCGTCGCCGTCTCCTCCCGCGCAGCAGTCACCGTCTCCGTCTTTTCCCGCGCAGCAGTCACCGTCGCCGTCTCCACCCGCGCAGCAGTCGCAGCCTCAGTCTTCTTCCGAGCAGTACTCATTGCTGGTTTGGGAGTCTTAGCCAACTTTGCCCTCGACTCCTCCACGGCACGCGCCAATCGAAGATTTTCTTGCCTGAGTTGAATGTTCTCGTCTTCAAACGCACGAACACGTTCACTGAGCACTTTCACATTTTTCCTAGTGCACCGGTTGCACGACCATTCGTCGCCAATAATGTCTACGTCACGAATGCGCTCGCAGGAGTTATGGTACCACTTCCCACACACACTGCATTCGGCACCGGATTTTAGTGCTCTTCGACACACGAAACATGTAGGACCTGGGTTTAATTCCAGGCCGCCAATTACTAGTAGAACGGAGATTAAAGATACAAGTAAAACACTCACCGTTGCCGTCAGCCCGAGATATCCGTCGCGCCTAGGAAAACTTGCGCGAAGCTCCCCACAGCCCGCACGCCCAGCCCAGTTTCCGATCCTCGCCCGGTACACTTCCAGCGAGCAGCCCATGCTGCCGCCGCCTTTCACCGCAAGTCCCAGGGAGCTACCTGCTAGCACGTCCGTACGCCACGGCGACCGAGAGAAGAATGACAACCGAGAGAAGAATTGGTATAACTATTCCCTAACTTCCTTCCACTTATTAGGGAATAACCCAGAGATTAGGAGATGTATAGGATAGTAGTATATTCTATGGTATTGATTGGCAATTCTTTCAAAAAATATTTAAAATGCCATCTGGGCCTCTGCTGGACTTTCTCAAATTGGAAAGAACAGAAGTTGAAGTAATTAATTTGTATTTGTTAAAGTTTCCGAAAGTTTCCATTTGGGAGTACCCTTTGTTTCACTTGCTGAATCACGTCCTTGTTTTGGAATTATAATAGGAAAATTATCACTACCAAATAGTTCATCAGAAGTTTTCCAGTCCCAGAGATGAGCAATTGATGAAGAACAGATGGTAAGATCAATGGTCCAGAGTGTTTTATAAGTATTATTCAAGTGGGTTGGTGAACTATCACTGAGTATAATAATATTAGTATAATCCAATACCTGTTCTAGTATCTTTCCTCTTGAATCCTCTTTGTGTGATCCCCACATGAAACTGTGACTGTTGAAGTCACCTAATAGTATAAATGGCGCCGGCAGTTGATTTATTACGTGGGTCAGTTCACTAGCAGTAAAGGCATGACTGCGGGGGATAAACATTACATACAGTTATGGGCTTGTTCATACGATTAATCATGACTGCACAACGTTCAAAGGTGGAATTAAGGTGAAGTTCATGTACGTTATAGGTTGACATTGTGTAGATGGCTACCCGACCACTAGCTATGTTTGCATGTTTCTGTTTTTTAAACACAAATTGTAATTTTTAATGGTGGTTTTGATTGATTTTATTATTCGTTTCTTGTAGGCAGATCATATCAGGGTTGTACTTGTTAATTAGTAGTAGCAAAATCTTTTTTTGTGGACTAAAGGCATTTATATTCTATTGGAGAATGGTATATGCTGTTTCAAGAGCAGAATTTGAAAAGAGTATTAGATTGAATCTTCATCGCTGATTTCACTGGAGTTTGCAAGTTCTCTGATTTTGTCAATTTTCTTTAATTTCTTTTTTAATTTATGAAATGTCTTTTGATGTTTTTATCCCTAACGAGGGGGCAAGTATCTTCTAACATTAGTAGTAACACTTTGATGTGTGGAGTGAATTCAAGAACGGATTTCTCAATATTTATGCCTTTTTTTCAAAAAGACTCTTTAGATGTAACCAATTTAAAACATATTTGTTACTTGGTTCAGATAATGTGGAACAAGTTGATTTTCTAGTTTATCAGATTCCTCTGCAAGAGAAATTTCAAGTTTTGACTTTTTATAGTTTTTTAAATTTGATTTAGTCAATGTGGAGTCTTTATATTGATGGGCTTTATAATCCATTGTCCCTGGTGTAATCGGTTGTATGTTATTATTATCTGAGGCACTTTCTTTAAGATGGGTTAGGTTTTCTTCACATACAATTGAGTTTAACGTTTGTGATGTCTCAGATTTTGAAGATAGACTAGATAAGGGGTGTTTAACATTTTTTGGAGGTCGGTTGTCAATAGGAGGATGCGCAGTTGAAGAGTGTTTAAGTACCGGTAAGGAGGAGGGGGACAACTTCTTTTTTTTTCATTGGGAATAACTTCAGAGTATGCAGAGGGGTTATCCTTTTGTTTGTTCAGAGGGCAATTATCTGCAAAATGTCCGTGTTCGTTGCATAGAAAACATGATATAGCATCTGATGATGGATATATCCAGGAAACTGTGCCATCATATTTAATTTTCATGGTTTCTGGTACTCTGGCCATATCATGCGGATGAATGTAAATTTGTTACCAGAAATTCAAAATATGGCTGAACCCTGGTTCGGACATGCCAGCTCTCAGAAAGGTCATTGTAGAACCGATTCGTATTTTCAGTTTCGTTAGCTCATCAATAATTACTGAGTATGGGAAAATAGGATTCACATGAGAAAGAATGAGTCTTTCATTCTGCGTACTTAGCAGTCTAATAGTTAGCGTTGAGTTACTAATTGAAATATTTGATTTATTGTCAACTAATTCTTTTACAGTTTGCTTGGAATCGAGATAGACACATAAACGGTTTTTTGAAATCCTTGAGACGAGCCGTATAGTATGAGAATTTATAATTTTTGCAAGTTCTTGGATGTACGTTTTTACTTATATTCCTTCTACTGAATCAATCACAATCGCGTGTTCTTTTGTAGGGAACATACCTTTCTGAGCAGCAGTTAAATATCGATTGGCATAATCCTGATTTTTCATTACTAACTTGACTTGATTGTTGGTTTTCACTGATAGTGATGACTCCTTGATGAGAAGCCACCTTCGGATGGTCGTTGGGTGTACTGAGTACACCTACGATGTTATAAGTGCGTTTTACGTACTCACTGAATTTGATTAAGTTGATCTTATTAACACGGAAGTCGATACAACACAACACTCGGTACTGTACGGCCGTAGACTGCGCACTCCGAACTCACTAAAGCTTATCACTACCGCGTATCGCACTACGGGAGGACTTTACTCGCCACTCACCAACTCGAGAGATTTTTGTCTCAGACGAAGTCTGTTGTACAGAATTAACTCTTTGAAAACGATAAGGCACAATGTTTTGCAAAACACGGTAGTTCGTGAGCAATTTGCGATTGAAATTTACAAAAAGATATTTTGTCAAAAAACACTCTAAAATGTTTCTTTAAAGTTTCTCTACATATGTAATAAGGAACGGAAAGAAAGACAGCGCTTTTCTCATTTTCGGGTATTGCTTGATTTATTACAAAATTAAGGAGAGAAAGTATTGTAATCGTGCGCCGGAAAACAGCGAATTTTCGACACAAAACCTTTTATTGCTGAGCCCTAGTAAGGAAAAAGTATAGAAAACCAGTTCCTAAATATAGAAAAAATATCCTCTAACACGTGGTGTAGCCAGAATCCTTTTTTTGTGCGTCCTTCATACAGAAAAACCGCTTGACGGCAAAACGTCTGTCTGTCCGTCTGTGCACAACGCTAGCGCATAAAACGTTCTGCTGATTGTTTTCTAAATTAATATTCCCCAACCATTGTAGCTGGTGTCGCGGCCCCTGGGATTTAAAAGCGATATTTTAATTTTGGGGATACCTTTCATAAAGCCCTTGGAACATTTTCAAAATTTTCAAAAAATGGCTACAAATTTGTCGATTAAATTTTGTTGTTGAATAGTGCAAAAGACGTTCAAGAGAGTTGTGCAGATCTCATTTTCGTTGACATCCCCGATTTTTGGAAAATGTAAAAAACATTGCTATACTACAAAACCGATGATAAAAATTTTCGCTTCAGGCAGTATGTAGTACAAAATTAGATCTTTTAAAAATGTCATGTACAATTGGTTTTAAAAAACTGAGTAGTTTTTGCATAATTTCTGCTTGAAATTAATGAAATATGTACAGGTTACACACCAACTACCGCCCACGAGAAAAACTAAATGAATGTTATGAAAAATAGTTAATTCAATTTCAATTATAATATTCTATTGAAAATCCCAATATTAATTGTGTTTTTGCTTTCTCGCACTTTACTTCATTTTTGAATTTACATTCTCAATGTATGATGTATTTCATTTTAAGCAATCTGCACAGGTTAATAGAAATATCGCAACAATGCGGCACAGCTATTTGAGAAGCTTGAGAAACGTGGAGATGTTGGGGGTGATAAGATACAGTTGTTTTATTACGTCCAGCTGGTGGTGTTGTAACTCCTAGACCGAGAACCAGTACTTCTATTTGCGATGAATTTCGCAGAAGTTTTTTTTTATAAATTACACCTAAGAATGCGCGGTGAAGTATGTTATATAACATTTAATATCATCTGATCCCTAAAAACATTTACTGCTTATTGAAGAAAAGAAAACGATGAAACGCTATCGGAACTGTTATCTTACGACGAAAGGCAACTCACGACTGAGCAGCCCGAATTTTCGTAATTATTTTGATGTCAGTTACTTATATTCTAATTACTGTATTGATATTATTAGCCAAGCGAATGAACATCTTCATAACGCAGCGCTGGCTACAGTGCGATTCTTGCTTTGTGATTGAATTGCACGTTTTCTAATACTAGCTGAGGTGTTAATAGCGCATAAAATGCAATATTTCAATAGTACATAGGTGTTTCCAATAAGGCGAGTATGTTCTGTTGTAGCACTACTAATTTTATTTCTGAAGCATGAATCTTGATTGAGAATGCCAGGGAGACGTGTAATTTACTTGTATCAATAGTACAATAGACGTACTATTGAATAGACGTACAATGAAACTATTTAAAAGTTTATGACTTACACGACTGCAAAAAGTAATCTTGTTTTTTTTACCTAAACGTGTGAATAAATACACAGTGCAGGTTCAGTTTGTAATTTAATACATTTATTACAATATTACGTAAAATGACAATGTGCATCTGGTACATCAAACATGATTCATATAACGGAAACATTTGCTTAAAATATGTTTCTAGGATAGTACATACTAATATTTACGTAATTAACACCCCTTTTAACCAATCTCTCAGTGATAGCCCAGTGATATACTCTCTGGCCCAGTCATACACATTGTATTTATACATACATACACCGTCATACATACCCCGCAAGTGAATGATTTACAAGAGTTTTAAAACCAAACCAAAACTTCGGAATGTTCTCATGGCTATTCTGTTCATCTGAATTACAGGATATAGGCATGGAACGATGCACATATTTTGTAGCATCTATTTTCTCACAAAATCTAAAATTCAAAAGACAGTGACTTACAGAGTTTTAAAAACAATTGATTGAATTACCGCCCAAATTCCAATTAGCAGCAGTTACGTAATAAGGAATAGGATACCTTTACAAAAATACTTATTTGATTTTTGCTTTGAATTCGGCAAGGAGTTTAAAAAACCTAGAAGTATTTAGGTTAGTGGTTTTTTAGTTATTGGTCTAAAATATCCAATAATTCCAACTTCACTTTACCGTTAGAAAACTTACAAAAACGTTGCAAATTTCAGATACATATCTTTAAATATGTGGCATGTGATTGCAGATTGAAGCGTTGTTTTCACTTTCCCGAATACGTACGTATATACGGAGTAATATACGTAGTATGGAGAAAGTTATGAAATGCTGCAGAAGATCGATTTCGAGATTTCAACGGAAATACACGTTTTGTGGTCCCTGACACCGAAAAAGTGTTTTTTCAAAACGATCGTCCGTCCGTCTGTCCGTCCGTCCATGAATATCACTTGCGCCTAATTATACGTATGTTTTTTTTTCAAAATTGATATTCTCCGTCGACCTGCTCGACTCAAAGCATAGCGATTTGTGCAGGTTTTTGTACACAGCTAATAACGTTTTATTTGACTGACCGTTATATGAATGGAAGCTTTGTTTCTTGTTTATGAGATATTTCATTAGTTTGCGAAAATCATTTATTGAAATGATCCTTATTTTTTTGTGTTATCTTTACAGTCTGCTGCAAAGTCCTTGGTCACTTTAATTTTCCACTTCTTAATGAAATTGTATACATTTGTAATATTGGAGAAGAATATTGGGATTTCGAGATCTGATTATTCATTTCAGTTTTCATTTTTTATTACCTTCTGTTGAGCTTTCGCCATCAAGCAGTGCACCAAATCAATTTCGAACTTTACAAATGTAGGATATTTTTAAACTGATCTACTATTCCTCGGGTGTTGTTCTTTTTAACGTTTGGTTTTATTTTTGTGAGAGTGAAAAAATCACTGTTTGACCTTTACCTTGTTGAGGATGATGGCTGTTGCTGGCTGTACGGGAAACCAGGTGTAACGCACTCCTCTATTCTGCCTTCCTCATTGGTTAGGCTCAGTGTTGTCTGTCCATTTGTGTCTGTTTCTTCATTGTAGGTAACAACTTATGGTAAATGATGCGCTGCGCTGCTGGGAAAATTACGGTTTAGAGGTAATAGGGCATGTAGTATTAGAAATCCTGTGGATGGATCTGCTTCATTTTACATAAACTTTTTTAACATTTATTTTTGCTACATTAATTTTGCATGGTGTGTCGTAGTGAATGCTTTTATTTATTTATTCGGAGAGGTGGCGGTGTTAAGGTTGTTTTTCAGAGAAGTTTCACTCTAGGTCTAGATTGAATTCAGCAGCTACGTAAAGAGAATTCTAGCGTCCGCCAGCTCTGGTCAGTAGTTTTCTGTGTTTTTTCTTACAAAAATAAGGCAAAAGCCGGAGCAGTACCCTTACAAACAGGCAACGAAGCATATGCGATCTTTCCTTCATCTTCTTTGTCGTATCCTGTCCCCTTACTCACACTTACATGCACGACACTACCACACATATCGGGATCTTTGAGCTTGTCCCGGCTGCGGGAGTGCTCCCTAGGGAAGGTTCTTGAAGGGGAAATTCCCCGAAAACTGACGTGTACGTTGACGCCGGAACTCACCTTCCATTTGCGGAAGAACATCGCAATAAAAAAGTCACTACACTAACGGGAATAAAGAGGGATATATTGCAGTTGGCGTGACCGGAAACATCAATGAACCAAACACATGAAATTGCGCCCCTATTTTCTGTTTCGGTCTCCATTACGCACGTGACATTGCCACCCACATCATTAGAGGAATGTTCCCACCGAATAACTTATATCTGGGTCGAACGTAAGTCTACTAGAGTATAGATTTGTGACTATTAAATGACCATGATGCAGATTTTCAGGCGGCTATTTATGTGTCTTCGGCATAGAACAAATCTTTCCGTTCCGTCTTTATGTTTCCAAGCTTTATTTCATCTTGCATGCTTGAATTTCTGTTTAAATCGGCCACCATCGGGGCTCAAACTCTAGCACTTCCCGGTTAGTCGCTCCCGAAGAGTCACTACGTGGCAACAGATGGTGTCCTACGCAATGTCAACCAGCATTAGTGAAGGAAAAGATGAAGTTTTCCTCGTATACTGTCGCCAGAAATATGTTATGAATTTAATAGTTTCCAAGTAGGTTAAAACACTCGTTAAAACACTCGTAGGTTAAAACACATTCTTATTTCTATTAGTTTTCTTTGAGTAATAATGACCTTAATCCGACGACCTTTCACCTCCCTCTTGACACCCCATTTGAGCGGCTCATCAAGCTCTGCCATCTTTCGTCAGTTTGTGCGCATATAGGAAAACTAAAATTTCATTATCATCCCTCAGATGTTGAAAGTCCGATTTTGTTACCATTCTTTGGCGTTAAACCCGTTGTAAACAGAAATTGATTATGAATATGAAGAATTTTATTATACCAAAGAATGAAACATGCAAGATATTTCTGCCACTTAAAGACTCGTGCATATAGCAGCAGCAATAGCAGCGCGGAAAGCCCGGTATCCCGTACGCAGGCCGCCAAGTGGCCGACCGCACTTCTCGGAAAGCCCCGGCGCAGCGCTCTCGATACCCCCCTCCCCGCGCCAGCCCCGCCCCGCCACGCTCCGCGCTACGAAATGCAATTACACCTTGTTAAGCGAAGCAAATAAACGCCTCCGCCTGTTTGGATACAAGGCACGTTTATCGAGGATCCACACCGTAAAACTTTCTTATGACAATATGTGCCGGCGTACTGTCCGCGGCCAGCGCGCGCCGCGCGCGCTCGCACGCTCGCTCGCTCGTTGGCGTGGGCGTGGTGTGTCGCCCGCACCCCCACCCCTTCCATCGCTCACGCCCGCGGCCACGCTCGCGATTTCGCGGGAGCCATTCGCACGAAAGCGCGCGGCGCGATGCAATGCCTATTTTTGCCGAGCTCAACTTTCCACCCTCTCTTTTTGTTTCGTAAAGCCATCGCCTTCTGCAGGGGCGAGATTGCGTAATCACGTTCGTCGATTGCTGACTAGGCTGACGATTCAATTTGATGACTTCATGAAGTATTGGAAACAATACAATTGGTCTACAATACGTTTGTCCATTAAATAATAATAGAAATATGTATGAATGTAGAAATATGAATCAAATGATACGTTCTTGAATATTCGGTCATAAAATCCATATTTAAGTTTCCTCCGTTTTTCTCCCTTGAATTGTATATAAACTTTTTTATAATATTGGAAGTAGGCATTTTCTAATTTTTGTGCTTGTCTGTCATAGAGAAACCAAATTAACTAATATGCTGCTTCACGGCAACCATGTATGTAATGAATATATGTGACATCAAGTTAAACAATTGTCCTCTTTGTAATATATAATGAATAATTTATTTTACCGACTTTTGTTATTCAAAAGAACAATACAAAAATTACTTACATTTTAATTTATGCTTAGTATCTCAATTATGTGAAAAGTTGCTGAAGTTATTTATTTTTAAAGTACACGATAGTTCTTTTCTAAGTACAATGCACTCCAAATTCTAATTAACCATGGATAAGTTACTATGGCTCAGATACTCAATTTCATTTATACATTCCAATAAGTCCAAATAGGAAATCTCATTAAATGTACAGTCGCTCATAGCCTTTGCAAATAGGAAAAATGTTAAGAATAATAAAATGAAAATAAACTGTATATTAATTAAAATACCAATCAAATATTCCAGGAATATGATGTTTATAGCAAGTGTTATTTTTTGTTTGTTCCTTTCTTATCAAGTTGAATACTAAGTATCAAAAAATTAAACCATTAAATTGATATAATGTATTCATGTAATTGTTCATATTTGTTTACCATTTTGTAATACGTGTTCTTATATAATATGCTTTTAGATCATTTTGTAATTCTTGATTACTTCAAATACTATGAATCTTTTGTAGAAACTATGTTGTCACTCATGACCCAGAAGTTTATGCGACCGTAATAAACACAGCAAAAAAAAAAGGCTTTTGAGCTGAAATGTTGTAAATATGTCAGGAGTAAAGTCTAGTTCTGTTCTGGATATGATTAAGACACTTTAATTTTTGTGGGTAGATTACATGAGGCCCTGTGATAAACTAAATTGCTAGAAATGTGCATATCAATAGCGAGAGAGATATTACAGAAAATTTACTTTTCGACAATTTTTGAAAAAACAAAAAAAATACACTGAAATTAACTTAGCGTCATATTAAAGAGTACAATCCGTTCTATCCGTCCGAAATGTTTGAAGGAAAAATTTCGTGCCATTTTTGAAAAAATGGCGTTTGACAGTTGCTGAAAAACGGGGTTATGAGCTAGTTTTCACAGAAAACGGTAGAGTTTCGGAGAAACTTATTTAATGCACGTACTCATAAATATATTAATGTGAATAAATTGTCGCCAATATAAACATTAATGACATGAAAGACAAGTAAAAAAAATTTTTGTAATTTTTGAAAAAAGAAAAAAACAGAGCAATAAGGCGTTTATGTCATCTTATAGAGTACAATTAGCATTATCCTCACCAAAAGTTTAAAGAAAAATTTAGAGTGATTATTTTAAAAAAATGTTTCTGTATTATTATTAAATTGCACATATTGCACGAAATATTGCGCAAAACTACTAAAATTTCCAGTATCTTAAAGAAAGGAGAACAAATGGAGAACAACTTGTATTTGAAGGAAACATTTCTATCTTTAATTTTGTACTTGAAGGAAGACACCGAAATAAATTCTTACTTTTGGAATTTTCGGAAATTCAGAGTTAACCGTGAAATCCTGACCTTTGCTACCTTTATAACTGTATGTTGCTCTATTATTACAACACATGTTTTAAAACGTATAGCTGTTTTTGAGAAAATTTTGAAAATGTCCGAGTGCCTTCATGTAAAGTACCCCAAATTTTAAAGAACTTTTTTCAAAATCTCAAAGATTTGACTCGAGCCAGATTGTCACTTTTTTTCAATTTGGAAAAAGTCCTACGCATGGTTTAGGTGCTAGTACTGTTCACAGACACCAGACGGATAGACGGACGGACAGACGGACACACGGACAGACGGACAGACGGACGGACGGGTGGGCGGACGGGCAGACGGACGTTTTGAAAAAAAAAACCTTTTTCGTTATCAGAGGACCCCAAAACGTGTATTTCGGTCGAAATCGATTTTCCTCAGCATTACATAACTTTTATTAAGCAGCATTAAATAACTTTCTTACTTAACTAATTATTAATTTACTATTACTAAATTACAATGGATTATTTGAAACTGTTTACAAACATATTTGCACATTAATTATTAGATTTTTTCAACAAATTGAACGTCTTTTTCGTATTTTCTTTTCGTGAACTTTTATCCTTTGTTTTTGTATTACTGCTGGTTCGGGACACACGAATTTACGCATAAGGAACTCCATCGAGATGTTTGCCCTAAAGCAGTCCCTGATGCAATGCTGACCTTGATGCAGGTCTACGGGCCAAAGCAATAGATCCGTTCCCTGGTATCGGTGCTTTCTACTGAGGGTTCTCTGGGTATCTGTTGGTGTCGCTGCAGTGCTTTGTCCGGGAGGTCCTAGGGTTCCAGTCCCGACGGTGACAGGATTTTCGACTCTATCTGCATAGCGATGTCTAACTCTAGCGGTCGGCTGCTCTGAACGGTAGTTTTCCGTGGTTTCTCCGATCAACACTAATACATGCCGAAGCAGTAAGGTTGGTTTTCGTCAATATATCAAAATATATTTTTTTCTTCATTACAATAGTTTATCAAAACTACGTTTTGGGAGAAGAAACAATCAAACAGCTCAATTATATAACCTAAATCGTCACATATAGAATAATATGAATTTATATTTACGCTATTTAGAAATAAATAAATTAAGAAGGAAAGGAAAATCTTTGTCATCTGAAAATTGACCATTTATCCATAAATGTGCCATTAAATTAAAACTAGTAAACCGTAGTTGCAGTTGATATTTCACTCATGCGCTAGGAATTCTTGATTGTTATCCAATTATGTTATATTATAGGTATTTTATAAATAAGTTTTCAAGTATTTATTGCCAGTTTTGTGTTAAATGATAACGTTCATTTTTTTTATTTATTGGAGTATTAATTCAATCGGGTACATTTTTTAAATTTTTTTGTTTATTCATTTTATACTTTTTTCAAGTTCTGTACTGTATTAATTTTTACTTTCTCATTTACGAAACTACACGTATGTATGGAGTAATATTCGCAGTAAATGAAAGTTATGTAATGCTGCAGAAAATCGCTTTCAAGATTTCAGCGGAAATACATGTTTTAGGTCCCCTGATAGCGAAAAAGTGTGGGTTTTTTTCAAAATGTTTTTGTAAAAGTGTATGCTACGAGCCATTAACACTAGGTCAGTGTAATGTGTGAAAATGGGTGCCCCCGTACGGAGCAGCTAATAAAAATGGCAATGGACGCAACAAACGATGTAGTCTCAACCTTTGAAGAGACTTCTCATACGAGCTTAATGGAAAACAACACTATGTTCGCATTTCAAAATGGTCAAATGTTGCCGAAATACAGGCTGGGTACATTCCATTCCAGTCGCAATTGAGTGTTAATTTGCTAACATGCATGCATGAGATGATAGTGAGTTCTAGGCATATGTTATTTCATCATTACATTACGTTAATTAAATAATAAAAATATTGCATTTGTGAAACAAAATATATTACATTTTATACTAATAACATAGATAATAAATACGTTTTATTTAATTTGCAATGGTCATACCTATCAGATGAATATTCCAAATCAGCTTCAATTCTTTCAAGTAGGAAAGGTGCTTCTTCTTTGGACAAACGGAACCTCGCGACAAAATCCCGATCATCATAATTTTAAAACTAATCCATTCCCTCCCTCTCCCATCTTGGTCTTCGCACAGGAGGATAATGAAATCGTTGGGAATAGACTGAACAATCGACAAGAAGTGAAGTACAATCAGCTAATATACAGTGCGCCATAAACCAACAGTCGCTTATCAGTTATTATTAACGGTGAGCCCCCTTCAGCCAGCTGTAACCTAGGTCACAGCATTGCAGGAGCCATGGCTACTCACTACGGCAGCGAGTGTGCCATGGACAGTCCAGAGGGACCTCCAGCAGTCCAGAAATTCAACAACATCATCTCGTATTCGGAGCCATCCCGAGCTGCCAAAACCCACAGCTTGCCTCAAATATGCAGTATGGACGGTTTGCAACTGTTCAAGGTGCCGATTGCAGCTCGCAACAGCTCACCGGGGCCGGAAACCTTCAGGTCGGTAATCTCTGCTCAGCAAAAGACGCAGCTAGCGGAGAATCAGCCATTTCCGACAAGAAGAGTGAGTCGCTAACAATTACTAACAGTGCTAAAAGAACCCATAGCTCAGGAGAAATAGACCTCTCCCCAATTAAGAAATCAACCACTTCAGATTCAACTCAGTATAATATACCAGTGGGAAACAGATATGCTGTGCTAGAGAAACTATCAGATCAAGACAAAAGATCTGAGTTTGACAATGTCACTTCGCCCCAAGAAGACGAAAATCTAAGAATCCCTCCCAAAACAAATTAACCAGCCAATTTACACACAATTTACACATTTATAACGGAAACAGAATTTAAATAATGTTTAAATCAATAGCAAACTTTAGAACAGCCATCAAATACCTCATTGAAACCAAAAGACAATTCCACACCTACAAAGATCCAGCCAATAAAAAATTTTCTGTCGTCTTCAAAAATATTCACCCAACAATTACACTAGAGGAAATAACCGAAGACCTTCAGCACAAATTCCCGTCCATCATCAGTGTAACAAGACTTTATAAAAATAACGTGCCCATTCCAGTTATTGCAGCAGAGTTCAACGGTAGTCAAAGTATCAATCAAGTGCTACAAATTAATCAGATCTGTAACATTAGTGTTAAGCCAGAAAGAAGAAGAAGGTCAAAAGGTCCAGTTCAGTGTATGCGGTGCTTAGACTTTGGACACACGAAGAATAACTGTAACAATTCAATCGCGTGCATTTTCTGTGAACAGGATCATTATTCTGTTAATTGCCCTCAAAAAGACTTACCTGCAATCTGTAAAAATTGCAAGGGATCGCACAGAGCTGATTTAAGATCAATAGAATGCCCATACTATAAAAAACAAATAGACACCCCCTCAAATAACCCCAAATCAGGCAATATTAAAAATAGATTAAGAAACAACCCTCCTCCAAGACTTACCTCACAAAACTTCCCATTTCTCCCCACATCTAACAATATTCCAAATTTCACATTTCCTCCAAACCCTTCCCAAAATACCAATCAAAACAACCAACCTAACAATAACCCATCCACACAACCTCCTCTTATAAGTAATTCTAATAATAACTCTTCCATTCATTCCATTATTAACTCAATTACCTACTTCTTAGTCAATATCTTCTATCTATAATATAAAAATGAATCGCAAAATGTGTTGGTAAGCACATAACTCAACAACGCCTGGACTAATTTGGCCAATTCTTTTTTTTAAAATGTTCGTTGAAGTTCAAGGATGATTTTTACGTCAAGAAAAATTCGAATTATTGCCGGAAAAACCCTAAAAACAGCCTTTTCTTTTTCCCATACAAACGTTTTCTAACTAAAACGTAGAGTCAATTTGAGCTTTATAGCTATTGTATAAAGCACTCATGGTTGTTTAAACAATGTAGGTATGTTCCTAACGTCAACGAGTCAATTTGCACCCTATTACCGTTATACAAATTTCAAATTCAATCATACCTATCAAAACAGTGTGTGTTTGTGCGTTGGAGCACAGAATACATCGTTAGAGGATTTAATGTCGCGTTCCGAAACTATTAATCAACTAATCTATAATATAGATATGCCTCCTATTAGACGAAGCAATTTAGGTAGAAGAACCCGAAATGCTACAAACCAAGCTAATTACCGATATAATCATGCTGCACAAGAACGTGACGACCGAAATAAACGTGAAAGAATTCGGATATCACAAAGGCGTGAAGCGCGAGCGCTACATTCAACTAATAATCGCGCAAGTTTGAATCGAGCTGCTTTCAGTTACGATGTGTCAATTGACTACAGTAAATACCAATGTGTTGTTATTGGTTCTATGAACTCGGTTTGCTCAAATTGTAAGGCATTGAAATATAAAAACGAAGCTAATGGATTGTGTTGCGCAAATGGTAAAGTGAAATTGATACCATTGGAACCACCATGTACTTATTTGTTCCAGGAATAGGAACAAATTCCATACACTTTTTGAAAATTTCCAACAATATAACAATTGCTTTCAAATGACTTCATTTGGGTCAACAAATGTAGTTCGGGAAAATTTTATGCCAACTTTCAAGGTATGCATTATAGCAGTTAATCATAATTATTTTATGTTCTGTCACCTAAGTTAAGATGTGCCACTAATCTTCAATTTCTTAATCATTAAGATCGTAATCATAAGTTAGTCAGCATATTATTTGGTGATTCAGTTTTAGCGACACTTTTATTATTTTGAAACCCAATATAATTATTTGATGATAGATATTAGTTACAACTAATTAGGAGACATATAATTTTTAAGAACAAATATTATTTAAGTTTGATCACTGAAAATCCATAAATTTATACTCCACATTGCTTATTTATTTTATTTTATTTTATAGTGTTTGGTATATTTTGATTTGGTTGGTTGAAAAGATAAGGCCAAATGAAGTTGATGCAGTGATATCAGCTGAAATCCCTAATGTACATGTAGATCCTGGATTGGAAGAGGTAGTTATCAAAAATATGATACATGCTCCCTGTGGAACTCTTAATCAAAATTCACCATGTATGATGGATAGTAAATGTTCAAAACGATATCCACGGACATTAATATAGGAAACAATTACTGATAATGACGGTTATCCACTGTATCGTCGATGATCGACAGTAGACAATGGAAGATCAACAATTGCCAAATTAAATCAACAAGATATTAAAATAGATAATCGTTGGATTGTTCCATATTCACCCATTTTATCAAAGACCTTCATAGCTCACATCAACGTTGAATCTTGTCATTCAGTGAAATCTATTAAATACATTTGCAAATATGTAACCAAAGGGAGAGATATGGCTGTGATTGGAATTGATGCAGAGAATTCCAATGATGAAGTTACCCAATACCAAATAGGCTGCTATGTTAGTAGTAATGAAGCAGTATGGCGAATATTTTCTTTTCCTATTCATGAGAGACACCCTTCTGTTGTTCACTTAGTTGTGCATTTAGAAAATGGACAAAGAGTGTGTTTTACAGTACAGAACGCAGTACAGAGAGCTGCTCAGCCACCATCTTCTACATTAACCAGTTTTTTTGAGATATGCCAAACCGATGATTTTGCACAAACATTGCTATATTCTGAAATGCCAAAAATATTATACTTGGAATCAATCCTCAAGGAGATTTATACGACGAAAACAAGGAAAACAAGTTCCAGGATACCCAGATATGTATTCCACCGATGCCATTGGTCGAATTTATTCAGTAGAGTTAGTTAATGTACGAGGCACAACATCATTCCAACATTTACGAACTGTTGATGGTTAATTGTGTGGATCTTACAGAGAAGCCTGTAACGTTTGCAATTGCTAGAAAATGACGCTCATTGGGATCAAACTCTCAATGATGCTGTAATATCATCAAACGCTCATCAAATACGAACATTGTTTTCTATAATCATATCTACATGCTTCCCATAAAACCCAATTGATTTGTGGATCAAGTACAAAGATTATATGTGTGATGATATTTTGTATCAAATACGAAATAGAATGTGAAATCCAAATATACAAATCAGTGAAGAAATTTACAACAAAGCATTGTTTTCAAGGACATGTGCTTGATGATGTCAAACAAACTATTAATACAATTAGGCCAGGCCGCGCCCAATCGTCCAATGCATGATGCTTTTAACCAAGAGTTGAATCGAGAAAAACTGTATGATATCAACACTTTGAAAGAATTAATTCAAACAAATCTTCCACTGTTGAATGAACAACAGAAGTATGTATTTGATACTCTTATGAAAGTAACAAATGATGAAACTGGAGGAATTTACTTCTTAGATGCACCTGGTGGTACAGGAAAAACTATTTGGATTTCATTAATATTAGCAACGATTCGCTCACAAAATAAAATTGCTGTTGCACTCGCTTCGTCGGGAATCGCTGCAATATTGCTTGAAGTTGGTCGTTGGTTGAAGTCCCATTCAGCATTAAAATTGCCAGTTAATATGCAAAGCAATGAAACTCCGACCTGCAACATTTCGAAGAACTCTGCAACGGCAAAGGTCTTGCAGCAATGTAAATTAATTATTTGGGATGAATGCACGATGGCACATAAAAAAATCTTTGGAGGCTTGAGACAGAACCTTAAAAGATCTACGGTGCAATCATAACCAATTTGGTGGAGCAATGATTTTATTAGCAGGAGAAACATTGATTCCACGTTCAACACCAGCTGATGAACTCAATGCATGTCTAAAGTCCTCCAATTTGTGGAAACATGTCGAAGTACTTCATTTAAGCAAGAATATGCGTGTCCAGTTGCAAAATGACCAATCTGGAAACATATTCTCTAAACAACTCATTGACATTGGTAATGGCAAATTTGCTATAGACATGTTGACTAGCTGCATTAACTTTCCTCAAAGTTTTTGCCAGTTAACACGATCAAAGGATGAACTTATTCAGACAGTGTTTCCGGATGTTTCTCAAAATACAGAAACCATGATTGGTTGAGCACATAAAAAAATCTTTGGAGGCTTGAGACAGAACCTTAAAAGATCTACGGTGCAATCATAACCAATTTGGTGGAGCAATGATTTTATTAGCAGGAGAAACATTGATTCCACGTTCAACACCAGCTGATGAACTCAATGCATGTCTAAAGTCCTCCAATTTGTGGAAACATGTCGAAGTACTTCATTTAAGCAAGAATATGCGTGTCGAGTTGCAAAATGACCAATCTGGAAACATATTCTCTAAACAACTCATTGACATTGGTAATGGCAAATTTGCTATAGACATGTTGACTAGCTGCATTAACTTTCCTCAAAGTTTTTGCCAGTTAACACGATCAAAGGATGAACTTATTCAGACAGTGTTTCCGGATGTTTCTCAAAATACAGAAACCATGATTGGTTGAGCGAACGAGCTATATTGGTTGCAAAAAACATAGATGTAAATGAATTAAATTTAAAAATTCAAGAACAAATTACAGGCGAATCGAGGATATATAAATCAGTTGATTTGGCTACTAACCAAGATGATGTAGTGAACTATCCACCAGAATTTTTAAACTCGTTGGATTTGCCAGGATTGCCACCTCACAATCTTCAATTAAAGGTTGGATCGGTAGTTATAATGTTGCGAAATATCAACCAACCACGTCTTTGCAACGGCACACGGTTAGCGAAAAAAAATTACTAAACAACGTGATACAAGCAACTATACTGAAAGGAAAGTATAAAGGAGAAATCGTTCTCATACCGCGCATCCCAATGATTCTGACTGATGTGCCGTTTGACTTTAAACGACTACAGTTTCCAGTTCGGCTTGCTTTTGCTATGACCATAAACAAGTCCCAGGGGCAATCTTAAGTGTTTGTGGTATTAATCTGGAAAACCCATGTTTCTCACATGGTCAATTGTATGTTGCCTATTCCCGTGTTGGAAAACCATCAGGTTTGTTTGTCTATGCGCCAGGTAATCAAACAAAAAACATCGTATATCACAAAGCACTACAATGAAAATAAAACTGATTTTTGTTAATAATTATGATTCACATGATTAGCAATAAACGATTACTTACTTTTAAATGCTTGTATATGTTTATTTAATTATATTTTTTATTCACAACGCCCTATTACCAGGGTGACGGTTCTGTTCAGGACAATTTTTTGCTCAGACTATAACAAAAAACTGTCACATTACAAATCTTTTTGACAGGACGAAGTCTGTCGGGTCCGCTAGTTATTAATAATATCATCTAAACAATATTCAGCAATTTACAAGCAACTCTCTCAGCCTATTTTAACAACAATAATGCAACAGTACCATAAAATAATTTATATCTGTTCAACTGGAACCCGAATGGCATCAACAATAAAAAATTAGAACTAACTTATTTTCTAAATGATAACAGAATAAATCTAGCCTGCATAACAGAAAAGCATTAAAATCAGATGTTACATTTCACATAACAGGTTATAGTGTAGTCAGAACCGACAAATCAAATGCAAACGGAGGTGGTGTACTGATACTATAGAAAATTCCATACCATTTATTAAAATCAACCTTCCACACACTCCAGGTCTCGAAACTATAGCCATTAAATTCCCTTTAAACAATAGATTAATAACCCTAATAGCGGCATACAAGCCTCCGAAAACAAAAATTTCTGATTCGAATATTTCAAGGTTATTCCAGATGAATTCGCCCACTCTTCTGATTGGTGATCTTAATGCTAAAAAAACTATATGGGGATGTAGAAATACCAATACTGCAGGACACCAACTCAGCAAAATAATTATGGACCTCAAACTTCAAGTAATTATCCCAGCAGAACCCACTCACTACCCCACAGATCACAATAAATACCCAGATATATTAGATATTGCAATTTCTAACACTCAAACCCCTTTTCACTCAGCTCCCTTCTTTGAACTAGACTCGGATCACCTGCCAACCATCATCTCAACTCAACAAATCACCTCCCTCACACTCCAACTCTCACATTTAACACACAAAACATCCACTGAAAAAAATTTAAGAACATAATTCAAAAACAATCCCCCGACTTTAAAATATTAAAAACTGCCGTAGAAATAGAACAAGCTATAGCCCTTTTAAACAATATGATAATTAACAGAATCAACATTCTTAATAATAATGCTCAGCCCCCCACCATTAAGCATTTCAATAAAAAACTTCCGAAAAACATTCTCACAATTATTAACACCAGAAACAAAACAAGAAAATCTTTGGTGCATCATGAGAAACCCACAGCTTAAGAAAGAGTTAAATTTACTGTCCATCATCGTAAAAAATCACTAAGGGAACATAAACAAACAACTTACAATGATTTAATCCAGTCCCTCAGCACAAATAACAATATGTTGTGGCAATTCACTAAAAATATCTTGAAAAAGAAAGCAATAATACCCCCACTGACAACTCCAACGGGCAAGAAATTCGCTTCTTATGAGAAGGCTGAAGCATTAGCCGATCACTTTGCTAAATCATTCACTCCCAATGCCACCCCAACTCACCCACTGCATTCAAACATACTCGAAATAGCAACAGCTCCCAACTACAACGTATCACACAAAATCAACTACATATCCCCAAATGAAGTCATTAATATAATTAAGAATTTGCCGTTAAAAAAGCCCCTGGACACGTAAAAATAAGTAACAAAATCTTAAAAAATTTACCTAATCCCACAATAGCATATATCACCAATATTTACAATTCAATAATAAGAACTGGCTACTTCCCCGTTATTTGGAAAAATTCAATTGTAATACCCATCCTCAAGTGAATCAAGAATCTCACTAGCACTGACAAGTTCGGTGATTGATAATAAGTTACAGGTTAAACAAACATAAACAATAATTATTAAATAAATTGAACATTTTCTTTGTTCTTTTCTCTCTTTTGTTTAAAATTCTACTGTTTCTTGTTGAATTTTATTGTGTATTTCTGTCTTTTAGTTTAGAGAGAATACTATCATATATATATATATATATATATATATATATATATATATATATATATATATTCTAACCGCCTTACCTATCGTACACCACTGGTACCTTCTCTGCACACTCAGCATGCACTTTAAGTAAGTCGTTAAGATATTATGCTCGTGAAGCGAGCTTAGAATCTCAGGAAGCAGGATCTTTGGGGTACGAGAATGGTCTGAACCCTTGACACAATAAAAGTCACACAAATCACACATAAACGAGCATATAATTCACTCAAAATTCTGTGGCATGAATTGATAACAACGAAAAACAAATCACACATAGAATTACACTTCCAAAATGATTAAATAAACACAAATAAGCAACTTTGACAGCCTATTCAACAAATGAACACTTAATTTCGTTCAGAACTAATTTTCTGAAGCAATTTCTTTATCCAGTACTGGGAATTCCCTTTGAAAATTCACTACGTCTAAATTTAAATTATTCTAATTACAATTGCATGTGAAACTAAACCTAATTTACAATCTCTTGCCTTTTCAAAATTTTACATACAATAATTAACCTGTGGGCAAGCGCACTACTCTCAATTTATCTTTAAATTATAAGTGCTGGTAACAGAATAATGACTGCTACAATAGAATGGTTAAAGGCAAGCAATTACGCATTAAATCTCCCACTCCCAAGCTACAAATTGTTAACATCCGTGTCCTCAATTTTTAACACTTCTGAAACTGTTCTTTCCCTACCGACGTGAACTTGACCTAATTTCTGGTTCTACAGGTTACCTCGAAACTGTCCGTCTTTCAACCTTGAAACAGCGTGCTGCGTTCCAGACCGCGTTGCTCGATTCCGAAGTTCTGCGTTGCCTTCGACGTCCTCTTGCGTCCTTTCCTCAGTCGTAGTCTTCTCCCGGTCGACCCGCGTATTCTTCCGTTTCCACTAATCGGTTTCTTCTCCTCCCACGGCTGCTACCGCCTTCGATTACGCCCAATTTGCAGAAAATGTCCCTTGCACTTCCCTAACTGCCAGTGCAAGTACTTCGCTCGTTCCTAACTTTATTCAGTTAATCAAGAACTTTCAGAGCTTTCCTGACAACGGGCACACTTTTACTTCCCGCATTAGTTAATAGAAGAATATTTCTCTAATTCCTGACTACTGCGCGGATGACTAGCTAGACGTTTTTTTGCAACGCCGTACACTCCTATTCTAAACAGTCGTTGCGGCAATTTCTAACTAATCTAACGCTCTGATAAAATCTGCACACTTGCTAAGCGGTGCCTTACATGAAGAACTGCTGACCCGACGCGTGCTAGCAGAAGAGATGTTGACTCCAGGCGAGGTGGCGACAAAAAAGAGCTCTCGCTTCCGCGTTTGCGTATTTATTGGCGTTCGCCTGGGGAAATTCGACGTGGTGGGGATTATTTCTCCTACTTGTGCCTTCCACCAGCAAAAACGTGGCTTGATAGTTCGCGGCGACTAGTACGAGCAACGGATACCAGGCTGCGCGTTTTGCCACTCTGGTTTTCGGCCGCTCTTTTCGCTGCCTGCGAACGTTTATGGCGACGAAACGGTGGTGTAATGGGGTTGTATAATCCCATTTCGCCACAAAATATATATATATATATATATATATATATATATATATATATATATATAAATGAATCGCAAAATATGTTGGTAAGCGCATAACTCAACAACGCCAGGACCAATTTGGGCAATTCTTTTTTTTAAATGTTCGTTGAAGTTCAAGGATGGTTTTTACGTCAAGAAAAATTCGAATAATTGCCGGAAAAAAACTTAAAAAAAGCCTTTTTCTTTTTCCCATACAAACGTTTTCTAACTAAAACGTAGAGTCAATTTGAGCTTTATCACTCTAGCTATCTCTATCTAACTCTATCTCACACTAGCTATCTCTCACTCAGCTAAAGCACTCATTGTTGTAGGTATGTTCGTAACGTCAAAGAGTCAATGTGCATTTTATTACCATTATACAAAGTTCAAATTCAATCATATCTATCAAAACAGTGGGCGTGTGTGCGTTGGAGCACAGAATACATGGTTGGAGGATTTAATGTCGCGTTCCGAAACTATTATAATATAGATATGCCTCCTATTAGACGAAGCAATTTAGGTAGAAGAACCCGAAATGCTACAAACCAAGCTAATTACCGATCTAATCATGCTGGACAAGAACGTGACGACCGAAATAAACGTGAAAGAATTCGGATATCACGAACGCGTGAAGCGCGAGCGCTACATTCAACTAACAATCGCGCAAGTTTGAATCGAGCTGCTTTCAGTTACGATGTGTCAATTGACTACAGTAAATACCAATGTGTTGTTATTGGTTCTATGAACTCGGTTTGCTCATATTGTAAGGCATTGAAATATAAAAGCGAAGCTAATGGATTGTGTTGCGCAAATGGTAAAGTGAAATTGATACCATTGGAACCACCACCAGAGCCATTGTACTCATTGGTTTCAGGAATAGGAACAGATTCCATACACTTTTTGACAAATATCCAACAATATAACAATTGCTTTCAAATGACTTCATTTGGGTCAACAAATGTAGTTCGGGAAAATTTTATGCCAACTTTCAAGGTATGTATTATAGCAGTTAAACATAATTATTTTATGTTCTGTCACCTAAGTTAAGATGTGTTACTAATCTTCAATTTCTTAATCATTAAGATCATAATCATCACTTAGTCAAGAAATTTACAACGAAGCATTGATTTCAATTGAGGACATGTGCTTGATGATGTCAAACAAACTATTAATTCAATTAGTCCTGGCCGCGCCCAATCGTCCAATGCATGATGCTTTTAACCAAGAGTTGAATCGAGAAAAACTATGATCTCAACACTTTGAAAGAATTAATTCAAACAAATCTTCCACTGTTGAATGAACAACAGAAGTATGTATTTGATACTCTTATGAAAGTAACAAATGATGAAACTGGAGGGATTTACTTCTTAGATGCACCTGGTGGTACAGGAAAAACTTTTTTGATTTCATTAATATTAGCAACGATTCTCTCACAAAATAAAATTGCACTTGCACTCGCTTCGTCGGGAATCACAGCAACTTTGCTTGAAAGTGGTCGAACAGCCCATTCAGCATTAAAATTGCCATTAAATATGCAAAGCAATGAAACTCCGACCTGCAACATTTCGAAGAACTCGGCAATGGCAAAGGTCTTGCAGCAATGTAAATTAATTATTTGGGATGAATGCACGATGGCACATAAAAAATCTTTGGAGGCTTTAGACAGAACCTTAAAAGATCTACGGAGCAATCATAACCAATTTGGTGGTGCAATGATTTTATTAGCAGGAGATTTTCGTCAAATATTGCCAGTGATTCCACGATCAACACCAGCTGATGAACTCAATGCATGTCATTAGTCCTCCAATTTGTGGAAACATGTCAAAGTACTTCATTTAAGCAAGAATATGCGTGTCGAGTTGCAAAATGACCAATCTGGAAACATATTCTCTAAACAACTCATTGACATTGGTAATGGCAAATTTCCTATAGACATGTTGACTGGCTGCATTAACTTTCCTCAAAGTTTTTGTCAGTTAACTCGATCAAAAGATGAACTTATTCAGAAGGTGTTTCCAGATGTTTCTCAAAATTACAGAAATCATGATTGGTTGAGCGAACGAGCTATATTGGCTTCAAAAAACATAGATGTAAATGAATTGAATTTAAAAATTCAAGAACAAATTACAGGCAAATCGAGGATATATAAATCAGTTGATTCGGCTACTAACCAAGATGATGTAGTGAACTATCCACCAGAATTTTTAAACTCGCTGGATTTGCCAGGATTGCCACCTCACAATCTTCAACTAAAGGTTGGATCGGTAGTTAAAATGTTGAAAAATAGCAACCAACCACGTCATTGCAACGGCACATTTAGCGATAAAAAATTACTAAACTACGAGATAGAAGCAACTATACTGAAAGGAAAGTATAAAGGAGAAGACGTTCTCATATCGCGCATCCCAATGATTCCGACTGATGGGCCGTTTGACTCTAAATGACGACTACAGTTTCCAGTTCGGCTTGCTTTTGCTATGACCTTAAACAAGTCCCTGGGGCAATCATTAAGTGTTTGTGGTATTAATCTGGAAAACCCATGTTTCTCACATGGTCAATTGTTTGTTGCCTGTTCCCGTGTTGAAAAACCATCAGATTTGTTTTTTTATGCGCCAGGTAATCAAACAAAAAACATCGCATATCACAAAGCACTACAATGAAAATAAAACTAATTTTTGTTAATAATTATGGTTCACATGATTAACAATAAAGCGATTACTTACCTTTGAATGCTTATATATGTTTTATTTAATTATATTTCTTATTCACAACGCCCTATCACCAGGGTGACGGTTCTGTTCAGGAGAATTTTTTGCCCAGACTACAAAATATGTAGGAACAAAAAATTTCACATTACAAACCTTTTTGACAGGACGAAGTCTGTCGGGTCCGCTAGTATATATATATATATATATATATATATATATATATATATATATATATATATTCGTAAATTGACCGGGTTATAGTTGTGTGTTGAATGAATCTTTGAGTTTAATATATAGCGTTCCTATGCGTTCAATGCCAACCTATCAAAATAATTTGGTTCTAAATTCAAAATGTTTGGATTATCACAATCTATTTTGTGATTTGCCTTTAACCTATGTTGAGTTATTGAATTCTTTCGGGATGAATGTACATTAATATTTCTCTTATATTCTGTTATTCGATTCTTCAAATTACGTGTAGTTTGACCAACATATTTTATCGAGCATTCAGAACATTCTAGTAGATAAACTGAATTTTGTTTTTCCCCCAACGGAAAACGATATTTTTCATGTTTGATGAGATTCTTCTTTTTTATGACACTATTTCCCATTTTTACATTGAATTTGGATCTAATATTTTTCTTACTTTATAACAGAAGATATGTACGGAAAATTAAAGAACATTTGGCGGGCATTGTTATCAGTAATGTTAGAATTAGGACTAAGTTTTGAAGAATATATGTCTTTTAACTTACTCTTTAACCTCAACTCCTTTATTCGGACCTTCTCGGCCATTTGTTAGACAACTTCCTTGAAGCAAAATTACAGGATAATACATAAAATATTAACTAAGAGAAACATTAGTAGAAATAAGAGCGGCATATTAGAAAATATGGAAAAACAAAATGTGGTTTACAAAATTAATTTCCAATGTCCTTGGTCATATATTGGTCAGATGATATAATTAAGACGTTAAAAAAAATTAAAGCAAATAGTAACCGAGCATCAAAGGAATATAGAAGAACCTTTCCGGAAATTAAACTCTGTATCGAAACGCAAAATCGAAACAGGACATATCTTGGATTTTAGTAAAGTAGAAATTCTCGATCATGAACCGTGTTAAGAAGCCAGACTTATCTCAGAAACGTAGCACATAAAACTTAGCAACACAGTTAATACTATGATAAAGTCTAATATATTTACCAATATTCCCGACAATCTACTCTTACGTTTAAAGTATTACACCACATAAAGTTCAAAATTATTTCTCCAACGCATGTCTGCCCCTCCCTTCAACTGTTCCAAATATAACGATTACAACCGATCAAAGAATGTTCATAACGCTCAACGTATCTGCACAACTGATGAGAGAGCATAGAAAAACTTTGCTGAAGATTTTTTGTAAATAGTTAGTAAGGAAATGTATATATTGTAAATAGTACGATAAGCACAATAACCGAAAATTAACATGCTTCTTCCCCCACTTCTTTTTAGACCTAACAGTTTATTTGTCGATTAATCATTTAAAATATTTAATAAGAGACAGTTGAAAGGAAATTATGTATACTCTAAAAAAGAAAATTTGATTTTGAAGCTGAGATTCAGCTTACGCAATTGAGTGCTTAAAAGTAATTGGCTTAAAATAAGAATAGTATTAATATTGCGAATTCATAGCCCTTTGGTATGAATTTTGTGAAGATCATTTTAAGCATTGTCACACATCTAAGGAGACTAGTATTTATATGAAAATTTGGAGTTGTGTCTGTTTAACAAAACTGTTTAAACAGTCCAAAAACTTAATTTGTATATATTAGTATTAAAAAAACGTCAGTAAGATGTTTTTTGTATTGTTTAAGGAAAGTATGTTGTTTTTTAATTGATTATTGTAATAATTTTTTTCATAGCCTGAAGACAATATATCAAAATTGTCATTATTTGAAAATTTAATTAAAAATGAGAATGCAAAAATTTCATTTTGTTTTTTTAAGAAGCCAACAAAAAGGGTGTCAATAAGAGATACACATGACAAAAACGTTTATTGCTTTGAAAATATTCAAAATAACGTCAAACTTACGTGTGTTCTGCTAGTTTTAATAAATATGTCGCGCAGCATGAAGCAATTTTAATGAAAATATTTGGAAAATTAATTGCTGGTCAAAATATTGTTAGTCAGCAATGACGCAAATCCTGAGAAATCAATTTTGCGAGTGGTTGTTGTAAAGTGATGATAGTTATTAAAACTTTTGTGAGAGTAAAAATTTACTATTTGTTGATTCTCACCAACAGAGAATTACTTCAGCAAATGAATAAGAAAGATAAAATATTATATTCCAGCATTTCGGATGTTAATATTTTATTAGTAAGAAAAATATATAATATTGTAGTTTAGATGTAGTTTTGAAAATAATTTGTAGTGTTGTGAAATTAAATATAAACAATCAGGATCACCCTGACGTTTATTTCCCCGTCTAGGTACACATTTTCTTCTCTCAATAAACCCTTCTGCATGCATTTAAAATCCCTTTTTTAATTTGTGTAATTTTTGTATGTATTTATATTAGCAGTTTCTAGACATTTTCATGAAAAGTAAAGTAAAATAGTTATTCCTCAAGACACCATTAAATTTCAATGGACACATTAATTAGATTTCAATCATTTCATTGCTTAAAAATAACTGAAAATTGTACCTCACCTGTTGTATATTTAGGTATAGTAGAGAGGAAATTAAAATACATGAACATTTTCTTTTCGGTCATAGTGAGCTAAACGAAGCTGTATTACGACTGTAGTACCGAATGCAATCGGCTCAATTTTTCTTTGCATCGAAAAACGCCGAATTGATAAAAATGTAATAGAATGTTCAGAAAGAGCTCATTCTTTAGATAATGAAGTGAGAAACGTTTCTTTGAGGCCTTTGCTCTCAAGATTTAAGGTTTTATGGCCCTAAAATGCTTCGTTTATGACTTATTAAACTATAAATTTCATGAGCTTGTTGGGGGTTGCATTTGACATGAACATTTAGATGCGTGTTTATACAAATCCTTGATATTTTTGAAGTCGAAGAGCAATTTGTCACGTCTCCATGAAATTCTCTATCTTCAGAGACCTCGTTTATAATGATTGGTTGCGTGTGAGAGCCGCAAAAGTTATGTATACTACTGAAATAATATAGGAGATAATGACTGGAATCGTCTCCCATTATTTATTGTATGTATGCAGTGATCTTTGATTTTTTCATACAGTTTAGATTTTAGTGCACACGAACTTTCGCGGATTGCGGTGAGGAAGCAGCTAGAGAGATGTCAATGTCTGAGAGGCACAAAGGAACTCTACTAGTGTGACGTGACAATAGGTAGTAATTTATCAGCTGGGTACGCGTGATACGGAGTAGTGGAGGTAATTCATAGGGACTGCTGGAGCAGGCCGGGCGGGGCGTATGACGGTCCCACAAGGGGAGAGGCGATCGCGAGGGCAGTGTGGCGAGCGAGAGCAATCAGAACGCGGGAGGGAAGCCGGCTTTGCGCGCGGTCGGAACGGGGAGCGGGCGAGGGGGCAGGGACGGAACGGCGTGCGTGCACTCGGGACCGGGGAGGACGAACGAGGAGGTATGGAAACTTGGAGGACGCTGACGCAGAGTGGGGGGCGAAGATAAGGGCGATTGGATACGCAGGAGGATATTGGCAGGTGAAACAGACGGGGAAACGCGGTTAGCACACGTTGTTTTGATGAAGGAGGGAGTTTGCGATCGCCCGGCGATCGTTGGGGGTCAAACGAGGATAGCAGAGGAACCCATGGGAAAGTATTTGTCTGCGAGAGCGTGTGGAGGGATTAGCTTTTGAACTTAGGGAAAAGCAATAGAAATTAATTCGGTTTGTGTATTTAATGCTCGGTCACATCACGATACATACATTGGCCCACCCAGACGTGGAGGAAATTCTTATGATTTTTCTAATTGCCACTCTTCAAGGCTGCCAGCGTAGCCAGTAAATTTTAATTCCCACTGCAGGGAATTTGGCAATGTTTCGTTAACACACCACAGGAACATTGCCAGTGCAACTTTCTAGCTATTTGAAACTCCCCGCTCCTTGGCAGAGATTGAACTCACTCTGTGGCGGTGAAGACATCAATAAGGTATACACTCACCCACTGAGGTGCGGAACATATGGGAAATACAGCAGTGCTGCAGTCTGCAGGAAGCTCGTACTGAAACTAGATTGCAATCGCTTCTAGTAGCGAAGGCTGTGACTCGCGCACATCAGAATTATCGAATAGGCGTAGATTGGGACAAAACGCCACTCCGCTAGAAACTGCGAGAGCAGAGAAATTTGATTTCACTTATTTTGTGTTCCTGGGAGCGTCGACTGCTATGGTCATCAGTCCTGGCATTTTATATTCCAGGTGACAGTATCCCTCTCCAGTTGCGATGTGAAATCCGTCGCCGACCCATCAACGACTCAGCCAACTGGGGACCTCCCCAGCCATGAGGATGGAGCAACTAAGCGTGTGCGAGAAGGGAGACGAGGGAAAACGGATGAGGTCGGAAACATCGCGCGCAGTCCGCCGCCCGAACTCCTCCGCCACGCGTCTCGTATTGATCGTAGAAACCGCCTAAAACTACCTATCAGAGCAGCTGGCCGTTCGGCTTCTTCTCCAGACAGCGGCTGAATTTTCCTCCAGTTTTCCAGGTAGTGTCAAACATCCATCATCGGGGCTCGAACGCTAGGATTTCCCTGTTAGAGACATCACTGCGGCAACACTTCTTGCCCGGTCTTAGCCGCTGCTAGCAGAGGACTGATTTCCAGCCCTGCGCTCCGTGACACCGGCCTCCCTCCCGCCGTCACCCGACCTCACCAGCGTCTCTGTGCGCTGGCTTGTGCCGTGTTTGCCGACTGTCGCCCTCCCCCGCGAACGCCGTGAGAGACGGCCGCTGCGCCCGCCGGGTCCGTTCTCGACCCGCCCCGCCCCCGCCCCCGCCCCTGCCCGCCGCCTACGCAGCGGGCCTGCGGCACACATCGCGCCACGCGATTGTTTACATCCGTCAGGTACTCTTTAATCAAGTGGCCAGGCATTCAGATCGATTCGCAGTGCGGTAAACGGCACTCTGTTTACCCCTTCCTCCTTCCTGGTGGTGTCATTGCGGCTACAGCGTTGTTTTAACGTAACCGCATGTGTCTCGAAAGACGGGCGGCAGGGCTGGGAGGTATAACGAAGCCACTCACCGCCACAGCGCCGGGCAGTAGGGCGGCTACTATGGATCATATTTTTACGTTTACCCGCGCCAGAGCGAAAGGATGGTTGATGCAGTCATAACCTTCATTGCGGAGATCCATGAAGGGCTGTCAGCAAAGTCTATCACATTTCGCTTGATATCCCCCTGACGACGCTGCGAGGGGCGTGGGTGGCGAAACAAGAGCGATCGACCGGTGGGCGACGCGACACGACGTAGCCCCACGCGACGCAGTGCCCCTGCGCCGACCCACGCCACGTCGCGCGAGAAACACTATGGCGCGTCCGATTGATTGATTATTTCATTCCAATCCTCCGGTTCATTGCCATCCAAGGCTTCCACGCCCAAAGTCATGTGAAGGCTCTCGCCAGACGCGTAGCGACACTCCAGCCCTGAAGAAGACCACGTTATGTTGGTCGAAATGTCGGCATGTCGATGGTCAAATGTCTGCCCTTGCCGCGGCGTCCCCCGAACAGCCGGGAATCTTTGCTACGGTCACTAGTCCTGTGAGTGTAGTGCATGTTTTCTCACGTGATAGGGTTGTGATCTTTCCTCGGTGAATGGTGAATGGGTTTTCCCCATCCTGGTACCTCACCAGTGGAGCAATTAAAATAATTCCTCTAGTACATAGTATTTTTTTCGAACTAAAAACATCCTCAGGAGAGATATTTGTCATCTTAGAACTACGGCGATGCTCAGTCATGTAACGATATACGTATATTTCTGCCTGTGGAAGTCTACCAGTTGAGTTGTTACTTCCTTCGTCTTACAAAATTTGTAAAGTGAAAGCTTCATTCCAGGTGATCGATTATTCGCGGTCCTTCTCACAATACAAATTATTAAGAAACGATTGAGAAACGAATGTTAGTGACAGGATTCTAACCTGCAAGCTGCATGAATTTCGAATTGATTAGGGAAATGAGAACATATTATTAAAGAATTACTAAATAATAATTTTTATTTTACTTTTATAACATTTATTATAAATTGAAATTGATCACTTACTACTTACACTTCCAATTATAATTTACGTTCTTCGTTTAAGCATTGGTCTTAGTTTCCTTTTAAATTTTAAACACACACACACACGCATATATATATATATATATATATATATATATATATATATATATATATATATATATATATATATAAAGTTACAAGACAAAATACTCATGTATTTTTCATAACACACTTTACATTAAACAAAAAAATAAATAAACGACGATTCACGAACGAGCATTCCTGTACGAGGAAAAATATGAAAGCTTACTGTTCAGGCAGAGTAGAAATGATTCAAATCTTGACACCCAATCACTGAACTCGGTCCTGTAGGATGCAACAATTGGAGTATTTTCTGGTCATTTCAGGGTCAATACTGTTTCTCTTCATGTGTTCATGTGGTAAGGCAAGGAACATTTTCGTGGATGGCGTAATGAGAACGCTTACACAAGTGTTAGGTTTTGTTAAAATCTCGAATTTTCGGAAATTGCTAAAGTTGAAACAAATTTCGTGGTCTTCCTACAACTAGAATAATGAAAGTAAAGAATTTTTCCCTTAACAAAATATGTCCTTAAAGACAAAGATGAAACTAGGTATTGTACAATTTTTCGAAAATATGTCTTTTTGATTTTCCATGAAACACTGGCAATTTTTAGACAATTATTTTCTAAAAAAGTCTGCAAATAATTTCTTCACTTTTTCTCAAATGACAATAGACAATCAATAGACAGTAAAGAGATTAGAATTGATCCCGTTGTCGGTAAACTCTGTATTTTCAAAAATTGCAAAAAAAATTCATTTGAAAGTATCATATTAATGATTTAGATTTTTTCTTCATGAAATCTGATGTAAAATTTAGATATTTTAATGATTTTAAGTGCAACTGTTTGAAAAAGAGGGAAATTGTCAAGTAATTTTTGCTCGAAATTAAGAAAATGTATTTAGAAACCTGGAAATAGTTCCGGTATTTTTTTTTAATTTTCCCGGATTTTGCAAAAAAAAATTAAAATGGCATTTCCGGCAAACTATACGTATTTTTGAAAGTTAAGAACAAACAATTGACATTGCAAAAATTAATTATTGATGATTTTGATCTTCGAAGTACTTCGTAAGATGAGAGAGTAAAAAGGAACAAATTTCAAACCAGTATGAATGGGTTTGGAGAACCTGTATTCATCGATATATTTCGAATAGCATTTTCAAATGAAAGAATTGAATTATTTAAAGAAGACATTTTTTCTCATTTAAATTATGCAGATATAAAATGTGAACATTCACAATCACGATCTAATACACGAATTGTATTTCAAATTACCAGATTTAACTCTCTTTTCCTCCTGCACGCGAACTCTTTAAGAGCCTGGAAAAGTCAACAAGAATTTGCTGTTTGGAAGTACTTTGTAGGTTTTTGTAGAATTATACTATTGTGTAGCTACTACAAATAGTGCGAGAAAGTATGTACTGTTTCACTAGTTTCGAATATCATAATCTTCGTTTATTTTTCCCATTACCAATCTACAATGCCTATCGCAATTCTTCGCCTTTTTATGACTAATTCATTAACATCACTACGATGTACCTAACACTATCAGATACCAACTCAGAACCATATATTTCTTAACATTTTCGCGCTGGAAATCTACGCTTTCTTCCACTCCGTATTGGTCAATTTTTAATTAGTCGTAATAATTGTAGTGGAAAAGGAATGCACTTGATATTTGGGCAACCTTTGTGGTGTTCATTAACACTTTTCGAAAAGCATTTTCAAAACATCACATTACATGATAGAGTGCGTCCAAAGCATTCCGGTGGCAACAATATCCACTTTTAAACCCTCTGATTTACAAACGGAAGTCATGTTGTTTGATATTTGTTTTATTTTCTTCAAATAATACTCTATGACGAAGCAACAAAGCACATAGTATTAATTAATGACGAAGGTTGAGCTTCCCCTGCAAACAGTTTTTAACCATTTTGACGTTCAGGAAATAAATAGGTAAATAGGTGGCTAAATAAAAAAAATGCCGATTCCTGGCACACGATTGAATAACTTTCTTTTCTTACGAAGAACTTCGTAAGACAAGAGAGTAAAAAGAGACGAATTTCAAACCAGTACCTCATCCTCTCATCTCATTATTCAATTTACACGAAAAATACCTATATTAGACTTTATTTTATAATTTTATGAAATACCATAAAATTTTATGAAATAACAATTTGAGAAATATTTCTCCATTTCAAATGTTTAGCTATAGCAACCCTTTACATTTAGACTGTGATGTCATGAATATAAAATGATATTGCTTTCCTTAGTTTTCTCTCCCACTAGACGAAACTGGATTTTATTTCAAGATTATTTCTTGACATTCTCTGTAAAGTAGCACCTATAATGCAAAATAATATTTATTCAACTTTGTAGGTTGTCATCCTCAATTCACGAGACATGGTGATTGTCGTTTCTGCTTGAGTGACAACTACTCATTTGCGAATGACATTTATGGAGCGGAACTTACTCGGCGGGTTCGTGTGCAATTAGGTATGCCAATTTAATGAGTTCGATATTGAACTTCATTCGGCTCTAATGGACTTCCGGGCAAACGATCTTTCTTTATGGGAGTCGGCGTGAAACGAGTTCCAGCAAAGAAACGGGCGTCTTGACAATAAGGATTCAACTTCCTCAGTTAACACCACTGGCCCTTTAATCGCCTACCGAGATTCCTACAAATCTGAATACTTCCTTCAAAGAAGATGCGAAACTATTGAGCTATTTTCTACTAAAGACACGGAGAGATGTAGTATCATCTTTCTCTCCGTGAGAACTTGAATGTTATTCAAAAAACTAATTGCTCGTAGGACGTCGATTGAAAGTGATCGGCGTTAGACATTTGTTGAGACTCAAATAGCTCATGCAGATTTCAAATAGCCTGTTTTGTAAAAACTGAATGTACTGCATTATTGAAAGAAAAATATTTTTACTTTCTCGTGCTTAGGAAAGAACTTCTTAATGAGATAAAGTTAAGTAATGCTGCGCGAAAAAACGGCGAATTTTTGACAAGAAACTCTTAGATTTAGAACGCTCAGCAGTACGCTCTGAAGAAGGCCACAACACGCTGGCCGAAACGTCAGCCACCATGACTTCGAATCGGCTCGTCCCGGATAGCCCAGCCAACATAAACTCCGGCCGTGGAAGCCTGGGCAACCATATCTTAGATTTAGAATCCCTTTTCCGTCATTTGAACTATAAATAGTTCAAATATAAGTAAAAGTTTGTTTTTTTAAATTAAAAAATTGCGAGGTTAGCAATATTTGAAAAAATAGACATTTTTGTTCCCGAGTTATAGAAAACATAGTTGCATCGGTAAACGAATTGCAGAAATGATTTTTTTTGCTTTGCTAGCAAAAGAATTAACTCGCTCTTACCTCTTCTCCTACCATTACAAGCAAAAGGAGAGTTCAACAAAACGTGCGCATACTGAAGCTTCATTTACGTCCAGAAGCAAAACACGGGACCATCTCAGCATTTCCTCAATGGAGCAGGGAAACTGGACAAACACCTGATCGAGATGGGTGTCATTGACCAAGAAGCTGAAGTACATTATTTGTTACAAACTTATTAAGTCTTTGTAAAAAAGTATACAATACAAATGAAAACTAATTTAATACATATCACTGTTTTGTTAAAATAAACATTCGTTTTCTTTTTGATAATCAGTATACGAGTAGTCTCTAATTGTATAGAAATAGTTATGCAGCAGAAAAAATTTTACTTTTAACTTAAATTTGTGAATCGACTTCAATTGTTTAATGTCATCTGCAGTGTAAAGTAACGTACATGTATTGTATGTGGATTTCTGATAGTGAGGTGTTGGTATTGACACTTGATGAACGTGATTTATACGATATGTTTGTAATTATAAATATCAGTATTGCATGAAAATATGTTCCCACCGTTAAGTAAGTCACTTTGGCAAATATTACAGATTCGTAAATATATAAGCAAGGAAGTGGTAAGATTCCAAGCTCAACGAAGAGAGGTTTGCAGGGATCACGCGAATGATATATTTTCATTATTCGAATAATTTTCTTTTGCAATCTAAAGGTCTGAGTACTACATGATGAGTTTCCTCAGAATGTTATGCCATATCTCAGGCAGGAATGTTCATTTTCAAAATACACGCAACGAGCTTCATGAAGTCTGACAGAATTTGAAAGAATTCTGAATGCGTAACTTAATGAACTTAATTTAGTGTTTAATTTTGTTATGAATGAACATTCCATTTGAGGTTTGACTGAATTGAGAGACGTAGACCTCTTATTACAGGGCCCTGGTGACGACAAAGTGAATATATTTATTGGCTAAAAAATTTTGAATAGTCTACAAGACGTTTAAGAGAATGGCTCAGGTCTCATATTGGTTAAAACCTCTTAATTTTCAGAAATTGAAATTTTCTTTTCATCGTCTTCCTACAACTAAAAAATTCAAGATAGAGACTTTTACGGCAATAACATCTGTTTCTTATAGATAGATTCTGAAATAAAGTCATGTGCAATTTTTCAAAAAAATTGAACATTTTTCGCGTTATTTTGTGTGAAATATAGGCAATTTTAAATGTTTAAACATTTTTCTCGAAAACAGTTTCATCGTTTTTGATGAAATTTTATCGGTGGATGGTGTGAATGACGTCTAAGAGAATGATGGAAGACCCGTGTTGGTAGAAAATCCTTATTTTTCGAAAATTGAAAAAAATCAAAATGGTTTCGACGTCATCCAACAACTACATATGAAGATATAACTTTTTTCTTAAAAATGTGTTCATCAAAACAGATCTTTAAATAAGGCCATGTTTAATTTTTCAAAACGTGAGTATTTTTTTGAAATTTTTTGTCAAACAGGCAATTTTTATTTTCTTTAAACATTTTTTTCTTAAAAACCGCACTTTTGTTATTAAATTAGGAACTTAGCATAAAGAACGCTTAAGACAGTGATGCTGGTTTTATGTTCATTAAAATGCCTAATTTTGCGAAAATTAAAAAAATTTCGACGTCTTCCTACAACGACAATTGTGAAGATACATTTTTTATAAAATAATGTGTTCATAAAAAGCATATTTTTAAATGTGGTTATGTTTAACATTTTGAAAATGTTAGTATTTTCGGGTAATTTTGCGACAAATATAACAGCCCGCTCGATTTGACTGCTCTTCATTTTCGACGTCATCTTATAAGTGCAATTGTTAAAAAACAATTTTTTAAATGAAATGTGTTTACCAAAAATAAATCTTCAAACCTGATCTTGTTCAATTCTTTGAAAATGACTATTTTTTGCTTAAAGTGGCGACAAAATTAAGTGCCCTCTGCGTTTTTACTGCGCTTCGTGAACGATTCCACAAAGTTGGATGCTTCGTAAGTCAGAATCTGTATATCATTCATATTTATTAGTTCGTTTCTTACATTCGACCTTTTGATGTACATTTACACATTAATCATTGGTGGAGGTGATATACATAGTGGACAGTAAATTGGCAGGTGTAACCTTTTACAAATCATTCCCAGTCATTCTTCCATAACTCGAAACCAGCGCTTGCCAACCGGCGGAGAAATGACGTCGGAGCTCTGTTCCCCTCCCCGAGCGCCTTTTCGGAGAAGCGGTGTGAGCAAAGGGGGAGAGAGGGGCCGACCGCGGTCGCCAATGAAAACCAGTGGGCCTTGGCCGATGTTTCGAGGAACATGAGTGGGAGACCATCTACACCCGTTAATTTTCTTTCGGTTTTGAAGTTTGTTTCCTTTTGTAGATTCTGGAACAATGGTAAAGCCTTTTAGTGTGTTCGAAAAAACAGCAGTATCTTAAAAAGTCAGATCTTCAAACCTGATCTTGTTCAACAGATACATTGAGAGCGTAGGCTTCTGCGGCCGGAGTCAGTGTTTTCTTGGCTATCCGGGAGACGCCGCGTCCAGGGCGCAGGTGCCAACGTTTCGGTCGCCATTCTGCGACCTTCCTCGGGGAGTAGTATTGCGCGGAGATGGACTGCGAACGGGTTTATGTAGTTTCTCTCTTATCTGCCGATTGGTCGGATGATCAACCAATGAACGGCCAAAGTGCTGGACACAGAAAATTACGTGCGACAACTATAAGAACTACCGTGGGTGTTGATGCGACGAATGTCCTGCTCTCAGATGAATATAGGCAGGTAGTTTCATGTTGCGCTGAGGCATCGAGATTGGCAGGTTGGTAGTCCTGCCATACGCTGATACACATTGAAGTGTTCACAATACATGAAAGAAACATGTTCTCGCTAGAATGATTGCCCGCGCAGTCACTGTTCGAACAGGAAGATCAACACGGTACACTTGTGCAATGTGCACGAATGAGATAAATTGCTGCAACAACAAATTAACAGTTTTGCAGATTGTACATACACTCACGCGCAATGTAATTAGTTCACAGTTCGGGCAATTGTAATTAGAATGATTAGTTCATTGTAAAACACATTTAACTACTGAAGTAGCAAATTAACAGTCTTCCGCACGTGAGTACTGAACACGTAGTGATATAGAGGAGGCAAAGACAATGCCTGCGAGATGGCAAGACACAGGAGTGCAAATGCCATTGTGATGTAATTGATTATTAAAGTAGCATAATCTGCACATCGTACAATACACTAAACTATTGCAATGAGTTTGAATAATCTTGCGCAGGCGTACACCGCGTACATTACGATATGAAGAATTTAAGAAATGAGCACGAGCTTGTGCAGCACAGATGTGCCCGCGACAATGTTTTCTCTCGAAGTGACTGAGCGAGCGGCGGTGCGTTGATGCACGCCGCTAACTTCGCGGTTTTGTAGTACCAGCGACACTTGTACAGGTACACTTCTTACAAATACATTGTAATTAAAGAACTGAAGTTATAATTATTAACAAATGAAATGAGTTGTAGGGTTATTAGGTATTTTAACTGTGGAAATTATAATGCTAGTTTTAGGTTTAAAATATTGAGGCGACAATGTTGGGTAATGTGGTGCAAGCGTTGCCTGTAACCGAAGCATATACATGTCGTAAGCGGGCGCTTCTTACGAGGGAATGTCGCGATGTGACATGACGAAACCTGTCCGAATCCTTTTCATCAGAAGCACATGCCGTATTTACCTTTCGATCAAACTTTTGGGTGCCGATACACGCAGCAAGTCAATTAAAACACATCCTGAATTTTCCGAATTGGCCCTATGCTTTCGCGGACGTAAAATGGCCAACCTTTCCAAGCAGGTGTTACCCAAGCGCGAGTTACCTCGCTTGTGATTCAACACCACTGCTCGCCGCAAGCGGCAGACTCTGCTTCCAAGGTCGTTCCCTGCGAGGGGCAGGCGGGAAGGAAGCTGCCCCTCCCAGCAGCTAAAATAATGAAACTAATAACACTAATATTAACTATACATGGTCTAAACTACTAATATAATTTATTCCGAATTTTAGATATATCCGTTGTTCATTTTTGTAAGAAATACGTGATAAACCTTGTCACAACCGCTCATCTTCCATCCGACATGAACTACCTACCCTGGACCTCTTTTCTCAGGAATTGGAGAGCTCTTGTCTGCGTCTACTGCGAAACAGGTCAGTTGTGTAATCACACGCGAAAGGTCGGTGCAAACTGGAAAGTTATGTAAAGTTGTAAGTCTTTCGGAATTTTCGAATGTGAAAATTGATTTTATAAACACTAATAGGCACAAATTAATGAACGGTTATTTTCGCGAACAAAAAACCAAATTGAGGTCATGACATGTGAATTTGATTCACAAAACGGCTCTTAAATCTCTTCTTTACATAATTTCATTGTAAAGTGGTAGAGTAGTTATATGATATAAGTTTTCAATATTTAATAATCATGCATATTGACGATATTCATAATGAAAATAGTTTGGTTGAAAATAGTTGTTCATAATGAAAATAAATTTCATTGGTAAGGAAATAAAATATCTCAAATAAAATGGGCTTTGACAATAAGAAAAGCATTCAGTGTACTGGGAATGGCATGCTCCCACGGGTATTGCTTCTAGTGAGTGAAATACGGGACTCAATCACATATACATTTATTCATCTTATGTAGAATTCGAACACGTTACAGCGCTATACGTCTTCAAAGTCCAGCGGTCCGCTGTGCCACAATGATCACGGTTCACTCCTGTGCTCCGCCTACGAATGCCGTTGGAAGTTACTGTCGGGTACTCTCGCGGCGTCGGCCTCACCCGGCACCGCCGCCGTCCGAGAGGACCTCCCTCCCCTAACCTCGTGGTCACCACCTGCTGCCGCTTCGCTGCCGTCGCGCCTCTGGCGGGGAAAACAGGGAACCTCCCCATTCGTCGTGTAGCTTACTACAGAAACCTGATTGCATTGATGTGCGTGTCGAAATAAACATAATTAATTTTATAAATAAGTTGATTGCCCAAACAATCTTTTAGAAATTATTTAAAACATAATTCAAATTTATGAAATGATAAAAATTGCCAACTTTCAGGGAATATCAAATTGGAATGCAACAATGACTCGATGACAGTGCCTAATGATGTAGGTATTATATCATTGGCGTGGCTTAATTCGCTTTTCTTTTGAAGGAAAAATACACGAAAATAACTGACTTCGACCTACCTCCGCACAAAAACCTGGAATATATGCACTTAAGTATGCCGCATAAATAAAAATATACAGTTGAAGAAAAAATATCACAAATATGCTATTATGCAAAATAAAAATGAGGTACTTTCGTTTTATTTTATTTTTGGTGATATGTAAAGATATACACTTTCCTTTCGATAGGAGCAATCAGTCAAAATACGCAATTGCATGAAGTTCCGTAATCTAATTATAACATTTTAACATCAAAATTTGTTTTCATTTTCATAAACATGGCAAAGTTTTGCGCCGTATTTATGGGATTCGTCATTACGAAGTGACTTGTGAGAAGCAGATATCAGCTCGGCTACAAATTACACGCCTGTTTAAAAGGAAATAAAAAAGCTGGCTCTGACATATCTCATTATAGCTGCACATTTGCAAGAATACGCATTTGCAAGAATGCACATTTGCATTCAGAACTAAAACTCTTTCACAAGACATCAATATTTGCACAATTTTTAGGAAAAGGTAGATTGTATTGATGATGTAAGCAAATAATGCATTGCATGCCCGAAATCCTCCTGGGAAACAACGAATTCCCCGCCATGGGCGGAATCCCGCGAAATGAATTTTCTTCTCGCAAGTAGACACCTTTTATCCGCTCAATTGGATAAAGGAATTTCACTCAAAATGGCATCCCTGTACTGCACTTGAAAGCTCCAGTTTTTCGTTGCGTCAGAAAGTAATTCTCCGAGTTAATGATTAAATTAGAAATTAAGAAACAATAGAAGCTAGTGACATTCGTTATCTTGTTTACGTTCAAAACAAACATACGAAGTTGCAACACTTTTGAAGGCGCATTGGCAGCAAAAGTGAATCTTTTTACCGGGCTTTGTTGCTACCAACCGCTCATTCGACAATCACTTCATTTGACGCGTTATCATTCCGCAAAATGGCAACTCAGCGTTTCAAAGATTCATCCCATTGTTATCGATTGTGATGAGTCTGATGAATATATGATGTAGATAATATTCTTATGAAGGAAAATATAAAAAAGAAACCACTTGTTACTATGTTACTAAGATCTACTTTGCATGAATACATTAATTTAGAAAAAAATGTATCATCACAATTGTAATTGTAGGAAGACGCTGAAATTTTTAATTTTTTTTAAATTCGCAAAATTACGCAATTCTTAATTTAACTTAGAAGTAAGACACACTTTTCTTTACTGTTATAAATTTGAATAGCTGATTATAGGGTTCATAAACTCATAGCTAACGTCAGTATAATTTTCAACTATATTATCTTCATGCGGAGAGGAATATATGGAATGGAAGTACTAGTGTTGGCGTGAAATCCTTCTTTCACAATGGGTCGCTTCTGGTCAAAACATTGAGCGCACTAGAACCGGCAGAGGCGTCTTTTGTCACCTTTCTTGAAAGGACTTATCATAAAATGATCTTAACTGCAAACATTTATTTTACTGTATCAGCATAAAGAAATATGAAAGGGACCGCTCGGCATATATTGACCCCAAACGACTCGTTTGGGTTAAAGGAGGGATGATAAGTGCCCCCCACGATTTTGATCGGATGGTAATGCGATCGGCGTTGGGTTTATTAGGAAACTACGGAAAGGACCGATATGCGTATCTCGCCTCTGATATTCCCCACCAGTCACACGCTTCGTGGTTCCATCGACCAAGTAAACTAATATCCGCGACCAGCAGGGGTCAAAGCTATGGCTTTCCGATTCAATTGTAGACATGCAATCACATGTCAAAAGCGGTCTATGAAATATGCGCATACAATACAGTAGACAATTGCTTCTTTAATTTGCTCATCTGGTAAAAATTGGCATACTCCTCCGAAGAACAGTTGGCAAGCAATACCCGAGCACTTGTAAAGGAAAAAATGGAAGACATTACTTTTATTCGAGATTCATGAAGAAATAAAGAGGAACAGTGAACTTTTTACTAAAACACAACTAAGTCGTTTTTCTTATGCGGCTGCTGAGGGCCAATGGCCAAGCTAGACTAAATAATAAAAACAAATCATAATCAAAATGTGTAATTTAAAAGTTATTGTCAATGAGTTCATTAATTACGAAATATATCGACATGAAAATATTCAAAGCGAGAGTCCAGATTTTAATGAAATAACTTTCTACATATCTGGTTGCGCATGAAGCTTGCTTTCAAGTTAGTTTCTTGTATGTTAGGTTTGCGGTGCACTGCTGTTGCATCACGATCTAATATATGAATTGTATATAAAATTATTAGGGCGACTGCCCAGTGGGCGGACAGCCCCTTTGGCGAGGGAGCTGACGGTCGACGAATGGCCGCGGGGAAGTGGACTAAAGATGGGTTCGGGGGGGGGGGGGTAGCGGTGGCTATGAGCACGGGGCATGAGCCACTGGCATCGGGAGCTCGCACGGCTCATTCGGGCTGGATCAATAATGCAAACGCCGCAAAGATTTGCTCCAGCATTTCGGACCCGCGGTGGCATATAATTATTTCCCTGGCGGCGGCGCGCGCAGTAAGCGCTGACGCCTGCGAGGAAGGAGGGGAGGGGGCGTCAAGCTGGAGCAAGCGGAGCGACCGGGCATCGGCTCCGCTGGGGCTGAGGGGGCTGGTGGCCTTTGGCCGGCCCGCGTGGGGGCGACGGGAACCGGAGGGTGGTGATGGTGCGAAGGGACTCGCAAGCGGGCGGGGTCGAATGCGGAAGGGACGTCAGGAATGGGCCAGCGTTCGCATATATTGCCCCCGTAAACGCAAAGCCTGGCTCCTGGGAGTTCTTGAGTGAATGGAACTGCAAAAATAATGGGCTCAAAATTGGAAGGTATGGAGAAAATACTCTCTCTTCCCATGAAATTTGAATTTTGTGTGCCAACAATCATTTTTTAAAGTATTTTAGAAAGAAATATATACATTTAGCTGGCAGTTTTCTTTCCAACCTGTTTATTTAGACCTTGTTTCGATGCAAAATTGATCTTTAATCCAGTGAATTCTGTAAATGTACACTCTTGGAAACATAAAATTTCGCGTCGAAAATGCCTCGGCCCGAGAGTTTGATGGCGCTGGACATCCCTGCTTGCCGACAGCGCTATCTAACGTTTATTTTCGAAACTACGTTCTGTAGATCGAACTATAATTAAATTTATTTTATTGGAGAGCGTATTAAATACTTTAATGACCGTTGAGAGCTAAATAGTAACAGTACAGAGGAAAAGACTTTCGTGATTCCTGCCAGTAAAACAGAACTGACATTAACTTTGGTAAACGTGATTTTGCTTAAAAAGTTTCGTTAATATAAAATGTGTTGTTATAAGAGATGTATTACAAGGGCGAAAGAATGGCTCAGTGTCGAAGTGGTGTTCTAGAACTCGTGAAGTAGCGGGTTCGGTTCCCAGTCTACGTAAATATTTTATTCATTCTACAGTGCCTTATAATCCACAAAATTACATGCTAAATATGTCGCGCCAATGTTATGCATAATTTAAACAAAATTCTCGATTGCGAATAAGGAATGCAAACAAGCAATTCTCACAAAGCGGTAATACTCGTAAGAGACCAAAATAAAATAAGCTTCTATAATCTTATAGATAATAATCACAAATTGCGAATAAAAAGAACATTAAAATATTGCGTATTATTTTCATTTTTACTCGAATAAAACTATTAAATGGAACTTCTAAAAGCTTGGAAAGACAATTCGTCACAATATATATATATATATATATATATATATATATATATATATATATATATATATATATATATCACAATATCACAAAATTATAGTGATATACTGACAGAAAATGTGACTTGTGTTTCTATCTGTAAATAATTCATTAAATCCCGTTTGGACATCTCTTGTTTGCTTTGATATAACTTTTATTTCTACTATACTACTATATATAAATATTTTTTTTTAAAAATTCTGTGCATAGACTCCCTTATGCTATTGATATATAATGTGAATAAAGATGATGGAAATGTTGATGTTCTGTAATTACAATAATTCTTAGTGTGACAATGCTTTGAAATCCAATGTCTACACTGAAGTAAATAAAATGGTTTTTATGATAAATGTGGCTCATTGATTCTGATGATGCGATCTTTCTGAGATCCCTTGCCTTCATGTGGGTGGCCTAAGTTATGTGGGTATTGAGATTTCGAAGCTGTGAAGTAAAAAAAAATTCAAAATACAATTTACCGAAAACGAATTTTGAAGGGAAAATATTCCTAGAGTTTGTCATGCTATTGAAGTTCATTACAATATCATACAAACATCTATTTCAGATGTAAGTAGAAAACCATTATGTGTATTGAACGTTTTTTATGCACAAAAAATATCATACAGATTGTAAATAACAAATAATGGCAGAAAATAGCGATTCTTTTTTCATTTCAAAAACAATTTCTACCAAAAATTAACGCAAAATATGACTGCTTCTAGTTGAACATCAGACTGCCAATTAGCCATATTAGCGATGTCATTTTGCATGCTACAATATTCTCGTTCATAAGACAGTGGAATAAACTCATTTCTTTTGTTGAGATATTTTCAGTTTTAGTTCGCAGCCGTGGCGTGAACATCGTACGCCACAGCTCTCTCACTGCGTAGTGTGTTTAGATTGAGTGTCAAACCAGTTTCGCTTGCACAGCAATCTACGTATCTATTTTAAATATTATACATTGTTACACCAAAAACAGTTTAATTTTGCAAATAGTATTATAAATATTTACCACAAGTGAGTGAAAACCAACCCGTGACCGCGAGGGGAGAAATGAACGTACAAGGTAGCCCCGAGTCGGGGCTACACAGCACATCAGAAGTGTTTGTGAACGCTATGGATACCTTATATGCAAGCAACAGCGATCAGTGCATTCTCCCAACAGCACAATTTCAACTTTTACAACAACAGCAGCAACATCTGCAACTCCTTCACCAGCAACAACAGCAGCAACTACTGCTGCTTCAACAGAATCAACCCACAGCGCAGCAAGGGCAACCGTTAATGCAGCAGCAACCGCCCCAAACTACCCTGCCTCAAGAACGCCAAAGCGAGGAGATGCACGCAACAACTTCCAACGAAACGCTTTCAAACGTAAGTAAACGAAAGAGAAATGATGATGAAAACTCTATGCCATTATACAATGTTCAAACTTCATCGCGTTTCGAAGTGCTTCAAAATCTTAAAGACAGTGATCTAAGTACTCCAGAACAAACATTAAAAATTCCGCCCATAATTATGCACAACGTACTTGACTACAACAAAATGATTTCCGACATTAAATCAGTCGTCAAATGTGATTTCACAACCAAGACAGCCAGTGATCAACTAAAAATCATGCTCACTACAATAGAAGATTACCGTAATTTTAGACATCACTGTGTTGAGAAGAACAAACAATTCTATTCTTTCCGCGACCCTTCTATTAAAACCTTTAATGCTGTGTTGAAGGGCATCCCCACATGTTACTCGGAAGCTGACATTTTAAAAGAACTTGAACTCAAATACCCTGTTATCAAAGTGACTAGATTATTTGACAAAAAGAAAAATCCAATCGAAATTTGTGCTCTAGAAATATAAGACAATAAAGAGGGGAAGTCAATATTAACTTTAAACCGCCTGATGCATTGCGTCATACAAGTTCAACCTAGAACAAATCGAAACTACCCAATACAATGTAAACGTTGTCAAAGGTATGGACACTCGCAAGGAAACTGCCGACTCACTCCGAGGTGCGTTAGATGTAAAGAGTCACACCACTATTCTCAATGTACAAAACCAAAAAGTGACAAACCGAATTGCGTAAACTGTGGCGAGGAGCACACGGCCAATTACAAAGGCTGTCGCATTTTCAAAGAAACTCAGCAAGCACGTTCAAACCTTCTAAATGAACGCAGGTCAGGGTCAGAGTAACAACCGCCGCCGCGCAACAATTCCTCTCGTAGCCCTCCAACATTTAGCTCTCGCGGATTTCCTCCCCTTCCCAAAAGCAATACCCCGTGGTCACCGGTTCAATCTTTGCAAACCCAAATGCCAACTGATGTATCCCAACTAATAACCAGAATAGTATCACAAGTAATTTCAGCTATAATCCCGCAAATTCAAAATATTATAGTCAGTGCTAATAAATTTCCATAATGGCAAATAAAATCACTTTAATGAATTGGAATGCAAACGGAATTAAAAGACAACAATCACAAATAGAAATTTTTCTTCACGAACACAAAATCGATATTGCATGCATAACCGAAACCCACTTGGTTCTAAATGAAAAATTCAAAATTTCTGGTTATAAAATATATAGAAGTGACAGAATTTCAAATGTTGCAGCGGGGGTTGTTTTGATTGCTCTTTCAATACGAGTCAAACATCAACGGTCACTTAGCCCCAACACTTCTAACCTGGAAACTGTGTCAGTCACCGTAACCATAGATAATAAAGATTACACAATAATAACAGCTTATAAACCTCCGAATAAACAATTTCCAGTAAAAGAATACAAGGAAATATTTAATAACAACACCAACGTTATTCTACTAGGAGACCTAAACAGTAAAAACCAAGCCTGGGGATGCAATTGCACAACCCAGCAAGGCACTAAATTGCAATCTTTTGCAGTAAACAATAACTTAGATGTAATAGCACCTTGGCAGCCAACACACTACCCGTACAATAGTAATGTTATCCCAGATATTTTAGACATAATGGTGTCTAAAAACTTCCACTTACCTATATCTCAAACCGTACTTCCTGAATTAGATTCAGATCATTGCCCAGTCGTCATTGAACTAAAATCTTCAAACCTCTTGCAGTCTAATAATCCCTTCACAGTTTTGGGCACGAAAGGGCACGTCAACTGGAATAAATTTAGAGACCTATTAGAAGTAAACCTTCACTACCCGGAACAGATACAAACAACAAATGAAATAGACAACCAGGTCACTAATATCACACAGAAAATCTACGTTGCATTGCTACAATCAACAACTCCTTTCGCAAGACCTTTCACTAACAATAGAAATCCGATTCCAAGGAATATTCTAAACCTAATTAAAAGTAAACGTAACCTTCGACGGCTCTGGTAAATCAACCGCAGACATGACCTTAAAGCAAAAATCAACAAATTAGGGAGAACAATCAAAAACAAACTAAATCAAATTCGAATAAGCAATTTTCAAAGATCCCTAGCTCAAATACACCCTAATAGTAGACCACTCTGGTCAACCATAAAATGACTATGTAAAGAAACTACTGACATTCCTATCCTGAAACACAACTCAAATGTAGCTTATAGGGATCATATGAAAACCAATATGTTAGGTAAATATCTGCAAAATAGTTTTACTCCAAACCCAAATACAAATTCTTCCTTTACTAATTATATTACAAAAAAACGTCCTGTTACCAGACTATAATGTCCCAGATAAAATAAAATTTATATCCCCATCTGAAATATCTAAAATTATTAAGCAATTGAAAACCCGAAAATGAGCAGGTCACGACCATATTAACAACAGAGCTCTTAAAGAATTACCCAAAAGAGCTATAACTATTTTAACCGCCTTATTTAATTCCTGTCTAAGACTGGGCCACTTTCCAAAAGATTGAAAATTCTCTATAATCTTACCCTTCTGTAAACCAGGCAAAGATCCTCGCTTTCCTACAGGCTACAGACCAATAAGCCTCCTACCCTCAATCGCAAAGGTATTTGAAAAATTAATTAACAGCAGATTATCTACTTACCTAACAAAAATTAGCGCTATCCCAGACTTTCAGTTCGGATTCAGATCTCAACATAGCACCATCCACCAATTGCTCCGTTTAACTGAATATATTGCAAATTCATTTCACAGCAAAAAATACACAATTGCAGTTTTCCTAGACATTGAGAAAGCCTTTGATAAACTCTGGCATGAAGGTCTTTTATACAAACTGCGCCAACTGGGAACTCCCAAGTATCTACTCCATCTAATCAGAAGTTTTCTAAAAGATAGATATTTTTCCGTCCGTATTAACTCAAGTCTCTCAAACAGATTTGAAATTAATGCAGGAGTCCCTCAAGGTTCTTGTCTCTCTCCGCTTCTCTTTACTGTTTACATGTCGGATTTACCACAGTCAGACTATACAGAAATTGCCCTTTACGCAGATGACACAGCACTTTTTACCTCTCATTCAGACATTAGCTGCGCCTTCGGCAACATACAGATTGACCTAAATAACTACATTAAATGGGCTTCAAACTGGAAAATAAAGATTAACGCATCTAAAACTCAAGCAAAAATATTCACACTCCGCAAACCTCCTCAACCACCCCTCCTCAGCTTCCAAAACACAAATATAGAATGGATGAGTGGAAATACACCAGCAAAATACTTAGGAGTACTACTTGACACCAAACTAAACTGGAAACAACATATCAAATCTATAGCAGATAAAACTTATGCAAAAATATCCAAACTATATCCAATAATAAATAGAAATTCCGGACTTAGCACTGACTGCGGCTTAATCATCTATAAAACAATGATAAGACCAACCCTCACATATGCCTGCCCGATCTGGAATAACGCCGCAAAAACAAACCTAAATAAAATAGAAATAATACAAAATAAATTTCTCAGAAAGATAATTAAAGCTCCCGCGGCTAAGCAAATTGAACTACTCCGCATTCATTTTTCGACATTGCTCACCATATCCAAGCCACACGAAAGCGAGTTATCGCATTAGTAGAAGAGGGTCACCTCTCTGTTTCAGAGGCGGCGAGTCGGTATGGCGTTGGGGCAAAAACAGCGCAATACTGGCTTAAACGTTATCGAGAGACGGGAGAATCCGGGAGGAAACTAGGAACGGGGCTTTGGCGTATTTCAGATGCTGACCAAGATGAAGTTTTGATACAAGCAGCGGTGGAAAATCCTTTCCAAACTTCTTCAGAACTGCAAAGAAACACCAGATTTCCTCGATGCTCCAGAACAATACGCAACAGGCTTTCGGAGGCTGGTCTGCGATCCAGAAATGCAGCTCGAAAACCGAAGCTTACAGAAGAACACCAGCTCTATCGGCTGGCATTTGCAGAGGAAAAAAAACATCGAGACTGGGCTGATATCATTTTCCCTGATGACAGTATATTCTCCTCCGCAAATGATGGTCCCGTTCGCGTTTTCAGGTCCCAAGGAAGCCGCTATGATTCTCGGTACGTAAAGCACGTCCCCAGGTCAGGTCGTTTCTCAGTAGCAGTTTGGGGCTCGATGTCATCTCGTGGGATTGGAATGATCCTTAGAATCCAAGACCACTTAAATGCTCCTCAGTACATTCACATACTGAGAGATATCATGATTCCATCAGTAAGGCAATTGCATCCTGTGGGGATAATTCAATTCCAACAGAACCAATCACCGATTCATAAGTCGGCTTTGGTTCAATCGTTTTTTGCGGAGACACAAGATATTCAGGTTGTTGACTGGCCACCATGTGCACCAGATCTGAACCCTATTGAAAATGTGTGGGCAGAGACAAGACGCACCATGGCCGAAAACTGGCCTGATCCGGAACCTAACAATGCCGATGCGCTCTGGCAAATAATCCATGAAGCCTGGGAGGAGGTCGCTCACAGTGAAAACTATGCGGCGAGACTTGTGGATTCTCTCCCACGTAGGATGAGAATGGTCGTAGAATCTGGGGGGTTTTGGATTCCTTATTAATGTATTCCTTACATTTTCTAGAATAAGATATTTATAAATAAACAATTAATGTAAAAATAGAATAAAATTTTAACAAATATGTAATTTGGAGAATTAAAAACAAATATTCATAGAAGGATAAAGAGCCCTTTTCAGAGTTATTTTGTTTTAAAATCAAAATAATACTTTATTGACACAATAGAGTGAGTACTGTAATACAGTTCATTTGACAAAAAAATCAGAAAGAAAAGAAGAAAGATAAGAAAGATCAGAAAGATAAGAAAAAACAAACAAAAAAAAGGAACGGACACGCACTGGATTCGATCCTGCTGCATAGAGTTCAGAGAGAAACTATTCTACCAACAAGCCAAACAAGCACTTTTGTAACTTAATTAGTTACATAAATATTATTGGGCCAAATTTCGGAACGTTTGAAATGTCTCCAACATATTTCGATAATTACAAGTAATGTTGAAAAATGCATGTCTTCTATCGAACGGAATTAAAACACGAATGTTTGAAATATATATTGCTTGCATACAGGGAGTCCTACCAACTACGGGCAACCCTCATAACTTCTAAACGGTTCCCAATATCGGCTTACATTTTCTCTCAACTATGCGGAATCATGCGGCAAGTAATATGGTGTAGAGATATTGTTTGAAATATTTTTAGTTTTTGACAAATTTAATCATCTTTGAACTTTAGAAGATTTTTAGATAGAACCATCTATTTTTCTCACTAGCAATAGATAGATCTTAAAACGAGGAATGCAATGCTGTAACATTGCTAATATTTTGATTGTGTTTTGTGCATAAAATTATAGTTTATGGACTGATATTTTAAATTAAAAGTGCAATTTGTTCTGTAGCTGCCGTCGCAACTGTCGCTTTTGGCGAACGTGACCTTCGCGGCCTCTCCCCTCTCCCCGTAAAAGAGCCCGCACCACGAAGGCAACCTTCCCAAAAGGAGACAATTGAAAGGGTTGTATATTTACAGTTGAAATCTTATATATTTAATTTAAAATCACATGGCGGAAAGTATAATTTTCTTCTCAAAATACTATCAAATCATTAACATGTGTTACATCATTGCATTCGTCTATTTATGATCTATCTATTGCTAGTGAGATAAATACTTGGTTCCATTTAAAAAAATTAAAGATGATTAAATTTCTCGGAAAATAACAATATTTTGAACAATATTCCTAAGGCACGTTACTTGCCTCATGATTTCACATTGTTGGGCGAAAACTACATTTCGATATCGTGAACCGTTTAGAAGTTATGGGGATGGCTCGTAGTTGGTGAGACACAACTGAGGTTGGTGAGAACCCTGTTGAACACACAACTGTTGAACAGATAACAAATAAAAAAGAATAATGTAGTTTGTGCATCCCCTGGCAAAAAAATAAGGTTTGTTTTAGTTTAAATTTTGAATATACTTTTGCCCCACAACAATTGAACTTATCCTAATGAACAAATTGGAAATGAATTCGAGTTGCCAGAATTCTTTCTTGATGCGTGATTGCCTTCCTGATGTATCTTTTCTTGTCTTCCAATTGATGGTGATTTTTTTATTTTACGAGCGCATTTTCATGGTCAGTTTTGGTGCTCTACGAGATAAAAATCATTATATTTTTGTAAAAGTAAAAATAATAGAGCAATACATTAAAGTTCATTTTCTTCTGGATTTACCTATGCATCGCGCACGCGGGCGGTATTTGGATTGCTTTCTGAACACTTTTGCCTGAAAAATCTGTCAACTGAGTTTAGCCAGTGACAGTGCCCAGGTATTATTAGGGACATATATACTTATCACATAGTGCCTTTTTTCAAATTTCGTGTGTAGAGTATGATTGCATTCAATAGTTCAGGAGCGACTTGCAGGAACAGTCTTAATACTTGTCGCGCGCCTTCTTAACACTGGCCAGCGCAAAAAAATTTAGGCATTTTTGTTCAATCCTATATTTCACCAATATTTATACTCTGATTTCCTCAAAAGTATGTTGTTGTTATTATTATTATTATTATTATTATTACTATTATTATTATTACTATTATTATTATTATTATTATTATTATTATTATTATTATTATTATTATTATTATTATTATTATGTGTTCATTTCTCTAAGAAGTTGGCTTTGCATTATTACAGGATTCAAAGCATTTAGAAGAATACTGAAGATATCTCATGTTTCTTGACGATGTTATTTATAAAACCTGCCTCCGTATTGGGTGCGGAAAACATATTCAGATTGTTTCCTTTCACGGAACTAATACGAATGACGAACGGATGCAGGCAATGCCCGAGCGTTATCTCCGAATGCATCAAATGTCAATTCTACTGAAATAAATGCAAAATTGTTATAATATTACGAGAATCGGCGAATTGAGAGGTCTAGTTTCAAAACGCGACATTTTCACCAATGGTGAAAAATTAGATACTGCTTTCAATAGGGGTCCGTTGCAATTCCGCGTCGTTTTATAAAATGATTTGTAACAAAACGCGTTTTTTGTTCACTCCAGAGGGCTCCTGAAGATCATGGAAAGATCGCATTATGAATAATAATGTGTTAATATCAGAACGCGATCTTTCCATAATCTTCATTTCGTTGCACAGTACGATCTTTCCAATTCAGAATATATATCATTCTGTATAAATCAAACTGGCCTAAGCATTGATTAAGCTGATACTGAAAATGATTAGTGTTGTGAACGTCAGCAGTTACGGTCTGCTGATCTTCATATTTGATAAAAAATTTCACATGATATATTGAAATCGAAATGAAATAATTAACACTATTGTAAAAATACTTAATGAAAACAAGTTTCTTTTTTCACCAAAAATACGTTTTCACAAAAAAATACAAAAATTCTTAAATTAAATTTCCAAATTAGTCTTTTTTAAATTTTTAGCTCAACTTTCTTCATAATGACTAGACATTCCTTAATTATCTTATTCCATTGTTTTGACTTTTACTAGCCAAGGGAATTAATCTCAAACATTTAGCAAAAGAATGTTTTAAACAAATGATATGACATTTTTTTTTCTCAAAACAGACTGGAATGGAGAAGTCCCATTTTCAAACTAGATCCCTGAATTAAGTGTTATCGGCCAAAATTTAATTTTTACATATTTTGATTGTTCCACGTGAGTTGGGGACTTTTGGCTTAGTTTTCAAATAAAATATTTATGTAATGTTTTGGTGTTATTGATCCTGCTCATGCTGGCTGAAAACTTTTAGAAATCTCCAAAACGTTACGGGCGGTCCAAACACCGCTGCGATAACTAAATCGTTATAAAAATGCTCGAGCGGTACAGCATATATTATTGTTATCTCCACACCAAATAATGCACAATTTTTAATTTTTAATATAATGGATCAATTTTCTAATTTCTTTATAATTGAAATATTCGCCTTCTTCGTGACAGCAAATTTTCACCGTTTTTTGCATAAAATTGTCACGACAAATGTAAAATGTTATAATTTAGTGGATTTTATTGCACTGTAGAATGGATAAAATATCCATGTAAGGTGGGAACCGAACCCGCAACTTCACGAGTGCTAGAACAGCACTTTGATACTGAGTCATTCTGCCCCCTTGTCCCGCTCTTCTTATACTAACACATTTTATATTAACGAAACTTGAAAGAAACATTACGTTTACAAAAATTTATGTCAGTTGAGTTTTACTGGCAGGAATCACGAAAGTTTTTTGTCCTTAGTGCTACAACTATTTTTCTCTCAATGGATTTTAAAATATTTTAAACTCTCTCCATTTTTTTCTCGTTAATCGGCCGACTAGGACCACGCATGCAAGCATCCTGCATTTACCGTGGCTCAGTTTTTATTTATTATCGCGGTGGCAGGTGCTTGCAACAACTTTTGAGGGGACCAGCATTTTTTAGCTGGATCCGATTTTTATCCCCCACGGTTGTTAGCGCTGGGGGTATGGAAGATGAAATGATGATATGATGATAATGGGGGTGAAAGGACAACACATACAGACATACAAACACCCATGCCCGAGGCGGGACTCGAACCCGCGATCATCAGGTCCGAAACCACTCCGGCACTACTGCCTTAGCGATCTCGGCAATCTGATCGGCAAAATCTCTCCAATAATATAAATTAAATCTTCATAGCACGATCTACAGAACGTAGTTTCGGAAATAAACGGTAGATAGAGCTGTCGGCAAGTAGGGATGTCCAGAGCCATCAACCTATCGCGCCAAGGCATTTTCGACGCGAAACTTTATGTTTCCAAGAGTGTACGTTTACTCATAACCTAAAATTGATTCGAAATAGTTCGGGTTTATGAATTCCGCATCACTGCAGAGGAGCAGAAAAAAATCCATGGTTGAAAACAACTACAGAATATTTAGTACACACTGGTTTAAGACCTAATGCAGAAGTACTGTAGATTTTTTTTAAATTCTGAACATTTTAACTAAAAATAAATTTTAATGATTACAATAAGGGAAGGAGATTGATTTAACAGTTCATAGTCTCCGTCCACGACTACCTTTTCGTACCATGTCGTTCTTAGAAATTCAGGTATCTCAACGAATTTCACCCTTTTACAGCATGCATCGTCCTTTCGCCGAATGCAAGACCTTCTGGTGAGTGGAAGAGTTTAGATGGAAGCGTGTTTATTTAACTGTCCATTTTTGTCCTTGTACGAATCGGAAGTTCTATGGTTTCCTTCTTCCCATTTACATTTTGTTTATTCAACTCAAAAGCGTATCACTTCGTTTTCTCCTTCGGGAGATGCCGGGAGGAAATGCTGCTGGCGCTTTTCAGGCGACCAATTTCTCAATTTCGAAGTACACATCTTCTACCCAGTGGCACAGGGGCCGACCTGTTACCCGACAGACGACGAGCCCAGCAGGTTACTCTTTCCTGACGTGGCCCTCTTCCCTGCTCTTTGACATTGGACCCGTTGCCGTTAGGATATGGTGAAAGGCGTGTTTGATATTAACATATTTAGTAAATTTTACCATGTCAGGATTTATTTCCATGAACTTCATAAAGCATTCTCAATTATGTTTACACTACATACATTTTTAATAATAGAAGCATTTTACAACCTTATTATTCTTAAATCTAAATCAAGCTCGATACCTTGACATTTAATTTATGATCTATTACTTTAATCCTCCAAATCGTAAAATGCTGTTTTACTCTAGTATATTTCTATTAAAGGATTTTTTTCAACAGTTTTTCGTATTAATGGTTTAATTTTACTTACCAGACTTTTGCAAATTTCTTGTCATGCAAAGTTGTAATATTTTTCAAATACTTTACACACAATGTTTTACATCATTTTGCTGAAAATATCCACTAACCATATAATATGTAAAAGAAAATACAACGAAGATTCTATTACTTACTTACGATTTAGCTGGTTTCCATTATGAATTTTGGTCGCAGGAATTCTTGTTGTTTTGACACCTTACATTAATGAAAGCAAACCCGACTGTTTCTAAGGGACAAGGTATTGTGAAAGTATTCATAGTATTTAAACCATCTAAACGTGAACAAATTTGCTCTTGGGGTGAACGCGTTGAGTGAAATTTTGAATACGGGCGCAATTGAGCTGTTAATTCTGAGAAATTAAAAGAGGAAAGTGCCCAAATTCGGGCCCGGTTCCTCATGCGAGCCCCTTGATTTAAAGTTCTGTAGAGTGCTGTAGTAGTCCTGGAAACGTACTAAAATAGTAGTTCTTTGCAAGGCCGCAACTCAGGCAAGTGGCAGTGCCTTCATCTTCACTTGTTGCTGGACAGTCGGCCTTTCGTGTAAACAGTACAAAGCAAAGTTTTTTCATGTGCTTATTCTCAGTTGCCTGATTTCGCTACTTCATCGGTAAATCTTCTAACCATTACATTATCTTGAAGGGTACATTACAATCTATTGATGTTGGGTAATGTAGTAATTTATTTTACTTGAATTTTAATAGCTATTAACATACCTAGAAATGTTATGAGTGTAGTAGTAATAACACTGCAACACGAGGCAGTAATAACACTGTGTTTATCGGTCACCATAAAATATCAATTTGTTTGAGAAAATTTACGACATTACTGCGATATGAAACACATGAATTCTTTTGTTGCGGCACGATAATCGATATTGTTATGCATTGCTTGCGATATACCTCTTTCAACAATACACTTGTATTCCGTGGCTCGAGGAAGATGGAAGCTGAAAATTCGTCTGAACCTCAAGAAATTTTGGATGCAGCTGCGGAAGCCACGCAAGATGTAATCCCCGAAAAATCTAAAGCACGGTACGAGAAGGCATACGAAGAATTTAAAACTTGGCAATTACAAAACCTTGTAGCCGTGATTACAGAAGATGTAATGTTTGCGTACTATAAGAACTTGGTAGGGTAATTTACACTTATTCCTTTTATAAAGACAAGCCTTTGTCTCACGTTTTGTTTTACAGTCGCAGGTACATAAGCCAACATCATTATGGGTATATTATTCTTTGATTACTATTTGTCTTGTAAATTACCATGTGATTCTTTCGTAATAATGTTGACTTGCGATGAATGGGTGGTTGTTTATTTAGGTTATTAAGGATGATAAAATCCGTTGCTGAGGATTTTAAATTTATTAACCTACAGGTAGATGCAAGTGCACTTAACAAACTTACAGGGTTGCATGTTAACAAGGGTTCAAGACGAATGTGACCGTTGAAAACATTTTTGGCACTTGGAATATTAACACGCTGGTGCCTAACCCGAGCCCCCAAAGGTTCCTGACGCGGCCTACAATCTGATAAACTAAAAAACAATTAAGGTAATTGGCACTCCTTATTTCTTAAGAGTCTAATAAAAAGCAAGAGCCTACTCGGAAGCAGAGTATCAACCAGAGAGAGAGAGGGAGAGAGAGAGAGAGAGAGAGAGAGAGAGAGAGAGAGAGAGAAGGAAGAAAAAAAGAGATCAAGAGATAATTTCAGAATTTAATTCCAGACAGGTCGAAAAGAGACATTTAAGGAAATTCTGACGTTAAACAAAAAGCAAAAGGAAGATTCCACCTTTCGCGAGGAATCAAACGACATGACCTCTGGCTCTTCGGAATTATACATTCTACCAGGGATATCTTCCCACACTGGTGGAGAACATGCAGAGAGCATGTTTTCCCGTGTAAATCAGAGAGCTGTAGGAGAACTATGGATGGTTAGCCTACTTTTGTCGCATTTAAATATATAGACTATGTGCAAGACATGCAAGGCAGTTTTTAAGGTAAGGGAACCTGGACCTCTTGAGGGGTCCAAAAATAGAAATTTGTTTTTTTATTTTATAATTTTTTCTGATCCTAAAATGTATACTTTTTATATAATTATAAATTATTAAAAGCCGATTCGAAGCGTGCCTAGCTGCTAAATGCCTAGCTGTCAGGGAAGTGTCAGCCACTCAACTCCATCGAGTAAAATGGCTCGGTATTTAATTTTGACGCCAATGTTTCAGTAGAAACACGTTTATATAAACGCTTTGAATAAAATATCAACTATATTGAGTACAGGGCTAAATCGCAGTATATATTTTTTTCCATACAAATTGTTTACAAGCAGTGTTTACCTGCGGGCGTTCTGTTTTGTTTCAGAGTTGTACTTTGAGGTATATTTCAACAATATTACTTTGTTAAAATCCCGAGAGTGAAGAGGTTTTATTGTAAATGTAACTATTACAGTATTCAACCAAAATGCGTTGTTAAAAGTCAGGTTGAAAAGGAGGAAATGATTACACCTCAGCGAAAAGAGGTTAGTCCTAAAAGTTTTCCTTGCCTTCAAAACAGATATTGAAACATTTTCAGACTGTAAACAAGACATTGTAAATAGTGTGAATACTATAAATAATTGTGATTATGTATTAATTAGTGTGAAAAAGCTTTCAGAATTTCTTTTGAGTATTGAGAGATAAGTGGCATTCAAATGTTTAATTTCAATTTCTCGAAATAGTAGTTTTTGTGCACTGAAGTACCTATATTCCATAAACCATGTAAGCTAGATAAACAAAAGTTTGCTTGTATAACAGTGTACTGATTTCCTACACAATAAGGAAGGTTATTAAGTAATGTATTAAAATATTTAAGCTGGAGCAAGTCATTTTGTTTTAAAAATGTAAAGGGAAAAAATTGAATGCTAAAGAATTACTTTTTTAAGTCTCTGGGAAGGGCCGGATTTACCTACAAGCACAACAAGCAGTTGCTTGGGGGCCCCCATTCACCAGGGGCCCCGCGTTTCGGAAAAATACGCATACCATATCTGTTGTCTGTGAAATAATTGTTAATCAAGTAGTCTACTTTGTAACAAAATGTACATTTTTATGTAAAAGGTATTTAATGTAAAAAAATGTAACACAAGTAAATATTTCTATGAAAAATTATCAGTTTCCATTTGTATCTGTACAGAAAGTACTTGTACTATAATACATTTTTATTTAATACAGATGGAGCAATTTTTTCGGTGAGGGGCCCAACACAGTTTTGTGCTTGAGGCCCCGCACTACTTAAATCCGGCCCTGTCTCTGGGTGAAATGAAATGTGAATATTTGGGGTCTATTGTTAAAGCAAGTTATTAATTAATAAAATAAAATTTGTTTAGACCTAATATTTTGATTAGTATTGAAATAAATAGTACTGAAAATAAAAATTTGACGTAATTCAGTATAATATATTAATTATTTTACCAAAAATATGCATGCCATGAGATTAACAATACTACAATATACAGAAAAAACACACTGATAATGTGTTTAAAATTTCATTGCAATATCTATTTAAGTATTTGGGATATTATAGTAGGGGGATATGAGAGTTCGGGAACAGGAAGTAGATAAGATAAGTCACTTCCGGTCCTCCTGATCACAACATCCAGTGTCAACAACCGGCGCCACCAATTATAATGGGCCCGAACGCCCCCCGCCGAAGGTCAACAGCCGGGATCAGCCCCACCCCCACCTCCAACCACCCACCTCCAACGCCCCACCCCCTCCCCACTTCCAGTCCCCCAGACCACAACATCCGGTGTCAACAACTGGCGCCACCAATTATAATGGGCCCCCCGAAGGTCAACAACCCCTCCCCCTCCCCTCGCCCTTCCCTCCCCCTCCCCACTTCCGGTCCCATAGATTACAACAGTCAATGTCAACAACCGGCGCCACCAATTATATTACCCCCGCCGAAGCAGCCGGGGTCAACGACCCCTCCCCCTCTCCAGTTCTCCCTCCCCCTCCCCCTCGCCCCACCCGGTGTCAACAGCCAGCCAACGGACCCGAACGCCCCCTGCCAAAGCCACCGACCCGAACGCCCCCACCCCCCGCCGAAGGTCAACGTCCCCCGCCCCTTGCGAACTGTGGAAGACTGGCAGCGAAGGCTGACGGTGGCTCGCACTGGTGGCGAAGGGCGGCAGCGACGGAGGCTGTGTGGCTGGGGTTTCAAAAATGCTGCGCGACGAGGATTTGAACCGAGCTCAATCCAGTTTCCGGTGTGCGAGGCGACCAGCACACTGGCTCTGAGCTACGGCGACATCTCGAGCGAAGCTGTCTGGTTTGGGATTCTGATAGTACGGCCGGGTGGCTGATAGCGGGCGCGCGCTGGCGGCAAAGGCGACGCCGGATGTTGTGGTTGATAAGATAGCGGCGGGCACCGCGCGTATCCGTGCGCGGCAGGGGCCGACGGCTGCCGGGTGGCTGATAGCGAACGCGCGCTGATATCACAGGCTAATGAGTGTAAAGATGCGCGCGCTGTCTATGAGCGACGTTGGGAAACAATGAGGTGGCGCGCCCTGTGAGCGACGTCGGGAGGCGGCGGCGCGCGCGCATTTTGAATGCTCTATATAAGTATATATAAGTTCATAGCGCGCGCCAGCCGCGCGTCTCTCTCTCTCTCTCTCTCTCGAGTCGAGAGCGCTGACGCTCGCTCCCCCGCTGAAAAGACTTTCATAATGAAAAAAAAGGAAACCCTAAAAGGCGTTGATAGGAAAAACAAATGAAAAAACAATACAAATTGAAAGAATGATTCTTTTATTGAAATCAATCCATACAAATCGACACAGGAAAAATGACATTCATGTTTGTTTGCCGGTTAGATATTTAGCGATTTCCCCACACAATTTCGTGCCACCGTTAAGCTTATCAATACTGACTGCGGTGGACTTATCAGCAGTGACAACACATCCTGCTCCCCTCTTGTCGGCATATCACTACACTGTGAGCACCCCACGTCGAGCTCGTCGAATAGCTCGTCGAGCTATTACCTCGGCGTTACGTCGTCGACATATTTCACCACAGAGAGCCTCCAGGACCTGTCGAACCGCTACTCTCTCGTTGGCGGGAAGTGTGCACATGACGTTGCAGAGATAAATGTACGCCTGCATAATGGTTCTGTCATCCACCATCGACGCCATGATGTGTTCGTCTAGGCTCGGATAAGCTTCGGGTGGGGGAGGTTTTAATTCGCGTCGACACATAGGACATGTGTTGGTCACGTCTAACCATGTTTGTATACACTCAAGACAAAAAAGTGATTGCACGGTGTGCGCGCCATCACAGGAGGGGGAGTGTCATCGTTTTGACAAATGATGCAACATAGAGGAGGGGATGCAGTGGATCGAACTCCCACAAAAGGAGGTGGAGGCGGTGATGGTGGCGGTGTGTCACTTGTCCATTGGTCTTCCATTTTTCTTCTTTTTGTTTCACGTCAAAGTATTAAACAGATAAAAGCAGCGAACACGAAAGCAAAGTTCAGGAGGGCTACACCAACAATGATGCCATCTGTTGACACATTGCCGGCCAAATTACTTCGAATTTGGCGCCTTGTCTTTTTTAACAGGGCGTTTGATGTTCTTTGAAGGCGTTTCAAAGGAAAAGATCATACATTTTAAACTTGGCGCCTTCGAGATAGTCTTAATTTTCTCCTAAAACCCGCGCGAATTTCTTTCTTCTCTGGTGTCGAAACATTCATTTCTTTTTGCAAGTTCCTTGAAGTCGAATTCAACTTGTTCTATTAGTGCGGAGCGTCACCGAAAGATCGCACCAGCTCCTGGGGAAAGGTTCTCCACTCCCGCGTAAATGCGGTGCGGACGAAATGCTGAGAATTTCTATATCAGACGGCTGATCGCCTTGTCACGACAAGGAGTGCGGAAAGCTTCGTAAAAAGCGTGTTGGAAAGTCTTCAAGGTTTGACCCAGAGTGTGCCAGGCAATGTATGTAATAGAAAAACGTAGCTAAAGGCACGGAATTCGTAAGGAAGGGCAGTTTTCGTGGGCAGAGGTAACTGACAACTTCAATACTCTTTGTTTTCTTTCGCCAAGTAACAATACTTGTAAATTGTGTGTCATTTATTTTCCAGAACATTCTTGTCTGACGAAAGAACTACTGCGACAGAAGAGGCGATGTTCCATTGTCATTTTAATTTTCATCAACAATGCTATGCTCTCCCAAACTTTCATTCAGCTATTTTCGCAGCGTGAACAATGGTGCTCGAAAACCCGGGAGCAATAACTTTGTGCTTGTGTATCTGAAAAAGTCTTTATCTTTTGTGGCTTTGTGCTTTTTCTTTAAGTAGTGATTAAGTATATAATTGTGAAGTTATAAGTGTCACGTTCAGTTGTGTGCATAGTTTAATAGTGGTTCTTTCAAACATCTATCTTTGTTTTGTTTACAGAAACCACAAATCAGTGATTTTTGTATAGCTTAAGCACTTCATAAGCTGTAAGTCCAAAATGCCTGTTAAAAGGCGTCAGATTTTTTCTAAATGGCTATATTTAGATTCAACATTGACTAGAATCGAAGAGAATTTTAATTCTCTCTCAGATATAAGCAGACCAAATTTAGAATGTTTCTTGGACAGGGGTGAGGAATTGTGGAAGGATATTAGAGTTACAGTGGACGAAGCTATAAAGCAAGAATTTTTAGATGATTTAACCCCCTCATTTGAGAACTTGGAAAGCAGATACATGCATTTTAAAAGCCAATGTCTTTCTGAATTGGCAAAATTATCAGAAAAAACACATGTCGTTAAGCCTAGTCCTATGGGATGCTTAACACATGTGAAATTGCCTACTTTCTCAGGCATGTACGATCAGTTCATGCAATTTCATGATATCTTTCTAACGGCAGTAGTGGAAAATGATTCACTGAGCCATATTGAAAAATATATGCATCTGCTTTCACATTTAAAAGGGGAACCGTTTATGCTTGTCAGTGCTTTGAATGTGTCAGGTGATAACGTTCATACTGCTTGGGAATTATTAGTCGATAGATACTCAAACAAAACCAAAATAATAGACACCCATGTCAAAGCTTTGCTCAATTTGCCCCAAACAAAAAGTGATTCTTCTTCTCTCAAACAGTTTATTTCTCAAATTTCCACAAATTGGTATGGACTTAAATCGATATCACTTGATATAGATTTAAGTGAATTAATCTTGCAGCATTTAATACTCTCCAAGCTAGATTTCAAAACTAGAGAATCTTGGTATCTTAGCAAAGACTCGGCACAAAGAATGCCAGGATTACAGGAATTATTAGATTTCTTAAACCATAGGGCAAATGCATTAGAATTTAATGAAGGCATTTCTCAAAAATCACAACCAAATTCTGTTCCAGCTGGAAAACCTCATCAAACAGCACCTAACCTCAGGGCGTTTGCTATAAATGTATGTGATTCCAGTCGATGCATTTTGTGTCCAGAGAAACATCCGTTGTTTAAGTGCGTGCAATTTCAACAGTTAACGCTGCAAGAAAGATTACAGGTGTGTCGTAAGAATTGATTGTGCATGAATTGTTTGTCCAAAGCTGTCAAAGACCACCCTTGTAGCAAAAGGACATGCAGGGTATGTAATCTAAAACATCATTCTCTTTTGCATGACCCGAATCATAACTAAGAGGTAGTGAATTTCAACATAACCTCAAAATCAGATGTAGGAACTCTTGGCAATGTACAATCTCAATCTTCCCCAGATGAAGGAGAATGCTCTATGGTTAGAACTGAACCACGAGAGGCTGAAAAAGTTTTCTCTCATATGGTCTTTACTGAAGCAAAGAAATTTCGGGGTTTGTTGCCAACTGCTATAATTTTGGTCACTGACAAAAGGGGTAATGACATACCAGTCAGAGCATTGCTAGACTCGGGTAGTGAAGTTTGTTTTATAACGGAAGACCTTGTCCAACTACTAAATATTCAAAGAACAAAGTGTCACTATTTGATACATTCAGTTAATTATCTAAAATCAGTATCAAATGGGGAAGTGAATGTAACTATCAAATCTCGGTTTAATGATTGGCAAACCGGGGTGCAATGTTTAATAGTTCCATCTATTTCATCAAAATTGCCTCAAACATCCCTTGATTTGTCAAAATTAAAAATTCCAGCACATCTCAAACTAGCAGATGACACGTTTCATTTGTCGAACAAGGTTGACATGTTATTAAACTCCTCAGTGTTCTTTGAAGTTTTCAAAGAAAAAGTATCACGACCTAATGAAATCCCTGTCATTTTGGATACCCTGTTAGGTTCTGTCATAGCAGGATGCACTAACATATAATAAGTAACTACATTCTACATTTCTGTGTATAGAATCCTAATTGTATCCAGTGTAATAATAATTCTGTCGCTTATGGTATTGAGTTTTAGCCACACGATGCTGGCAACAAAATTGCTACTGACAAGGAAGCTGTCTTTACAAAGTGGGCCTTCGACATTAAAATCTAATGTAATTGCCACAACTAGATTTCTCAACGGAATGTGCTGCCTGTGATCGATGAAGGTGGTAACACTATTTAGTTACTACATCTTAACGTTAATTGCTAATTCATTCAGAATACCTTTCTTACTACCCCTTACGATAAGGAGGAGTCTCTATCTTATCAGAACCTATCAATAATGTTCAATTATTAGCACAAGCTAATGCGTACCAATTCGACCAAGTCAGTCATTGGTATTTGCAGGGCACGTTATAAACCTTGGGTCGTGGTATGCGCCTGTCATACCACTAACGAGGGATCTCCACTTAATCACAGTGGAAAACCTGGCCACAAGTCAATTTATAGCGGCTCAGAAAAGATTGGGTTTCACTAAGGGTACCCAAGAATCATTTATCGAAATAACGTGTGAGAGGTAACGTACAATTGATACCTCGTTCACATACTTTCTTACTTCCTCTTATGCTAAGAAGGCATCTTATCATGCTAGAACTTTTCAAAAGTTCAATTCTCATCATAATCTAATGCAGATCATTTCTAACAAAGTCAGTCATTAGTTAATGCAGTGCACGTTGTAAACCTTGGGTCGTGGTATGCGCCTGTCATACCACTAACGAGGGATCTCCACTTAATCACAGTGGAAAACCTGGCCACAAGCAAATTTACAGCGGCTCTGAAAGGATTCGGTCCCACAGGACCTACGCTCCTTTATTATCCAATTGTCAAAAAACAACACTTAAAACGCTCTCTCATACAAAATTGTATTTCACTTTCTGAATTGCTGTGTAAACTTGCAGAGATCTATGAGATCCCTCAGGGGACAATATCGATTCTTAGATATTGCCACGGGCCTTGGCGCTCCCGGGGACCTGTGACTACCCGAGCCACCCACGATTCTAGTTGTTTCTTGTTTCTTTCTGTTGATTCTAGTTTTCTTATTATTACATGTGATTAAAACAGGATTAGATAAAACACTGTTTGCAGTGCCAACTTGAAGCTCACCACTCACCCCAACAGGGCGTCTACGACTCTTCACTTTCGGACTTAGAATGACTCGCCCAATCATTTTAATCAAAATTAGGTCTATCGTTATCTGCTGGTAGGATTCTTTAAATATCCAGCCAAGAAAACGTCCAAATTGGGAAACCTTTGAAAATAACACGCTCTAGGCGCCCTGGTCTGTGTGCAAGAGTGGTGACGACAGAAGTTGCACTGTAATAAAACGCACAAATACAAAATTGCATCGATCACAGCACGAGGTAGAGAGTTCATCCTTTCTCTTTGATTATTCATTCGTATTGTCGACACACATCGCCCAGAAATCGAACCGTTTTTATCTTTTTATTTTTGTTTTTATGGTGCATTGAAGCATCGACCAATACATTTGGTTTACCTACTCTTAATCTTAATCTTAATAATTTGTTCTCTTGTGCGTTTGGGGAGTTCACAGCTCCAAACGATGTTTATTTTGTTTTGAATTTCAGGTTCGTGAATCCGCTCAGTGATACGAGCTACAATAATTATATCTTAAATCGTTGTTGTGTTGTTTTTTTTATATTCTCTTTTTGTCTTTGAATTGGCACCGTCAATTTGGAACAGCACTCGGGAAGATGGTATTCGTGCCATTCGTTCGCACGAAAACCGTGTTTTGTTTCGTTCAGTCTTAGTCCTTTTGTCTTGCTTTGTTTTGTCTTGTTTAGTTTTGTTGCTGTTTTTCTTTCTCTATCGAATTACCAAGGCACCGCACGGTACCCCCATTCGTTCATTACTTATTGCACTCGGTCATGGAACACCGACTTTTTATATCGCAGTTTCTCTAATTTCGCCTTTCGAAAACAAGCTTTTCAAAAAAGCGCATTCGACGCCCTCGTCCAGACATTGCTTTCAAATTCCATTTCGGCCGACCGTGTAAATACTCATCGGAGTCAGGTCTAGCGACTATTAACACCCTGCAACTCGCTGCTTAATCAAGCATATTCGAAGCAGGATGGCAGAATTCGCTGCTGGTCGAAAGTGACAGTCAGTTCTACAGCGTCCTGGCCCTGCGACTCGTAACCGGGTTCGATGCCTTTCGGGGGCGGGAATAATGTTGACACATTGCCGGCCAAATTACTTCGAATTTGGCGCCTTGTCTTCTTTAACAGGGCGTTTGATGTTCTTTGAAGGCGTTTCAAAGGAAAAGATCATACATTTTAAACTTGGCGCCTTCGAGATAGTCTTAATTTTCTCCTAAAACCCGCGCGAATTTCTTTCTTCTCTGGTGTCGAAACATTCATTTCTTTTTGCAAGTTCCTTGAAGTCGAATTCAACTTGTTCTATTAGTGCGGAGCGTCACCGAAAGATCGCACCAGCTCCTGGGGAAAGGTTCTCCACTCCCGCGTAAATGCGGTGCGGACGAAATGCTGAGAATTTCTATATCAGACGGCTGATCGCCTTGTCACGACAAGGAGTGCGGAAAGCTTCGTAAAAAGCGTGTTGGAAAGTCTTCAAGGTTTGACCCAGAGTGTGCCAGGCAATGTATGTAATAGAAAAACGTAGCTAAAGGCACGGAATTCGTAAGGAAGGGCAGTTTTCGTGGGCAGAGGTAACTGTGACAACTTCAATACTCTTTGTTTTCTTTCGCCAAGTAACAATACTTGTAAATTGTGTGTCATTTATTTTCCAGAACATTCTTGTCTGACGAAAGAACTACTGCGACAGAAGAGGCGATGTTCCATTGTCATTTTAATTTTCATCAACAATGCTATGCTCTCCCAAACTTTCATTCAGCTATTTTCGCAGCGTGAACACCATCTATCCATTTCATAGCACACACTTACACAAACGTCACAATATTCCTCTTACAAAACACACACAATCCCGTTTCAATGACCGAGATCCGTTGTCGTGTTGAGCGTAGTGCTGTGTGCAGACGAGAAGGGCGACGGTTTGTCACGACGGACAGTCGTTCTTCGACGGTGCGGCAGCGTCCTCCTCCTCCGAGTAGTGTTGGTTGCAAGGCTGGCGGAGATAGATGCAAAAGCGACAATTCCGCTTCGACGGCGACGGTCCGTCGATACGCGTGCGTCCGCGATTCCAATGCTCTTTACACGAACGAAGTTCTTCAATACACGCTAGTTTTTTGATGTCTTCAGGGAATTTCTCGAAAACGCGCTCAACCTCGTGAGACGCGGGCCAATGACACAAAAATTCGACCGGCAATTGACTCAATGTATCCGAGTCGAGAAGTGTAAGCTTGTAATCAGCTTCATGCAACTTTCTGAAAGCGCGCTCGATGTTTTCGCGCGTCTCTCGTCTGATCTCTTGTCTGGTATGCTCCAATACTTCGCCAACGGAGCGGATGAGCGGATGCGTACGACGGAACACTCTGCATCGTAATGACGAGCGAAGCGGCGGAGAGCGTGATTATAATCCGCAGGAAGTTGATAATCTTTTCGTTCTCGAACGGAAGAGACCGATTACACAATCTCCCTTTTCGACTCCTCTTCATGATGCAACGCGCAGGAAGTTGATAAAAAGAAAATTTATCAAATATATATAAAAGTAAATTATTACATTAATTTCAAAATTTACAATTCACCCATACCTACATGTATTGCTAAAAATTGTTTGTCAATTTACCATTCAACCATATCTAATTTCATGTTTTGTTAAAAATTGTTTGCCAAACAATTAATAAATGAAATCGAATAAGTTTCAAATACTTTCATAAAATTAATTATACATCCCATACAAGGATGTGACAGGATACCAAATTAAAAAATGCATTTGAAAAGTTTTTCATTATTTAAATCAAATGGTATGCGCTCTTCTAAAGACAAAAATAAAAAAATATAATATTCAGATGATAAAATTACAAATTAAAATTACATTAAAATTAATAATCTAGTTTAGAACTAAAAAAAGAAAGAAAATAAAAACAGTGCATGTGCTCTTCTACAAACAAAAATATAAAATACAATATTAAGGTGCGCGCTCTGGCGGTGAATGTCGGTAGTGTCTGCGCTCTCGCTCTCTTACGCGCGCTTTGCTGACGCTTCCCCATGTGTTGAAGGAAAACGTGAATAAAATGAATATATAAAAAGTCGCAAGTCGAAAACAAAACTCGAAGTCGTATCGATGCGATGGATGTCTTCGGACATGCGGTTCGGGCGCGTCACGCCGTCACAAAGCGATACATCGATGAACAAATCGACAGCGTTGTGAAGCGCATGAGGAGAGGTGATGAGACTCTGGAAACCGTGATCAAAGAAAGCGACCTCGATGCTCTCGAGCAGAAGCTCTCTACGCGTTTCGGAGAACAGGAAAAAGACTTAAAGGCGTTTGCGAAGAACGAATGCAAAGCTCTCGCGGCCGCGCACGAAAGTAAGTTTGCAAACACCGTGAAAAGACACAAAAAAGTGAACTTGATGCTCTCGAAAGGAAACTCTTTACGCGTGTTGATCAAAAGGAAAAAGACTTAAAGGCGTTCGCGAAGAACGAATGCAACGCGCTCGTGACCGCGCACAAAAAAAATGCCTCCCAGGCTCTTGGAAACGTTACCACAAGTCAGTTCGTCCGGTAATTACAATTTTCACGACAAACTTATTCGCACAGTAGGTTCTGGCACAAACAGCTCGGACGTTGTGATTAAGTCGCAATTGGATGGCACGCTGGCGGATGTGAAAAAACATGCGGAGAATCTTTTTCATGTACATAAAGAACTAGTCAAAAACGATTTTGCTAATCTCGAAGCAAAGATGCAAAAATTGGAAAAGGTCGATATTTAGAAAATAATGCAGGAGGAAGTCGATATACGCAAGACGAGTCTAGGTAAAGCTATGTCGACTCGTTTAAATGCATTGCGTGAGGAAGTCGATAAGCGCATAAACGCATCCGTTTGCGAAGAAAAATTGAAAAAGCTTGAGGCAGATTATTCTAATCTAGAGAAACTCTTTAACAGCTCGCAGAGCCGAGTGTTGGAAGTGGCGAACGATGTTACTGTTCTCAAGAGATACTATGACGAAATGGTAAGTCAATTCGGTAAGTTGCGCGAAGACTTCAATAGAGATAAAGAAAATTTGAAAAACCTCCATACAGTCCTTTCCAGCCTTACTAAGATAATGGGGAAAATGATTGGTGGCACCTCAAAGTCATCATTGACGTCTTTGATTAGCACCATTCCCGTGACGTCCTTGATTGGCGCCATTCCCGAGTGATAAATGAAAAAGATCGAGACACATGAATGGAAAACATTTGTATATATATTTCGACACTTGCGCTCGTGTATTAGTACTGTCATGGTTCGCACCGAGTGTAGAACAACAACGACGAGAGATTGTAGGAGACAACCCGATAGGGAGTTACGACAAAGAGGCCCACAGAGAGAGCTGATTCTTTTCCTGTTTCCGACGCGGTTGCCCCGGCCGCGATAAGTCGCGGCATTTTTTTGCGAGGTCGGTGCGTCGGCGGTCCCTGTAGGAGGGGGAATCGCCGTCGTCGTCTGCAGGGGAGTGGCGTACAAGGACGAAAGACGACGAGTACGGCACGTGAAGGTAGAAAGAGTAAGAGAGGCTGCTTTCTGCCAGCCCTCATACCACTGATTCCGGCCATCCTCAGCGGACTGAGCGCGCTGGGGACTGTCGCAGGCGGCGCTGCCGCTATCGCAAACGCTGTGAAAAACACCAAAAATAAAAACTAAGAATTAGCGGAAATGGTGCGTCATAATACGGTCATGGAAGAGACCAAAAAAAGGATCGGGCGTGTTGCTAAGGGCCGCGAAAATGCTTCGAACGAACAGGAAGACGAAGGGGAGGAGGGGGAGGGGCACGTCTCAAAAAAACGAATAAGCGGAGTACCGCGTCGAGCGCTCACGCACGAGGAAACGACACGTTTTGCGAAGAAGATTTTGAACATTCCTCATTTTCGTGGCGTGTTTACGCGGGATGCGCTGCCCAAAAGAACAAGGGCGGAGCGTGAGTGCGGCGTCATCAACCTCGACGACGTCAGCGGCGACGGTACTCATTCGCGTACGCGAAACGTCGCATACGCGAAACGAGACCGAACGGTGCGTTATTTCGATTCGTTCGGACTTCCACCCCCACCCGAATTCCTTCGATACGTTCGCGGACACCGCGTGACGTACAACACACGTCAAGTTCAACAATACAACGCGAACAATTGCGGCAAGTTATGTTTGCAATTTCTTTTTCACGAATGGAAGAAGAAAAAGGAAGATTAAACACCGGACATTGTCATTTTGCTTGTGACGATCGTGTCATGCGCACGTACACTTTAATCAGGAAGGGTCCAGATGTCTCGGTGAAGTTTGCGCCGGGTGTCGACCTCTCGAACGACGTATACGAGATTGCCTTAGTGCATCTCAGCACCGTTCACACCATTCGCAACGTAAAGGACGGTCACAACCGACTCCACTACGAAGTTGTCGAGGGGGGTGGGGGGGACCTCCAGCAAGCTATATGCTGTCCGTCTCTCCGGGTACGTATACTTTAGAAGACATCCATCATCGTATATAGAACAATCTACATCAGCAGTTTCCCGGTGACTTTGCGGAGACGAAGCACTTTTTCGACTTGGAAGCGGACCCACACACGAACAAAGTGCGCGTCAACACGTCATTCACGCTGCGTTTCGATCACGCCGAGTCCATCGGTCCTCTCCTCGGATTTTCAAAGACCGTGTCACCCACACCTTTCGGGGTGTACGTGGCGGCCGATGCTGCGCCGACGTTCGTGAAAGATTTCGAAGTGTTCGTGACGTGTAACGTGATCGAAAGCGGATATATAAACCATCGAATAGCCCACGTGCTGTATCAGTTTCACGTGAACGATTTACCCGCCGCCATCGTCGAAGAAAGGCCGGCCGAAAAAATCTTTCACCGCGTCACGCGACGTTGGATCGATGAGTTATCGATTCGACTGGAGAACGCGGACGGTCATCTGATTCCATTGTACTCAGAAACACCGTTGACGTGCACCTTACTTGTACGCCCCCGAAGCAATCACAATGCCGCTTTCTTCTAAAAGAACACCGAAAAAGCGCTATAAAATGCAGGTCGTACCGCGACCGAGGCACAGAGTGCTTTGTCCGCTCACCACGTTAACACCATCCAGTCGACAAACCTTACGAGCGTTTGGTTACGGTATTTTTCTAAAAAGAAGAAAACCGAAAAATGTCGACGAAAAAATGAAGACCAATCATCATTCTTCAACTGAATTTTTGGACGAACATGCGATCGTCGTTCTCCGCAAGGAGAATATAAAACACCACATCGTCAACGAAGCTGTTCACGAACACTTTCCATACATTAAATCGTTTGGTCAAAACGATAAAATTCGCATTACTATCGAGAATAAGGACGCCGTTGTCTTACCTAGCGAGAGCTCGCTCGTCATCGCGTGATCAGCTGTCAAAACGGGCACCGCCACGCGCACCAACTGCGAATTGATCAACAACGCTTTCGCCTTTCTTTATAGCGAAATTTGTTACGAAATCAACAACATGATCGTCGACGTTGTGAAAAATCCGGGCATCACGAGCACGATGAAGAACGTGTGTTTCCTTTCGCCAGCAGAAAGAAGATCATTCGGCAACGCATGTTGGACCGAAGACCTTCTATTATACGAGTCTGCCGACAGCAACACCAAATTCATGCTCAGTGAGACCGGGGGAAAATTTTACGGTATCGTGCCATTGCGACTGTGGATGGGATTTTTCGAAGATCACACGCGTATCATGACTGGCGTAAAACACGACCTCGTCCTCATTCGAGGACGTCACGATAATCGATGTCTCACGACGAAAAATGACACACCAGACGAAACAACGATTACCGTGACGGATGTGATTTGGAGAATGCATCATTTGACGCTGAACGATACAGCTTCCCTCGCGGTGACGCGAACGCTGGACAGTCGGCGACCGATTCCCGTGCAATTCAGACTATGGGAACTTCACGAATACCCCAACGTTCCAACTGGAGGCATGGGACAGTTTCAGTGGACGGTGAAGACTGCCGCAAAAGAGGATCATCCCTTGTACATTTTCTTCGGAATGCAAACGGGGAGAGACAAGGACCTGAAACAGAATTCGGGTGAATTCGATGGTAACGATATGACAAGAGCAAAACTGTATTTAAACACGAGTTTTACCCTTATTCCATACTTCAATGCAATGTAAAATTTTATACTGGCGATGAAAAATGGCACCCGTATCTTTTTGAAATGATGCAAAAAGCTGAACGTTCTTACTACAATCGCAATCCCATATCGAGCATGGAATATTGGTATCTGAATACTTGGCTTCCTTTTATTGTGTGGGACGTCTCCGCCAGAGCGTCTGCCGTACTCCCCTCGCAAACCGACATCAAGATCACGTGAGAAACGGGTACAGCTATGCCTGCCGACGTCATAGCATATTGTGTCATTATCTACAAAACGGAAGTGCAATACGCATCAATCGACGACATTGTGGTAAAGAAAAACGTGATCGTATAAGACCTCGCGTGTTTCGTGCACTACCATCATTCCGTGTCTTTCCTTCATGAGATGATGAACGAAGAAGAAGAAGCTCCATCGGCTTCGCCCGGTGAAGACTTCGTTGGTTCTTCTTCGTCTTGCGACTAGCAACTCGCAGTTTTGTTGACATCAAAGAAAACATGGAGGAAGAGGAGGACATGGAGGTAAGAGCGGCGTCTCAATCACCCGATTTTCCTTCTGCATGCGGTCATCCCTGTCCGATGCATTGCACATCGAAAAAAAAAGAAGAAAAGAACCAGAAAGGACACAAAATCAAAAGAGCGAAAGACCAAAAAAACAGCACCATCGCGACGTCGCAAGACGACAACAGAACGATCAACATCCACCTCACCGGATACGGTCTGCTGCGATCTTCTTCCACTGGACGTCAGCGGTTGCGCGCGCAACGCAGCAAATTGGTTAGCAGGAGCTGTGCAGATGGCGATTGCATCGATGTCTACCCCAACAAACAACCATAACAGTCATGTGTAATGTGTCACCTTTGTATTTTTTAATTATCAATAAAATGACGTATTTCTATTCATATTTTTTTCATTTCTTATCCTTATCACACACCAAGTAGGGTATCCCTTTCCTCCTCCCTCTCTCCTTTGACGGTGGCATTTTAAAAACAGTTTCCTTCGGTAGCACGCAAACAGTCTCTCTCTTTCTTCGCAAGACGATGAACGTTGTTCAACAATTTGCGACACTGCCCGTCGTGAACGTGACGGCCTTATGGCGTGGGCAAAATGATGAGAACAACAGTCGACACGGACCGCTTTTCCCAGATAGCGTGCTCTTATCGTGGGACCTTCCGGATGCGGAAAGACAAACGTGGTCGTCTCGCTTCTTACCGGACAGTTCGGACTGGCGTTCCGCAACGTGTATTTATATTCCACCACAGACACGCAGCCCATGTACATGTACTTGAAGGAAGTCTGCGACGGACTCCTTCCTTTCCGTTCGTTTTCGCAACACGATAGCATCATCCGCCAGCCGAGGCGTCGCCCGACAGTGTTTTCATTTTCGACGACATCGCCACCGAAAAACAAGACTGCATCAAAGCCTACTTCGCGGTCGAGAGACATAAACACACGGACGTGCTCTATCTGTGTCAAACGTACACCAAAATTCCCAAGCAGTTGATTCGCGATAATGCGAATATGATTGTCATCTTCCGGCAAGACGATAACAACCTCGATTATATTTACAAAGAACACGTCGGAAACGATTTTCGTACATTCAACGATTTTAAGGCGGTGTGTTCCAACGTGTGGAACGCCGATCGTTTTGCTTTTGTGGTCATCTGTAAACCAAGTGCGCTTCATAACGGTCGATACCGATCGGGTTTCGACCGGTTTCTCGTGCCGACGGACGATGGTGGTGGTGCTGATTTTAAGGTTATATAATATCTTTTCTTTCGCTATAGACTTCACTCTACGCCATGGTGTACGTGCGACAGCATTTCAATGTCGCGGGCACGCGACGGGGGTGCCGTCACTATCGTGGAAGAGAATTTATAGGACGGATGCTGAATCGGGCGATAGACAAACTGCCCTTCGAACTTCACATTCCCGGCGGATATCAATTTTGCGGGCCCGGTACAAAGCTCATGAAGAGACTGCAAAGAGGCGACCGCGGTATTAATCCTTTGGACGAAGCGTGTAGGGAACACGACATCGCTTACCACAACTACAAAAGCGGAGAGGAACGCAAAAGGGCAGGCGAAGCGCTCGCCAAGACAGCGTGGGAGCGCGTCACGTCCAGAGACGCGAGTGTCGGTGAAAGAGCGGCCGCGCTCGGTGTGGCGGGTGTGATGAAAGTGAAATCCAAAATAGGAGGACGTGTGAAAAAAATAAAACAGATTCGCAAAAACTTGATAAGACGAAGAAGAAACGTAAACAGTAAAACAACTAAAAAAATTACAAACGATCAAACATAGACTTGAAAACGCTGAATGCACTTGAGAAAGCGAAAAAGAGCTTGAGTGGAAAGATAGCGAGTCCTCGTCTTCTCAGCACCCGCTCCCCTTAGATCCATCACGTCGGAAGAGAGAATGAAAACGGAAGTGGAGAAGGCACGCGAAAACATTCGCAACAAAATAAGCATCTTGAAAGATGCCCAAACGATGCGCAATCAAATACTCGATACTTATCTCACAACGCCCGTCTCGAAAGCGCTGCACCGCCCTCGTCCACGAGTAACAACCCACCGTCCACGAGTACCAAATTGAAACCAAGAGTAGAAGAAAAAGAAGAAGGGTCCTCCTTCGAAACACTCCCAGAGGTCGAAGACGAAGAAGAAGGGAACACAGAAAGAAATAGAGATGATCACATTCAACAATATGAGCAATTACGGAGCTATTTGTCGAATGCTGCGCTCGACATAGGCGATACGACTTTCGAACCGTACTATAAAGGAGGGCGACCTCACATCGGTAACTCCATTCTAGAACTTGACCCGGAAGATGGAACATTCTCCGTTCAGGGTCACACATTCTATCCAGAGCCTGGTGTTCTCGAACTCCTTTTTGAAAAACGGCCCAACTTAGATGATGTCACGGAAGACGATTTGAAAAAATACAAAACAATTCTCGAACTCACTTCTGCGCACAAGAAGAGCTTCAAATCGAGTTTTCCGTTTAACGCGAAAGGAAATCGATGGAAATATCGTACATTTATCTCACGTCTTCTCGGTGGAGGGGAAAGACAAAGAAAAAGACCTGAAGAAAGAAAGAAGAAGAAGAAGGGGAGTGGTCTACGGTTTGTGACGGCGCCAGACTACAATTATTGGCGCGATCCGAACACACTCGTGGAGAGGCTAAGTCTGTTACACGCTTCGAAAACCGACGCTAACAACGGGCTCGATGGTGAAATAGTAGAAATAGAAGATGATTTGCGTGACGCCGGTATTATCGGCTAGCGCCTCTGACCATGCAGAAGAAGAAGACAACCGTATTGACGACCGTTCGACAAGGACTCGCTGTGGAATTGCATGCGCCGGCCCGACGCCGTTACGCGAGACGGCGGGTGATAAAGAAAGGACTCGATCTATGGCAAGCCGATTTGGTCGACATGCAACCGTACTCCAAAAGCAATCGAGGAATGCGTTACATTCTCACCGTCATCGACGTGTATAGCAAGTATGCCTGGGCGGAAGCGATAAAGAAAAAGACGGGAGCGGAAGTCGTCAAGGCTTTCGACAGCATCGTGACGTCGAGCGGGCGAGTGCCTCACTTGCTACAAACCGATCAAGGCACCGAGTTTTACAATACCGCACTCAACAAGTGGCTCCGAGAGCGTGACATTCGTCATTATTCTACCTTTTCCAACGTGAAAGCCGCCGTTGTCGAACGTTTCAATCGAACGCTCAAGGAGCGGATGTGGAGACGCTTCACCGCCGAGGGGACGCGACGCTGGACCGTTATGCTGGCCACCCTCCTCCGAGATTACAACAATACCAAACATCGAACAATCAGCATGAAGACGAAGGACGTCAAGGACGATAGACTCATGCGCACGGTGTACGGGCAAGTGAAAACGCTCGACCCGCGTCTCCTGAGGGAAATCGATTTCGCGTCGGCGACGTTGTTCGGGTAGGCACGTATAAAAGCTCACCGTTTCGGAAAGGCTACGAAGCGCGATGGGGAACCGAACTCTTCAAAATCGTTCGTGTGCATCTCTCGAATCCCGTCACGTACTCGCTAGAAGACCTGCAAGCCGAAACGATCAAGGTCCACTTCTATACCGAGGAATTGCATCGCACGCGATATCTCGATCGATATTTAGTCGAGCATGTCGTACGGAAAAAGGGTCCGCTTCGCCTCGTGAAATGGCTCGGCTTCGACTCACGCCATAATTCGTGGGCACATGCGAGAAACATTGAGGATTAAGAGGGAATAGACTTGCGTCATAGCCTCGCGCGATAAGACAAGCACGCTTCGAGATAACGTGTCCGCTGACGTCTCAGTCCTATATAAGAAAGATGACGACAGCACGACGATCGTCAGTCTCTCCTTTCGCGTGCGAAAGCGAGCCGCTGCTACACTGATCGATGAACGAGACATCATTGTGCTGTGTTATTCCATTCGATTTTTGTTTTCCTCTGTGACTGTGTGTGCGCTCCTTTCATTATGTTGCGCTACGTGAAACATTCTTTATGCAAACTGTTGAAAGAAGAAGAAGACGAACAGCGAGACAATGCTTCTTCTTCACCTGAACAGAACAGTCCACAAGAAGAAAAAGCGTTTCGAGACGTGAACGAGGAGGAGGGGAACGAGACTTTGTGGACGACAACACAACCGACCACCCCGTGGCGCGAAAACGAATCCGATAGAAGAAAAAGGAGACATATTCCCACAGCTGTCGCTGATCTTCAAGGGTTTTGGATAGGCGGACAATTCATTATCAAAATACTAACCGTCATCCGGGCCGCCAAAGACGATCCTGAGGAACGGTTCGTTCAGAAATTCACCTTTCGTCCACCGCGACCTTTCTATACTTTGAACAGCGACGACAAGAGACAAGTGTGGTTGATCAAAAGCTGCCATCACGCCACACCGCCGTGGAGTAGCGGGCGTTACGATTATCGAGACAGGACGTTTGTGATGTTGAAAGCTTTCGAAGGTGTCACAACGATATACGTTAAGGGAGCACAGAAGAAAGAGTGGCTGCTGGATGTTATCCAAGGAAAACGCATTGTTGATCTGGAGTCGATCGGGTGTCCTCCGCTGAAGGAATGTTTACGCGCGTACCGCGAACTCTACGCATGCGGTGATGTTAGCTTAGCAGGGCAGCACGTCATCGCCCTGTATGACTGGATGAGTGTCAATCGACCACAGTTATTGCATCATGAAGTGAAGGCGTCGAAAAGAGAGATTGTGTAAGCGGTCTCTTCCGTTCAAGGACAATAAGATTATCAACTTTCTGCGCGTTGCATCATGAAGAGGAGGAGTCGAAAAGGGAGATTGTGTAATCGGTCTCTTCCGTTCGAGAACGAAAAGATTATCAACTTCCTGCGGATTATAATCACGCTCTCCGCCGCTTCGCTCGTCGATACGATGCGGCTTATCTTATCTACTTCCTGTTCCCGAACTCTCATATCCCTCCTATTTATTATGTTTCAAAATATCAGTGTAAAATTGAGTTGATAACGTCCAAGCCCACTTAAACTGGTATTTTTTTTATTTTATACTGAGTTCAATCTATTTGAAGTTTTCTTCATTCAGTTTTACTTATTTTTTAAAACATTTACAGGGAGATGACATTAGAAAACCTTTTTTATAAATCCACAATGTGTATTTTTTTCTCCCGAATAGGCCAACTAGGAACATGCACGCATCCTGCATTTACCGTGGCTCATTATCATTATCGCGGTGGCAGGTGCATGAAACTGTAATTGGGGACCAGGATTTAACTGGGTCCGATTTTTATTCCCTGGGATTGTTAGCCCTGGGGGTATGGAAGATGAAATGATGATGATAATGAGGGGTAAAAGGCCGTCACAATCATACAGCCATACACAAATACACGCTTACCCGAGGCGGGACTTAAACCCGCGATCTACCCTGGTCCGAAACCACTACGTCACTACTGCCTTAGCGATCTCGGCCATCTGATCGGCACAATGTGTATTTGTATATACAAATATTTTATTCTTAAACTAATTCATAATTATTTTTGAGTAGCATATAACATTTGTATAACTAAGTAAGGCATGCATTACAAATATTGTGACTTAATTGTGCGGAAAATTGGATTTAAAGATATTCGAAACCAAAATGGAGGGACGGGTTTAGGTACACACACCATTTCTGTAATATTATTTTTCATATCTCAGTAGAAATGTCACATTGTAGAGTCCTCGTGAATAGGAATTTTAAAAAACCTAACATTCCCTCTGTGTTTTGAATACATACCTTCCCCATCGGGAATCTGCTGCGACATTGATGGGTGCCCGCATAGATCCGCGAGCGATTCAAAGAGCTCTGAGCAGGGTTCAATCCATCGCAATGGCAGCGACAGCGCTGATACCAGAATTTACAACTCGACGCCGAATAAAAGTTTCTATATCGATTCGCTTATCTTTCTCCCGCAAAATTGATGGTGTAGAAGAACCAAATTCTGCATTTTGAGATGTTGGTGTGTGGTATTGCTTTCACTCATAAGCATGATTGTACTTAAAGTAACTGCATTATTCTTATTTTAGAAGATGCCCCGTCCAAACTGAGAAGAACGTTTACAATGAATCTCCAAACACTCATTACCTCGATATAAATTCTTGTTGATCAGATGAGTAACAATTGAAAAAAACGTGAAATGCTTTTGATATTGGCCTTTCATTTTGATGTAGAAAGTTACTTTTCCCCACAAACTTTGCTTCAGTCGTCAGTAATTCTGTTATTCTCAATATCTCCGGAAACTAAATCCATTTCTGTACATTTTTTTGACGTGTCACAATTTCTTCATCAAAATAGATAGAAATTGCGTAACTGCAGAGTGAATTAATACATCCGTTTGTCTACATTCATAATTTGTCTTGTATCATTTCTAACACTAGTGTGTTTGCGTGACCAGTGGGATGAAATGACGCGGTTGGCTTTATTATCTTTAAATTTTTTGTTTGGGGTTTTGATTATCCCTTGTAAATCTCAGTATTTTTTCTGTCCATTAACAACTACCCGTATTTTTTCAGAATATTTGACATTTCTTAGAAATTTATTTCGTACCGCAATATGTACAAGTAGGTGTCTTTCAAAGGTTTCCCGCGTCCAGTTGCTTTTAGCTTAGCGATAATGGTTTTATACGCCATAACATGCTTTTGCAGTATCTCTTCCCGCTATCAATATCAATAAGTTTCTTTAGATTCCAAGTTATTTCGTGTTTCGTGTAAGACTCGTGTTTCTTACTTGTATTATTTTATTTTAATACCACTATTTTTATTATTAGTATGATCGACCTCAGCTCCCAAGACTGGCGAGACGTAACATTTTTGCGCAGTCGTGGCAAAATTTGTTGAATATCCTACCCTTTCTGTAGCGACTGCGAGAGAGAGATTCGAAGTATTTTGTGTAGGCTGCTCTGCCTTTTACACATTCAAAGCCATGCTTTTTATCCTGACCCTTTTAAAATATTCAAAGTCTCTTTGTAATTTCCTTTGTGAAACGAATCATCAATTTCATTTTGACCGCGAAATGGAAGTTCTTGCTTTTCTAGAAAGCATGTTACATCAAATAACGTTTCAAGACGTCTTAAGTCTTATTTACTTTGTGGTTTTGCTTGGTATTATTAATTATTAATGTGCTGTTTATGCTCTCATCTACTCTGCCTTCCCTGAAACTGTACACAATGCATTGAAATTGACTCTGTTTTTTCTTGAGCTTTCATGAGCATGACATTTTTCACTTCCTCAAAGTCACCTACAATCCTTATGGCAGTGGAGAACAGCTATTATGTAATAGGTAAACAAAACGTATTTCTTGACGTTTTCAGTGCACTGATTGAAAATATGTAAACCAACATTTCCATAAATGTATCAATTCTTTGTTATATGTGACATGAATTGCTTTCCGTTTATTATTTCAGTGGTACAAACAGCGATCAGTCGATGTAGGAGAAGTTTTCTATGTACCGAAATGTTCTAAACCATAATCGCAGGCATTTCTCAATGGAAAATCTTCAGATGACCATGGTAGTATATTGTAATGCAGTATAAGAACAACAGTTAGTGGTACAAACTTGAAATTAAAAAAGATCACTTGATGATTTTTTTTCAAATTCTCTAACATCAAAATCTTCACCAATCGGAATATTTGATATTTTCCACAATGTTCGGTACCCTGTATTTTTCTCCTGTAAGTTTCTTCCTGATATATTTGCCGATTTGTCCTTGGGACAATTGCAAGTCATTATTCCCTTTTTTATTCTTTCAGTGGGAGTTGCAAAATTGCTTTTTATGCACGCGAGAGATCCTTGTAAATCAGATTTTGCCAGCTGATCCTGACAAATTTTGATTGCTGATTCATCATCTTTATCAAAACACTCAACTTCGGACATGGTCATATTGAAGTAGTCACAGTAGTAGATGGCTACTTTTATCTACTTTCCCAATCTGTTACTACAGGCTGTGGCGGAAAGGGAATCCGGAGCCAGTTCACAAAAATACTGAATTATCGATGGAGCTTTCATAAATACCTTTTTTTGCAATCATGTTGTCCCCAAGCCCTCAACTCCGCTCTTTGATGTGTTACAGATGTAAGCCAAGCTTCTTCCTTTCGTTCAAATGAAAAAACTAATAAACTTTTAATTTGGACTGTCCTTTAACAATCTGTCTGTACTTATCGCGAAGTCATCCGTCCGACCCCGTAGTCATCGTAGAAAGCTTATATTACATGCTCACAACAGCAGATGTTACAATGTCTGAGCAAAGAAATCGAATAGGCCACGCAGGAATTCTGTGGAGAACATTTGTTATATCTCAAATATTATTTGAAGCAAGTACCATAGAAATGACATTGAAATCGATTAAATCAGCGAAAATGCTTTAAAAATGAAGAAACAAGATGAAAAATAACTTTTTCGAAGAAATAAAAAATGCAACAAAAAGACCTACAAAAATTTCGAGTACATGAGACTCCAGCATTTCATACTCGAATACCCGTTACACCCAAGTCAGAAAGCCCTTATCGTAATGCTTTCAGACATTGAAGATAAAACGTCAATCTCTCTTGTTTCATTTTTGAGCGGTAGAGGTTATGGTGCAAAGTGAACCTAGAGCACATATTACAATAATATACAAATGCACTTTAAATAGTATATTTTTCGAAACCAATAATAAAGTTAAAAACAGAACTCCTGTGTCTTCGAAGGTATGAAAAGAACACTGCGGTCACAAATAGATATTCATTGAAAGATATGAATGGTGCGGGGTAATATTGAATTTTCTAAGAATTAGATACTAGCAAAAGACCTGTCTAGTAAACGGAAAATTAATGCAAAGTGCTACTTCATTTATTTCGATATTATTCAAATTTAGCTTAACATAGAGGTAGTAAAAATAATTTTCTTTGGATTTTCAGAAATAAGAAATATTTTAATATTTCAGTAATATTAAATTTGTTTATAATGTTATAAATATTGTTATAAATATTTTAATAATGTTGTTCGCGAGACCTTCAAAAACTATCAATAAACATTACAATGATATACATACAAAATATATCTTAATCTACGAAAATAGAATATTGTGTACCATTACTTTTATACTAGAAATCTTATTTCAAAAATGTTAATAATATAATACAAAACTAATACATGTTATACAAAATAACCATAAAAGATAATAATATATTACCAAACAAAAAAAAATAGTATGTGTTAAATTCACACAGAAAATATTTTCCCATTCCTCAAAAAAACTGTAGAAGGGTTCGGCATGGCAAGGCGGGACACATACATAGGCCGCAGTTTCGCAGACGCACCGGAAACAAGATATACTTCAGGTTACCTACACTAATCAAAAGATGAGCGTCGCAAGGCGTGGGACTTACGAAAAAATGTGCAAATTTTCCGCTTATCACTATTATGACAATAACCAATTCACATTTCGTGTCGAGCTCACTGCCTGCGCCAATATTGAAAGGTATAAAAATTCAAAGACTATTGGTAGCAAACATACTAGGAAGTAGATGCGTGAAAATAACATGTTACAATGTTTGATTCTGAAGGATTCATACACTTTTTGGCGTTATGGATCAATAAAATATCACAAATTTGCTCAGGGGACAATGCGTTCCGCTTGTCTGTTAAAATAATAAGAAATGACTAATATAATAAGTAATAAAAATAATAACTTATAAAATAATGTCTAATAAAAATAATAACATACTGTCTAATAAAATCTATTTGACCTCAGGGTCAGATGCTTGAATGAATTGAAGCAACGGACTCTCGACCAAGTGAGTGCTCGCCGCACCTCAGTGACATCTAGCGGCCAAAAGGAGCTCTTGATGCAGCAAGCTTACTTGAGTAAAATGTAGCCGGGTAGTCGATTCCAATAAGATGGATGATCTGTGGCTGCCTTGATTGGGAGGGTCGCGGGTTCGAATCCCGCCTCGGGCAACTGGCTAATCCAGGGAGGGGCGGCATAGCGACAGTCCCCCCCCCCAAAGGCCTGGAGTTTTCGTTTATTTGGAAAAAATGATTTAAATATTTTTTTGTTCCAATTATGTAATTATTTAAACAATAATATTGTATAGTGTCATATATACAATAAATAAATAATATACTATATATAACAAATATGTAATAAATATGTACGATAGCCCCTCCAAAATGATCGGCTGGATCCGCCCCTGCCTCGGGCACGGCGTTTGTGTGTGTGTTCATTGAATTATCCGTATGCGTATCACTGAAGACTGGCTTTTATTTCCTCGCATTTGGCAATTGTGTATTAACTAGCCTCTAGCAATTACAGAAAAAATTATCAATATCAGGTTTATTTTGTTATTTAAGGTCGCATCAACTTCTAGATCATTAGCGACCACAATTCGTGTAACGGTATGGTAACTATGAGGATGACACGATATGATGATGGTAAGGGGTGAAAGGACGAACACAATACAATCATGCCCGAGGCGGGACTTTCAACCCGTGAACCTTTGGTCCGAGATCGCTACGGCACTACTGCCTTAGCGATCTCGGCCATTATCGGGCGTTGTTTTCTTGAATCCCTTCAGCTGCGTGTTGCAATTTGTTTGTAGAAGAGAGGCGTGATTTTTTATTACTCACGCAATGATGTATCTAAGAGAGGTATTTTCATTTTCCCAATGATTGCAAAAAATAGTAATGAACTTCATATTTAACTTCTTTCTGGTATAACGTAACACAATATATAATTATAAATTACAAATGTGTTCCTTTTTTTATTCTTTGTTCATCCGTAAAATCAGGGGCGTAGCTAGGTTGATGTAACCAGTGCACCTTATCTATCCCCTGAAGTAAGGACCTGAGGCTGAATAAAGGCCCTGCGGGCGGATATCGCGAAAGAATAAAGCAAATAGCACTCCATGATAACATTCTCCATTGCACCAATAATATTCTTGTGTCAATTAGAATTAAAACTCTTAATTTGACGTTTATTGCAGATAGAGGTTCCATATCAACTTTCTGGCCTGGGATATCCGAGAACCTAGCGACACAGCTCAGTGCTTGACAACTTAATGCTCTGTGACGTCACAGAAATCCGCTCTCCTGCTCCGAACCGAGCCGCGGAGCGAAGGAAGTGCCCGACGCGGTGGCGGGCACAGTGTTCCAATGATGGTACGGAAGTGGGAGTAAAAGGTTAGCTGGATAATTACATTTTTAAATAAACTCGGTGGTTTCTTCCCGTTGTATCACATTTTTAAATGTTGATTATTATCCAAATGTTTATGATTCAATAAAAATAAAGAAATAAAAAATAGAACATATATTATTACAAACTCATACTTAAAACAATATCCGACTATATATCGTAATCAGTACTGTAATTCCACTTTCATTCTTCTAATGCATAACATTTTTGGAGAGGACAGTTTTAACATTCTAGTACGATAATATTTTACACAATGTTATATAATATATGTGTAACAATTTGAGTTCGTTCCGAACCAATAATTAATGTAAACAAATGTATACATATTGATACCCGGGAGGGATCACGTCGGAAAAATTGGACTCCAGGCTTGATTACTTCATGTACAGCTTGGTTTGAGAATGTTGTCACTCAGGTCAGGTTATTTCTCAGTACAGTTTGGGGCTGGATGCCATCTCGTGGGATTGGAATGATCCATCGGATCGAAGGCCACTTAAATGCCGCGCAGTACATATACATACTGAGAGATATGTTCCCATCAGTACGACAATTGCATCCTGAAGGTATAATTCAATTACAACAGCACCAGTCTCCTATTCATAAGTCGGCTTCACTTTTCAACTTTCAATATTCCTCACAAATAGTTATAATGCATTACACTTCTATCAAAAAACAACACTTTTAGCGACACATAATGCCTCGTAAAAACTAAACAATCAGCAATATGCATCGACCTTTACCAACAACCAGATCCGAACATTATTCCAATAAACTACACCAACAATTATTTTGTTGCTCCCACCGTTTTTTAGAAAATGGAACAAAGTCATGTGTGACTCGGTGTGTCGCGGATTCGAAAACAATGGATTGTTTCTTGTTCGTATAGTACTTTCTATACAACGGTTGTCAATACGCTTATGTTTTGAGTGTTCTTGAACCTGAAAAAGTTATTTACGAAAAACCTCTCTTTGTTTAGGTACGAGTAATTCTAGAGCCTATAGCAAACAGGATATCAATATCATATATCCAGTGAATGATCTGGCATAAGCCACGAATCCTCGAATTTGAAATGGAGATTTTAACGTTGAGGGTACTTATTATCAAGCGCCCACTCATTTTCGACATTTTATCAAAAATTGGTCAACGTTTTTCTTTAAATCATTTCATCGAATACAGCAAAAGACGTTTAAAAATGGCGCAGGTTCAATTTTCGGTGAACGATTTGAAAATTTTCGAAACGACACGAAAATTAACATTGTCAAAATACAGTACTAACGATAGCGATTTTTTGCAATAATGAAATCAGTCTTTAAATCTAGATCTCGAATTAATGTAATTAAAACACTCTGAATTTTTAAAAACTGCAAATACGAATTTTCAACTTTCTTTTCGCGTCGGGAAAAAAAGCGTTCAGACTTATTGCTGGTGGCGTAGGGGAAACGTGTCAGGAGTGTTGTCTAAGGATCCGCGATCGCCTCCCAGCATGGAGAAAATAATTTTTGCTGGAATGAAAAATAGTTCACTCGAATTTTGACAAATTGCGACCTATTTTCTTTAGTTCAGTCCTACAGTATTCAAATGGCTGTGCAAAAAAAAATTGAAAACAAAAATATATTAATTTAAATAACTATTTGATTTTGATTCCATATTTCATTTGGAATTTAAAACCGCAGCAGCAAGCAATTTATTAACGTATTAATGAATTAAATGCATATATATTGCAATATCGTGAACTACAACGATACCTCCATATGCGGGTAATAACATTTGAAATTCTTACAATAATATTTTTTTAAATCGCAATTCCGTGTCACTCAATTTCTTTGAGGTATGTAATTTTGAAAGAAATATCCCTTAAACCCGTCCTCGGAGCGTAATCTACGTAGTCTTCGTGGAGCTACCGTGGCCGTGATTTCGCGTTTGGCCTCGACATTAAGCGTATGAAGCGAGATATTGCAAACTTCTTTTTTCAGTATATGTGAGTGAATGGAATCAGTGCAAATAATGGGGGTGATTATGTGATGCTATGTTCTAATAATTAAATATCTCGAGAGAGAAAAATGATAGCAGCGATCTCGGAATGGTATTTTGTATTGCGTTTAAAGCGGATTTAGGGGAGACAATTGCATCATTGGCAAATTTATAAACAATTTCAAAACGTTTGCCAGTCGAAAGTGGAGAGTATCCCCCGAGGCCCAGAACAGAAAAACGTGAATTAACAAATTTTCAACAATTAACAATTTCATAAACAATTCTTAAATGTGCGCTAAAACTTCCTCGGAGGGTCTACAAATTGTGTCTGAGTTGAACACTTTAAAACAGCAGTTTTGGTAGGAGTTGCAAATTGATTTCTACATTTTATTATATTTGTTGTTAAAAAACTAATTATTCATTGGTCTATTGACACCAATATTCGAACAAAAAAATTCCGCTTAGAAATATTTTTCCGTTTATGGTACGCGCAGGCGAAATCTCTCTGAGAGGTGATATTTTCGCCTCATACGTAAACAATTGATGCCCCACCTCCAGGAACAGCCTGTTTTCCGCTCCATGGGATTTTGCGCCAATCACATAGACAATAAGGCTAGCGATTGGATAATGAACCCCTACCTCGGATCGAAGGATACACAAGTTTGTTTGCACGGTTGGGAAGATAGAATTACACCCGAAAGTTTTTGCGAGGGGAACTTTACATAGTCACAATCTCAATGTGTATTTCTCTCTTCTCAATCTGGTTTGTGGGTCCTTGATACCGAAAAATTGAATGAAGGCAAAACGTATGTCTGTCCGTCTGTGAACAACGCTAGCTATTAAACCGTTCATTCAGCTGATTTTCTCAAAATTGATTTTCCAAATAGACCTGAACGATGTCGTGACCCCATGAACATGAAAGTAATATTTTAATTTTGGGGGTACTTTACACGAAGCCCTTAGGACATTGTAAAAATTATCAAAAAATAACTCTATTGATTTTAATTAAATTTTGTTGTTGGATGGTGTGAAGGAAATTTGAGAGAATGGTATAGATCGCATTTTCCTTTAAAACAATAATTTTTCGAAAATTTCTAAAATTCTTTTGGCGTTTTCCTACAACTACAATTTTAAAGATTTGTTTCTGAATGAAATGTGTTTAACAAAAACAAATTTTTTGATTCTCCTATGAAGCAAATAACTGTAAAGATAGTGGCATTGTCCTATTTTCAGCGCACTGTGGATTTTCGAAAATTCAAAACCAAATTCCGAACTGTAAATTCGAATTTCGCGCTCTTCGTTTCAGGCGTTGCCAAGTCGGATAACAACAAGCAACATAGAGATTTCAAAACTCTTGGAATCATCTCATTGTTGTCGGTCATGATTGTAAGATGTAGATAATATTTTATGAAAGGATATAGATAGAAGGAAGGTAATACATTTTAACTTAGAACTAACAAACACACTTTTATTCTTTAAGAAGTTTTAATCGCTGATTATGTATGGTATTACAAAATGAGAGCTCACCTCAAATGTAATTATGGTAGGCTTGTGTGAAATTATTCTTCATTTTCTGTATTGTTCTGTAAATACTGTAACTTAAATTTATTGATGTTTGTTTCATTTCCAAAACTAAGAAATGGCTATTCTTCCTGACAATGGAAGTAAATAAGATAGAGATAAGCACGAGAGGCGATTAGTTTGGCTTTTTCAAGTTGTAACTGAGTATTTGGTATGAAAGCAATTACACTATTTTAATATTACCAATTTTTAATCATGCGTAAAAGTATGTGCTTTTGTACTTCCTTTAGTTTTTAAAACGCCCGTCCGTCCGTCTGTGTGGGCTATGTGAACAACACCAGCGCCTAAACTATGCCCAAGATTTTTCTACAAACTGAATAAACCCCTGTCAACCTTACCTGAGTTGAAACACCGCAATTTTGAAAAATTTCACAAATTTTTGGGGCTTTATATAAGCCCCTGGAACATTTTCAACATTTTCTCAAAAATGGCTCCAAATTTTTTCTTTAAATTTCTTGTAAGAATAAAATTTAAAAAAACACCTATAAAGGTGGCATAGCTCTGACTTCCACTGTTAATTCTGGATTTTCAAAAATGTCAGATATTTGAATATTTTTTGGCGTCTTCCTTCAACTACAAAATAGAAGATAGAGAATTTTCATACAAATCAAATTTGTTTCCATACTTAGTTCTTTCAAGAAGGTCATGTTGACTTTTTGAAACTTTTAGTAGTTGTTGCGCAATATTGCGTGAAATTTCTGCAATTTAAAAAAATAACAAATACAAGATTTTCTCAAAAATGGCTACAACGTTTTTCTTTAAACTTTTATGGTGCTAAATGTACGTTATGAGATGACGTAAACTTCATATTACTCTATTCTTTTGTTTTTTTCAAAAATTAAAGAAACGGTATTTCCTGACTAGCCTCTCACGTCGTTAATATTTACATTAGCGTCGATTTCTTCTCACTATTACATTTACGAGTTAATGGTCTTTTAATGATTCCTTATAAAGTTTCCCGAAAACCTAGTTTCCTCGAAAATATAGTTGTGTTTCTAAGAGTGTGTTGGTTACTCCACACGGCTGCGCCAGTCTGGATTACAAATAAGTAGTTTTGTTCAATTTTACAAAAAACAATGACAGCAACAAATCATTGTTGGTGGATTTTATTAGAATACTATTCAAATCTGGTTGTTGGTAAACGTCGGTGCATATTTTCGATTAGTTTAGTTTTTATGTGGAATTATGTATCTCCAAATGTATTGTTTTTTGACAGTAGTGTAATGTATTGTAAAATTTTGGGGAAATATTAAATGTTGAAATATTCAAAACAATATTGTTGTATGATGTTTTTATTTGTGTAAATTTCAATTTCTGTGTCAAGAAATCTAGATTGGTTGGACAGTTTTTCTATGAGTCGTATTCTTCTTCATTGCTATTGCGCCTGTCTGGAATTTCCAGAAGTGTTTTTTTTAGTTGCTGGAAAGCAGTAAAAGCAAAAAAAAATAATGTTTATATATATATGTAAAACCAATAAGTAGTGCAATATTTTGTATGTAAAAAAAACTATTTTGGGTCAATTGGCTTTGCCAGATTAACATTCAGCTAACCAGTAACACAAACCAACAAAGTTTGGAAAAAAACGTTGGAGCCCCCAAAAAAATGTATATTTATGAAGCCATTAAAGTGCCCAAAATTCTGAAAATCGGGAATATGAGGTTTTGAAAGTGACTTTGCCACCCTAAGGGACACGTCCGTAGGACGTGTGTCATTTCCATAGGACGACATAGGCATCACCGAAGGTTTCTTTTCCAGCAACAAATCATCTTCAGACATGGATGGAATTGAACCTCTTCCTGAAGCAGAGTTAATTGTTTGCACGAGATTAAAGGGTGAATATAAGTTAATACAGTCGATATAACGTAATTTGATATGGACATTTTCTTGTTCGCTTCATTTTCGTAAATATTATTAAAAAATTAACTTTGTAAATTGGTAGCTAAAGGTGATTTGATTAGTTTTACTATCAGGTGGTTACTGTTAATGTTTGTGAAGATAAGATGGAGAAATGTTTACATTCGGCTAATGCAGAAGTCGGTTATTTTTTCGAGTGATCACTGACTATTCCAAGCGCGCGTGGCTGTAGTGCGAGCGGAGTCGGCGATTGAGAGTCGGAGCAAGACGGATGAATACCTCGGGATTGTTTACATCAGCTCTTTTCTAAGGACGAACGAAGAATAAGAATCGATTCCTCATTGTCGTTCAAAAATAAATCATTGTGTAATTTATTGAATTACGTCAGTGGACTGGATAAATAAATACTGATCGAAACGAAACACTGAAATAATAGGTGCGTCATTGCATATGAGGCACTTCGCACCATCTTCCTATCACATTTTGGGGGTTATTTCACTGGGATCGCGTGCGGCTGGAAGTCCTTTTCTTCGCCGGTGATCTTCAAAATTCCAACTCCCCCTTTGCGAGGGAGTCCACCGATGCCCGACGGCACTGATGGGCCTCCAACGGTCCCTGCGGCGATTTAAAGAGCTGGCAGCTAGCGCGGGCGCGTCGTCGATGGAGCGAGAACGCGGCCGACCAGGAGTGGGCTCGCGACGTGGCGGCGGCGGCGGCGGCGGCGCGACGCCCTGCGCGCCGGAGCACAGCCCAGCGCCGCGGCGCCGCGCGAGTCGGCCTGCTGATTGGATTAGGTCGGGGCGCGGCCGCTCCGCACCCTCTAGAGGCGGTGGTGGCGGAGGAGGAGGTGGCGGCGGGGGCGGCGACGGGGCGCGGCGCTTCCACCGCTGCGGGCGCAGCGCGACACCGCCCGGCCAATCGGCCAAAGCAAATACTCGGCGCCCGCCAGAATAAACAAGCAACCGCCGTCGTCTTTAATTCACTCCCGGCCGCGCGCCCGACTGCGCGCTCGGTGGCGCTGGCCGGCGCTGGCCGGCGCTCGGCGCAGGCTCACCCGCGGAAGACGGCGGCGGCGGCGGCGGCGGTTCTCAAGTGGAGAGCGCGTGGATGAATGAACGGCTGCTCGCAGGCGCCGACGCCGTGCAACAGAGCTTCTCGACAAGGCCAGAAGACAAAAGGAACATACGCTACATTTATAACAAATCTACAAGAACAAGTATTTCTAAAGGTAGATTATTTAACAACCAAATTGTTTCCGTTCTTTTATTTACGTAATGCAGCATAAAATGGTACGATTTTCGAGTATTATTCGGATATATGTAGAGTTTTATAAGGAATACTGCGTTTAATGAATTCAACTAGAAAAACATGAGAAAGAACATTCACCGGTCTTCGTAGATATCAACCCGGCTTGTTCGACTCACAAGCATCTACGCCCTGGCGGGAAGCCTAGTGACGCGAGACACTGCGTTGCAAATTCATCGAATTCCTTGGAACCTATTGGTGTGATTTTGTTCCTCACATTAGATGTTTTAGATTAAATTTGGCCCTATTTCCAACACTTGCAAAAATAATAATACAATTTCAGCTATCGTAAACCAGATTTTCTGTAATATTGCATAATCCCTATAATATTTTTTCTGTCGTTTATCGTGAACACATCAAAAGAGTGCCACTATTGGTAAGTAAAATTGTAACAAAAATTGGCAATGAACCATGCTGAAAATACTTATCGACTACTTACTCTTATGGCAGGAAACAGAAGCGTAAGGTTTAATTCATTAATTTGTAATTGAAATGTTCAGTTTATGCACACATTATTTATTATTCTTTTAATAAATTTTCTCTTAACAACTTGAGAGGGGGAAAGAGAGGGGGAGGGGGAAAGAGAGGGAGGGAGGGAGTAGTGGAGAGAGGGACGGATAGGCCGCGGTTCGCGACCAGATGGCTATAGCAAGTTTATTCTGGGAACTGGTGGCTTGCGACTTCAGTCACTTGGAAAGTTCCCTGCTGCTTATCGGCAGCGCGGCACAGTGTGAAGGCGCGCCAAGGCGTAGGAAATAAGGCATCGGGGTCATGTCCCCTGGGAGGGTTATTCTGCTTGATGAAAGGAGTACAAACACCTTTCCTTTCGTTCGTACAGGAACTGACAGTTATTACTTCATACTTTAACTTTCACAACATAGTAATTGTAGGATAGTTTCATTCATAAACAAAACATCGGATTTAAGGCTAAATGCACCGAAAAATACTTGTAGGAAAATTCAATAGATCGCAGCACTATCACAGGGGAATTTACTTTACTGATAACGTCTGAACCAATGGTCCGATTTTCGATCTGTAAACGGCATTTGACGCTTTTTTAAAATAGAATTTACGCTACGATGCCCTTTTTCCAAAAATTTAGCAAAAATTCGAATTTGAAATTAGTTCTCGAACTTCCGAGAAAAAATTCAAAAATGTGGGCTTATAGCGCGATGGCGACATGCTTGCTGAATCCAACGCCGTGACAATCACGCAAATCGAACGAATAGGAGCGTCGTAAAGTGAAATTTACGAAAACGCCTCGCCCCCCTTCCCCTTCTTCGTCGTTGCGTCACCCACCCGATTGTTGTGGGCCCTCTGTCGGCGCGGGGGCACGACTAGGCCAGGCGGCGTGCGGCCAGCCCCGGCGGAGCAGGCGGGACTTGCGGGATACGCGAGCCAGACAGTCGGTTTATGCTTTCGTCACTGCATCTCAATCTACTTTTCCACAGATTCCAAACTAGAGATGCTATACTGCTATTACAGACCGAGGTAAACGGTCTACTTTACGCTAACGCTTACGCGACGTAATGTAATATAAACAACTTTCCAGAAAAGATAGAAAATGAGGCTTCTTTCAATGTGAATTGTTTCTGAAAATCTTCAGAAAGTATATGGTTATATCAACAAAATTAAAAGAAAAAAATTTTCTTTTCTTTTTCTGAGAGATGACTTTTGTCGATTGACTCAATCACACGGTATTCATGCAATTGTGTTATTATTTGCAAATTTTCGGCGGTTGCCAATCTGTTGGTCACTCTTTTCCAGCTCACACTACATAGTGCGATTGGAATATTATCTACAGCCTGGCACTTCCCATTTTTCAGTTTTGTTTGTTTTGTCACCCAATGCATCTCCGGTTCGTCTTCGTAATCATCTATATTTATTCACTACTGTACTTGTAAGTTCTTCTCATGTAACTTTTTCGTGTATTCTTCCCATCTTTTCGTGATCTCTCCTTTTGTTGTATTTATTTTGTCGTTCTCGTTCTTAACATTCGCCATTGTTGGTTTTGCACTCCATGGTCATATTTCGCATGACCTGGAAAATTTCTGAAGATTTCCATTTGTTGTTATGTCCTTCCACTTCTTTGCTTTTTTCTTGAAGAAACTTTTATCTTGTCTTGGTCTAGGCTGGATTACTCTAGAGAGTTTTCTGACTTTCCTCTGGTTATTTGCTTTTTTTGCAGAGAAATATAATGTTTGAAAAGAAAGACACATAAGGACTCTGTTGTAAATAATAATAATAATAATAATAATAATAATAATAATAATAATAATAATAATAATAGACACGCTCTTGGAGTAAAAAATGTGTACTATAGTTTTGCTTATATCGTCCATTGAATCTTCACTTCGATATCTGAGATTCCACGATTTATAATAATTTTGAAACTTCTTTATATTTCACGGAGAAGATCATGAATTTTCTCTGAGGGTCTGATTCAGTTTGTCCATTGTAACAACCATTGAGCAAGCTGTTGCTCCGAATGCATCGGGCGGTCGTTCTTTCATCGGCCACCCGCCGAATAGGACTAGGAAAGGGCCGTCAGACGAACGAATCTGGACTCGGGTACAGTGGCTGTGGGGGAGGAGGCCCGGGATTTTCTAGTCCGAAATGGACTAACTACTATCCACTAACGCTAATCCTATTCATTTGTTGTGTCCTGAAGGAAATGCATCATGGTGTGGGTGGGTATAGGAGACAGGGAGCTACAGATAAAATTATATTCCTTACCAGTTCATGTGATGAATGCTATGAAACCAATATTTACATCACATGCAGATCCTGAACTCCGCAAAAAGTGTGTCCACGGTAAAACACAATATCCCAATGAGAGTTTTAATAGTTTTGTATGGCGTCGTTGCAGAAAAACTCAATTTGTTAGCTCTACTATAATTAAAATTGTCATATATGATGCAGTTTTCTGATTTAATTCAGGGAATTCTACAAGAAATTCTGTAGTAGAAAAAATGAACATTGTGTCAGGGTTTTATATGAAGACCATACTCAATAACATTGAAAGAAAAATAATTCAAAGAGCAGAAAATGCCATTAATAACCTATTGAAAGAAAAAAGAACAAAAATGGGAGTCTTGAACAGAGAAGAAGATGAAAATGAAGAATTTTATGGATATGGAACACATGCATTATGTATTTCATGCAAACAGAATTGTAAGAAAACTTTGTTGTCCATTTCCGGAAAACTACATTTTTGAATACATAGTGACATTTTCCTAAAAAAACTACTAATCCTATTACAACAAAATTTGCCAGGTATGTAAAGTTCTCCCCACAAGAATTGGCAGGTGAAATTCCATCTTCCCAACCGTCCAGACAAACTTGGACACCCTTCAATCTGAGTGAGGGGTTCATTGACCAATCGCTACAGTTAGAACTTCGGTGATTATGTGATTGGCGCAAAGTACCATGGGGCGGAAAGACGCTGTTCCCGGGGGCGGGGACCTCGATAGTTTACGTATGAGGCGGAAATATCATCATCTTTCTGTTGGTCTGTTCGTGTGTTTTCTGCCATCATCTGTTTGTCTTAATAATACCATATGATTCCTGCTACACATTGATTACAATTAAGTTGCCAAATAGTTATTTACGACATGAGTATTGTAAGATATCTTATTAATAGGGGGATTTTAATGAAATGTAATTTTTTCTTTTCAATTTAGAACAATGGTGTTTAATATAGTCAATAATTTTATCTTATGACGAAAGGAAATGATTCATTTTAATACGTTTTATTTTGTGTTTGCATTTTCCGTAGATTTCGACTAATGAGTCATTTTTTTAGCTTTCTCCGTAATTTTTAATGCATTTTCAGCAGATTTCGTAGACGTTAATAATATTTAAATGGTACATTCACGAGATATTATTTCGAGAATTCCTGAGTAAACTATCTGATTTCATCGTGTTAGAAGCACTTCAATAATAAGAACACATTATTGCCTTACAATTGAGTACTTCTGACTGATAATAACTGATGTCAGGAAATATTTCTTATCTTGTGGTTCATAGCACTCACGTTCTAATTCTAGATTAGCACAAAATGCACTAAGTAATATGGCAATAGGTTATTTGATTTTTTAAATTTTATTAATTTATTTAGCATCAAAAATCTGTATGTAAAAGAAGCAAAATGTGCGTCGTTTTTATGAACTCCTAATCACTACCCTCGGTCTTACCATTTACTGATAGTGAGTAGAATTATGCATAAAGATAGCAAAGGGCCTTTGTAACTCTGCCACATGCGCCACAATCCATGCCCTTAGTTTGCGAGCTGCCATTAAAATATGCCATGATCATCCTGAGCACGCTTCACCTTGTATAAATACATCGTGTTGTTTACTACCCCGTCGTCTTGTTTGCATCGGTCAATTGTTTTTTCCTTTAGTGACTGCAATCAGCGAATTCATCTCGACTTCTATCGCGACGGCCCAACGTCGCGCGCTCCTGCTCCCGTTTTATTTCCCCAGTTATCGATGTTTCCCCAGTCCGTTTCTTTCCGCTTTCTCTTGGTGTACTCTTCCGGAGGCCCTCTCTCGCCTTGCACCAGGTCAGGGAATAATTAATGATGGCCTATGGCAGTCTTGGGAGGCGCCACGAGCTATCTTGCAGCCGCCTCTCCAAAGGCAAACGGATTTGCTGTGACCTTTTCAATCAAATAGCGAACGCGTAAGGCGCAGCCGCCCGTCAAGTGAATGGTTGGCCGCAGGCCGGCGCATAGTGGCCCCGAGCAAAGTCTCGAACTCTTCGCGCACGCTTTCTAGGGTTTCAGAGCTATCGACCAACAAAACAAAGATTATAGTCATTTCATTTAATATAAGGAAATTAATTTTATTTTTCTGGCAATTTTCTAAAAGACATATTTATGAACGTTTATATATATATATATATATATATATATATATATATATATTGAAACGCGGAGCGTTTCCATATGCAAATAGAGAACATATGCAAACAGAGTACAATAATATAATTACAGCTAATTTTGAACTGCGCGGCATAAGCGGCAGGTGCGACGACCGGCGGTGGGGAGACTTGTGAACGGGTCCGCCGCCGTGAGCAGCGAGAAGGAGCGAGCATTCGGCCGTTACCAGTCGAGCGAGGCAGTTGAGAGTTGACCGTTGGCTGCGGGCGGTGTAAGACGACGTCAGCGACGAAGGAAATTAAGTTCAGTGTAATATTCATAGAAATGCAGATTAGAAGCCGGTAAGTGGAATGTTGGAAGAGGTCGATATGCAGAAACTATAGATTGTGTCCGTGACATCAAACGCAGTGGAAGTAGTGATAAAACTGTGCATAGTGTAATTGACGCCGGTGCGAGCAGTGACCACGTGCTCCGTTGTTACAATAGAGAAGTGGAAAAGAACTGATGAAAGGCGTGGCGACATAATTAGAAGCACATCGCCAGGGCGAAGTGGGCATCATCGAGAGGCTGTGAGTGCGTAAGCGGAACTGCACGTCAAAACGACCAGCGTCGAAGCCGAGGGATTCGCGTCGCCGCCGCCGCGGGCCGCCCAGGCGCGTGTTTGCATCATCAACCGCCCGGGACGCCGGGCTGCGGTGAAGGTCATCGGCCGCTGCCGCCGTGGGCGACTAGCCGCGACAAACGAGGTATTCATTGGGGCCCCAGGTATGATGAAATCACATGGTAAACCGAACCTTGGTACCAAGACGGAGAGCAATTATGTATTAGGTCATGTACGTAACGTGTTAATGCAAGAATAAATTGTATTTGTGTTCATGCAAACTTATTACTTTGATTTTCCAATGTAATGTCGATTCCTTTAAGGGACCCATTCACGAGTAAGACACCCGTCCGTTTCGACTTTTATTTGCAGTGGAAAGTACCGGCAATCAGGTACGTCACAATATATATATATATATATATATATATATATATATATACCTTTTTTACTGATACTTTATTGCTTGTTATTGCCTTCGTTATGAAGCTCGATATACACGGCGTAACTTACCTGGATCGAGAAGATCGTGATGTCGAGCAAAATATGAAAACAGTTGAATGTTGCTACATGTTCTCTTACTCTTACAAGTTTTGAAAGAACCTGAAAAATATTTGAAGTTACAAAGAACGTGATAGCCCCTTTTCTGTTACAATGCCATGCTCTCAGATACGTAGTCTACAGCCACTGTGTTGCTTTTCCCATCACCAAATCTCTTAAACTGGTCACGCTACCTCCTGTAGGAGCCACGTGAGTCACTGAGGTTCTTCTAAAAGCAATGACCTATGTACATAAATACGTAGAAATATTAACAGAAATGGTCTCCATCATGTTTTTAGCAGCTGAGCAGCAGATCTGAGCTACTTTCATATGACTCAAGATTCAACTGTTTCAGTTCCAGCATTAAGGAGTCGAGAAAATGTGAAAAAACAAGGGGGTTAAACGTTACAAATTCGAAAATCACATACACACTTCAAATTTATTTATCTTAATTGATTGTATTTGTTAGTAGAAGTGCTTCAAATGATTTCAATTAAGATTCTGCAATATTCAATAGTTTTGTTCATCAAAACAGAATTGTGATAAAATATGATCCCTTAGTGAGGCTTGAACAAGCCGATCTTGCCTTCGAAGCACTGAGACAATACACATCATTTAACTAAGTTGGGCCACTGAGAGTACAGGGATTATGCATTCCTACAATAGTCATAAGAGCTTCGTGTTTCAGTTGCCGTATTAGGCAGCGGAAAAATTAACAAAATGTAAAACAAATGTCCATTGGGCAGAAAAAGATTGCAGCTCGGAATGCATAACCCGTCGCGGTAAATACTTTTTGCTGGTTAAAAGAAACAGAGAATTGTGACAAATAATTATCCCTGAGCCAGCCTAGAAACTGCGGCCCTTCTCTACGAAACGCAGAGCCTGATCTCGACATTTAACCACTTCGGCCACCCAGGGTACACAAAGAATTGGCACTAATATAATAGTCATTTGCGCCGAAAGACAATTGATTTGACGAGACATATCTTTTACAAATCTAATAAGGGATGTGAAAAATTGTTTAAAAGTTAACATTTCGAAAATTATATACAGATATTCCCAGTTTATTTATTTCCAGTTTATTTATCTTGATTAATAGTATTTGTGATAAGAATTGCTCAAAATGGTTTTCAATAATGTTTGTTGAATCCTCATTTTTTTCCTGCGGCAACACAAATGTCACAAATAATAATTACATGAGAAGACTCGAACCAGCTAACGTTCGCTCCGAAGAGCTGGGATAGTTCCCAACAATTTAGCCACTTCAATCACCCGCTAGGACAAGAAGTAAATACTTCTATAATAGTAATAAGTGTATGCTGTTTCTGTTCTAGCGTTCCGCAGCCGAGTAATTGAGAAAGTTTGAAAAAAATGTTTTTCGGGCGACAAAAAGAAAGCAGCCATGAAGAGAATGAAGCTTGTTGCAAAAGTTTGTCAATATTAAAGAGATTAGAAAACTAACTAGAGCGAGAAACAGTGCCATTCTATAGCAACATTAGTTTATTTATTTATTTATTTAAATAGCTAATTTTCTGAGACAAAAATATCTTCAATTTTGTTACTTAGAAATTATTTTGAAATTTTCGAATAAAACGAGCAATACCCGAAAATAGGACTAGCATCATATTTCTTACCGTCCCTTATTACATATGTGAAGAAAATTTAAAGAAAACGTTTGTAGCAATTTTTGAGAAAAAATAGTAAATATCTAGCGCAAATTACACAAAAACGACTAACTTTTACAAACAATGTGTGAAATATACATAAACACTTTTTAAGACCTAATTTTATACAACAGAATTTGTCTATCCCCAAAACCTCTATAGTCAATTTTGTTGTTTAAATCTTTTTTTTTTTTTTTGAAAGTTTAGAAAAATCGAGGAATCACCGACAATGAGACTTGCACTATACTCTTAAACGTTTTTGGCACTATTGAACGACAAAATTTAATAAAAAATTTGCAGCCTTTCTTTTTTTAATTTTGAAAATGTCTGAGGGGCTTCAAGTAAAGTACCCCTCGAAATTAAAATATCGATTTCAAATTCCAGGAGCCGCGACATCAGCCAGATCGATTAGGGAGTTTTAATTTTGGAGAAAATAGGCTGAACGGTTTCGCCGCACAGACGGACGGTTTGCCGTTAATCGAATTTTCGGTATAAAGAACCAACAAAACATGGCTACACTACGTGTTAAAGGATATTTTTCGTAAATTTGGCAACAGAATTTATCCATTTTTTCGTTACCAGAGCCCGGCTAAAAGTCTTTCTGGCGAAAATTCCTCGTTTCCCGCCCAACGATTACATAACTTTCTCTTCTTACGAAGAATTTGTCAGGCGAGAAAGTAAAAAGATGGAGCCCAAAAGCGCGTTCATTAGTGGTGACAGTTATCTGAATATTGAACAGTATGTATATATTTGTATGATGTCATCAAAGTCACAACACTTGTGCCTGCATCCACATAGCGACTGATCACACCTCACTGCTGGACGGCGACATGACTTATGTACACTCCCGGTGGTAACAGCGTGGGCGGGCAATACCAAATGGCGTTCTGTGCGAGTCTACAGGACACATCGGAACTCTACCTCGATGCGGCCCTTATTAGCTGACTTGTAGGGTCTCGCCGGCTACGCCAGTGCGAATTTAGAAAAAAAATAGTCGAAAACACGGGCCCGTGGGTCACTTCGGTGTCAGAGTGGGGTATCTATGAGAAGTGCCTGGTGATCGCGCCTGAAGATAAGCGAGCAGGGTAAAGTGAAACAATCACGTTATCAGTAGTTCTTCTTAAAGCTCGGAAGAGTCGAAGAGTTAAAAAGTACTCATTGGCATTGAAAGGCAGAAATTCAAGGTATTTTCATTAAATGCAGAGATTCAAGGCATTTTCATCAAAAGGCAGACGCTATACCTTGATCAATGTATTTCTATTTACTTCCCTTCCCTTACCTAGAACCTAATAGTATAGATATAGTATCTAATATTATGATACTGTGTATACATTTGTAAGGGATTGGTTATTCCATTTATATGTTGCAAGAACAATGAAAATCGAAATAATCTCTTATGGTATCTAAATCCTGCATTTCGCAAAACGTCTTTCACTTGTTGTTGTATGCAACATTTCTTTTCCTGAGATAGCTCAAGTAGTATATCGACACAGCTCGAAGGACTCTCTGAAACCTGGAGCGTTACATCGAGGGCCACCTTTAAATTCTGCCTTTCCTTTAAGGTGGCCGTGGGCACGATAGCGAGAAATCACCGTCGTTTGTGTCGGGCGCCGGATCCTCAGAATAATCTGCATCGATTCCACGCGAAGATCCGCGAGCGCCGCACCAAGACCTAAGCGCATTAGTATCCGCGGAAGAGCCGGGAAAAAGTGGCGCGCGGAGCGGGCCGTGAGGTCGCGGGGGGGGGGGGGGGCTCCGGAGCGCGCGTAACCCGCAAGGCGGTGCGACCTATCTAATGCCCTCCCTGTGCGCGCGGCGCCGGGGTGGAGGCGCGGGGAACGCCCCCGCTGTGCAGAGGGGTCCGCGTAGAGTGGGCACGGCTGCGGGCAACGGCGCGCAGTCTCTGGGCCAGTTGTGGGGCGGGGATGGCTGGCGAGGGGTAGCACTCGTGATAGAATTTGGGGAGGCCGCAGCTGTTGTGAGTGCGCTTGAGCTGATACGACTGTCAGGAGATGAAGGGAAAGGGGGCAGAGAGTGGTTGGAATGCGGCGCACCCGGAAGACGGGCACAAGAAAACGACAGGGGATGAGGTGTCGCTCCGTTAGAAACCAGGTCCAAACAATAGGAAAACGACCCAAATGACTGATTCGAAGATATGGATGGATGTGGGATCGAGAATGGCGACGGCGACCGTGGTGAGCGGTTTGTTTGCAGGGACGGGCCAGTCGGCAACGTTTCAGTGCAGCGACGTCGTGGGAGGGTGACAGGATCTGCGGAGTTGGTCGCTGGGGCGTGGGTGTCCGTGGAGTGTCTAGAGCGGGAAGGGAACGGCGGCGGCGGCGTGGGCAGAGAGAGCGGGGGAGCGGGAAAAGGGGGCGCAGCGCTGGGGTCCCGAGGTTGGGAGCGGGGAAGGCGGCGCGTGGAAGCGGAGAGCGGGGGAGCGCTGACAGACGCTGCGAAACTGTCGCCGTCGCGCCTCCGGCGGAAGGTTCCGCTGGAAACTTTTTCTTTTAAACCCTTAAAAACACATTTTTGCGCAAAAAGGCCTATGAAAATGAGGTAAAAGTTGCTTTAAAAAGTGAAAAAACGATAAACTGGTTGTTGAGGAATCACTAATTGTTTAAAGTTGTTGCTTTATCGCGGCGGTGACAACGTGAGGGAGGAAGGAAGCTGGCTGCAAGAAAAGTGGAAAAGGGTCGGCAGCGCTGGAAGAGAAGCTTATTTTAATGTGTTTATATGGCTTCAAGAAAATGTAGAAAGGCAGTGTTTTCTTACTGGCTTTCATCAACTCTTGTTATCGTTAAAAAAATATCTCTGCAATATATATAGGCCTTTTATATATCTGGCACTCAGCGCCCGTTTTCAACACAAAGTTTATTTGAATACTACTAACTTTCTCTATGTGTTCTTACGAAGTATTCCTGGGAAGTGATCGCTAAAGCAACAGTTACTTTTCTATAAAATACAAGTTTGCTTCTAAGGGCTACTTAATTTTCAAAGAGTATGGCGATCCCTTGCCTTGAGTTTAAATATACAGGAACATTGTTTATTGTTTTTAGACTGTGGGAAAGCTTGTATGCTGGAATAGTTTATTGCAATGAACGTATATCAAAATAAATATGATCTATTAATTTTTACTCTATAATTGTAGTTATAAATAAAATAATTTATGTTAGATCGAATAGTCAGACCGCCGCTTACATGAGCCTTCTGCAATACTTGTATCTTTACTTTTATCTTCGTACACCTTTCGTATGTTTCGGGTTTCTCAATGTCATTTTAACGACGCCTCAATTTATGTGTGATATCGGGATTGCTATAGAGTCGTGCCGATATTGTACTGTAATATTCTGTAATACTAAAACAAATTGTTCTTGCCAATGGCGCATATTCTTTCTGACACCTATCTATTACAAGATTTAGGTGGAGTGAAATCCCTTGAACACGCGAAGGATTTCGTAAATATTTTTTCACTATTAAGTCACTTTGTGGAGATTCGAATTTCCTAAACATTTCAATTCCTGCGCATCATTACGTTCATGTGAATCGTACGTTGTAACATTGAATGTTATTTCTGACATCAATCTTCCTTGAAACAAAACGAGAATAGATAGAAAGTTAGGGTCATAGATAAATTAACTATAATTATTTTATTACAAGTAATTACAATTACTTTATGTCCACTAATTGCTTAGGAGATAAAATGCCAAAACTTGTCCATAAGAAGATCTATGGATAGATACCACAACATCGTATGGAAATTGATTTTGTAGAAAACAACAACAACAAACAATTTCGTGAAAAGTAACTTTCGATTTTAGATTTTTGTGCGTCAGATTGTCTGTCTGGTATAGGGTCATTCCATGTCAAATCGCACAAACGTAAGGAAAATTTGACCTTCATGTACATTTTTCTGTGAGGAATATAAGTAAATATCTGAAACACTTGTTTTTAATGTTTTACCAAATATTATTTTTTGATATTATAATAATTTTCAAAATTTTCGTGAAATTGCGAAAAAATCATCGCTAAAGTCATTTATTTTTAACTCTTGTTGTAATTGTGACAAAAATTTAATATTTTGAGACATTAAAGTACAAAAGCTGCTCTTTCATTTGTTGCAGGTATTGAATTCATTATTTTTTAAATCTTTTTCACTTATTTTATTTTTATTTTTTTAATTTCATTCAAAACTCGACAATTTGATAGTTTGAAAAAATACTATTATAATCTCTGAATAGTTTTACATACGTTAGAAAATGGGAAACCGAGATGATTACGAGAAATTAAATACAGTAGAAAAGTCTACTTGCTCTTTTTGCCTCAGTGTCTGCTAGATCATCACCCCTCAAGGACGTGCCAATCAGCAGTAGACGATTACCATCAACATATTTTCACAGAACATTAAATTGAAGTATCCCTTCACATCTTACTATGTGCGAGATAAATATGAATTTCATATTACTTCAGTGTACAATCAACTTCATAGCCGATTATATTCAAATTAAAAAGTATAACGTTGATTCAATTTAGTACTGAACGGTCGGAATATTTTTTCGAATAAGTGTATGTGATACCGTTTATTAAATTTATATTTCCTTTACTTCACTTGACAGAGAATATCGTTAAGTGACCTTTTCATAAAGAAATGAAACTACTACAGTCACTACCAAAGCTATTCGGACACCTGGGATATTCCTTTCACCTTCTTTAGAAACCAGTTTTCTTCTCTATTAGAAAACTTGTTTGGGTTCCCCCCTCCATCGAGGGTGTAGCTCCATTCTCTTCATCATTAATATTTGAGAAATTTTTCGGCAGCTCTTACCTTTCATACGGTGAAATACAACCAGCCGAATTAGTTTGAAAATATTATTTCTCCTTCTGCTACTCATGTTTGCTACTTTGCAGTGGTTCCCAGGATCCAAACTTATCGGGGACGAGAACAAACTGTCGCTGGTTCACAGATAACCTTCAGCGTCCGATCCGCTTTGATTAAAACTGTTTCTTTCTATATTTAAGGGACTGATATTTCAGTTCAGACGTCCTCCATCAGAATACAGTAAAATCTGCCTTAACCGGAACCTGAAAAAAAAAGGAAACCTGCCTTAAATTTTCTCGAGCCCGTGAAGTTAAATGACATTTTACACAGCATGAAACGGAACCTCTCCAATGCGGAAATGGAAGTTTTTTCTGTCTTGCAGGAAAAAAATCTTTATAAAACGGAATTCCTCTGAATTTAATTCAATTGGCAGGGAGACGTGAGATGTTCATAACAAAATGAATGCATCTGCAATATTGTTTTAAATTCTCTCTCTCTCTCTCTCTCTCTCTCTCTCTCTCTCTCTCTCTCTCTCTCTCTCTCTGTGACACGCGATTTAATCGTGGCAGTCGGACTTTGAAGAAAAAAGGCTTAAGTTGTCTGCGTAGAAATTAGCCTTGTGGTTGCTTGTCTCTCAAGGCGTAGGCCGTAGGAGAATTCCCTCTCTCTCTCTCTCTCTCTCTCTCAACACAGAGCGTGAAAAGGTATACGGGCATGGCTTTTATTCACGCCTCTCCCTGCCCCGCGTTGAAAATCATAACCCTTCAACCAGATACGCATTGCGCAAGGTCATGCGAGGGGATCAGAAAGTCATAGTCCTGGACTATGACGCATTGTGCGTTGAAAAAGACAGCAAGTAAGATACGAATGAAGCCAGTAAGGTGTGTATTTTTCTACGCAGAAGACATCTTTGTGAAAACATAAAATCGAATTGTTTTGTAATACTAGGCACTGATCCTATCCGATAAATATGTCTGTTAACACTGTCATAATTTTACTTGAGAAGTGTAACATTATTCACGACGTGTTTCAGGCATTCAGAAAAATACTTTTTTATTTTTAAATTCTTTACTTTCTCAGTAGTATAACACAAAAGGCAATACGATTAATGTGGTGTAGCTAGGACATTAATTCACAGCACTCTCTGAATTACATCGTCAAGACATCGTAATCACGAAATAATAATATTCTGCAAAAATCGCATTAAACAATGAATACCACCTCCAAATTTTATTTTTGTCTCGTGAAGAGAGCAGAAGACGGAAAACGATGAGCGAAGACAGCAGAAAAAACAGAAGACGAACTTACTCGGTCAGTTTATTTATTACTCGTATCAGGTGATACGTCAGGGTGAGCAGGAGCAGCGGTGCACATTTAATCATCATTGTCTCTGCCTAGCATATAAACGGCATTAAGTATGGTCGATTCTCATTTTCTTGAAAAAACTTCAGTTGACGCTTTGCGAGAGGGAATTTTGAAAACCAGTTTTTCCGATACTTAAACCTTTTTTTCCACGTCAGTCAATTTTTAACTTCTCAAAATTTCAACTTCTTAACCTAAACGTGCACTTCTTCTTCGATTATAGATTTTCATGTTAGGAAAATGCAAATAACATTAGTATTGATATTACTGTACGGCTATCTGTGGTTCCTAACTTCACAGAACAACGTACATGTTTTCCGGATTTCTCTGTTTACACAACTGACCCAGAATATCAGAGAAAAAAGGCTGTACTGTTTAAAGCAGACACTAGCAGCGACACTTTTCTTAAAAAATAAATCTAATAGTCTTATTTTGGTATAAGACTTCCATTTGAGAACGTATGTGTGTTTCTGCGAGTCATAATATGACATAAGTCTCACAGTTGCCTTATGTTTAGACGTGACATTGCCTTATGTTTAGACGTGACATTGCCTTATGTTTAGATGCGTCGTGTCATTGACACCCTGTACTTCGTCAGCTGGTCCGGCGGGCAACGGCCTACGTGCAACGTCAACAAACTATTTTTAAATGTTATTTATGTGTGATGCACTTTGAAATTTGGCAGCTCTGTATAACATTTGTGAAGATATACAGGAGTATATTTTACAATTAATTTAAGTGGTGATCTAATTTAAAAACTTGCATTTTAAAAATTAAAATATATTTTAATATTTAAATAATATGTTAACAAAAATTATCTTTACATCACATGAAAGTACATCATTTTAATTTAAATCTAAGTATAATTGTATTTTTCTGAAGAAAACGGTATTTGCGCAATAGAAGTATTAAACATTACCGTGCGCATGATTCTTCGGAAAAAATAATTAGTAATATTTCTGATAGGGAAGGGAGTAGAAAACAAGAAAAAAATACGTGTCATCTACTTTCAACCCTAGATCTCGTTAAAAAGTTTCAAGTCGCTAAAAAATAATAATGTTCTGTGAGTGTGCAATTTGATGTGGAATGACTCTGAGCGTTTAGGCGTACAGCAAGTTACGTAGGTGGCTGAGTTCGGGTCTCAGTGCCGAAAATACTCGTTGATAACACTTTTGCTGTTTCATGTAGTAGTGTAATATTGCGGAGAGGTTACAAATAATGGGAGAAAGTATGAACTGCTGAAGCACCACTAGTTTCGTATTTCTAACAAAATAGTAACCCATCCCACCAGCTCTACAACTACAACTACTACACAAAGGAGAACTCAACAAAATGTGCCCATAATCAAGCAAAATTTATGTCTAGAAGGGGCATCTCAGCATTTGCTCAATGGAAACTGATCGAGATGAGGGTCCCTGATCCAGAAGCTGAAATACATTACTTGTTACAGGCATATTGAGTCTTTTAAAGAAGATACATCACATGTTCACTAATGCATTATACTTTCATGTTAACTTATGCATTATTATTTTTTTATGCTCAGTAGCAACAGTTATGCCGCAAAAAATATTTTACTCTGAATCTAAACTTGTGTATCAATTTCAATTGTTTAATGTAATCTGGCTATGCATTGTGAAGTAACGTATATGTTTGTACGTAGACGTCTTGTTGTAAGCTATTGATAGTGACACTTAATATTTGTGATATCTACGACGCGTGTAGTAATTAGAAATATAGTTCTTTCATGTTAGTGCGATCGATTTTTAATGTACGAGGATATCCAATCTAAGACAATACCAAATTCGAGATGTATGTAATTGGATTTGACGTTGATTGACGATTTGATGGCATAATTAATGGTTTTGATTGAGTTCTTTAGATTTGAAGTTGTGTTGTATTTCATATACACTGTAATGTATTAATGCGATTGCAAAGCTTCAATTTTCTCTTCTGAGCTACAAACTCCCGAGCGTGTGAGGTCCTAGGCTTCGATCCCCCAAGGGTTGTAGAATTGTCCACCCTAGTATCTAGCTACCTAGACAGGTAGGTCGAGTTCAGCCGCTGCCTGGAGGAGGATTCTAGCGGCCGGTTCTCTGATCGTAAGTTTACCGCGGTTTCTCCGATCAACATCAGACGAATCTCGGAGCGGTACCCTAACAAACGGGCCATGGATCGCTCTCTTCCTTGAACTATTCTCACTCCCTACGTGCACTCACACTCACTACACTATCACACTTCCGGTCGACCAGTGCGTAGCTTAGAGCTCGTTTGGGGAGAATACCCGCAAGCTCACGTAGGTCAGTGCCGGAACTCTCCATCCAGCGAAAGATCACCGCTCTCTCCTCGATGAAAGCGAGCACGACACTTACGGGACTATTGACATTTGTCGTTAAATTATTAGATTTCTTAAAAACTAGAAATATTATAGACAATTTCTCTAGGGCATGATACTTGTTCCATAATTCGCCATGCTTAGCGAAAATTGTATTTCGTTATCGTGAACCGTTTAGAAGTTATGAGGGTGGCCCGTACTCGGTGGGGCATTCTGTATACCTCTATTGTTGTCATGGAAATTCTTGGAACCGATCTTACTGGTTTCGAAGTTTGCATCAGTGGCCGATCGTTGAATTGCAGGGAGCGACCCACCTTCTATCCTTCGAAGTAGAGTGGTTGCTGCAATAGGCTCCTAATGGTGCATTTACCCTTTATCCAGTCCAACGGCGTAACGGCCTCGCAACAGTTGTCGGACGAAATCGTCTTTGGCCACTAGTGGTTACAGGTCAAGGTTCGAATTCACATTCGAATACATTCAAGTAAAACCATAAGAAAATCCGAAAAATATATTAATTGAAAAAGTGCTGAAATTTAAGAACGTAAAGAATTATAATTTTGTTCCTTATGTACATCTCTCAATTCATCTGACTTTTAAGATTGTCCATTAGCACATGCCTCTCGCGTATTGGAGCTTTTCTTCTAACATTCCACAAATGTGGCAGACCGTTGCACAAACCGTTGCACAGTCTCGTTTCCATTGTACTCACCGCCTCGAACCACCACCAAATGAACGAGTGATGTTCTTCTGTGGGATTCTACTGCCTTCCCAATTTCTGAATGGCTGTCACATCATATGCCGTTCTGATCCACAGCAGAAAGCTTTGAAATTGGTATTCGGTTGGAATCCAAACGCTCAGGCGGGCCATTGAAATGTTGCAACTCGCATAAGCTTGTGCGTTCAATATTTATGAGAATTTTGAACGCCACATAATATTTTCAAACGTTAAATGAATATTTTGTTATTAGGACATTATGATGTTAGTCAGCTAACCCAAACTTTGGAATCAAATTTCTGTTATTTGCAATTTATCTTCTTTAGTTTATTTAATAATGGGTTGCTTTTTATAGAACTTTTCCCCATATTTCCTGAATTATTTTGTATGTTAGTCTATCTTATAGCAGATGAAGAAGGCAAGCTATTAGATGTTGGGTATTTGTGAAAATGAGAATAATAGTATCTAGAGAATATTTTTAAAACGGTTTAAAGTGTCGGCGACGCCTCATTCAGCTCACCTCGATACAAATCACATTGGTGTATATATACAGGAAATAATGTAAATAAATAGTGAATAACTGAGAAAGTAGAAACCAACTCTGAGATTTAGCTACACTAATTGTCTCGAACAACAAAATAACCAATCTATCTGATGCTCGTGCAGACGGTATTTCTTTTTCGTGTCTTGGCCAACTCGGACCACGCGTGCGTCCTGCTTCAGCAGGTGCAAGGACCTTTCTGGGCGGATCAGACATATACAAATACACCCATGCCCAAATCGGGTCTCGAATACGCGGTCTTCTGATCTTCTGCTTCATGTACGTTACTTTACAACGCATTGCCAGGCGACATTAAACAATTGAAGTCGGTACACAAATTTAACTTAAGAGTAGAATATTTTCTGTTGCATAACTTTTTCTATAAAATTAGAGACTATACTGATTATCAAAAAGGAAAAATTATACTTGTTTTCATAAAACAGTGATATGTAATTAGTTTACATTTATAGTGTATATATTTTTTAATGAATTATATGTTTGTAACAAATAATGTACTTCAGCTTCCTGGTCAATGACCCCCATCTCGATCAGGTTTTTGTCCAGTTTCCCTGATCCATTGAGCAAATGCTGAGATGGTCCCTTGTTTTGTTTCTAGACGTAAATGTATCTTCAGTATGCGCACGTTTTGTTGAAGTCTCCTTTTGCTTGTAATGGTAAGAGTAGGGGTAAGGGCGAGTTGCTAGTTTGTTAGCAATGCAGAAAAATCATACTTGCAGTTCGCTTACCGACGCAAATAAGTTTTCTATAACTCGGAAACAAAAATGTCTATTTTTTCAAATATTGCTTATCTTGCGATTTTTAAAATTTATTTTTATTTATTTATGAGCTTATTTATTTATTTATTTATGATATTTATGAACTTTTAGTCATCTTTCAACTATTTATAGTTTAAATGACGGAAAGGTATTCTGGAACTCAAGAAAACGTGCGCAGATAACTTCTCCCCCATACGTCACATACAGTTTACGTTTTTACTGTTTTTTAGACTAAATAAATATATTCAGAGATCTGATTCGAGATCGCAACGGCACTACTGCCGTAACGATCTCGGGCATCTGACCGGCGTGCAGACGGTATATTGAGTATATTTTCTAGTATCTCAAGGAGACACAACGATGGAGAAGTCTCCACTCAATTTCTGGAAGCACCTAGCACTGTCCCGCCCCGAGCTCTTAGGGCTTATCGCTCCGGAAAATGGTCGAGTAACGTGTGAGTTCTCCGGCTTCTTCTGCCTTCCAACTCCCCTTGTTTTGCTCCTGAAAAATGAAGAGGGGAGAAGCGAAGCTCGCCTACTGCTACATGTGAGCTCGCTCTGTGAAATGTTATGAATTCCGTGCAAAAGAACAGAAGACAACGAAAGTGAGCGGTGGATGGACTTGCATAAGCCAGAGGTGCAATGGCAGGCAGCGTGCTCGAACCCGGCGTGAGGTGGAGCGGCTCGCGGAGGCGGGTGGGGGTGGGCAGGCCGAGGCTCGTGTGCGTGCTTGCGTGCTTGCGCGCTCCGTGGCCCAGGCAATCGGCGGCGGAGGCGGCGCATGAGAGCCATCGGGCGCCGGAGCCGAATTGGGCAGTTGGGGTGGCAGGGGGAGGGCGCGGCGGAGGGACCGCTGGGAGCAGTGACAACGCTGTCGCCTGTGTCCCTTTGGCCTTCGCCGCCTGCTCTCCGAACGGCCGGCTGACACTCGCCAGGCGCCCCTTTCTCCGCCCCCGTTGCCGTCTTTGAGCGGGGCCAGGCGCTGGCGCGTCGCCTCCTTCGTTGCCCCGGCCCCGCCCGGCGCATGCGGCACGTCCAGGGCGGCGAGGCGCACGCCGGGCGGACGCGGCGCGCGTGCCGCCAGGCGACAGTCACATCGACACTTCGCCTCCCCCAATGGCCGCCCGCCCACACGCCCCCGCTCTGCCTGCCTACCTGGCTCTGCGGCGACAACCAGCGACGTTTTCACACAATATTGCAGATGGACAATCTCATTGCGTGGCTCTCATTCACTTACAATGTGTCCGTTGTTCTGAAATACCGACGCCCTTTCCTCACCATTGAAAAAATGGGCTAAAGGAAAATAAATAACTTAAATTTTGAAATGAATGGATTTGAAAAACATATTACGGTATGTAATGAACGTGTGGTGTTCAAACGGTAATTTTAGCCTTCCAGATAGCCGCTTAGAAAATCAAATCGCAGGAGTAATGGATCTTGAAGCAGAGGCGTAACTTTCAGGCCCGCAATGCGGGCGGGTCCAAGGGAAAGAGGGCCCGTTTTTAGGGAATAATGTTATTATTTAAGGTACTAACACTACTTGTGTTGGCTTTGCATTTCTATAAAGGAGGCCCGGATGAATGTTTTGCGGGCGCGCTCACACTCATTTCGTTACGCTACTGCCCTGTAGATATTATACCAGGTGAGTAGCAGACATCTCCTTAAAGGAAAGATGCTTCTTAGAATTTTAATAGAGGACTTCGTAGTAACCTGAGATCAAATTATTAGTGATACAATAATCTTGTTATCTTTAAATAGTTTGAATTCGTATTAGCAGCCTTAAAAAAACGAATCGGTCACAACACGTGAAATCACTTAATGAGTACCTTTATAAAATACAAATACTTTAAAACAGTAAACAATGTTTAATAGCGGGGAACGTATTAACTGCAATGAAATATAGCTCTAGAAGATAACGCATTTTCCATTATTTTTAAATTGATTGATTGTTTAGTGATTTCGTGCGCGTCAACTACCAGGGTCATTAATCCTGTAAGTGCAATGCATGGATTTTGCTCAGAAGGTGGCGGTGATCTTTCCCCGCTGTATGGCGAGATCTGAAGCCGACCTACCGTGGCTAGCGGGGTTTTCCCTTACCAGGTATCTCCCACTAGCCGTTCAAGCTCTTAGCCCCTGACGAGTCTCCCGGCATGTGTGGTAGTGCAGTGCGTGTTAGTTTGTGTGTAAGGAGTGAGGATAGAACAAGGAAGAGAAAGGTGAGAACGCGCTCGGTCCGTGGCCCATTTGTTAGGATACTGCTCACAGAATCACACACAATTTGCCTAGTACTGATCACAGAAACCACGGAAAACTACCGATCACAGCAGCCGGCCGCTAGAATTCTCCAGACAGCGACTGAATTCGACCTAGCGCACAAGCTAGTGTCGAAAATCCTGCCACCGTCGGGACTCCAACCTAGGACCTCTGCAGGGATGCCCTGAGCCACCTCTCCCGGTTTGTATTTTTAAAACCAGAAATCAGTTAACTTAAGAATTGTGACTAGTGAAAGCTAGTTTTAACAAAATCCTTCCCTGACAACTAATATTTAATAATCGGAACTAGAATTATGGAACTGTGCTAAGATGTCTTTGTCTCGGGAAAGAAGATCGCCGAAATGTTAGGCTTGAGGTGATAATGAATTCAGATTACAACAGATAACAAACCAACAACAAACCACAAAATTACAATCAATGATTAAAACAGTGGTGGTTCCAGAGGGCATGCTCTCTCCCCCATAAAAAGGCATATAGTTTTCGTTTGTTACCTTCTTCTGTTTGGCAAAATGAAGTCTAATATTTATTTACGTTAAAATTATGTAATTATTTAACCAGTAATATGTATAGTATCATCGGCTGGATAGCAAAGCTCCCTTTCGCAGAAAAAGTGCCAGGAAATAATATTTCTGTCGCTTCCTTAGTCCTCTGACAGCATTTCCAAAAATCTTTACTTTGAAGAAAAGTTGGTAACTTGGTAGTCGTCATTCATGGTACCTCATGAAGCAATATTTAACTCGATGCTATAAAGTGATACGTGTTAAAAACTTTTAATTGATTCAATTTCATTAAAATTCGGTTTCGACTTTAACAACAAATGATACTTTGATTACAAATAAGATTAATAAAATATAGTTTTCTTAGCAAAGTAGTTCACGTTCTGATTATTACATAGTAACTACCTTAATTATTAAATAGTAACTACCTACTTCTACAAAGAACTTTTTTGAAACTCGAATTCACTATACTGCCTTTCATGTTGTGAAGGCACAATGTGTCTTAGTGGAGAATCCGCGCGTTGTTGCTGACGGGTACACGTTCGCTCGCTCCAGAATCGTCAACATCACGGCTACCTTCCTCAATACATGCATCTACTAAAATAATTCTTTATTCGCACACTTATTATTTTTGTTATTATTATAGCCGTAGTATTTTTATTGGCGTAAATATCTAACACAGGAACCCTTTAGATCTACTCTCTAATAATGTTTAAAAAAATCGAAAATTGTTGATTTTGCCGGCAAGTATTGATTAATTAACTTGCACAATAAACGAAACACTCTGACCAAAATTTATCCATTTCTTAACTGCCGTATTTCTCGTAGATTTTTTTCTTCTTTCATTTTTGTTTTTTCTCGCTTTTCAAATTGAAATCCCATTTCTATCAATAAGCGATAAAATGTAGAATAGTTGAAATTTGGTAAATGTTTATCATTAACATATTCATTTCACACACGATTGTTGCAAGATGATTTTAAAACAAAAACACGAAATTTGTGTCGTTACAACGTATGAACAAAATCATCGTATACTTCATTTGCTGATTCTATACTTCAGTCGCGTTAACATTATTTTTCTTGGAGTTTGTATTTCTCAATTCTCAATTTCCTTTTACATTCTACAGAAGAGATGTCTGCTAATACCTGATTTGCTCCGCAAAATTCATTGGCACTATTTACTCCGTTTTCGGATGTTTTCCTTTTAAGACCTTGAATACTTTAAAAATATTTTTACCACATATAATTATTTTACCCTTTTGCCTGCGATTCATTTTGATCTCTTAAAATTAACACACACGACACGATGGACTAAATTACGCACTTTCTTTTCTTTACCAATGCACATCTACCATCTTCACTTTCATCCACCAGCAAAAATGACCAGAATACCCAGAAAGATGAAATTCTGTAAAGGGCTTCTCGTGATCATTCGAGTATTGATTTGGATGGCCCGTTCCGCTGATAACATCATAGAAAGAAACAGTTTCTTTCAGCCCTACGGGTGACACATCCTGTATCTGCGCCTTGTCTTTTCGTCGCGTCGCCCGCGGTTCAACTTCAAAACACACCTCGAATACACAGAAGTAATGCATCCGAAGACCTTTGGGTGATGATAGAAAATAATTTCATCATTTTACCCAAAACTTTCTCGCTGTAAGTTTTTAATAGGACTTGAAGGACTTAAATTTAGCAGCGAAATATATTCGAATGCACAAATTAAAAATTCATAGCCAATTCTTTTTTATTAAAGAGACACACTTTGAAACAATGGAAGCATTTCCCCCATCTAAATTAATTGAAATCTTTTTTTCATTTTTTCCCAAATAATTCCACCGATGTTTGGATATGTTTTAAGGATTTGTATAAAAACATGTTCAAAAAGTCAGTTCCACAGAAATCCATCGTTTTCATTATTTTATTTAAAAAGCAACTGAATGACACATTTTTATAATTACCATCGTGTTTCTCATCATTTTCATTTCATGACTATATTTTCTATTTATTTTTGCAACAATTAATTTGGCAACAGCGCACGAGATTCTTCTATAAGAATAACATTGGCCATCGTGCCGTCACGACTTGAAAATGAGTTCGTTGAGCTTGAGTCGTTGTGTTGCGAGACATTGACCAACAATTGTGGGACACGCGCACTTACCGTAGCCGGAATTGATAGATAATACTTGATTTATGTGATCAGGTAATGAGATAAAAGAGTTTGAAGTTTCAACTTTGCACTAAAGTACATAATTTTTTGTTTACACTTCCGCCATTGTACCGGGAGAGATGGGTCAGAGCATCAGCTGTAGTCACTGCAATTCTCTGACCGAGATGCCCAACGTTCGAGTCCCGTCGGTGGCAAGAATTTCGACACTAGCTTGTCAGCTAGGTCGAATTCAGTCGCTGTTTGGAGGAGAATTCTAGCGGCTGGCTGCTCTCTCGGTGGTTTTCCGTGGTTTCTCCGATCAACACCAGACATATGCCGGAGCTGTACCCTAATAAACGGACCACGGGCCACTCGAGATCTTTCCTACCTCTTTCTGGTCATATCCTATCCTTTACATACACTTCCATGCACTACACTACCACACATGACAGGAGGCCGGTCGGGAGCCTAGAGCTTGTCCCGTCTGGGGCGTTGCCTGGTTGAGAAATAACCCGCTGGCCGACAGTAGGCCGGTGCCGGATCTCGCCATACAACGGGGGAAGATCACCGCCCCATCCCGAGCAAAAACATGCACTAAACTTACGGGACCAATGACCCTGGTAGTTGACGCGCCCGGAATCACTAACAATTAATCAATAAGCCATTTGTAGGTGGTTGCTGAATTGTAAGATATGCTTCTATTGCTGCGGGAAGGTAGACCAATTTGCAATTCTGGAGTGTGCATTGACTTAATTTTTTTTACTTGTGTTACTAATGCAACCCACGAGCTATATGATGAGCAAATTCGCCTTTAAAAGTAGAAATAAAAGAAAAAGTTATTTGGAGGGATACTTCCAATGATCGTGAGGTTCCTTGAATCCCAGGAGCTGCCAGTATCCTCAGCCTACTAAGAAGGAATAATTTAGCGAGAATGAAGGGACTGGTATTCTGACGAAGGAGAGCTGGAGTCGCTGTGTTGCGAGACATTGACCAATAATTGTGGGACAGACGCGCACTTGCCGTAGTACGAAACAAGAGGGGACGTGAAACCCTGAGCGATTAAAAGTTTCGTGAATGGAGGAGTATAGATACGGGAGTCCCACAGAATACGTAGGGGGAACATCCTCGCTTCAGCTGCGGGCCAGAACAGTCGCTCCGTTATCAGCAGCTACTGTCATTCCGCGCCGAGTAAGGCCAGACCAGTCTCGGTCGGACCTCCGTATTTGTCTAGTGCTTCTTTCGTCTAGTGAAGTATTAATTGTATCTAAACTATTCAAAGTCCTACTTAATCTGTGCTTCGAAATTATTCTTAACTAGTTGGTGCAGTGTGTCTATCAACCGTTTATTACTCTCGTTCGTGAGCAACGAAAACAATGCCATCACACGGGAGTTAATCAGTGCGGCCTTAAACGGTGAAGCACCACCATTGCCAGCCATCAATATGGAATCTCTTACGGACGGTCATTCCAGCAATTTCCAAATGGGTGCAAATCACACGCCACGTACAACGTCATAAAATGCTTAGGACTTCACCTGGACACAAAATTAACCTGGAAAACCCATATAGATGTCAAAATTAAACAAGCAAGAAAGAAATTATTCCAACTGCGGCTTCTAATCAACAAACACACGTCTCTGTCATACACAAACTCAACAACAATTAATAAAACTATAATAACGCCACTAATCTCTATGCATACTCAATATGGACAAACGCAACCCCCACAAATGTCAATTACATTCAAGTAATTCAAACAAATTTATAAGGTTAATCACAAATGCCCCCTGGCTGATAAGTACTAATCAACTCCATTCCGAATTAAACATCCTTACAATATCACACAATTTTTACCAAAATCTAAGAGACATCCCAGCAGCATCCCATTTCAAACTAGCGAAAAATCCAACCCACTTCCGAATAAAAAATAATTCCCTTTTGAAGCCTTTCTCAAAATGTTAGCCAATCATGATGCATAACCCCGAGGTTCTACCCTGTGAGTGTGGGAATGGTACGCTACATTCACTGTCAAGAAGATCTTAAAGTGTTCTGTAGATCAAGGCAATCTGCATGATTCGATGTGGAAGTGCATTAGAAAACCGGATCGAATGTAAGGACGGGATGTGAACCCAGAAGTACAATACTTAACAATTTGTGTTTCAAGGACACGAGGCACAAAATAGTACGGCCTCTGCGATAAAAAGCAACTTATCGGAAGCGCGCATGCTGTGAGAGGCGGAGGAAGACAGTGAAGGGTGAGCGCGGAGTAGGGGGGGGGGGCGAGATAGGACGCAGGGTCTGCGCGTGGCGCGCAGCGAGCGCGGCCGGCACGAACAAAGCAATATAGCAGGCGCAGTATGTGCGACCTCCTCCTCGCGTACAATGGGCTTCCGCGAGCGCGCTGCGGCCGCCGTCAACGAGATCTCCATTACAGCGGGCCCGAGAGCACGCACGCTGCTAGCCTCCGCATGCGCCTTTCACGGGCCGGGAACAGAGAAGTACGCGGCGATTCAATCCGCGATGCTAGAGCTTCGCAGCTTGGCATATTCGCCATTTGCTGTCCACAGACGACAGAATCCACTTTTCATAGCCCTTCCGGGCAATCGCGACCATCAATTTCTTTAATGATTGCAATTCGAATTTAACTTCATTGCTGTGATTACGTAAGAGAACTCATGCCACTGAGGTCTCGAGGAACCCTTACTATCGGAACCATATGTGAGTGACGGAAAGACGTCCGGTTCTAGAGAGGACACGTAATATTTCAGAAGGTGTAAAACCATCTATTTAAAGTTGACTGTTATTGTTCTGCATCTGGCCACTATCATAATGGTCAGATGTATCATTTTCACATATCATAGGCAGTAGTTGCCAGTATCATAAATAGCGACACAGCAGACTATCTGAGTGAGACAATATTATAGAACAGACTATCAAAATGTTATAAGAATATAAAAACCCTCTGCTGCTTTTTTAAAAATTTATTTCTTCTAGCTCGACAGTACCATCTTTCAAGGGTTTTAATAACACATAAGATTAGTAAATGATATTTATGGATTGGCCATCCATAAAGTATGAGTGGTTTGCACTCTGAATTAATTGTTGTTTAAATTTAATTGTTGAATAAAAAGAGGAGAGTTATGTTAAGGAGCTGAAGCTGTTTGGTTTTCGGAGGTTTGAATCTATCTTTGGGAAATCTAGACTTCATGCGTGGAGAGACCTCCTTTTTTCCAATGTTATAAATAATGGTACTTGGGGAGGTATGCACGTTGTTGTAAAAATTGTTAGCTAATTTGACTATGGTTTCTTCTAGTTCTGGCATTTGTGCTTCTCAATAAATTTGTTCATTTGCAATGAACGAAGGGGCATTTAGGGTATTTTTTTAGAAATATATTTTGGATTACTTGAAGTTTGTTGACATTGCTAGGAGCTGCACCTTCCCAAATTGGTCATGCATAAGTTATGGTAGGAAAGATGATTGATTTGAATAGGAGCAGTCGACATTCGATTTTCAATGCAGAGCGCTGGTTTAGTAAGGGAAATCATTTTGAAATTTTTGATTTGGTTTTACTTGCTACTGCATTGATGTGCGGTTTCCATGATAACCTTTTATCACATAAAATGCCTAGGTATTTTATTGGTGAGATGGCTCATGGTATTCTCGTACCTAGTGCTGTTACTTCAGTTAGATTTCGTGGTTTACATAAGGTGAACATTTTACCTCACATTAATCTGGGTTAATTTTAATTCCCCAATTCTGCGTCCAATTGTGGCGTCATATCAGTCACCTTGTATAAACGTTACAAAATATTAGCCACGTGCATTTCATGCACATGAAATGCACGAGGAAGTAGTTTGCGACAGCGGGCAGCGCTGGCGGGAAGGGGCGCCGGGCTGAACAATGGCAAACCTAGGGAGCGGAAGGGAAGGGGCAAAATAAAGTAGAAGGATTTATATATTAACTAAATTAACTATTTTATTTCGATTCAATTTTTGATTTGGAAATTAAAGCCGCATCAACATGAGATTTATCATCATATGAATTAATGAAATGCATGCTTACCATTTGCAAGTGTAAGTATCTTTACCTTTTCCTTAATTAATTAAATTATTTTCTTTTTAATTATATTAGTGTATTCTTTTTAATAATTCGCTTAATCACTCACACGTAGTTACTTTAATTTAATCAGCCTAATATTTTTATAATCTCAAACTTCTGGCAGGGACATGAAGTAATCGTATCTTGTATATTTTCGCCCTTCACCAATACATTAAACATTTACATTCATAGAATTGACGATATAATATCCCCGAAAATGGTGAGTATTAAGTCGCTCCAAGTCGCTCCACTCGCTCTACTCGCTCTACTCGCTTTACTCACTCTACTCCTTTCAAACAACTCTGCTCCATGCAGGAATGCAAGAAGCTTATCTAGATTGGTGTGTTCCTTCCTGGTATAATAGCTGTATATGCGATGCTGTATGATACATTTGTAATACTTTTTCTTTTCTTTCCCGGTCTTCTCAATTGCGACGAACCCGCCTCTTGAGTATCACTCATTTCTACCCCTTCTCTCGTAACAGTCCTTATACTTGTTTTAGTGGCAGCCGCTGTTCTCTTTACAATCTGGATAAGACGTAATAATAGACCACCGTAGTCCCTTTCTGCTTCAAAATCTTCCCTCACCCAGCACTCTATTTCGCAAACTATAATCTATTACCAAGATAGCGACCTCCTGCCTGAACACTATCAGCTCGTAGATTACGACTGACTCCGCCGGCAATCTAACCAAGAAGGGCTTTCGCATCATGTGTCCGGCGTGTTTATGTGCCGAGCCTTCCGTGGGGAGGCGGTATCACGCCATGCCCTTCGGGACTGGCCCCTCACATCCACCACGAGCAGCAAGTGTGGCGCTAAGTTGCAGTCAGTAAATGCCCGATCATGTCCTATTCTAGCTGACCAGAGCGAGCTGCAGCTGTGAGCTCTCTTCCCTGAAACGCGTTTATATAATGCCGCTGTTGCGTGGGTCGCTGGTGCTTTTGGTAAATGAACCAAACATCTCAATATATATGGCTTGATTTCTGGCAGAACGGCATTCAGGTACCTCGGGAACAAAATAGCAAGAGAATCAAAAACCGAGGATAAACTCTTGGCAACTTCACTATTCAGTTCGACCAACTTTCGTAAACTTAAAATTAAATAACTTTCCACCTAACTGTATTATTTATACGAACGTAAAAAAGTATTTTAAAAAACGATAAAATATTATAAACTCATTTTTGCCGGGCCGGATCGCTGAGGTCGCCAAGGCAGAAATGCCGTAGCTGCCTCTTGGCTAAAGAGTTGCGGGTTCTAATGCTACCCAGGGCCTGGATATTTGTGTATGACTGTATACCGTTACCCCCAATGTTACTTACAGTGGTTGCTATATGATCGTAGTAGAACATTGACCTTAACTCTAGAAAGCTCAAGCATTTTTTTTCAACCCAATAAGCCTGAGGCGAGTTCGTCGGACTCATGAGAAATAAACGATAATGCTCTGTTTGTTTTTTATTGTTAGAATAAAATGAAAATGAATTATTTTAACCCTTCAGTGAGCGCACGGCATACAGAGTACGCCATGCTACATTTGTGAGTTTCTCTTTCCTGGAATTGCGATTAGGCGGAAATGCGGATACCTATTACCCTACTGCAGACGTTTATCGGCCCCTTGTGAGTCCATACTTTGTGTCTGGTAAGCTGTGTGCCACTTATTTTCCTTTTCGCGAGCATCTTGGCTTACTCCGTACACCGCGCGCCTAGTTATGCAAGTAATTTTATATTTTATCATTTTTATAATTGAAAATTTGCATAGCATAGCATTTCTAGATTTAAATCTTGCATTGGAGTAGAATAACATTTAGAATTCGTCCGAACATCATTCAACTTTTTGTAATTTCACTATGTCTCGTCAAAAACTAAATGAAGCGGATATATTTCATGTTCTTTAAGATCTTTCTGAGAAAGACCAGATCGACGATGACTCGTCTGATACTGAATCGGAAAATATTGAAGTGTCCAAAGACGACAATGAATCTGAAGAAGACATACGCATATCACGAAACAATAGTGAGAGCGATAAATTATCTGAAAACATCTACTTTCCTTAAATCATTTTCAAGCAAAATAAAGCGTGTGAAAAGAAACAAATACAAGAAATTATAAAAAGGAAAAAGACAGCCTTGAAAAGCAAATTTTCTAGACCACCACAACAAATATTTTGAAGAAAATTCTTCCCGTCGTAAAAGCGAAAGTGGCTAATAACGTGAAAGACGAACTCTCTGCATTTATCTTTTTCGTCGATGTAGACATTTTGGATGAGATAGTTTTATACACCAATAAGCACATCATCAAGAGACTTTCTGGCACTTATTCCAAAGAAACGCTAAAGACGCATATCGAAGTGAATTAATGGCTTTCATTGGGCTCCTCTTCGTATTATGACTTTAAAAAATGAACATAACAAATCTTTCAGAAATTTGGGCAAATGACGGGGCTGGAATAGAAATTTGCTGTGCCGTTATGAGCCAGAAAACATTTCTATTTCTTTTGTTAGCTGTGAGATTTGATGACAAAGGACCAGAACAATTCGCAGAAAAACAGATAAACTATTCCCAATTAGATCTGTATTAGAAAAGTTTGTGGACAGCTGTAAAACTTCCTATTCACCTGGGGAGTTTCTCACAATAGACAAGAAGCTTATGAGTCTATAGTTATCAGCGACGCTATGATGCTTATCGGGCATGGGGACCGGGAGGATACTGGAATGTTTCCTTGTAGTAGGCTAATAACTAGTTCTTAAAGCTGTGTTATATACGTTTACAATGAAGGCTATGGAAGGATTGGGTAGATTTTTGAGAATTATATTATTTATTTTATCTCATAACGCAACTAGTGCCCGGGGTCTTTTTTATTTGGGAGGGATTTGATAACCTTTAGAGTTTCATGTGGAGTGATGTTCTTAATTTTTGCAATTGGGAATTCGCGACGAATTGGGGGTGATCTCGGAGGGAAAGTGTGATGTTTGGGATGAATGTTGATGCGAAATGGTCGGTTAATAATTACGTTTTATCAGCAGTTGTGTGTTTTTCTTTTCATTTGGAGCAAATAGTGGGAATTATGAAATTTTTCCTGAGTATTCATTCCGTGAAATTCCAGAGTGAGTTATTAGTTGTATTTAATTTATGTATGATGTTAATGCATTTAGTTTGTTTATATTGTTCTAGAGTGTTTCTACTGATATTGGTTAGAGTATTTAGTTGTTTTTTAAGTGAGGGGATTCTAAGTGCCATTCATAATCTCCTACTTTCATTTTTGATGTCTATGATTTTGATAACGCTTTCTATTTGTTTGATATGTTTCCGAAGGCCTGGTCTATTTCGGCTGGAGATTTTAGTATTTTAAAATTTGGTATTTGGTTTCCAATTAAATTTTTGAGTTTGGTCCAGTTTAAGTTGTAAGTATTTAATGCAGGAATGGGTAATGGGGGAGAGAGGATTTGATCTGTCGAAATGAATACTGGAAGGTATTCTGAGTGCGGGGTTGAGGGAAAATTGACATTAATGTTTGTTATTCCCATGTGCAGTAGGAATCATCAGGAAGCTTGGTAGGTTCATAGGAAAAATAGATCGTTTCTGGGGATAACATCAATTTAATTCAGTTTGTTACAACATATTTTGAGAGTTGAGCGCCTACTGCGTTGGTGATTCTGCAATCCCTGTGTACATGTTTAGTAATTAGATCTCCTGAAAGTATGTCAGGTGGTAAGCTTGAAAGTAAAATGATTAGATTTGTAAAATTTGTTTTTATGTTCGGGGGGTTTATAAGCAGCAATGATAGTAAAATTCGGATTGGTGTTGGTAAGTGAAACTGCTATTGTTTCGATGATAGTGAGGGGTATTGAATTTTCTTCGAAATAAGCGATAGTGTTTTCAATTAGTATGATAACTCTGCCACCTGGAGAGTTGGCCTTGTCAGTTCTCACTGTCTTGTAACCTAGTATTTTGAGAGTATCTGGAGGTTTTAAATGAGTTTCTGAGATGCATACAATGTCATCATTGTTTGGAGAAAGAAATGGAGTTCCAGTTCATTAGATTTAATTTATGATTTGAATTATTTTGTGCCATTGAGGGTACTAAAACAAGAAGTAATTACTTGTATGTTTTGAATAATAGTTAAGATAAGTAAATTTATGATGTTGGTAATTTTTCATTAGTTGTATGAGCGATAATATTATGAATAAAAGGAGTGTACAGAAAGTTGTTTTGGGGGTGATTTTTTCTGGATTATAAGTTGGGACGTATTGTGGGATATTATTTGATGGGCGTTTAAATGCTGATTTACGAATAAAATTTTGTATGTTAGAGGTCAGTGGAGTCTAGGGAAATCGTCGGTGTCTGAGGCGGGGGTGGGGGTTGGTAAGTTGGTTGTTGGTTAATTGGTTCTCATGTTTGTAGAGGAGTTTTGAGACATTCTAGTTTTATTTTCCGATAATTTTCTACAATACTGACATTCGTCAGTTCGTATATCAGCACTGTGAGTCCCTCCGCAGTTTCTTAATTTAAGTAGATCGTTCTTCGGGGGCAATTTACTGCATACGGATTCTCGGCACAAAGTGTATTCAGGAGATTCAGTTGTAACAATTATTTTTAGTTTGTCCAAGTCGAGGCAACGGAGGCACTGAATTATTACTTTCGTTTTTCGTCTTCTTTCAACTTAAACTTTTAAGTTGCAGTTTCGACTAGGTCGAGAATTAATCCAATCGATTTCTGACCTGAAACTTCTGCAACTACCACTGGGATGGGCTGATATTACGAATATTTTTATGTAACCTGGTGACACTATTAAGGGAAGAGTATTGCTCCTTCAAGTCGTTATATATTTCCTCTTGCGTGATGGAGCTAAGGATGTTTTTGAAAACTGCTGAAAACTTTCTGTTGGTTAGTTGCTTACACGTATGAAATTTTTCTTTTGTTATTTAAGGTTGCATAAAATTCTAGGTCATTAGCGACCACTATTGCTTGTAATGGCATGGTAACTGTGAGAATGACACGATATGATGATGATAGAGGCGAAAGGACGAACACAATACAACCATGCCCGATTTACTTGAAATAATGTTTGTAATATTAATGTGGATGGGTGGAATTCTAAGAATTTGATATGTAGAGAGATCGGTTGAGTTTGAAACACCATCAGGAAGGTCAGCTAGACGGTCGAATCTGTTCTTAGTAGGAATAGCATAATTAGTATCAGAGTTGGTGAGTACTGTTTTTTAGAGTTGGGTTTTGGATAGGGCCACTGCTTTCGCGTTCATCACTGTTCATTTCGGGGATTGGAACTGAGTTTGCATTGATATTACTCCTGCACCTTGAAGATATTGTACCTTCGACGGGTACACAATGACTGACCTGTGTTTGGATTATTTGCATATGTGGCTGCATACTTGATACCTGCATTGAATACACAGTTGGTGCACTATGATGCAACATCTGGGCTTCTGATAGAGTTAGATGCGCTAGTGCTCATGGAGCTGATATTTATAAGGCCGTCACCTTCCACTACCTCCATTTTGCCCCCGGTTGAATAGACCAGGACTAATGCATTGGCGATGCACTGGCTCAGACCAGCGCTGTTGAATGGTGTTGTAGAGTTAATCGCTTATTGAAACACTGCACTTTAAATTGGAGTTAAATGATCCAACTAGCTATCGCCCGATTAATTTGCTACCCACAATGGGAGAGCTATTTGAAAAATGTATACTATCCAGGCTACATTCATACCTCAGGTCAGTCAATGCCATACCACCCCAACAGTTTGAATTTCAACTCCTTTTGTCTACGTATCATGAATTCTTACGCCTAACTGAAGATATCATCGAAGGATTTCATGACCATAAGAAACCGCAACAGTTTTTCTAGATGTAGATGAAGTTTTCGATACCGTCTGGCACCCAGGGTTAATTTTCAAATTCCGCAATATAGGTACTCCATTATATCTTTCACGAATCATTGAAAGGTTTCTTACCAACCGAACGTTTTCTATACGTCTCCCCGAAGCTCTCTCCACACCTTTCACCATCAAAGCAGGAGTACCTCAAGGATCCACCGTCTCCCCAACTTTATTTAATGTCTTCATTTCGGATATACCAATCACCCAAAATACTGCAATAGCTCTGTTTGCTAATGATACTTCCTCCAATAGCAATCTTCAATCTACCATGAAAGATCAGTATCACCTCACATTATTTTCCAACTGGGCCAAAGAATGGCACATTGAAATAAATCCTAATAAAAGCTAGGCAAAAATATTTACTCTCAATAGACCAGATGTCCCTTCAAATCTCACATACCAATCACAAAACTTCACCTGGCTCCCGCCAAACAAAACTGTCAAATATCTTGGAGTTCTGTTAGATAAAAGGCAGACATGGCAGAAAAGTATAAAACACCGAATAGCGCTAGCGACAAGTAGAGTCCATCAATTATATCCGATTTTTAAAAATCATTTCCCCTATACGTATATGTTGCTATTCACTTTTACAAAGCAATGATACGTCCCACACTTTTCAATGGAACCACAGTTAGGGCTGCCGCAACCAAAACAAACATCAACGAAATCTAAATTTTTCAAAATAGATTCCTACGCCCCATCGCAAAATCTCTCTGGTACATTCCGATTGCGCAGTTACATAGTGAACTTGGCATTACACCAATCTCCGTCCATTTCTCTCTCTTATCCTTAAAATTCAAGTCCAAAATAATAAAAGACCTCTTTAGATATTCACTTTCACATAGGTAAGCAAAATCCTCACCGCAAAAGATTAAAAACAAAGTTACCAAGAGCATTTTTCGATTCTCCATAGACATAAACCGATGAGTCGTTTCGTATTATAAACTACTGCCTACAACCACTGTATTGTATTATATCTAAAAATTAATTTCTCAATACAATATCTCAAATGATTCTTGTATATAAATCATATTAATGTATTTATCTTATGCGGCTGCTGAGGGCCAATTAGATTGAAGATTGACTGTGTAGACTCCAACTTTTCGCTTATTCACGACTTTTCGCTTTAAATTAAAAATCAATTTTTTCTGCTGCATAACTGTTTCTATGCATTTAGGGGAAATACTGATCATAAAAAAGAAAAATAATGTTTATTTTAACAGAACGCTGATATTTAATAAATTAGTTTACATTTGAATTGAACAATGTTTTAAAAAGGACTTAATATGCTTGTAACAAATAATGTACCTCAGCTTCCGGGTAAATGATCCCATTTCGATCAGGATTTTACCGCGCCCCTAGGTTGCTTCATGTTTCGCGCTCAAGGAACTCGCACAAGCGCCGTTATCAGTCGTGGGAGTTGCGAGCTGGGGCGGGGGCAGAAGGAAGATGAAGGTTGGCAGGCGAGGTGGAAGTGTGTGACAGTGAGCAGAATTATGTGGAGCAAAGCGTCGCGTGAGCGAGATTATTCGGAAGATTCTAGAAAACGGGCGATGGAGGCAGAGCTTCTGGTGGCCGGTTTCTTGGAATGACGATTTATATGATGGATCTTGGTGACGACGGTGAGCGCGAGAAGGCTTTTCTCGTGTCTTGGACTGCGGCGAAAGGCCGAAAGTAACTCACGAGCATCAGCGAAGTGCAGCGCGATGCGGCGAGCCTGGCAAACGAGATCAGCGGCCGGCGCGTGAAACAAGTACGGGACCAAAACATTATTTATTTCCACGTTCTCAAAATTGGGTGGATTAGCAGGATTTCGAAAAACAGTACATTCTTATAACATGTTCAGTGATTATTCAGGAGTTCAAACCCATATTTGGGATGCACGTAACTTTAATAGGTTCTCAGTGAGACTGTGTCTGGCATCCATTGTGATACAAAGTTTTGCTAACTAAATACATTATGATATTGCACATTGAATTTTAGTTCAAATTTATATGTTGAAAGTTTTCCGAGAGAGACATTTGTGTTATATTGCATTTTGAATTTTCATAGTAACTTATTATGTTATTCTGAAGTTCATTAAGTATTCTGATGGAGACATTGTTTAACATTGATTTTTAAATTTATATATTAACTTATGTGCAGTAAATATTCGGAAAAGGAGCATTATGATGTGGGCCTCATAACTCCCATTTAACGTGGTGGAAATTATTACGGTGGCGCGCTCGCCTGCAGCGCCGTCTTACAGGAACTAAAACACGAACTGCTGCCGACGATACTTAAAACGTGCGTGGGTGCTGCGTGAGTTGAAGGGTCGCAAGCAGGTCCTTAATGTTACAAAAGATAGCGCCGATATTTGCGCTTTCTTCAGTGGTTCTTATACATGTATATTATGAATAATTGAACATTTAAAAGACACTTTTCCTATTTCTCACAAATTAGCAATTTTATTTGCTTATATCCGAACAAATGTGGTTGGAACTATTGCATGTGTTGTTGCTGAGTTGTGTGGCGAATTAAAGAAGGTATTTATTATTTTGTTAGGTAACATTTAGAAAGGTACTGACTCCTAGCAAAGGTACAATGATCAATCCGACCGTACTTTCATGTGAAGTATCTGGGAACTATGAAACAGTTGGAGTCACTAGAATTACGCATTAGACAGGAAATTCTTGAAGTAGTGTGCATCTGAAAAAATTCATTCATGTTGTATGTTTCTTTGTGTTTGTTTTCTTGTTTCGGAGAGGCATGGAAAGCCTCCGTATTGCTCATCATGGGAATAATGTGTGATATAAGTTTGGGAGATATGTCAGGAGAGCCATTCGAGCCGTGTTAACTTCACACAGTTAATAAATGTGTTGTTTAGTTTTCGCGAATTCACTTCAGTTTCTTTTTGGCAAAAACGTGTTTGCGTTACATACACACACACACACACACACACACACATATATATATATATATATATATATATATATATATATATATATATATATATATATATTGTGACGTACCTGCAAAGCGGTACTGTTCACGACATTAATTTTGAACAGTGTTGGGACAGGTGTTTTTGCTCGTGAATAAGTCGCTAGGGTTTGGCATAGCATTGAAAGACAACTCCATTATCAATTTTCAAACAAATAATCGTCTTATTGCCTAGATTACACAAATTAGAATAATATTTACAATCAAGTGATTCCTCGTTTTGGTACCAAAACATGCAAATGAACTCAAATTTACGCGATACCTTAATTTTCAAGAATCGGTTGTTCTTTCTTGATGTTCCTCCCGGCGGTGGCAGCAGCGGCGGCAGGGGCGGCGTCGGCGTCGCCGGCCTTCAGCTCGCCTCGGGGCCCGTCGGAAGGTCACCCTCCCCTCAGAGGCCGGCCTTTCACCAGCTCTGGGCTCCAACCCCGGTCGTTATGAAAATAATAGAAAACGGGTGCGAAATACCCAATATCGCTGCCCGTCGGTCCTTTGTTCTTCATTTCAGTTCTCCCTGGCTTCGCGACTACTCAGTTCAGCTTTGTTCACTATCACACGGTCACTTACGAACGTGGTCACCAACCCTTACAATCACCGGCCACGTGGTTCATTAGTTTCATTATACTCTCACAGTTTCTAGCACTTATCTTATTTCCACAAATCGTACAATTGCCTGCAAGTCATTAGCACTCTTGGTTTTACTCCTAAATCTTATTTATTCTGTAATATAATGTCAATTTGCTACTTATTCGTCGAGCGCGTCACAGCCCTTCCGCTCACCTTCAAGCATCTCCCCGCACTGACTGACCGTTGCTCGCCTTACCGGTTGCCTGTAGTTTCCTGTAGTTTTTAATCCAAAATGTATCGCGTTTTAATGGGTTTTTTATATAGAAACGCGAAATGGGATTTTTATATATTTTCAATATATATATATATATATATATATATATATATTGTAACGAATACTGCATCACCTGCCTGAATTCGTTGCGCACGGATTGCATCATCTGCCGGCGCCCCCTCCTTCCCCCGAACTGGACGGTTCCGGAATATTCGCGAGTCGCAGGGAAAGGTGGAGCAAGTGCTGGTTGTGTCGAGACGAGCGCCGGTCAGGTATAAATTCGCCGCTGCCTGCGGCCGCGAGTCAGTGTAGTTAGTCAGTGTAAGTTAGTAAGAAGTCAGTCAGTGTAAGTAAGTCAAGTGTAAGTCAATCAGTGGAAGTATGTCAGTGTAAGTAGTCGGAAGTAAGCAGCCGTCCCTGCCGGATACTGACTGTCTGTGGTTACAGGTTTAAGTTCTCTGTTATCATTGTCTTATCACTGGTTCGCTTTTTTGCGACATTACCTTGTCATGATGCAGTTGGATTAAAGCATCTGACTGTTGTGAATGCATTCGTTCCTCGGACTGGCCTGATGATCCGGCCCCCAATCGGATGTTGTTGCTAGCAATGTGTTGACGTGGAGGCGGTATTTCGGTGAATTCCATGCTGTCCGTGAGATTCACGTTGCCTTCGTCGAGAACCACATTAGATGACTCTTCCGAATGATATTAAGAATTTAGGGCTTCGCTGACCATTCGCCCTGTGCTGGATAAATCATTGTTGTTCATTCAACTACTAAAGCACTTGTAGTGAATATTTATGACCACTGAACACTATTTCGAACACAAAGTTCCTAACGTTCGGAGTGTTGTTGAACATTTTCACACTTAACGATTCTAGCTGCGGTTCGCGGAGCGACTGCACTGGCCCGTAGCTGAAGCGAGAATGGTGGGGTCGCGTCAAGCCAGTTCTCACCCATTTTGATGTTTTCCCAAACTGAAGAATAAGGAAACTAATTGTCAAGGACTGTGCTATTCCGTATCAACAATGTTGCAAAGTTGTATTCTCATACTCTTCAGTTAATTGGTATATATAGCTTCATTAACGATTACAGAAAACTAATTTATTTTATTGAAATATATGTTATTGAATACACCTCTTATTTTTTGTTTAGTTTTGGAGTTTAATTTATTCTATCTTCATGCTAAACACAAACAATTAGAATCCAGTCAATAAAACATTCGCAATAGATATTACTCAACTCATCTTTACATCCACTATTCTTCAATACAGTACTTATTAAAACGTATCAAAAATCTACATTACACATTAATTTTTAATACATTCACCACTTGTGAACTTCTACAGTACAAACCAATCAACATTTAGAATCCACATCATCCGTACTTTAAAACCTCTATCCGTACAGCAGTACGAAAGTCAATTATCAAACAGCCGACCTAAATTACGTAAAGGAACCATAAATTCAGCAATATACACATATTACATTCATTGTTAAATAATAACATCATATATATTTTTACAAACATACACCACACTATGTGCTTACCAGTATTGCGATACATCCAGTACATATGTATCAACATACAAATTCACATAAATTTCACATTAACCACTATGACATACTGTGTGATGTAAGAACTTGCAGGCAAAGTAAGCTAAGAGATCACAAAGTCTACACAATTCATTAAAAAAACTCATGGAATATGCAAGTCTAGATTTTCCTAAGAGTTTGCATAATTCCATCATAGCACTTTGTAAAGATGTTTCACTCTATCACGAAATTCACTGTATTAGTACCTTTTATTTGAAGAGTTTCAATATATATTGGCTTCTTTTTATTAGTTTCAATGTTTAATATTTCAGACCCTTTAAAAAAAATTCATGGTGTGTTTTTAATCTTGTTCTCCACTTCAAGGATAGGTCTATGACCTGTTACGGCTTCTAAGAATTCCATCTTTTTAAGGGTCTTCCTGGATCTATTTTGCCTTGAGGCCTAAACTTAAACACCTGCTTTGAAATGCGAGTCTCTTCCATTCTTTCCACATGTTATGACCATTCCTATCTATAACATTGTACCTTGTCATTGATTGCTTGGACGGTTAGTTCTTTTCGAATTTCCTCATTTCTGAGTATATCTAGTCTGGTAAATTTTTACGGATCTCAAGAATTTCATTTCAGCAGACTGTAACGCCCGTTTATCTTTTATGTTTTTAAATCCATGATTAGAAATGGAGTTATGCATTTGATAGCTTTTATTAATGTTATTTAGTGCTTTCTCTTTCACTAAGCTTCCTACATAACTGCCCTATATAACGTTTTCACACATGACACGATATTTTGCACACCACATTTGGTTGGTCTTTTTTAATCCTATTTTTTAAGGTTTGTAGTCATACCTTTATGATTGATGGTCTTATCAATGTCCCTGAGATTATAACTGTCTTTATATATTTTGGTTATTTTATTTCTAATTTTAGGGGCGTATGGTAAAACCATCCTTACAAGTTCTTGTTGACTATCACTTCATACATCCTCCACATTAATATCATAACAATTCCTACTTTCATTTATACATCTATATAGTCATCTAATCACAAGGAGACAAACTTTATTGGATAATTATTGCTAATTAACAACTTAAAAATGAAATTAAATTTTTTATTATTATATTTTTCTTACATTTAGCATCTTTACAACTAATCCAACAAATACACATTTCTTTACTTTTATTGGATGTACTGGTGTATAGTCAAGAAACACCCCAGCATGTACCTCCTTATCATACCATTCTGTACATATCATTTTCCCTTTTCTAATAACCTTGATATCTAAAACATTTATAATACCATTTTCTTAATACCAAACAAATAGATGGACTACCAATAGGAGGGATTTTAAGTAGTTTATTCCTGAACTTGTTGTGAGGGAGTTGGAAACAGGTGTTGAAAGTTTCTGAATGAAAACTGTATACTAGATATGGGGATGATACTTCGATAATAGTGAATAAAAAGTACAAAAGTAATAAAAATGTTTACTTCATATAATCTTAAGATATTTTCCTCTGGACGAAGATGAGAAGGTAGTATGGAAGATCATTCAGAAAATGTCGGGTTTTATGTCAAATACGAGTTAGTTACTTGATAAATTAATGAATATCCATTCGTCCGTTTTGGTGAGCTGTTCACCCCTTTTGGTGAACCGTCCCCTTATATTGGCGTATTTCCTCTCCTGCCGGCATCTGAAGTTTTCGTAAAACTGTGACGATGATTTTATACCACCAAGGCGTATTATTTGGGCCGAGATGTCTAAATTCACGTACGCAAGACTCTTTTCACTTGTCGCAGTCTACAATTCTACGGTGGCACAGAAAATAATCCACATTCTACTAATAATATTCATGCGTTAAAGTGTAATATTCGTCCATGGCTCCAATCTGTTGCCAGCTTTCTCCCTCTCTCCATTATATATGTCTCGCATAAATTTTGTATGTGAGAAACTTCTATTTGATTTATTTTGGGCAAATTAGAAATCATTAATCCTTTCAGACCAAACGCAAAAAATCCTAATTTGAGGTGCATATGTTCCCCCTTCGTTCTCATTGTTTTGCAACGTGATGCACCGACATAAAGGAATACTTCGGAAAATGTACGACACGGCGCAAGACTGTCATTCACTAGCGCACCGGCCTCCAGCAGCGTGCACGCCCACGAGGTCTGGTGGCACGTTCAGAAGCTGCGTGGTGCACCACGGTGCTTCTCTGCGCGTCGAGAGCAATGGTTTTGGCGTTCAGTTGCCACATAGCTGGCAGAACGTCCGGGGAGCCTTCGGCCGCCATAGCAAGACACGCTTCCCCCTCTGCTTCGCCCGGCGACCCCTCCCGAGCCGCGTCCACGAAGATCCACTCCACCTCCGCGTTAGCTGCCACTCGGAGAGAGCTTCCTATCTCGGCCCCTTCAGATTGTTGGACCTCTTTCAGCAAAAGTTCAAGAATACCTTGTCCGTCTCTAGAAGTCTCGTCTTTGTTGTTTTTCGCCGCCGGCAAAGTTCCTTACTTCAACAACAATGGTACTATATCTCCTGGGGCAATGCTCCGCTGTAGGTTATGCATTGCAAATGGGAAATGTCACGTGAATAAACAAATGATTCCGTTCTCTGCCATGGGTGACGAGCAGAGTTTCAAAGAAGCGCTCTTCCTCGCGCGTAGTCTTGAATTGAGGGTTTGCAGTAGGAATTCATTAATTCACCTTCGAGAGTCATGTTGGCACGACGCGTCACCACCAGCAAGGACATACTCATATTAGCATTAATACTGTAAATAGCCCAAGCCTTTCGCCCTCGGCGGCAACGAGGCCTGGCGGCGCCCAAATGGCGCCTAAGCCGCGCCCGCACTTTGCACCCTCGCGCCAGCTCATAGAAATGAGTCGCCACCACGAACGGCGCCTGACCGGCGCCTGGACCCTGCACCCTGGCGTGCCAGCTCATATCCATGCGTTGTCAGCTCTGACGGCGCTTGACCGGCGCCCGAACTCTGCAGCCTGGCGCTGGCACGGACGCACGTGACCAGCGCGGACGACGCTCCACCACGCGGTATCCTCTCCTACTGGAAAAACATAATAAATAACCCTGAAGCTATGAGTGGCCAGCACACTATAGCTTCAGGCGTGTAACCTGCGCTCTGCGAGAAATAAATCTATTGAAGTTATTCTGTCTGTCATTTGTGTGCTTCTCCGGGTGAACTTGCATGGCACAGCGGTCCGAACTCGCGACCGCTTTCTCCATCTTGAATTCATTATGTAGTGGAGACATTTAACTCGAGTGCACGTGAACATCATCACTGACGGTGAAGCAGTCCTAGCATCGGTGGAGCAATTTTTCGCGAAACTCTTGTACCTTTTGAGGAAGCAGGGCGATGGATATTGTTTTGGCGAACGATTTAACATAAAAATATTTCGAACGATTTCCGGAACGAATATGACGAATGTATCGTTATATGCTTCTGAAAACTTTCAATGCGGTGGGATGCTTACGGATGAAACGGATGCATGGCCAGATGGTTTCTTTTTCCACGGTACACGGAATTTCACCCCAGACATTGCGAGCGATCAACCAAAATCGACCAGTCGATCGCGATCGACTTGTTGGCCACCCCTTGTCTATACAACCATAGTTGTGTCGCTTATTTGGACGGCATATTTCGCTACGATTAGACCGTGAAAGATGATTTAGTCCATTCCTGTCTGTAGGATTGTACCTTGTCATTGATTGCTTGAACGTTTAATTCTTTTCGAATTTCCTCATTTCTGAGTTTATCTAGTCTGGTACATTTTTTTACAGATCTCAATAATTTCATTTCATAAGATTGTAACGCCTGTTTATCTTTCTCCCTCAGAGTCCAGCATTCACGTCCGAACATTGCTCAGCCATTACTTTATATATCCTCATTAGAGTATCTCTATGTTTTTATCTTTAAGAGTTCGCTGAATGTTTCCGCATATATTCTGTTATTTATGAATTTTTTTCATCTACTGTATATCCATTTCTGTAAAGAAATTTGTGTTGTAGCCCAAATATTTAAAATGGCTAATTTTTTCCAGCATCGTATTTTCCAAAATTATTTTGGTGCGTATATGATGCTTTCACACAAATGCCTTTGTTTTGGTCTTCTTTTTTGAAATCTTTAGATTATATCATTTGCGAGTTTGTTTTAATTGATGAATAGACCTCTGTAAGTCATCCAGACTTTCTTAGATTGTAATTTTATTATAAGCAAATAGGAGTGTATATAAGTACACTCCATTTTAAAGCTTAATTCCTAGGTTGTTTTTGTTCTTCCATTCTCGAATGGCATCACCTAAGTATATGTTAAACAAAATTCAGGAAAGGCTGCTTTCTTGGTAAACTCCTTGGTTTGTTTTATTTCTTTTGAATATTTTTCTTCTTGTTCTAAGATGACAGAGATAGTCTGATACAAAGATTTATTGTTATTGATTAAGTGGTGTGGGTAGCCTCTTCTTTCCATATTTGCACATAAAGTAGAGCGTTTCAATTTATCGAAAGCCTTTTCATAATCAAAGAAAGTCAAATGGGTTAAATTACCTACGCTTTTCTATTAATTGTCGGAAGGTAAATATATTATCTGTACCAGAGTAGCCTTTTCTATAACTATCTTGTTCTGCTATTATTAAAATTTCATATATATTAACAAGTCATTTATTTAAAATTGTTGCATATATTTTATGGCATGTCGGTAATAAACTAATATCTCTATAGTTGCCACAGCCGCTTCTTTTCCCTTTTTTAAATAATTAATTTACTTTCGCTTGTTTCCATTCTTCAGGGGCACGGAATTGTTTCCAACATAAATTTAATAGGGGGAGGATTCTTAGTTTTAACAGCAAACCTCCATATTTAATTATTTCGGCATTTATTTCGTCAAGTCCTGGAGCTTTTCGATTTTTTAGTCCCATTATTACTGTTTCTAATTCTTCTAAATCAATGTCATCTACCGAAGCATGTACAGGAATTTCACATTGTATATTTTCGTCTTCAGGGTTATACCATAAAATTTGATTATGTTCAACCCACTGACTATCTTATGTAATATTCAAATTAACTGTGTCTTTTAATTCACTATTAATATGTCTAAAAACTTTGTATGCCAATTGTCTGCCATGAATGTCATTTTCTAATTCGCTTATAAATCTTTCCCATACTGATTGGTGGGCATTTCTAACTATTTCTTTGGCGAAATTTCTTTTAGCTTTGTATACTCTCCATGTTTCATTGGTCTTCATTTACAGAGGCTTCATATATGCTACTTTTTTTGTGTTAAGGCTTGTTGTATCTCTTCGTTCCATAATTTAAGACCTCTCCGTTTCTTAAATTTTCTTGATTTTCCTAAAGCTTCTGAAGTCGCGTCTTTAATTATGGTTTTACTATTTACCCATTCTTATTATATATCGTCGCTAGTGATGGTATCTTCAATCTTCTATGCCATAATGGTGTGATACAAATACTTTATGCTCTCTTGTCGCAGGAGATGGACCTTGAAAATTTGCCTTTTTCTGGTTCTAATGATAGAAACTTAAATATTTCTTCTTCCACCTTGATAAGATTTCTATATCTGATTTCAACAAGTAATAGTCAGAATTTATGTCACTTCCTCCATGTACTCGTGTATCTCTTACTTGACTAATTTCTTATTCACAATTATATCATATATAATTGATCTAAAACATCTGGCTGTCCATGTATATTTATGAATATATTTCCTACGAACTTCTTGAAAAATTCTCTAAGCCTTCGCCCATTTCAATTCAAGTGATCCTCTCCAAAAGATCCAATTATTTGAGGGATAGTTATATTATATACTGTGGCATTAAAGTGTCCTGCCAATATTATATGGACATTTTTATTGACTTTATGGTAATGTTGCTGAAGAACTTCATAGAATTCTTCAGTTAGTTCTGGCCTGCCTTCTTCAGTGGCATATACACCAAATATAGTAAGATACCCTCTTTCTATCGTTAACCGTACGATAGATATTCTATCATTGCCAAAAATCTTTCGATTTTATTTTTCCATTTTTTATCTATAGAAATTGTGACTCCACTTACTGCTCTTCTTGTTTGTACTACCCCACTATATTTTATTATTTTCCAGGTCTTTTGTTTCTTTAAGTTTCTTTTTTGTTTCCGAAATAAGGGCTATTTTTATTCCTTTCTCTTTTAGTTCCCTATCTAGTTTTAGTTCTTTTGTTGACACACTCCTCACATTCTAAGCAGCAATCTTTAATATATCCTTTATTCCATATCTCTTAAACTTTTTCTCGCCAAATTCGCCAAAAGTTGGGTCCGGCAATCTTTGAAGCTTGCGAGTGTAATTGTTTTTTAGGTGGGAGGGTTACCAGCCCTTCGCAAACTTCCAAGGAGGGAAAATACTAGATTTTTATAGAGGTTGACTCCTCTAGACATGTTAGGCTCTAGGCTACAAAATGTTGTTCTAATTAGAGCTCATTTATGCCCAAATTTTAAAAATTCGAAACGATGCAGAACATCAAAATATACCAGAATATACCACACTTAAGATTGGACGCGCTAACTTATCGTTAAGTTAGCATGCCCACACAAGAAAAAACCCATGAAACACACAAACTAAATAAACCAGTATTTAGTTGTAATTAAGAACTAATGTATACCCAAATTTAAAAGCACAGGCGGGACGGCAGGTTCGGCACGGCGGGCGGGCCGAGGGCGAAGGGGCGTGTTTGTAGGGTTATGCAGCACAACGCCCCCAAGTCTTTCTGCGAATTTCGTTGGTGGCATTTGGCGCGGGGGCAGCCTTCGCATCGGATGCCAAATCGTTCAACGCAGAATGTCAGTAGCAAGAAAATTTGAGTAACGATGGAGTCATTTTTTGGAAAATTTTGAAAATGCCCCAGGGGCTTCATGTAAATTACTTCCAAAATGAAAAAAAAGGTTTTGAACTCAGGAGCCGCGACATAAGCTAGAACGATTGGGGAATATCAATATTGGAGAAAATTGACTGAACGATTTAGCTGCTAGCGTTGTTCACAGACAGACGGACACACATGCGATTTGCTGTCAATCGATTGTTTGCTGTCAAGGATCCACAAAACATGAACTCGGGCTACACCACGTTTTAAAAGAATTTCCCCCCAAATTTAGCAACTAGATTCATCAAGGTTTAATAGATGGATTGCTTAGCTGGCAGCTACCTGAACTTAGGGGTAATAACGTCACGAATTACATCTTTCTAGCTAGTGAGCCCCTCTCTCGTTTCCAATTCTCCTAAGTTTCTATCTATTTCTCCTAACAAAAAGTCTTAATTTTGTGTGTGTGAACAACTTTTTCAAACCTTCGTATTGACCAAAGAGTTTTACATCATTAATTTGAATATAATTTGTTTTCAAATACATACAGGAGGGATACATTTCTCAAAAGGAAGAAGCACAGAAGCCTGGCCTTTACATTTCATCCATTCAAAGCAAGCAAACTCTTCCAATGGCACACGTTTGAGACAGATTTCATGAAGGAAAAATATTTCTCTTCAATATTATAATTGTAAGAAGACACCCCAAAAATTGCCATTTTCAACTTTCAAAAAGTTAGTGTCATTGCAGTCAGTGAAAACAAACTTTCAGTAAAACCTGTATAAAATTCAACTGAAGTGCCTAGACGCGTTATTCTCCAAAAGGCATGTATGACTTAGTAGTCTATCAGTTGCCACGCGTGCAGATGCCGCAGTAACATCGTAAGTTTGCGGGTTGCATACTGCCCCTTTCAGCTCAGGAGAGATTTTTAAAGATTATTTTTGTTCCTATTCAGGTATCATCAAGAAAATTTAATAGCTTGTATACCATCCTAAATGAAATATTATTGCAGATTTTTATAAATTTATAATGGTTTTCTTTCCAGTAAATGCGTTTTAAAGTTATTATTGTTGTACACATATGCCAAGAATGCCACGAAATAATATTGATATTTAATGAATGATTTTAATACGTATCTTATATATATATATATATATATATATATATATATATATATATACTTGCAAATTTTTAGAAGAAGAAAAATTGAAAGAATATGAGGGTGTCCGCAAGTAGTCTTAGATTATATGAGTGCGTTGTTGCCGAACAATCAGTTAGAAAATTCTAATATTGTACTTGGACAATGTATATATCGTGGACAACAAAATTTCAAAACGTCTTCAAGTTTGAAGGAGTCATGTCATAAAATCTACTTTTTGCATAGAATGACCCCTATATGATTTCTTCGCATCGCAATATATTGTAATGGCAGCCGTTGTGAGTACTATGTAATCTAATGTTCCTGCGACGCCTGTAGGCGCCATTGTCAGCTTATTTCGCGATAAATGAAGGCCGAGATTTTCTTTCAAAGAATAGACCAAACCAAACGTGCAAGCTGAGTTTACTTGAACGGAAAGAAACCTAGATTACATCAGTTACATATCCAACAGCTTGAGTCGTTCATCTGAAGTGGTTTTGATAAATTGTTTTACGTCATTTTTCTTTGTTTTGGGGGCATTTTAAAAACATTTTAATAGCATTTTATTGATTATTTTTGGCAATGTTTTTGGTCATCGAAATCGTCCCTCTAGTTATAAGGAACAAGGGAGCGCAAGTATGGCGGCCTGTTGCTGTCGGCGTTGCACTGCAAAATTTTTTCAGAGTCAATAAGAACTATACCATTGTGGAATGAGTAAATAGCAATATCATGTATATTGCTCGTTAGATAGGGAAATGATATGAAATGATATATATTGTGGCGTTATGGGATTGTGCGCCCCCATAACACCACAGTTTCGTCTGCATGAACACCCACAGGCAGCGAGGAGAGCAGGCGTAAATCAGAGTACCTAAACGCGCAGCCTGGTATCCGTTGCCCGTACTAATCAAAGACGAACTAGCAAGCAACGTTTTTCCCTGTGAAGAGTTGAAAGAGGAGAAATACCCCCGCCACGGAGAATTTCCCCAGGCATCGTACAATAAATAGGCGAAACCCAAAGCGGGAGCTCTCTTTTCTTGCCACCACGCGTCGAGTAAGCAGCTCTCTTCTGATTGTCGCCGTTCGTCGGGTAAGCAGAATTTCATCACCGCTCGTCGACGTCAGCTTAGATAGTATTTGCCGCCACAACGACTGCAAGGTAGCAGTTTTCGGCGTCGCACAGACGTGCTAGTTAGTCGTCCGCGAAGTAGTGAAGAATTAGTAAAGTGTTCTTCTATTAACAAATACGGGAAGTAAAAAGTTACCCGTTGTGAGAAAAGCTTTGAAAGTTCTTGTTTAACGGAGTAAAAGTAGGAACGAGCGAGGAACTTGCACTAGCATTCAGGGAAGTGCAAGAGACATTTTTCACAACGTGGGCGTAATCAAAGGCGCCGGTAGCAGCCGAGGGAGAAGAAGAGGCCGTCTAGGAAAGGACGGAAGAAGACGCGAGTAGACCGGAGAAGAAGAGGCCGTCTAGGAAGACAGAAGAGGACGCAAGAGGACAGCGCAGACGACGCAGAGGCTGGAATCGAGCAACGGCGGTGCAGAAGCCAGCACGCGACATCAAGGCCAGAAAGCGACAGTTTTCGAGGTAACACTAGAACTGCGAAAAGTAGGTCAAGTTCACGTCGGCAGGGAAAAGACTAGTACAAGGAAGTGTTAGGAAATTGAGGACACGGGTGGCAACAATTTGCAGCATTGTAGTGGGAGATTTTTGATGCGCTATTGCCTGCCTTAAAACATTCTATTTGGAACAGTTATTATTCTGCTATTAGCAGTAACAGTTAAATTATAAATTGAGAATAGTGCACTTGCCCGCATTTTGTTCTTTACATGTAATATTTTTTTTCTGAAGCACAAGATTGTAAATAGAAATTTTGTTTCATGTGCAAATGTAATTAGGATAGCATAAATTTAGAGATAATTAATTTTCCAAGGGAATTCCCAGTGTAGATAAGGGTAATCATTTCAAAGAATTGGTTTTGGAGTAAATCATGTGTTTATTCAATTAATGTGCTGTAAAGGATTCTATTTGTGTTTTTGATCATTTTTTTTGTAAAGTGTGATTCTATTCTTGATTTTTTGTCATTACCTTATGCCACAAAGTTTATTGGGTAAATTATACGCTCGTTTATGTGCAATTTGTGTGATTTTATTGTGTCAAGGGTTCAAACCTTTCTCGCACCCTGAAGATCCTGCTCCCGAGATTTTAAGCTCGCTTCACGAGCATAATATCTTATTAACCCGCTTACTGTTCATGCGGCTGTTGTGTAGGTACCAGTTGTGTGTTAGGTGTGTGTGTGAGGATAGAGGATACTGGCTCACACCAGCCCCGTGGAAAGTCCCATACCCGCTCGAAGTAGCCCTGCAACCCTCCAGGATTTACAAATTTCTTTGTCTCAGTTCCCTCGTGGCTTGTCTGTTTTCCACGTAAATGCCCAATCACTTAAGCAGCATTACTCTGTAATTTCAAATATTATAACTGAAACGAAACCAGACCTGTTATTAATAAGCGAAACATGGCAAAAATCTACAATAAAATCAGGACTCGTATCGGTATCTAATTATAAACTCCTTCGGAATGATAGGTCGATAATTAAAAGCAATTTAAAAGAAAAGACGGGTGGAGGGGTCGCATTGTTTGTTCGGAATGACATTAAGGTTAAAGTAGTCGCTCACTCCACATCCTCTTTACCTGGCATGAAATATATGTTTGCAGAAATCCAAATTGGAATGAAACATTTACTTGTTGCTGTTGTTTACTGGCCCCCGAAAACGGGAGTTTTATCCGAATTAGAGATTCCCCTTTCGCAGTTCGCAAGTAAATATCAGGATATCATAATCATGGGTGATTTCAATTGCGATCTGAAGGTACCGCTCACAAACTCGTCCGAAAAGTTTATTGATACTTTTAATTCATACAATTTACAAATATTAGAATTTGGCCCGACTCACTTAGCATTAGGAGCTGAAACATGGATAGATCACGCGATTGTGTCAGACAGTTCGAAAGTATTAATGTACGGTCAGATATCTATTTCGGGAGTATCAAAGCATGATTTGCTATTTATGGTGTACTCTATAAAATGTCCTAAATATAAGCAAAAAATTATCCGCTACCGTGACTACAAAAATATTAATTCTGAGGCTAGTTCGACGACAGTGCCAAAGCTCCTTGGCATGACGTTTATAGTCAAACATCTCTTAATAGTAAAGTAGAAGTCTTCAACGAAATTATTTCTAACCTCTTCGATAAACATGCACCATGGAAAACGCGACGTGTGACACGTCCCGCGGCCCTATGGCTTACAAATACATTAAAGCAATTCATGCAGGAACGCGACTCAGCTTACCATCGCTTCAAGTGTAATAAAACCTCTGAAAATGAAAGAGAGTACAAAAAGTTACGAAATTCCGTAAAACAAAAAATTAGAAACGCAAAAATTCGATATTATCATGATGTCTTTAAAGTAAATACAAACACAAAAGACATTTGGAACAAACTGAGAGACCTCGGAATCACGAAAGCAAATTCTTCTGAAATTTCTATCGATATGCCCTTGAATGATATTAATGACTACTTTGTAAATGTTTCAAAACTAATACCACCTTCTGTCAAGCGTAATACATTACAGAGACTTTCAAGCAACTCACCTGCTATCAGGGATACATTTTATTTCCATAACGTTAATCATCAAGAAGTTAGTAAAATTGTTATTTCACTCAAATCAAATGCAAATGGCTCCGATGGTATCACAGCCAAACAATTGAAATTTGTTTTACCATTTGCCCTTCCGGCACTCACGCATTTAATTAATTTCTCATTAACAACGGGAACCTTTCCTCAAGCGTGGGAGCTTGCACATGTTCGCCCCCTGCCAAAATCTGAACTGACCTCGGCGTCTTGCAATTATCGCCCAATTAGCATATTGCCGACAGTGTCTAAAGTTCTGGAAAAAATTGTTCGAAAACAGATTGTAAAACACGTATTCGACTCAGATCTGCTCGATAACTTTCAATCCGGCTTTAGAGAAGGTAGAAGCACACAAACCGCTTTATTGAAAGTAACTGAAGACATACGAAAAGCGCTAGATGATGGCCTCGTAACTGTATTAACTCTTTTAGATTTTAGTAAAGCATTCGACTCTGTAGATTACGACATCCTAATAGCGAAGTGCAAAAATCTAAGTTTTTCTGATTCCACCATCTCTTGGATTGCAAGCTATCTCTACAATAGGCAACAAATTGTAGTAGTTGACGATCTGCACTCCAATCCAAAACCTCTCCACCGAGGAGTACCTCAGGGATCCGTGTTAGGGCCATTGTTCTTCTTAATTTACATGAATGACCTATCAAACGAACTTACGGAATGTAGTCATCATATGTACGCGGATGACCTGCAAATTTATATCTCCGGGAAACCATCACAGATAGAAATGCTAATAAATAAATTAAATAATCAACTCTCATCTGTAGTCAAATGGTCAATGAGAAACGGACTCAATTTAAATCCTACAAAATCACAAACCATCATAATTGGCTCTTCTCAAATGCATAAGAAACTTGAAGGTTCATATGTTCCTGATGTGCTTATAGACAATGTTGTAGTACCTCGTCATACTCAAGTCAAAAACTTGGGCTTAATTCTTGATGATCATCTAAGTTGGGAATATCAGATCCGAAATGTCTGTCGGAAAGTTTATGCTTCTTTGCAATCCCTTAGATATATCGATAAATGTCTCCCTACTAATACGAAGGAAATGTTGGTAAAAAACCTGCTGTGTCCTCATTTCGACTACGGGGATATTGTGTTTAACAATTTAAAAGATTCACTCGCTCAAACTCTACAGAGGGCTCAAAATTCCTGTATTCGTTTCATTTATAACATAAAAAAATACGATCACATCTCTGGAGTTTATAAACAGCACAAAATATTAACACTAAAGGATAGGCGCTTGTATCACAGCCTTTGTCTTTTATTTAAGATGCTAAAAATGGGTTCCCCGACATACTTAACAAATTATTTTGTACACCTTAAATCATCTAGATTTCAAAAATCCCAGTTACTCTGCATTCCAAAAAGCAAAACCAGCTACTACAATAAATCGTTCGCAATTACTGTAGCCCACGAATGGAATAAATTGCCTCCCAATATTAAAAACTCCTCTTCATTAACATCTTTTAAGAAGCACCAGCATGACTTTTTTACAAACTAAAATACACCATTTTACTATTTAAATCACTGTAGATTACGGGTCAAATAAAAACTATTTCTTAGGAGTGTTAAGATTAATATGTTTTAGAAATAACATTAATGTTTCTTTTGTAAAAAATGTTTTCTTGCGAAAAATTTTCTTGCGACCTGTTTGATACTGCCGGAACTGTACTTTCATCCGTAGGAGCAGAGGCAGTTTTAAACAAGAAAACCACCCATTGCAGAATGGACCGCAGCTAAAATACCATCCCAAAGACCCGTTACTTCATGTTAGCTTAGTTTCCATTGTATTAGGACACAGTCTGCCTGGTGGGTTTTCCCCGACTAGCGGGTTTTCCTCCAGGATCGAGCGACGTGTGATGGTGCCTTTCTGTATTAATTGATCACAGTCGCTCGGGGTGAATACCAGGCTGCCGCGTAGCGCGCAGATATTTAAAGCACATAATCTTATTTAATTCAAATTGTATTTTCAATCTCAGACTTGATTTTAAAATTATTTCAAAATTATTATTGTAACATTTTATCCATTTAACCTCTGATGTTGTCTATTTATAAGTTGCTTTAAATGACGTTTGCTTTCCACTAACTACTTACAACTTGTAGATTATATTACATTTAAATTTTTAGATAACATTACTTTTTAGTAATTTTACTATTTAATACATTACTCTGTATATTTGTGACATGTGGTCAGGCGGAAGAGCGGGCCTCATGGCCCGAGCCTCGCCATATTAATAAAGGCATATTATATATATATATATATGTATATGTATATTGTGGCGTTATGGGATTGTGCAACCCCATAACACCACCGTCTCGTATGTGTGAACACTACGGAGGCAGCGAGGATAGCAGGCGCGGAAAGCAAAGGTTCATAAACACGCAGCTGGTATTCGTTGCCCGTACTAAACGAAGGCGAACTAGCGAGCAACGTTTTCCTTGTGAAGGGTTGAGAGAGGGGAAGCAGCCCCACCACTGAGAATTTCCCCAGGCGTTGGACGATAAATACGCGAACCCGCAAGCGGAAGCTTTCTTTTCTTGCCACCACTCGTCGAGAAAGCAGCTCTTCTCTTTGGATTCCCGATCGCCGAGCCAGTAGCATTTTGATCACCGCTCGCCGAGCCAACACTTTCGTTAACATTAGTTTAGATATTGTTTGCCGCTGCAACGACTACTAGGTAGGAGTATTCGACGTCTAACAGACGTTCTAGTCAGTCGTCCGCGAGATAGTGCAGATTCAGTAAAGTATTTCTGCAATTAATGACACGGGAAGTAAAAGTTACCCGTTGTGAGAGAAGCATTGAAAGTTCTGGTTTAGCAAAGTAGGAGTAGCAACGAGCGAGGAACTTTTACGAGTATTCGGTGAAGTGCAAGGGACATGTCGCAACGTGGGTGTAGTCAGAGGCGCCGGTAGCAGTCGAGGAAGAAGAAGAGGCCGACTAGGAAGAAGAACGGAAGAGGACGCAGGAAGACAGTATAGACGGCAGAGACGAATCCCGTCTCTTACGACGCAGAAGCTGAGACAGAGCGACGTCGACGCAGAGACCAGCGCACGACCATCAAGGCCAAAAGTGGGAAGTCCACGAGGTAACGGTTAGGGCGCGGAAAATAGGTCAAGTTCACGTCGGCAGGGAAAAACTAGTATAGGAAAGTGTTCAGAAATTGAGGACACGGGTGGCAACAAATTGCAGTATTATAGTAGGAGACATTTTGATGCGCTATTGCCTGCATAAACATTCTACTTAGGACATTTATTATTCTATTTTCAGACACAGTTAAATTGTAAATGAGAGTAGTGCACTTGCACACATTTTGTTCTTTGCATGTAATATTTTGAAGCAGGAGATTGTAAATTGAAATTTTAGTTTCATGTGCAATGTAATTAGAATAGCATAAATTTAGATATAATTAATTTTCCAAGGGAATTCCCAGTGTAGATTAGGGTAATTATTTCAGAGTATCAATTTTGGTGTAAATTATATGTGTTCATTCATATGAGTGTGTGTTGTAAAGGTTTCTATTTGTGTTTTGATCATTCTTTGTAAAAGTGTGATTCTATATTCTTGGTTTTTGGCATTAACTTATGCCACTAAAAGTTTATGGGTAAATTATACGCTCGTTTGTGTGCAATCTGTGTGATTTTATTGTGACAAGGGTTCAAACCTTTCTCGCACCCTGAAGATCCTGCTCCCTAGATTTTTAAGCTCGCTTCACGAGCAAAATCTTGATAACCCGCTTACGGCTCATGCGTGCTGCTGTTGAAGGTGGTAAGTTTGGGTGTAGGTGGGTTAGTTAGAATGTGTATATATATATATATATATATATATATATATATATATATATATATATATATGTCACCGTTTATGTTAAAAATGTTAGGAAGTAACTGTACATTTCACACTAGGCATTGGATAAAGTATGAATGACGATGAAAGGATCTTTTCGGATTTCATCCGGCTGATGTTGGCATAAAGTAATGATGTAATGATTGTGCAAGTGCGACGTCTTGTATATTCGGGAGAATAATTTTGACATAAACATGCTTTGACAATTATGTGTTGGAGAGATTGATGTTGAGTATTTTCACTGTTCACATTGAGTAGTTTTCTCTGGAGAACAGGTACATTAAAAACTTGTAGACACAAGTTTTAAAATTCTTTTATTCCATATAAAGTCAAGAGATTCTTCAAGAGACGATTCGGGAGTTGCTGCGCCATCATCTCCAGGTTGTTTTCCTAATGTATAAAGTTTATATCGGAAGGTAGAGTGAAAGTGTTCTGGGGGGCAGGGGAGCCAGGGAAGCAGATACTGAGCCTGGCTGAGCCACTACTCGAAAACACTTTCACTCTAGCTTCAGTCTCCCGAATGTTCTTTATAGAAAACACGAAAAACAATAAGAGTATTCAATTAAATACAATTTAATTGAGTAGATAGTATGATCTGGATGATCGAAAATTGTTGTTTTTAATTTCTCATAGGTACGGAGTAATATACGTAGTATAGGGAAAGTTATGTAATTCTGCGGAAAATCGATTCCAGATTTCAACGGAAATACGTTTAGGGGTCCAATGATACGGAAAACGTGACTTTTTTAAACGTCTGTCGCTGTCTGTCTCTGTATCTGTGGCTATCTCTGTCTCTGTGTTTGTCTATCTCTGTCTGTCTCTGCGTGTCTGTCTCTCTCTGTCTGTCTGTGCGACTGTTTGTCTATGTTTGTCTGTCTGTCTATCTCTGTCTGTGAACAACACTAGCGCCTAACCATGCGTTGTATTTTTCCTAAATTGAAGAAACCTTTGTCCATTTGATCAGAGTCGCTCTGCTATTTTGAAAAAAACATTCCTTAATTTTTGGGGGTATTTTAGATGAAGCACATTGGAACATTTTCAAACTTTTCTCAAAAATGGCTCCAAATTTTTCTCTTAAATTTCTTGTAAGAATAGAGTGAAATAAATTACAAAGGTGGCATAGGTCCAATTTTCACAGTTAACTCTGAAATTTGGACAATTGTAAAAGTATGAAGTTTTTTCGACAACTTCCTACAATAAAATTATTGAAGATTGAGATTTTTCTTTCAAAAGAAATTCGTTTCCCTTATTATTTGTTTTGTTAAGGATATGCACATTTTTTAAAAAAATTAGTAGTTTTCACGCAATATTTCGTGTAATGTGTGCAATTAAAAAAATAACACAAACAACTTTTTCTCAATAAGGGCTCCAGTTTTTTCTTTAAACTTTTGTGAGGGATAGTGCAAAATATACTCCATCTATTGCTATATATTGCTATATTTTTCATTCAAAAATTACAAAATGTATTTTTTATTTGTCTCGCACGTCGTTAATATTTACATTTGTAGCGATTTGTTAACATTATTGTATTGATGAGTACATGTGTTTTAAATTATGTCTCTTGAACTATGTCTATGAAAAGATTTCTCTTAAAACCAACAGTTTTCTGTAAAAATGAGCCCAAAATTACCGATTTTCAGGCACGCTCAAACGCCATTTTCTCAAAAATGGCTCCAAATGTTTTTCCCAACTTTTCGAAAGTTCATTTTGGGGTATTCTTTTGTTTTTTAATGGACAAATGCAATTTTTTTAAATATCTCTCATCGCTTTAGTATGCACATTTTCCGTGATTTGTATACATTATTGCATTTGTGAATGGAAGTACTTCAAATGAAGATATTTGAAAACTCAAAAAATGTGAAAAAGCGCTTAAAATTAGCATTTTTAGTAACACGTATACGCCATTTTCTTAAACACTACTCCAAATATTTAAATGAAAAGTGCCATTTGGAATGAAGTTTTACTCTTCTTTAATACTCTTAAAATAATATTTCGGTGATATTATTAGGAAACCGAAAAAATGTGAACATTTTAAAAAAATAACCAAAAAAACGTATTTTGCGCGGCGATAGATGGTAGCTGGCAAGAGTATGTGGCAAGTCCGAATAGCTAGCTCAGACCAAAGAAAATAGAAAAAATAATAAGAAAAAATCTGTGACATTCTGCTGCACCACTAGTTTTATATAACATTTACTTGTATTTGCAGCTGCTGAGAAGAAACTGAGTTCTAGATCCAACAGATTATTCTGCCTGCTCAATTAAATGAGTACGTGTGTAGTCAATGTTCAATCGTCATATTACAAACCCGAGGTGGTTTTACTTAAATCAAGAAGGCCGCTGCATCGTGGCATACCCAGAAATGAAGCACCAGCATGGGTATATAGTGTGGCTATGGTAAGTGGAATCGTGAAAATATGAATTTATGGCCGACAGTATTACTCAAAACTCCACCGCTTATCTCTCACTAGCATTAAACCCTTTTACTCGGTACATTTTTCGAGCATATTGGATATACAGAAAGAGTGCTGTCATCACTTTACGATTTCTGCATGTAAATGTTCGGGCATGAGCTATTTTCACTTTCTCGACCTTAGGAAAGTACTTCGTATGAAGAGAGAGTTACGTAATTGTGCAGTGTAATCCCAGTTTCTACAAACTCCATTTTTTTTAAATAGCGAAAATTTAACATTGAAAATAACAAAATTGAAGGTAGTCTTTTGCCTAAGGCAGTCTGTTTTAAAAAATAGGTCATTAATAAGTCGTGTACAATTTTTTGAAAAAAACGAGTGGATTTTGCGTAATTTGTGTATGAATTTTATGCAATTTCCAAAAAATTCTCAAAAACCAATACAATTTTTCTTTAAAATTTCTCCTCGTATGTAACAAAGGACGATAAAAATATTTGTTCAATTTTCGGCAAACTCTCCGTATTTTCGAAAATTGCGATAATTTTGTGTTGAAAATATTAGGTTGAGACAGTTACATTTTTAAGCGTCGGTTGGATTTCAAACGTCAGCGATCTTCTGTAGCGCACTGGTATGGCTGACGTCGAGGTAACTCGCAGGACCTGTGTTCGAGACTCGGTGCCGAAAACAATTTTTGCTGGTTAAAATCACTTTTGCATGTTTATGTAGTGATATAATATATCAGAACACGTAGATATAATACGAGAAAGTATGTGCTCTTGGAGAATCGATAGTTAAATACAGAAAACAAACAGATTGATTTCAGCGGCAGACTCATTCACTGCCTTGTGTACAGCTGCAATCAGTCATCCTTTTCAATGTTGTGGTTAGATCTCGTGCGAATCGTAATATTCTGTGTATTGGCGTTCCAGATTCTAGTTCTTGATTTTTCTGGGGGAATATATTTTAATGCCTCTTGCAAATGTGCAGTTACTGAATCTCACACCTGCAGCCAAGACGTCCTTCGTTAGGAGCATTTTTTCTGCGCTCTATAAAACGTTTGCAGCCACAACTGTGCTTGAAGCGAAGATGACGGCCTTTTTGTTTTTCTCCCCATGTTTCATTAATGCTTAAAAAGTACTAATAAAGTAGCTCAACGCAAGTACAAAATGTCACGAATGAATGTATTCGGACGGCACAATTCTGGAATTCTTGTTTATGCTGGAAGAGCCCCTGGCGTCATATAGTGGCAAATCGTACATAAAAGTTCACATCGTATCGACACGACTCTTGGCTTCTATACCTATAGTCTGGGACCTTGAAGTTTGTGTATGGGAACCAGCACGAAAACTACCGTGTAAAAAGTCCTTTAGTAATTTCCATCAGCCTAATTTCTATTTAGTCCATAATACCTGTTATTCCGCATCTTCATAACCTACTTCATCTACCGTAGCCACCCCGTATTGCCAAATGTCAATTTCAACTGACGTTCGGAATGTGTTTAGAAACTTCAGAATTTATTCACTCGTTTTAGGTAATGCAAACATTAACCGACTAATTCGGGAATTCGTCCTATTTTGACTTAGGATGATACATGTTAGTATTCTACGCATACGTAGGGAGAGTGTGTGTTGGGATTTCAATATAGAAGGATCCGCCTAAGAATAAGAAAAAATGATAGTTCGCTAAACAAGTGAACATCACATGTATTTCGGAGAAATTTCCCTCCGCTGCGAAAGCTGTTCAACCACGCCTTTTCTGCACTGCACTTCCTAATTTCAATTATTTCTCGTTGCGAACATTGGACGAGTACATCACAAAATGAACCCTCGAAGCTATTTAAAAGTTAGTCAACTGCAAACGAAGGAAGTAGAGTCAAATGCTCTGAAGGACACAACAACCACAGAGCCTTCAGTTATGTTGCCAACACTAGTTGTAAAAACGGTCGATTCTTATAAAACTCGCTCTATACGACTGATAGATTGATATTACCGGGCACGACAACTGCATCATTATTCATATGTATAGTAAAGTTTCAGTGTTTTTATCTCCGGAAATGACTGTTTCTTCCCCCAGCGGATGGTGAAATCCAGTGCCGACCTTCACGTCGACTTCTGGGAATTTATTACTCCAGGTATCACCCCCGGTTGGGCACCGCTGCAAGCTGGGACAACCTACAAGCTCTAGATTGGTCATCCGTCGTGTGTGGTAGTGTAGTGCATGTAAATGTGTGTGTAAGAATAGAGAACAGCGCAAGGAAGAGGCAACAAATATCGCGCGTAGCCCGTTTGTTAGGGAATTAGGAGTAACTGCGCCACTTACGATCAGAATAACCGTCTTCTAGAATTCTCCTTCAGTCAGCAGCTGAATAGGACCTCGCTGTGTAGTTAGTGTCGAAAATCCACCACCATCGGGACTCGAACCTTGCGGCCCTCATTCGCTGCTGAGACAGCAGCAATTGTGGCTCAGAGCTAACCCTGCCGTTCTGATACGAAAGCAACTACGCTATTTTCTCCGAAGTGCTTGCGAATTTGTGCGAGGTTTCTTTATAAAATCATTTTATTAAGAGAGGTAAGAGCTCCTTTTGGAAGCACGTATCCCCAACTCGCGCTGGTGACTTTTCGCAGCGTTGCTCTGAGCTATCTTCCCAATTAAGAGAGTTGTTCGTCCCGCCTCTCTCTAATTCTCGTAATTCTTTAATCTGTCTTCTGCACTTTGCGTCTCTTCTTTGTTTAAAGTCTTATTGCGTTTGTGTGGAAGAAAGCGAGTCTTCTTTCTTCCTCCGGTAAATTGGTTAGCGTTTAACGTAACGGGCGCCGCTGAGGGTTGCTCGCACTTCCAATAATCAAGGAGCACTCGCTTCTGCGGAGCCGTTTGGGTAACAGCGCTAATGGAGGTCTCCGTGGGAGCGAGGACTGCTGACATTCAATAACTTGGCGAGGCTTTCAAATGTGTTGACACATATTCTCAGGACGAGAATGAACGAAGAAAACGACGCCTGCACAGATCCCTTGGAAGCAGACGAACCGTAGCGGACGTGTTCAAGTACTTCTAAACAGAGACCGACCAAAATGCGCTCGACTAATGCGACTTCAGTTAGCCTTCGCAGCTGAGGGGGGGGGAGGTGCAGAGGAAAAAACTCCGCAAAACATATTTAGTCTTTTGCTTTAGGGAAGTTTGTGTAGAATAATTTTAATTGTAAGTTGTTGTTTTTTTGTTTTTTTTAATTTGATTTTACGAATATGAAAATTAAGAAGTATATGTTTTAAATATTCAATTCATAAGGTTCAACGTTTGAGGCAAATATTCTCTATTACTGTCAAACTCATGAAATGAGTATAGCGATTATTAAATAATGTTATTCCAAGTCTTCTTTCTTTTTAGACTGTAGTCGGTCTTTTGAAACAAAGGAAATGCATTTTAAAACAACTGACGTTTCGTGTAACAACTTTCACGAATTCACATTCTACGTTGTTCGGTCTACCATAAATTTATAAAGTTACTTTCCATCGTGTTATGTGACGACCCACCCTTCTCCTTCCTTCAGGTCTTCTGTCTCTTGCCACCTTCACCAGTCTGTCTTCCTCCATTCTGTCTATGTGGTCATGTCATTGCCTTCTTCTTTCACGGATCCAGACTGATATGACGTATAGTGGCAGGTTTGTTGTATGTTAGTATTGCGTTCTTTATCCCTTAGCGTTTTATTTACTATTTTTCTTCACACTCGCATCTTTGATACTCCCATGATTTGACATATTTTCTTGTAGTCTGCTCTGGTTTCGGCTGCATTTGCCAGTATGGGTCTAATTACTGCCTTATATATTCTGATCGTAGCTTCTTTCTTAAGAAATGAGTTATCTCGTATTAAGTGGTTGACACAGCCTGCTATTCTATTTGCTTTTATATTTTGTTCCTTTGCCTCACTTACAGATCTACCATCACTGGTTATCACTATTCCTAAATATTTGATTTCCGTCACTTGTTCTATTGAGTGTTCTTTCACAACCAATTTGCATCTTAATAACTCTTTAGAAATTGTCGTACATTTAGTTTTTTCTATTGATAGGTTTATGTTGTACGTTTAGCATGATTTAAACAGTTGGATTAAGAGATGTTGTAGATCATCCTCGTTTTCTACATTTAAAACTGTATTATCTGCATAACATGTGGATTTTATATTATGCTGTCCAAAATCATAGCCATTCTTAATAGCAAGGTCTCTAAAAATGTATTTCATTACTTAATTGAACAGTATCGGGCTTTGTGAGTCTCCCTGTCTAATTTCTTGTGCTGTTTCTATGGCTTGAGATTTTTGTCTCATATGTTTTACTTTGATTCTCTTATTTGTGTATATATCCACAATACGTAAGTTTAGTAAGGTCGCACGGAATGTTTTCTTTCTTCAATATCTTACCACATCTATAAGACGTATGCTATCAAATGCCGTCTGTATGACCACAAAAAACACACACACACACATATGTATATATATATATATATATATATATATATTCTAACACACCCACCTAACACAAAACTGGTACCTTCACAACACAGCCGCATGAACTGTAAGCGGGTTGATAAGATATTATGCTCGTGAAGCGAGCTTAAAATCTCGGGAGCAGGATCTTCAGGGTACGAGAAAGGTTTGAACCCTTGACACAATAAAAATCACACAAATTGCACATAAACGAGCGTATAATTTACCCAAAACTCTGTGGCATAAGTTAATGACAAAGAAAAAAATCAAGAATAGAATCACACTTTACAAAAATAATCAAAAACACAAATAGAAACCTTTACAGCCCATTAAATGAATGAACACTTAATTTTCTTCAAAACTAATTCTCTGAAACAATTTCTCTAACCTACACTGGGAATTCCCTTTGAAAATTAATTATGTCTAAATTTAAGCTATCCTAGTTACATTTGCACATGAAACCAAATTCAGTTTACAATCTCTTGCTCTTTTTAAAAAAAATATTACATGCAAAGAACAAAATATGGGCAAGTGCATTACTCTCAATTATAATTTAATTGTAACTGCTAATAGAATAATAACTGTTCCAAATAGAATGTTTTAAGGCAGGCAATAGCGTATCAAAGATCTCCCAATACAATGCTGCAAATTATTACCACCCGTGTCCTCAGTTTCCTAACACTTCTTGTACTAGTCCTTTCCCTGCCGACGTGAACTTGACCTACTTTTCGCAGTTCTAATGTTACCTCGAAAACTGTCCACTTTCCAACCTTGATGTCGCGTGCAGGCTTCTGCACCACGTTGCTCGATTCCAGCCTCTGCGTCGTCTGCGCTGTCCTCTTGCGTCCTCTTCTGTCTTCCTAGACGGCGTCTTCTTCTCCGGTCGACTCGCGTCTTCTTCCGTCCTCCCTAATCGGCCTCTTCTTCTCCCTCGGCTGCTACCGGCGCCTTTGATTACGCCTACGTTGTGGAAAAATGTCCCTTGCACTTCCCTGAATGCTAGTGCAAGTGCCTCGCTCGTTTCTACTTTTACTCCGTTAATCAGGAACTTTCAGAGCTTTTCTCACAACGGGTAACTTTTTACTTCCCGTATTGCTTAATAGAAGAACACTTTACTAATTCTTCACTACTTCGCGGACGACTAACTAGCACGTCTGTGCGACGCCGAAAACTCCTACCTAGCAGTCGTTGCGGCGGCAAATACTATCTAAGTTGACGAGCGGTGATGAAATGCTGCTTACTCGACGAACGGCGACAACCAGAAGAGAGCTGCTTACTCGACGCGTGCTGGCAAGAAAAGAGAGCTTCCGCTTGCGATCTCGGGTATTTATGGTTCGAAGCCTGGGGAAATTCTCCGTGGCGGGGGTATTTCTCCTCCCTCAGCTCTTCACAGGGAAAAACGTTGCTTGCTAGTACGTCTTTGATTAGTACGAGCAACGGATACCAGGCTGCGCGTTTAGATACTCTGGTTTTCGTCTGCTCTCGTCGCTGCTTCATGCAGACGAAACGGTGGTGTTATGGGGTCGCACAATCCCATAACGCCACAATATATATATATATATATATATATATATATATATATATATATATATTGAAACACAGAATGTGTTCCCTTACACTAATTAGTAATTAGTGTAAGTAATCAATACATATTTTGGACTGCGCGGTACGTACGCCAAGCGCTGCGAACAACGACGGGAGCTAGCAACGGTCGCTACCGCCACCGGTGCCACCGCCGGGAGGCCAGCGTGAGAATGTCGGTTACAAACCGGGCAGCGAGCACGTGGAGGCAGTCGTTAGGAGAATTGCGAAGAAGACAGACGTTAGCGGAGCGGCGAAGAGTTCGGACGTGTGGCGAAAAGCTCGCCGTTAGCGCATGGACAAAAGGAAACATGCGATGCGTTCGTAAAGCAATAGTAATTGTGAAGCAGTAACTAAGTGAAGTAGACAATGAGATTATCATTAGAATAAAAGATTCGTGTTGATAGAACAATCGATCGCGCTGGTAGTAATTAGTGTAGTGGAAACCTTACCGAAACTGTGTGGTACGGAACTGGGACCAGCACGCGTGATAGGTGCGGGTTGAGTATTAAATCCATCGACGGAAGGTGATTCGAGAGAGGTGCAACGCCGTGGTATCAAGATCCGAGTCGGGGAGGAGTCGCAAGGTCACCAGCCCAGGACGACCGCCACGCCATCAGCCGCCGACGGCCCACAGCTGCTGCAGAGGTCGGCAACCCTGTCGATACGAGCTGTTCTACGAGCACCGAAGGTATTTGGTCGGGTCCCCGAAGGTATGATAAATGCATATTACACCTAATCTTGGTACCAAGGCAGAGTGTATAAATGTTATCAGATCATGTAATTAACAAATTTGATTTGCAAATAAATCTTGTTCATGATTGTATTTCTATTTCTGATTAACTTTCCCAATATTATACCAACTTATCCAGGGACCCATTCACGGAAAAGATACCCTCCTTTAGTATTATATTGCAGTGAAATACCCGGCATCACCAGGTACGTCACAATATATATATATATATATATATATGTGTGTGTGTGTGTGTGTGTGTGTGTGTTTACTGAATTCCAGAGATATTTCAACAATTTGTCTGATTATGAACATCGCGTCATTACATCTCTTTCTAAATCCTTGTTATTCTACTCTCCATTCTATGCCTTCCAATACCTGTGTGATAGGTTTTGTTGTTAGCTTGAGAGTTGTATTTAGAATATTGATTCTTCTATAGTCATTCGGGTCTAACTTATCTCCTTTCTTGAAAAGAGGAATTAGAACACTCGTTTTCCATTCTCGTATTCTGCTCTGCATATATATGCTTTGTATAACCTTGACTAGTTCTTTGTATCCTAATGGTCCTCCATATTTCAATAATTCATTATATATGCCATCCTCTTCAGAAGACTTACTATTTTTTATTTCGGGTATTGTTTGTATTACCTCTTTCTCTGAAATCTCAAACTCTTGGGTGAATATGTCGACAATATCCAGTGTTTCGGTCATCACTATGGACCAGATTACTAACCATTCCTTTTCACTGTTTTTTGTCGTTGTTATTAATACATTTGTTTCGGATAGTGCATTCTTTATAAAGCGCCATATCTGCTTTTTTAGGCCACAGAAGTCACGATCTAGCCTTGCAATGAAGGATTCCCAATAATTCTGATCTATATATTTACTTGGTTTCTTATGAGTTTGTATTCTTCGTAGTCTTATGATGGTTTGGACTGTTTGTATTTGATAAATGCTTGGAATTTTTCTCTAGTTATGTCTTTGACATCTTCTGTATACCATGGTATTTTCCTCAATCGTTTCCGTTGGCTCTTTCTACAGATTTTAACTGAAGCTTACTCTACTGATAAATGTACATTGGTTTTTATTTTTCCCAAGCTGCCTCAATGTCGTCTTGTTCCTTAATCCCGTTATTTTTTATTCTTTCTTCCAAGGGGTTTTTGTATGTTCATTTTCTAGGGATTGGATATTGAATTTTGGCATTTCGTCTCTCAGTATTTTTTGTTCTCGTTTTAATGTTGTTCTTAGTATGGCGAGCACTAAATTATGGTCACTGCCAACGTCTGCGCTTGTTAGGCTTCTTATATCCAAGATGCGTGATGGCTAATTCATTCTATTTTTTATTAGTCTATCATAGATCGCTGTCCTATGGTATTTTCCCATGTGAATTTATGTTGATACTTATGGTCGAAGAAGGTAATACTTATTCTTAATTCATTTTCTAGGCAAAACTCTATGAGCATTTCTTCTCTTTCGTTCAGGGGTGCGTCGTTAAAACTATTTTTTATGCCAGGTATAACGCAATTTCCAATTCTTGCATTAAAGTCAGCTGCTATTACCATTATCATCATTGGACTTACATGGTGACATATTGTAGGTCTTCGTAAAATGTTTGTCTTTCATCTATTTTATTATTATTTTTAGGAGCACAAACTGATATTATATTTACTGGATTTGTTCTTTATCGTAATTTCATTGTAACGATTCTTTCTGATTTACATTTATAGTCTACTATCTTATTTAGATGTTTGTTGTTTATTATAATTTATACTCCTTCCATTGCTCTGGAGAATTTCTGCACTCCAGTGGACGGATGGCTAAATGTCGAATCTACACGGAACTAGTGATAAATCACTCTTGAATGATACACTCTTTAATAAACTTAACACTGCCGCAGAAAACGGTAGTGTTCTTTTGTGACTTATGATAGGTCTATGAGCGCAGTGGGTCTGAACTTACGAGGAGAATATAGAGATCTAAGTAATTTCTTCGGGATCATTTTCTAGCATGAGCCAATCTCCCTTTTTTCACATCTTTGTCTTTCTTCTTGATCTTCCTCAGATAAATGTCCAATAGACAATATGGCGTGTTCAATAACATTAGCACCATGAATCAAAAAGTTGTGAACGGAAGAAGACATAATACCATGTATAATGTGCTGTAAATACTATTGTAAATAGCATACTTGAAGCGTAACCTTCGAATGCTTTCAAATCTGTTGCAAAACCGGAAGATATTGTGGTCAGGATTGTTGTAAAACGGCGAATAATATATTCGTCGATGCCTGTAATACATGCTAGTATTATATAACAATTCCACTTCTTTGTTTCCGATCTAATATTAATATATTATCGCTTTGTCGTGCTATTATCTACCATAAGTGCCAAATCTTTTTAGGCTGTAAATGGTACTAGAGAAGGACTTGGTTTCTTAAAAGCTTTTTTTAAAATTTTATAGCTCTGGTAGGAGTTGTTGTGGTCGTTTCGTGAAATACTTGGCCTCATCTCTTTGAACGGACGTATGCAATAAATGTTTCGTAACGTACACAATTTCTTTCTTCGAGTGCGATGCAAGTAATGTTTGAATGTGCTTCCTGCTGCCCTCTCAGTACATTCATTAGAGCTTTTCCGCGGTCTCCTTATGCCTGAACTGGTAGGTGAGGTAGTTTCCGTTATACAAGAAATTAATATTGTGTATATCGTTTCCGAGAATTGAGCGTAATATTTAGCCATCTAGAATTCTTTTTAGTGTGGCTGCACGTAGCGCCATTTTCTCCTCCTACTCACAAAATTGAGATAATATACTTTTAAAGTGGCTTTAAGCATTTCTCCGTTCTTTCTTCGCATTCTCGTAAAACTAGCTTGTCCTCCACAAAACACAGTAGCTCAGATATGACGTCTGCTTTTCTGCGCGCAACGGGAAACATCACGGTGGGCGACTACGGGACGCACGCCATCATCTAAAATGAAAGATAATTAGTTGCATAAAGTACACATTCCCATCATAAAGTACACATTCCCGGCAATGAACTGACATATATTTAACATAATACCAATTAATCCACGTAGTTGAAAATCTACTTGAAAGTCGGAAAAGGGTAAAATTTAGCTCTTGCGCCACTCCTACTTCATAGGCTGTTTTTCGTTAAGAGGAGCGATAGATAAAATATTGTTAATGCCGGAGGATAATACTTTGTTGATGGAACAACTTCTATATCAAAGAGCGTCGCATTAACCTATCCTTTAGAACTGAGCACGTTTATATCTGCTGAGCGACTAACTCGCGCAGCCCTTCCTTCAAGATAAGGTAAGGAATTCGCTCTCCCAAGGTGGCAAACGAGAGCCTCAAAATAAACCAACTATGAAATCTCATTCTACCAATATTGATGATCAAATTCACTAATATAAAAAGCAGATTTTAGAACGTTAGGGAGGCGGGTCTATTTTCGCCTACATTCGCCTTTTAGTCCTCTGTGCACTGTAGACAAGTGTATAATTACGTAATTGTGTTATTCCCTCACTTTTTTATTTATTTCTGAGAGGTAACATTGACCTAAGTTGTGTCTGTCGAGTTCCATTAAAATTTCATGATTACTAGTGTTCCATGATCTAATGTTCCATGGGCCCAATCTAAGTATGTTTCCCCTTTTCCGATTCGCTTTTCTTTTCAGTGCCATGTTCGTCTCATTGCTGTCAGTTATGTTCAGAGGCGTATCCTTTGTACTATCAGCATTCTAACATTTTTTACATCGGGCCTTTACAGTCGCTAGCCTCGCTCGATAATCCTCCTCCATTATCTGGGCTTGGGTCCGGCAACGGCATTTCTGAGCTACTGATCCACACTGCAAATACCGCACGAGATTATTCTAAGTAAGTACTTTAATTTAACCCTTCAGTGGTTTCGTGAACCACTGACTAATGCATGACGGATTCATTCAAGTGCTTCAGTGCATTGGGCTTTGTCATTGATTTTCGAACGTTGTGAGTCATCTTATTTTTTTATTTTAATACTGCAGTCTTGCGTGCAATACTTTCGGAATAAATCTGTCGTAGATGAAAAGTAGAAAATAGTCGATGTATGTGGATTCGAGGAGAAAGTCAAAAAAGTATTAAACTCCAAGTATGGTTGTGAAAATAAACAACGATCAGGTGATGAATGTGGGACAGAAATTTTAGGATGAATTCAGATTTTTTTGCAACGATGGTACTACTAGGTCTTTTTGTGTCATTTGTTCTCAGACTATTGACATCTGCACTGAAAATACGAATCATGTGCACATGTCTCGAGCTGTAAGGGAACAAGGGAAGAAACTACTGGCACTCGCAGATGAAACCACGTGCCCAGCGGACACCCCAGAAGGAGAGTATTGATTTCGTGACATAGAAACAAATCAATTCGCTCGCATATCAATAATCTTGCGTTCTGATTGGTTCTAAAATTTGTGAAGTTGAGGGTGGTACCTTGAGCTCTATTTTAAAAACTATAACCGATCGGTTGTTGCTTACGTAGTAGACAGAAAACTGACCGAAATCTGAATTAAAGAAAAAGTTCTCGTGTGCACGTGATTGTGACGTAATTATCGTTGCATAAAGCATTCAAATGACAGATTGCAACTCAAAGGGGTCCCTGGGGAATCGAATTGTCGGAATATTTTTAAAATTATTCTACGTATTTTTTTACAAAACATGAGAAACTAATGAAACTTTTAGTAACGTACCCAGTACAAGGACGTAGAATAAATTGTTGTTTTTTATCTTTTCTATAGCCTATACGGAAAAGTCAGGGTGGGTGTTTAAAAATAGAAATTTTGTAAAACAAACGTCCATCTCAATTTTTTTTTGGGGATTTTGTTCTAGAAAAAAGTTATTTTTAAATTGTTTAGATTATGTCATGAAAATAAAATTGTATTGATAACGATTTACTAGAGAAAATGGTATTTAGCACAATGTACCTGAAGTGCGAAAAATTGCGTATTTTTTGTTTTTTAAGTCGTTTAAAAATAGATTTGCAAATCTCGCATGACTCGTGTAAGAAAAAAAACCTTTAAAATTACGATTACTTAAACTACACTACAAAAACTTTTGGTTTGCAGTGTTACCGTTTGATTTTGTCATAACCACCACCCACGAATAGACTAAACGGAAAACATCCACCTGTTACCTAACCCAAAAACATTTTTCAGAAACGTTTCTTACGTGCTTTTATCGTATACATTAGTTTATAGCATGAAAGTATATAGAATCTGTGAATTGTTTTAAGTGTTACAATGTTTTATAAGGCAGAATAACTCGTTCATTTCTGCTCAAAATGTTCCTCTTGCGAATATGCGCTCCAGGCAATGCCTTCCTTTCATAATAGATATTACAATGTGTTTCTTTTTTGTCCCCTTCAGCTTTTCATTTCTCACCTCACTCTTATGTACACGCACTATTACTCTTTACTCTCTAGTTTTTACGAACAAAAACAGAAAATCAATGTCTTTAGTATATAAGCAAACTAAATGTTTCAAAACGAGAATTTGCAGAATTTTATTTTCTTCATTTTGTGTACAGTTATTTGAAGGTGCTTGGTAATCCAAAGGAAAGTATGGTTAATATATATTTCCCCAAAATTAGAAAATTATATCGGCTTTAAGAATCTGTCAGTCATCACTTACACTGCAGGCGTTAAGCCATAAATGAATTGAAGTGAACATTCTGAGAATGTGTGAGAAAAAGAATAAAATAAATGGTTTTATCTCCTAAAACGTAGGAATTTCTCATGTTACTCCTTCCCTTTAAAACCTCACGACTTCGATTTTTTTCTGAGACGTCACTGTCTTCTTCTCTCTCGTTTTCGGTTCAATCTTAGTCTCTTTCATCTCGTGACTTCTTTCCTCCGGTAGATTCTGCAGCAGGGTAATGCTCCACCTCAGGCCCTAAAATATATATTATTTCACTTCAAAACGTGCGCGCGCCACGCTTTGCCGTATAATTTCACCGCTCATCCATTTTATCCCGTTATTTATCACTTTCTTTTGTTACTGTTCCATTTTCCACGAAATAATTCTTTCTGTTAGGACGTGAAATGAATCCTTTTCTGGCTTCTTTTCTACGTCCGTTTCCCGTTGTTCCCGAATTCCACGCCTCATCTATCCTTTAAGTTCCACCATACGTTGCTGCCATTGGGTTTATGAATGGATCTAACCTGGGCAGAATACGAGCATACATCCTCATCGGCACAGAACTACATTATTTAAACAGACTCTTCGAGCGACTTCGTTCCATTCAATCTTAAGATATATGATCCACATAAGAACGGTAAGACAGCGAAAATCGCAGGGCACTTCCAAAATTGATGAAAGTAATAAGTAAACTGCGAACACAGCAATCAATTTGGAAATAAATTGAGGTAAAAAATGGATTGCCGTTTGATCTGTTTCTGGAAATGGTTAAGTATTAAAATGATTTTATGATCTATAACCGGTACAAGCACCAGAAAATGCTGACTGTAATATCAATTACCAAATTGGCGTTCAGTATACCGTTATAACAGTGCGTTTGACAAATACAGCATAATGCTATGGCACACCGATACATACGAGAGTATTTCATATTTTTATTTAGTGCACATGTATCTCACAAAGCGATTAAACAAAATAATAAATGGACTCTAGAAAAAAAGTGATGTAGATGCATTCAAATATACACTGATAATATACAAAATTCAAAGCAATCACTTTATATCGCAAAATAAAAAAAGTATCGTAAAATATTTAAAAAACAAAAATATGCAGTTTTTATAATGTATGAAGTAGATTTCATTGTATTAGAACCAAAAAACTTTGCTTTGATCTTCATAATGGGACGAACAGTAAAAAAGTTGTAATTTTACGCGGAAATAAAAAAAATAATTGTTGAGGTTTCATTTTCTTTGTGGCGTCGGCTGTTGCATCGTTCCACCTGCGGTATTGCGTAATATATCTACAAGAAATATGAAGCTCATTTACGTATTTATTGCTGATAGCGAGGAGCGCGTGGTACAATTCGTGTGCTCCTTTAAGAATTTTTTCCCTTTCCTCCTCAACGGTACTTTTATTTCCTCTCTTTCATTTCTATTTCCTTAGTGTATTTCGACGTCTTATCCTTCCGTTCTCTCTTCGCCGTATTAATTCTCAACCTTTCTCGCCGATTTATCAGGGTTTCCTTCTCTACATATAAGCGGCGCGTGCGTGTGCTGTTATGGCGCGAAGGGCTGCGCGCCAGTGTCTCCCTCGCCAGCTCCGTCCCCATTCCGCCGCCAACCCCAAAGACTGCGCCTGTGATCTCGGCAACCCGCTCCACATCCATCATGCTCTCCGCCTGGCTGCGGGCGCGGCGTGGCGGGTAGTTGGCCCCCTAACCCCGTCCCTGGGAATAAATCGAGCCCAATTCAATTGTCAGCCGGCCCCAAGTGTCCCGGCAGGCCCCGAATCTCTGCCAAGTGCGCCAGCCCGCCCGCCCAAACCGCCCGCCCGCCCCGCCACGCCCCGCGCCCGCCCGCCCCCGCCAGCCACCCCCGCCCCGTGCCAGCCCGCCCGCCTGCGCCCGCCCCGCGCCCGCCCGCCCGTGCCCGCCCCGCGCCCGCCCCGCGCCCGCCCCACGCCCGCCCCGCGCCCGCGCCACCCAGCCAACCACCCACCCACCCTGCTCTCCACGTCTAAGGCCTTCCTGGCCACCACGCGAATGCTAGCGCCTCGTCACAGCCCCTCGGCTCCTCAACGCCTCCTCTTGCTGCGGCGCAATGATGCACTGCAAAGCCAGAAAAGTCCTCGATTCGCTGACGCCATATCTTGTGTTTATCTTCGAATTACTAAACAAGTACTAAAGAAAATAGTAACACTAACGCATGCTCTTGATTTGACTTTTCTCGGCAGTGCCGATTTTAGGCGTCAGTCAGTCAGTTCGAAACGTTACCTCAAGATGTATTTAGAATATTCTTTGACAAAATTACAAAGAAAGAAGAAGAATACTGAGGTCTTATTCTATTTTTTAAACTATTGAGTAATTCATTGTATTTTGCAATTTCTCATTCTAAAAATAGTTTCAGACGAGAATGGACAAATGAATGACATTGCTATTGAATGTCCATGTGCACTATTGAATTGTTTTCCAAGTTACGTAAGAGAGTAATTAAAAAAAATTTACGGTATTTAATAATAATAATAGTAATAATAATAATGTGTTAGAGGTACAAATTGCACTTGGGGTAAACAAAAGATCATTCGTCAGAAATAAACAAGATATCTAAGCCTGCGCTTAAATAAATGGTTTAAAACTGCTTAAAGTAAATCATATTTAGGTGACATTTTGACAAATATAACTTACAATCGAAACAATATTACAAGTAGAAATAATGATGCATAATGATGTAGTACGAAAATACAAAGCTATCTGTCATAGCATCAGAAACAATAAATACAAATATGCGTATAATGAAATTATTAATCATGAAATTATTAAATTTAGCACTCAATAACAATATGTGGTGATGCAATTTACCAACATCATTTAACCTACTCATTCCTGTGTTCGTTATTTAGAGGGCAATAAATATCTTTTTAAAAAATTCTTCTTCAGAATTGATAAACAGTGAGTCAGTAAATTCAGTATATACTGCACACTAGTGACTATCACATTTATGTGGCAATATGATGAGATGAACCAGCTGCAGAGCATGTGCGGCACTGTGTGTTTCACCCGAAAACCCATACATGTTGAGACAGTCGATGATCTGAAGAAGGGCGTAGTAGCGTAGGGTAGGAAAATAAGAGCATGCTAGGAAGAACACGGCGCGGTGTCCCACCCCCACTTGCGATAGTTGCGAGACGGATCTCACCGTGGAGCATGCTCTCCTGCTCTGTTCTAAGGGAAGAGATAGCCGGCGAAGGCTTCACCTTGCTAGCTCCCTAGCACAGGTACTTCGAAATTACGAATCTTCTCTCTGCAAGCCTTTTAGCTTCTTACGAGAGTCTGACATTTACAGCATTATCTGAGGGAAGAGGATTATGCCAATCGTTTGGCTTATAATTAGAGATTTTAAAGTGTATATCTGTGTGTTTAAAGTGTAAGTCTTTCCTGCCAAGCCCATTTTTTAAATAACTGAACATTCTTATTTTCAGTTTTACTCACATTTTAACTTGCTTTAAAAATGTTTTAGTTTCGCACAGCTACAATGCATACTGCTCTTAAAATAATGCGCCAATGACCTGAGCTATTAAAGCGTCAGCATCAAGAACACAGCGCCAGAGATGGTGGTGCCCTGCCCCGCGAGCCCGCCCCACTCACCGGCGCGCTGGTGCAGAAGGGGCGGGGCAGGTGGTGACGTCGCCTGCGGGGACGCGAAGAACCGCGTCGGCGGCAGCGCAGGCGACGGAGGCGGACGCTAGGTAAATATTACGGTCCCATGTGCACGGCGCGAGGAGATGGGCCCACAATAAGCGCTGCGCTCGTGATATATGCCCCCTGAAATAATGGTTGAGCGGCTCACTGTGAGACTTAAGTGTGCTTTGGTTGGCAACGCCATCAGCGCATTCTCTGCAGTGGAGAAATTGAATATATTTGCAATTTCTCTTTCTTCAAAACGTTCTTTATTTAAACTGGCTTACACTGAAGAACGCGCAGAGAAGAAATGGGGGGCGCGAAACACTCTCGCTAAAGTTTTGTCTTTCGACCCGAGAGGAAGGTCCGGTTGTCGAAAAAGTCTTTGCGTGCTCCGGCGCGAAAATACGGCCCTTTTGTAAGTACTGCTGTCACTTAAGGATTGGTGATATTTGACGTTATCCTCAGTATACGGAAAGACCAGCATCTATGAATAATCATATAAAGGGAAAGTTGATATTTATTCGTACTCTCCTTCGGCAAACATTCTAATTTATTTTGGGTGGATGGTAGTTTACGAAATGCAAATGAAGTACATGACTTGTCAAATGACTTTTGTTCGCTCTCGCTCTCTTCTCTTCAATACATACATATACATTATATATATATATATATATATATAGTGACGTCAGTACCGCCTTGGGCTGAGCACAACCTGTTTATTTAATGGTCCAGGTATGGATCGGTTGCTGGCCATGCCCCTGCGAAAGGCACCAGTCACATAGGAGGATGTCCAGTCGAAGGCATATAATTCTTGAAAAGAACAATAATTATTTATTCTTTAAACCAAACTACAATAGCGAAACAAGTTAACTCTTGAGTAAAGAGCACAAAAAGCACATCCTCAGCCCGGACTCGAACACAGGCACTGTTCGGAACGAGCGCGCCCGGCGACGCGGCGGCGGCGGCTGCAGGAACGGGCAGCGTTTGCGAGGTCCCTGCCGAGAGCGCGTCGGTTGACGCGGTGGCACTGCGAGCAAAGCAGGTGCGCGGCCTCCCTTTACCTTACGCTTGCAGCATGTGGGCGAGCACATGCATGTATCGTCGGTTTTGCCAAGGGTGCGTCGCTGTGACGCAGTTGTCCAGGCAATCAGCTCGGGCGCGGCGTCTTCTCGCCACAACAAACTTCCTCTAAGCCTACCGACCAACTCCCAAGTCTGCCGTCTCGCCCATTCGCCGTCGTTGTTCTGGTGCACGCACAGCGGGGTGACCTCTCTCTCTCTCTCTAAATATATATGCGTATGTGTGTTCTTTAGCTTAACTCGGAATAGATGTCTGGAAACACCACCTCTTGTTTTGGCAATTCAGCAACACATGAAATACCTTTGACCTCCCTTTCACTTTCAGCGCCCCACGTCCGCGTGACCTCAGATTTCGGAGTGAGAGAATGTGGCTAATTTTAGTTGGAAGACAGAAAAATTACCTGCTCTGTCCTTGTTAGTCTTCAACGTACTGCAGCCCATACACTGAAATGAGTAAACGCCTGTCTCTTGGCAAATGGTGGTCACTTTGATCATTTACTCAACGGTCAGTTTTTGCCATTTTGAGGAAATTATATTTTATTAATTATTTACAATAATTATTAATTTACTACTGATTTATTTTTATTACCGGTATTTTTAATAATTTATTAAGGTTTTTGATTTGCTTAATAATCAGATTCAATAATAATAATAATAATAATAATAATAATAATAATAATAATAATAATAATAATAATAATAAAATATTGTTATAAATAATGAAGAGCATGGCGGAAATGTTTCACTAGATATCTTTCTGATTTCTCTTTGAACAGACTCTCAATAATAATAATAATTACGTTGGTGTTAATACATTGATAAACAGTCATAACTTCCCTCCACATCTTCAGTATTACAGTTTTGTTCCTTAAGTATTCTGGATAGAATCACCTGAAGAAGCGTTTTGTTTCTTGCTCAACTCTCCCCGCTCGTCTCACTCTGTGCAGCGCGAAAAGCTTTCGGTGTGTGACCCGCGAACCTGCCCGCCTAAGCTCTTCAATGAGAAAAACACAGAAACAGGAAAGTTACTGCAGCTTATGACCTCAGGGTCGCTTCCTCTGCTGTCTCGACGTGCGAGACAAGGCTGTCTTGAAAGGTGGCAAAAACATGCGGTTGCCAAATTGCCAAAACAAGAACAAGTGCTCTCAGACATGTGTTGTATATATATACACTGACCCTTCTGTCTACCAAAGACGCAAGTCATACGTGTACATTTCTGTGGATATTTAATTAATTTGCACTATCAACCGTAAATTGAAGATATGCATGATATTATTTCATGATTTGAAACATTTATAGAAAAAATACATCAGGAGGAAATTGTGGTTTAAGAATGGCAGAAAATTGAAGTAAGAAACTTAGAGAAAGACAAAATGTATTTTTAAATTTTATTTTCAATGCGCTCTGAAGTGCGATTTTTTTTCTATTTTACATCTATTCGAACTTTTAAGTTTATTTTGCTCTATGAATGATAATGAACCGTGTGGGATAATAAATGTAATTGCAAGTTTTCAATGACGCTTCGAAGGCCGACAAGCCTTCGCGGTTACGTTAGATACCCAATTGATTGATTGATTCGTGCTAGCAGCGATATGTATAATCCTTAGTCCCGTTTGTGTTATAAATATTGTACCCCGAGAGGTGGTGATGACACCTTTCCCTCAGGATGGTGAGATCAGGCGTCGTTCTACACATCGGCTTGTGGCTGATATCCATTTCCAGGTTTCTTCCCTCTCCGGGGCAGCGTTCGAGCCGGGACCAGCTCTTGGCTCCCGATTGGTCTTCCAACATGTGTTGTAGTGTACGCATGTATGCGTGTGTTTTCAAGGAGAGAGGATAGGTCGAAGAAGTAGAAAGAAGTATCCAGAGATATGTCGCCCATTTTTAGGGTACTGATCCGATACGCGCCAAGTATTAGAGAAACCACATAACTAACCAGTAGCCGCTCTCTAGAATTCTCTTCAGGAAGGGAATAAGGAGCTCGAATTCAACCTTGTTGTACAGCAAGCGTCGAACATACGTCACTACCGGGACTCAAACTCTAGAACTTACCGTTCACAATCACTCTAGAGACAGCAGCAATGTTGGATGTGAGCTAAACTCATCAATTTCGACACCCCAGCTGTGTGGCTGATTTCTCGGTACCAAATAAGAAGCTCTGTCAAATCCAACAACTGTTGCCCACGGGACTTTTTATCAAGACTGAGAGTCGATTAAAAGAAATGATTCTGTATCTGTAAAAATTACTTCTGTATGACCTAAGGATACTTCTGGTATGTTCATGGAAGCTGTCAATTAGAACGGTAAACGTATCAAGACTTGCTGAATAGCTATTGGCTCTGGCAATGTCGGCCAGAACGTCACATCCAAGGACGTGTCAATGAACATTAGACAATTACTACTACTACAAGTATGCAGAGGAATAAATAGAAATATTCTTTTAATCTGCCTGGCATATACCGTCGATAGCACAAAAAATGGGCGATTTCCTGAGCCGAACGTGACCACAGTTTGCGTACCCCTGCCCCGTCCTGCCGGATCCAACTGATCAATCGGCTGGATTTCCTCAATGATGTCCTGTCTAATGCCAATACCATCGGTCGTGATTTTGTGGCCCAGAAATACGATAGTTTTTGTACACCATTTCCACTTCGGAATATTCAGCACAAGGGTATTCTCGCTGAGAATGATAAATAGTTCCTACAAGTCCTCGAAATGCTCGGAGATGGATTTGGATCTGATCACGATGTCATCAACATATACTGTTACTATGTCCTGTAGAAGTACCCCTAATTTATCCGGTCGACACACTGTATCAGGACCGCTCCACTGTTTCGCAGGCCTAATAGTACTCTCCTGAAATCTTAACGTATACCTCCAAACATAAAACCGGTATACTGGTGGTCTGTTTCCGCTATGCGCATTTGCTCATATGTCCTTCTGAAGTATGTACATGTGAATATTGTGCATCCTCCAAACCTAGTGAAGTCCTTCTTCTTTACAATCACAATTGGGCTTGTGTACGATGTAGACGCTCGTATAATTAGCCCTTTTCTCATCATCTCCATAATTAGTTCCGCCACCTCTCCGCGTTAGGCTAATAGTATGGGGTAATTCCTTTCCCTGGAGTATAATCGGTTAGTTGTATTCTGAATTCGTAGTCCTTCATGTGTTTGGGATTCTTCATAAACACCTGCTTGTTTTTCAGTAGTAATTCCTTCAGCATGTTCTTATACTTCTCATTTAACAATTCTGCTACGTCCACTTGCCTCTCTATCAAGTCCCCCACCATTTGTTCGTTTACAATTCCTGCGTTAATAGTGTATTCTTCATCTTCTTCTCCTCCCGAGTCAATTCTGATCTCGTGCTCATTCATGATGATGCGCCCTTTATCACGATTTCACAGCCTGGTTCTCCGTCAGAAAGTCCATCCCCAAAATCATTGAGTATAACAGATTTCTCACTATTAATGTGATAACTTCGTAAACGGGGTTCCCGATGCACACTTTCAGCATTATTTGCTTCGTAACGAGACTTGACCTCTGTTGGGTGGCCCCAACTACATAAGACCGTGTCATCGGCAAAATCGCGATGTCCTTGCCCATTGCGACCAACCTTTCATAACATTCGTCCGCTACTGAGCTCGCGACACACCCTGTGACAACTGGCGACTCTGTCTCCTCGCCTAGGCATAATACTGTGACTGTTGGATTTCCGGCGAATTTTCCTGCTTCTCTTCCTCCTGGAAAAAGGCGCCTCATTATTGACCACTTGATAGGAGTTGATTGGAACCTCATTAATTGGCGTATGTTTTTTCGTATTACGGACACCCTTCAACACGAACTCCTCCAGTTTAACTGTTGACTGTTGCTCATCCCGCTAGTACTTGCCTTTGATTCATAGTCTGTCGATCTTCCTCTTTCACTACTTCCATTTGATCTGTTTGATTTCTCGCCTTTCCCTCGAACTTCACATTCTTGTTACCTTCTAAATTTCCATAATTCGCTCCGTTCGTTGAATCACCCGTCCCTTTAGTCTTCCCCTTGTCGACTTTCCCTGACAGCTTTGATGTTCATTGCATTCACGTTTACTTAACTCTTCAATTGTACAACTACGCCTCAAATAACTGCGGTTATGCATAAACACTCCATTTACTGTACCAAATATTCCACCATACATGAAACAAACCCTGAAACTTTCACTACTGCTCGCCATATGTGCTCCTAACTGGCAATGCTTGCACAGTTACTCCTGGATTTTCATTGTGACATCTCCTGAATTCTGTTCAACTATGCCAGCGTACCCGACATAATCACTGCAACACACTAATGCATTTGTAAGTGATACACTGGAAAACGCAAATATCTTGAAATACACATTGACATAGGCAATTAATATGAAATTCCCACTAAAATGCATTGATACAACTTTTAAAATACACACTGACATATGCAATTAAATATGAAATTCCCACTTAATACACCGATACGACTTGTAAATACACACTGACATAGGTAATGAAAAATACCTTAATACCTGTGAAATTCACAGATTTACGTAAAAAAACATGACATATCCACTAAAAACTGACTTATTACATTTGAAATTCATCAAAATACACAAATACACATAACACGTTCACTGAAAAACGCCTTACTTTATTTGAAATACACTGAAATACACATATACATACGATACAACAAGGTTTGCACTTGAGGGTGGCACGTTCTTTCCAATTCCTACCATCCTTCCCAGTCCCTGTTCGGCGCCAAAAATGTGACCGTACTTACCATTAAATCCTCTTTTAATGGGAACAGTAAAGACACAGGTAAGTTGACAACCACACATTAATTTTATCTGTTGATAGAATAATGAATACATAATGGGAACAAGGAATCTGCTTAGGGGTAGCAACCTTATTAATCATATGTATTGAATGAATTATAAAAATTCCCAAAGAACAAGAAAAATTATTTTTATTTTCAATGGCTCCTGACATAATCATATAGGTACTCATTATTTCTGGCAAGTATGTCCCTCTAAGAAAATCCTAAATTTAACCTTTCTTTTGTTTCCATATTTTATGGGTTTATGATGATTATACTCACAAGGGTGATCACCTTGGTTCCTTTCCTACAAGATCATGATCTTTAAACCAATAATAATTTTCCTTTACAATTACTTTTATTTTTACGATTGCACCTTCAACATTATTACAATTGCAATGCCAACTAATCCTAATATTAGAAATTCACACTAAATATGATAAAGATAATATCTCTTGTCATAATTCCAGTTATAAATATCACCTAATTTTTAACACGAGCCCTCAGGTTTTTCTTTAACTTGCCCCTATCATGATTAATATTGTAGGTTTTCCTATGACCTTCACATATACATTATTACCTGCTTTAGACAAATGAGCCCTAAAGTTATGTCCCCACTAATAGCAGAATTGCATCCCACTATACAATGTTATCCACATACTTATGAATTCCGGTTGTGTGCCCGATGCTGCTTCCTCGGCCCGGACGTTCCAGCCGTTCGGCGCCGTCCGAGATTGAAGCGCCCACACTCCAAGCCGTCGACGCTCACTCTCAGTACATGAACAAAACTCCACGTTGTCTCCAGTCTGCCTGAAATGATATTCAGCAACAATAATAAAACATTGCAACTAAATGAGCTTACACTACTATGTCTTGGCATCACACCATGCAATGTCACTGTCCCAGTCGCAGTCTAATTCACCACGTGGCGGTGTATATATATATATATATATATATATATATATATATATATATAACCAACCCAGCTTCCACACGACTTGTACCTTTACAACAGCAGCATGAACCGTAAGCGGGTTGACAAGATTTTGCTCGTGAAGCGAGCTTTAAATCTAGGGAGCAGGATCTTCAGGTTACGAGAAAGGTTTGAACCCTTGACACAGTAAAATCACACAAATTGCACATAAACGAGCGTATAATTTACCCAAAAACTTTGTGGCATAAGTTAATGACAAAAAAATCAAGAATAGAATCACACTTTTACAAAGAAAAATCAAAAACACAAGTAGAATCCTTTACAGCACATTAAATGAATGAACACATAATTTACTCCAAAACTGATTCTTTGAAATAATTAATCTAATCTACACTGGGAATTCCCTTGGAAAATTAATTATATCTAAATTTATGCTATCCTAATTACATTTGCACATGAAACCAAATTCAGTTTACAATCTCTTGCTTCAAAAAATATTACATGCAAAGAACAAAATGTGTGCGAGCGCACTACTCTCATTTACAACTTGACTGTGTCTGAAAATAGCAGAATAATAAATGTTCCAAATAGAATGTTCTAGGCAGGCAATAGCGCATCAAAAGTCTCCTCCTACAATGCTACAATTTGTTGCCACCCGTGTCCTCAATTTCCTAACACTTTCCTATACTAGTCTTTTTCCCTGCCGACGTGAACTTGACTTACTTTCCGCAGTTCTAAGCGTTACCTCAGGAACTCCCGCTTTCTGGCCTTGATGGTCATGCGCTGGCCTCTGCACCGACGTCGCTCGGTCCCAGCTTCTGCGTTGTACGAGACGGGATTCGCCTCTGCCGTCTATGCTGTCTTCTTGCGTCCTCTTCCGTTCTTCCTAGTCGGCCTCTTCTTCTCCCTCGGCTGCTACCGGCGCCTCTGACTACGCCCACGTTGTAAAAAATGTCCTTGCACTTCCCTGAATACTCGTGCAAGTTCCTCGCTCGTTGCTACTTCTACTTCGTTAAACAAGAACTTTCAATGCTTTTGTCACAACGGGTAACTTTTTACTTCCCGTGTTGTTAATAGAAGAAACACTTTACTAAATCTTCCCTATCTCGCGGACGACTAACTAGCACGTCTGTTCGACACCAAAAACTCCTACCTAGCAGTCATTGCGGCGGCAAACAATATCTAAGCTGACGTTAACGAGCGGTGATCAAAATGCTGCTTACCCGACGGCCGGCGACAATCAAAAGAGCTTCCGCTTGCGGGTTTGCGTATTTATGATGCGACGCCTGGGGAAGTTCTCAGTGGTGGGGGCTACTTCTCCTCTCTCAACCCTTCACAAGGAAAAACGTTGCTTGCTAGTTCGCCTTTGATTAGTACGGGCAACGGATACCAGGCTGCGCGTTTAGGCACCTCCGATTTCTGCGCCTGCTCTCCTCGCTGCCTGTGGGTGTTCATACATACGAGACGGTGGTGTTATGGGGTCGCACAATCCCATAACACCACAATATATATATATATATATATATATATATATATATATATACATATATAATATATATAAAATAATATTATATATATAATTAAGTAATTTAAGTATACTTTTGGTTGGTCAGAAATATGTTTTAATCGCGGAATTAAACTATCCATTAGTGCTACATACTAAAATGTACCGGTTACCCCCGGATAAAATGCTAAAACGTTCCTCTAAAAATAAGAGAAGTTACACTATAACTAACATAAAAATAATTTTTAGAAGTTTCCCAGTCCCCACCAACCACCCACAGCTCTTTACAGCCAAAAACGATATTTTTAAAATTTTAGTTTTGTTTTTGTTAACTAAACTATTTTATCCGATTGAAAAATATAATTAAGAAAATAATTTACACTTTCAGAAAAATAGCTTTAAATATTTTCTCAGTGCCAAATTCAAACGCAAAAAATGAAAAGAAATTTACTGTCTTAGAACTCTAGAACAGGCTCGAAAAAAATCTCCCTTCAAAAGTTCCCTTCAAAACATAAATTGTTAACTTTTTCATATTTTTTTGTCACTGGGCTGTTGTTAAAAATGAAAACAATTTTAACCATTTTCCCGCATTTAAAGCAACTTGAATTCAAATATATTTTGAAAAATGACAACAGTTCTGTACATTTATTTTAGCGTTCATCATACATTTGTATTCAGTGTTGTAGCACCCAGTAATATTTTGAGTTCGATATGTAGTTACATATTATTGTGTTCTTAAAGCTTTCCAATCTTTTGTATATCATACACTAAGAAAAGACGGAAGTTTTTGGCAGTTTATAAGAAACATCGACACAAAATAATTGTATGCTTCTGGTCGATAGGGAACTACACCCCAGTCCTACATCGAAGAGATTTAAGAAAAAAATAGTTAACAAATTATGGCTTTCAAAGACCAAAGATTAATTCTACACATATTATAATCGAAAATAACAGTGATTTTACGAAAACGAAACTGTTTTGAATTATTCTTAATTGCATATTTACAATATATTATTAGTATCTCTAATACCCGTCGTTACGCGGACTATATTTTGAGGGTAAAATTAAAATATGCCAAGAAATCATCGTCGTAGTCTACGATGTCATGTAAATTTGTGCTCGTAGACTTCACTTAACCAAAGCTCGTCAACCCTCTGGCAAATGTGGAGTACTTAAGACTACAGACGACCTAGCTTATATGAATGTGTCGTTGCTCATTTGTCACTCATTTGAAAATAAGGACTCTCTGAATCGAATTCTCTTACTTAAGGAACAGTCATTATAAGAAACGGCTATGAATTAGGGTAGATAACAAATGGGGAAATAGTGATGGACTGTTTGGGTGCAGGTGAAGGATAGATGGGGGACAGTGGGGAAATGAACGGGGACATGTTGCACCCGGATTATGTTCTTATGTAATATTCTACAATATACGACCTTTTTGATCGTTCTTATACAATTTTGCAAAATCAGTTCTATTGTGTTGTCCCATTCCAGAGCATGGGTGAGTAGAAAAGAGCAGAAGCCGAAATCAATGTCAGATTAAATTGAAGAAAATAACAAAATTATCGTTCACAATGAAATTAAAGGGTGTTGGGTTTATTTTCTCTGCATTTGACTTTTGCTCTGCAATATTAAAATAATTTCTCTCACACATTACGGGACTTATAATGTTGTAAATCACATTTCGGGCGATAGGCGTTTGCAGTTGCGTGCTACTTGAAAATAATTTTCAGTTTCTTACAATTATTATTTACAAAGTGCCGAGTTTTCGCACATGTCCAGATATACTTTTTTATACATATACAAATCCAATGTTAGGTAAGGGAAAGAACAACGTTTTTCTTTAGTGTGAAACAACTATCGATGTGAGAGCGTAGGCTTCCACTGCCGGAGTTAGTAACTACTTGGCAGCGTCTTTAGCGCAGCTGCCAACGTTTCAGCCGCCATTCTGTGACCTTCCTTCTGGAGGAAGCTCGCAGGTGCTTAGCAAGAGGCGTCTACCGGACAGCCAACTACTTGACCACTAGTTTCTTTAACTAAGGCACAGCAATTGAAGGGAAAAAAATGAATCTCCCACACCGTACCAACTCTCCAGGAGGGACAAGATATAAGCCCTTGTCTTGTCTCCTGTCATGTGTGCTAAAGTTGTGTATGTAACTTTGTGTGCTTGTATTCAAGTAAGGTGGAGGGGCAACAATGAGCAAGGAAAGATAGCCCGCCGTCAGTGATCGGTGTGTTAAGGTATTCATCGGAGAAATCAGGGAAAACTACACGTTAGAACAGCCGACAGCTAAAATTCTATTCCCACTAGTAGATCCGTATTTATCGGCATAGATCCGTATTTAGAGTCGAACATCCGCCACCGTCATTTCTTGCTGTGAATGGATTCTAAATTTTAGACAGTGTGAAACTCGTCAGGGACTTTCCGACCCTATCACGTCTGCTCATCTAACCTTGGCCGTAGGGGAAGAAAAGATGAAAGCTCAGCTCAGCGTATATGAGGTCCAAGCCCTGACAGCGCAAGTTAAATAATGCTCAACTTGAATATACTTCGAAACACCTACTATGTACTATTTTATAGGGACGCATACTTCGTTCTTATTGTAACCTAGGGGTAATTTCTTTAATATTTTAAGTTGCAGAAATGCTAAAGTTTAATGGATTCTCAGACAAAATTCGTTCGATAAATATTACTATTAAGTCTCAGAAATGAGTGCGTCTGTCTTAACAGAACGGTTTAGACGCGAGACTTGTGAACAGAAAAACGCATGAATGCGGCAAAACCGCAGCAGCTTTTCACTTGATGAGAAAGGAAAATCAATTCCAATAACAATGTAGTGAATCTTCTAAACATTCCCTTCCTTTGCGAGAAGAAACTATTTTATCACATTTGCATCACAAAACTGCGCAAAGTTGCTGCGAACGTTAATCAAGTGCTCGTTCACAAGATCATTCACTTTCCATAATTTCCTTCTCATAGGCCTTTTTTAGTTTTATATTAGTACGTTCTTTTTCGTTACATAAGATTAGTTCTTTTGTTAGTAACAATTTTATTTATTCGTGTCTCTCTGCGTTTAAAACTTTTCTCACGTTCTCTGCTTGAAATTTGTCCCTTGCTTGAAACTTACATTTTGCTACTACTAATATATAATGAAAAATATGAAGAAACAAAATTTTCCACATTATATTCTAATTCACTAAGGTAGAACTCGATCAAACTGGCCACGAAGTTAGCCGTTTACCTACCTATGTACTGCGGCAACTTTCTGAGGAAGAATAACTCAGCCGAACATCACGGGTAGAATGTCTGAAAAGATGTCAAAACGACAGGAAGATACAATATATATTTTACTGTATATGATGTAAAATCTTTTGCTATTGCGACTCCTATTTGAAAAAAAATATACGGAATTACGTGTTTGTGTAATGTATCGCACACATCCTAGAATTGTCTCCCAGCTTTCAATATGATGAATGATAACTCTCAATTGAATGGAAGATAACCAAATGGTATGCGCGACATTTTAAAAATCATAATAAAACGTATTTATTTTAAGCTATATTTCAGTGGCAATCCATTTCCGTGGTTTTAAAAAAACAATTGAAATGCCGTGGAGTTAATGATGAAACTAAGCATCACGAATTTACAGTGATATGGATTAAAGTCAAGAGATTACGCAGAATTTACAAAATGTCACTTATACCGTTCCAGTTTTCACCCATTTAATTTTAATCTCTATTTCCTCCCACATATTTCTTTAAGGTAACGGACGAAATTATGTCCATATATATGTAGAAATATCTTTCCAATCTAAATTCGTACTACGTAAGAAAGGCAAACAATATACGTATGATAATATCAATCTGCCACATTTCTGATAGGTCAGGAAGATCTAAATGAAGCTGAAAACTCTGGACGATCGCTTGTCTCTTTAGTCAGAATAATATTATGCTAGCATACTTTAATTTAACACTGGAATATAATTGCATAAATATTGCAGTGCATAAATATTAAAGTTGTCCTATGCGTATTACATTAACTATGTCTTATGTGCAATACATTACATTGTCATATGTGCAATACATAAATCTCTAATTATTTTTATATAATGTTAAAAATTCACATCGTATACTGGAAATGAGACTTTTAGTATGTTTTTATCTACACTTTGCACAGGCTGTGATAGCTCAGTGTTATCATTTGTTGTCTCTGCAACTTCGCTGACCGGGAAGTCCTAGGGTTCTAATCCCGACGGTGGCGGATGTTCGACTCTAATTACAGTTCTAATTTACCTACTATTCGGACTAGAATTTCAGCTGTTGATGGTTTGGATGAGCACTTTTCCCTGGTTTCTCCGCTGAATACCGTAACACTCGGAGCGCAGACGGCGCTCGGTGTTTCCTTGTTCAATCATGCTCCTTCTTTCTTGAATACACACACACAAACGTACATGCACAACTCTACCACACGTGACAGGAGACCAGTCAGGGGCTTGGATCTTGTTCCGGCTGGGGGCGTTGCTGCGGTGGGCGAGATTCCTCAATGGGGAATCCCTTCAAATCGAAGCGTAGCTGAACTTCGGTTTATTGATCCAGCAGGTGCGGAATAGCGCATCCTCACAAGATATAGCATATGCTCCACTTACATTGTATTTAATGCTGCTGAAAATACTAAACAATCAATCGATAGCTATTCGCTGTATGCGATTACGAAAAATTGAAAAAACAAATAACCCATCAATTTTTTAGAATGTGTGATTTACGCTGTTTCACCCCAACTACTCAGAAAATAAAATTACAGATTCACGTTTTATTTAGTGTCATATGGACAACTCTCTCTCTCTCTCTCTCAGTTGAAGAGTCGCTATCCTCCAGCTTTACTTCTTATGCGAATTCTGCTTTTCTCTTTTGTGAGCTACATACGCCAAGTAGTGGTGCTATGAAGAACGGCACAGACTTTCTCGTACTACGTTTTCTAATCTCTTTAGTCTGGGATAAGGTGTTCAGTTTTTCTCCACCCTCTTGCCACCTGCTACGTATCAGTGCTTAATTTTTTCTTTGCGTTTTCTAATTTTTTCACTCCCCTAAGTGTTGAATTTAAATACGACATTTAAAACGTCATTGATGAGTAAATTTTGTTTTATATGCAAATTCTCATTGAAAAATTTGGGGCCGTTTCTGAAAAAAACATTATTTGAGCGTTTCTATAACTGCGGAATATTGAGCTCATTTTCACAATAATAGTTTTTAGTGTTCATTATCATGAATATGATATATAAATATAAATATAAATATAAATATATATATATATGTATATATGTATATATATATATATATACATATATATATATATATGTATATATATATATATATATATATATATATTGAAACGCGGAGCGTTTCTCCAATTAATTAGAAACACAGAACCAGTAATTCCAATTACGACCATTTTGAACTGCGCGGCGTAGTGGCGAGCAGCGGACGGGGACTAGGGAACGAATCAGGCGCAAAGGCAGCGAGAGCGCGCGAGAGAACGGCAGTTGATCAGTGTGGCAGAGAGCGTGAGAGAGGTCGGAACGACAGTGGAGCGCGTGGCAGAGAGGACAAAATCATGTTGACTAGTGTAAGAAAAACTATCAGGATGTGAGTGAAACGTGATAGTGGAAAATGTTGAACAGTGCCAGCTAATGATAGTGTTCATAGTGTCAGAAACAGTGGAGAAAAGAGGCAAAACTATAAATCGCGTAGCTGATACTGGCATGGGTGGTAGCCACGTGCTCGCATTGTGGTAAATAGGAAAGTGGAGGAGAATCAACGAACTGTGTTACAACAGAGCAGCGAGATATACTGCCAGGACTAGATGAACAGTAAGCTAGAAGCAATGCATACTCGAGTGGAACGACACATACAACAGTCGGTGTTAAAGCAGAGGGATTTTCGCCACCGCCGACGTGGGCCGATGACGCTGGAGCCCGCCTTGTCAACCTCCCGAAGGAGCGCCGAGCCGCACCGAAGGTCACCGACCGTTGCGGCCGTTGGAAATCATCAGAGAACAAACGACGTATTCACGGGGCCCGAGGTATCGTAGAATCTAAAATTGTAAACTGAGTTTTGGTACCAAAACAGGGAATAATTGTATTTAAGGTAATGTACTGAATATGTGATACTAGAAATAAATCGTGTTTTTGTTCAGACAAAATTATAACTTTGTTTTGCCAATGTGTTGCCGAATCCTTAAGAGACCCATTCACGAGACAAGACACCCGTCCTTTCCAAATTTTAATGCAGTGAAAAGTACCGCCAACCAGGTACGTCACAATATATATATATATATATATATATATATATATATATATATATATATATATATATATATATATATATATATATATATGCGGCACTTGTCACCCGCCAGGGGTTATCGCTAGCTTCGGCTGCGAGGTGCGGCTGTTCGCCACGGGACGAGAGGCCACGAGCGGCGCTAAGGTTAGCCGCTGGGGTCTGTGCCAGGCTGGGCGGGGATGCCTCAGGGAAGTGCAGTGCTGGGAGTGCAGCGCTACTTCCTCGGGAGTGTAATCATTGTATAGAAAAATTGTAAAGAAATCTGTACAGAACAGCTCCATGTCTGTGTTTTACTCGCACAACGACGACGACTCTGTTGTTATTATTATACCTCAATTTCTGTCCACATTCAGACATCTCCGTCATCGTCTAGTGTACTCGTAGATTATTAGATGCAAAAACTAATTCTGATGGAGCTAACATATCAACACAAATTTGACCATTAAAATGTGTTTCATAAGTATAACATGTCCCAACAATGAGAAGGAATACTCAGAATCTCTCAACAATGAGAAGGAATTCTTGACGTATTGTGAGGCATTGAATTTTTATTTACATTTCACTGTTGCAACAGTTCTGACAGTTCCCGTTCAAAGTTATATTCATCAATAAATTAATAGATCCCTGGCAGGGTTGAATGCAAGCTTTCTTTGACAATATTTTACATGTTCCCCCACTTTCAATAAGACGTTGCTAAGAAATATCATTCAGTAAGCACATATAAGTCATCGTTATGAAACAATAAATTTACATTTTCCATTTTTTAAATAGTTCCATCGAATCAGTGAAATGTCTGTTAACATCGTCATAATCGTATTTGAGATGTGTTACGAATTTACACTGAAAAAAGGTGAATTGAATCCGTGTCGTATTTCAGGTATTCAGAAGAAGCTATTATTGTACATTATGTAATTTCGTTGTTTTCGTTGAAGAAAAAGCGAATGTTGCACGGTAACTTAGTTATTAATTCAGTGCATTTTCTGAATTGAATTTTGAAATACAAAAGAAACATTTTCTGAAATGTCACCCTCTACAATGAAAATTTCCGTCTAGTTTTATTTCGTCTTGCTTAGTTTGAGGTTATTTATTTTGCAGTAGACAGGAGTTCCCTTAATAGACGGTAGGTATAATCGTATGTACCTCAAGACCAATATCGATTTTCTTGGCAGGGACAACTTTACAATAATGCCGAAACACTGTTAAATTGCAGGTTGCAGCGAACATAAGCTTTATATCAGGCTGCACTAGGACAGGACGTCCAAGGTGCCTGTTTACTAGTTAAAGCGATAACGAAAGCACAACCTGTTAGAACGCACTTTGACACACTCAGTGTCAATGTTGCGCTGGTCTACGAACATTAGTTCCAAGCGAGCAACTGAGTGTAGTGGTTGGAAATGGAGAGTTTTATTACAGACAAATATTATGATATGCACTTGATGTTGGGGGAATGTTGCGGGAATGCTGCGTTGCTGTGCGTGTGTACTCCGCGTGATATCCCACTAGCCGGCATCCGCCGTGCAACTTGTTGGGATGCCTCCAACGCACAATTTAGTGCCAGGGACCGAGTACCGAAATTATTGCGGTAATGGTATTTATATCGGTATAGTAATACCTGAACCTCTATTATAAATTTATTCGAAATACTTTTAAAAATATTGGTATTGTTAGAGGCATTTTACGTTTATCGGATGTCTATACTGGTAAAATACCTCTATTTAAAGTTATAATGCCGGTATTTTCATGAGAAAATACCGGAGTTTACAGTACAATTATTCCGGTATTTTGAGGGAAATCATTGTGATTTTTATTGCTGAGATGGCTCATAAGAACAACTATTGACACAGTACAGGTTCTGACCGGGAGGTCCTAGTCTTCAAGTCTCGACGGTGGGGATTTTTCTACTTCTCTCTTTCTTCTCCTAAGAGAGGAACTACGCCATGCGTCGTAAATCGCATCGAGCTTTTATCGTCTATCTCGTCATCATCTTCGGTGTGACGATCTCTCATTGTCTGTCGCACACCATCGTAACGTGTAAGAATTGGTCTACCCCTTTTTCTGTACATTAACACTGGCCATTTCCAAGTTTTTAATGGCCATCTTTCCTCAAACAACATTCTTCTAAGATTCTTCTGCCATTTTAACTTTCTCCCTTCTATTAAATCCACTATTTTCGAAATCACACCCATTTGCTGCCTTATATTTTCATTTTTGATTTTCCAATTTTCAACAATATCCTTATTCAAGGTTGAATTCTACAGTTGGCTGGAAAGGAATTCAAGTGGTAGGGTTTTCTGAACGATAGTTTTGTTTCTCCAAACAGTACCAGGCGAATGCCGCAGTCGTACTCGAACAAATGGGCCACTGATCGCGAGTTATCGTTTGTTCTTCATCCTTTCGCTTTAAATATAGACACTCTTTCGCGCACTACACTAACAGAAATCTCGGGAGACAGTCCGAGCCTAAAGGGAATTCTGACTGTTTGGGATATATTTGGAGGGGGAACGCCCCTGAAGCGCACATACAATTCGATGCTGCATTTCTCGTTTAGCGGGAGAAGAACACCGGTTTCTCCGGATTTATTGATTGATTGGTTCTATTTTCCACGTCAACTGTCATTAGCGCCGATTGTGTAGTGCATGTTTTATCCCAGGGGGCGGTGTTCGTGCGAAGTTGGGTCGTGAAATCTGGCGATGATGTCTTACGGGGGCTTTCTCTCCCTAAGGTTCTTCCCCAGCGGGGCTCCGCCCCTGCCTCAACACACTTTGTTCTCGACTGGTCTCCAGACAACTGTGCTAGTGTAGTGCAAGTTGGTGTATGAGAGTAAGGACATATTAGGACATAAAGAGGAGGAAAGATCGCGTGCGGTCCTTGGCCCATTTGATAGTGTTCTTCTCCGGCATTCGCCTGGTGTTGATCGGAGGAATCACGGAAAACTACCGATCAGAGCAGCCAACTGCTAGAATTCTCCTCCAGAAAGCGGATGAATTCGACGTAGCTAAATTAAACTAATGTCGAAATTTATGCTACCGTTGGAATTCGAGCCCTACAACCTCAGAGGCGCAGTAGAGACAGCAACATTGCTGCCTCTGAAGCCCCTTGCTGCCTCTAGTTGAAGTTATAGTTCTGTCCACATTTCCAATGGGGAGTGGATAGACAGGAGATCTGGTTATCAGCGGTGCATGATGTTTATTTGTTCGTCAATCAACTGGACTCTCCCTTAACTCATTGATCCAATCTTAGCACAAAGATTATGAAATACAGAATTGACGTATTCTCCTCTACAGGACCGTACGTCAAGAAATTGTCTTACTTCTGCGAGAACATGGTGAACGACATCTCTTACCCGCGAAGTACAGCGTGGAATGACATTGTATTTATAACCTCAATTTTTAATGCGAATTGTCGCTTGCGAGTAACATTTTATGAAGACACTCCGAGCTTTGACCTCTGCGATTGAAATAAAACGTCCGTGAATCTGTCCAATGCATATTTTCCAACTTATTTTATTGCGAAGTACATTTATCTAACAATTGAAACTCATGGCGCCTTGCAACACGTGACGAAGTTTACGTCGTTGCTTTGGCCTTTGGAATGTTCTATTGGCATACAGCATCCTTGAGCTACTGAAATGCTTAATTTCAATAATTTCATAAATACAATATTTTTGGCATTACGTATGGTATTAGTTTGGAAACGTACTAAAATAGATCTTTGCAAACGGGAGGCTTAGTCAAAGGGCAGAGTCTTCATTTTCACTTGTTGCCGGACAGCCGGCCATTAGTACGAACAGTGAAGCAAAGCTTTTAGAAGTGCTTATTCCCATTTGCATGGTTTTGCTACTTCATTGGTAACGCTTATAATTTTACGTTCATTATTGGGGGACATTGCAAGCTATTGATGTAGAATACTGTAACTTATTTTACCTCACTTGTAAAATCGTTATTCACACATGAAATATAAACACTCTGGTGCTTAACCCAAGCCTCGCAAAGGTTCCTAACGCAAGCCCCCAATTTTGTTTGTAAAATAAAAACAAGGTATTTAGCACTCCTTAAACCGTAAGAGTCTAATAAAAAGCAAGAGCCTACTCTGAGGCCTGTCAGTTCAAAAGGTCAGGAAAAAGAGAGAGGTTAAGAGACAATTTCAGAATTTAATCCCAAAATTTAAAAGAGAGATTTCAGAGAATTCTGAAGTTGAACAAACAGGAAGAGGTAGATTCCACCTCCCGCGAGGAATCGAACGACATGTCCACTGGCTCTTCCGCATTAGAAGTTCCACCAGGGATACGTTCTCTCTCTGGTGATGAAGATCGATCATGTTTTGCAGTGTAAATTTTCAGAACTGTATGAGAACTATAGATGATGTGCCTAATGTGTTCCCTCTGGACTCATGTAGAATGAGCGGGGGCGAAAAAAGATGCTTATATATGAAACTTTTGTCACACTAAGGCTGTGGGCAAGACATATAAGGCAATTTCTTGTGTTTCAGATGTTAAACTTATATTTTAGTAAAATCACACTGAGCTCAATCTATTCGCAGTTTTCAATTAGTTTTACACTCTTCTTAAAGCGTTTGCGGGGGACTCACATTAGAATTTTTTTAATATACAAATTGTAATGTTTACGAAAATATATTTGATTCTTAAAATACCTTGTCGACAATTTTAAGTAGTATTTATAAAACTAAAGTATGCATTGCAAATATTTTGATGTAATTGTGCGGAAAATTGGATTAAAAAATATTAGAAAATAAAGGGAGTCCCAGGTTTGGATACCTTCCTCTTACTCATTTGCGCTATTCGTTCGATATATTTGTTCACCGATGTTGCGACGTTGAAGTCGATTCCTTACGATAAGGAACATAACCCTCAGTATCTCCATCTAAAACCACAATAAAGAAGTTTGAAAAAATAGTCTGCACCAGTCTCAACTGAAAGCTAGCAAGACAGTATGAGTAAAGATGGCCACATGTGGTATGACGTTGCTTTGATAGACAAGAAACAGCTCATTTCGCAAAACTAGATCTGTCCTAAATACACGATAAACCCTTCCGAAAAGGCATACAATGACCTCTCTTAAGCTCACACTAAAACAATAGGTTACAACAAAACTCAATATGCTACCATTTAGAACTATTTAAATGCTAATCAATTACCCATTTTTCTCTTCAAATTATTGCGTAATTAATGATGCTTGCTTAAGATTATTTTGGCACACTACGTTCGGTTACCACAAAAACAAATATGCTGTTGTAGGGCGATTTAATTGCTAATTGATTACCCAAAAATTAATTTAATTGCTCTTCAAACAAACATCTGAGTAATTAATAGTGATCTGCCGGCCGTCCGGTCTCGGTGGGCCAGACCAGACCGCCGGTCGGAGCCTGGGACCTGGCTGGGGACAGAAGATTTAAATGAAATATACGGAGTTGACTTCGGAGTCGGCTTTCTTCGACCAACAAATCAAAATAGTGCCAAAAATGAAAACTATGCCAATAATTTAAGTTTATAAAAGTCCTCCAGAAACTTAAATTACGATCGCTGAATTATCTTGTTTTAATATACGGTATGATGGTAAAGTCTTGATTTTATCGTAGTATGTTACACATCTGTAATATCAAGTTAAACGTTTATTTTGAATTGGAGAAACAGAGAAATGTGCTTTTGGAATAAGTGGCCACTACGTATCAACTGCCCAAGGACCCTTGTTTTCTCTGGGTGCTCTTGCCTCATAATAAACTTGTCACATGACATTGTTGACAAGAATTATGTATATTCATGTATATTTCTTCGTTCAAACATTCAATTTAAAACAATCTAGTATCCGTTTCCAAATAGTCTTTCTTATTTCTTAAATATATGTTATTAGAGTGTTGTCGAAATATTTAAGCTTTTTGTAATTATTTCTATCTTAACTCGTTTGACGTGATGTGTGTAATCTACAAAATGAAGGTATGTAATGAGCCTCTAAGGTCTCTATCCGCCCAACTTGTAGTTTTGCTCACATTTCCAATGGGACGTCCTTGCGGAAAATCTGCGGAATGGATAATCCTTGAGGAAATCATCCAGGAATCGCCGCTGGCGTACTTATGACATTTCAAAGTGTCATAACCGACTCTTTATGTGAAATATTGTCGAACGTTTTCTTTAGGCAATGCCGCTCCGGGTGTCATCGGCGTGAGTATCCTTGTGCGATGTAGTTTTGTTGGCAGTTCCAACGGGGGTTCACAGTCCTGAGGTGCGCGATGATTCATTGTTAGTGATTCCGGACGCGACAACATGGAAGGTCATTAACACCGTAAATGTAGTGCTTGTTTTGCCTTCGTGAGGTAGCGGTAATCTTCCACCGCGGGATGGCGAGTTCCGGCGCCGACCCACCGTCGGCTAGTGGGGTTGTTCCCAACTAGGTATCTCCCATGAGCGGGGCACCGACGCAGCCGGGACAAGCTCTAAGCTCCCGACAGGTCTCCCGAAATCTGTGGTCGCGTATGTTGTGTAAGGGTGTGTAAGAAAGTGGGAAGGATAGGACAAGGAAGAGGAAGGGAAGATCACGCTCGGTCCGTGTTCCGCTCCGGCATTCGCGTGGTGTTGATCAGAGAAACCATGGAATACTACAGATCAGACCAGCCTGCCGTTATAATTATTTTCCAGAAAGCGACTGAATTCGACCTAGCTAGCAAGCTTGTGTCGAAAATTCTGCCACCATCAGGACTCGAACCTACGAGCTCTCGGACAGAGGCACAACATTGACACCAGTCGATGCCCTGAGCCACCTCTCCCGGTGCACAAAGGAAGTTGCCCAACGGTCCACCCCAGCAGAGTGATAATTGCCTTGCGGGCGCCATTTTGCGGAAAAGCCGGGAGGTGCGCCTGCGGAGCGACGCGTTGCAACCCGCTCGTTGGGCTGCAGGCAGCAGGGATGTAACCTCGCCAACAAAAAAGTCGATGTTTCTAAACATCGATGTTCACAATTAAAATATCGATGTCAATAAAACATCGCTCCTAAAACATCCATTTCAAAATCGAGGTTTTTAAAACCTTAACCGTAACTTTTAGTTGCCATTAATGGGAGAAGGTAATTTAACGGTGGTCACGTTTATGCAATTTAAATAATATTTGAATGGCAAAATAAAATCAAAAAATTATCTGGACAGTTAACTAAACATATATTACCTGATTTGATAATTCAAAAATTATTTAGACTTCATTTATCGACGAAACCTCTATTTTAATTTTTTTTTGTATAATAGCATTTTCAACGACCATTTCTGTTGCAAGAAATCGTTCGTAATCGGGCATTTTACGACATAAATGATGGCGTATTAGATTTTACTGCACGAATGATTGCGTCATCAGACATTCAGCCAATCAGAGCGAGAGAATCGTGGGGATGTAGCGGTGAACGGAACGTCACAAAAAGGTGTTTCGCAAAATTAAGGTGATTCTCTTATAAATTATAATATTGTTAAACAAATAATAGCGTATGCAACTCATTTATAACGTTGCTTTATTGCATTCACACAAGTTTGAAAACTCGTTCCTAACATCACTCCTTTTGAAAACGCGTACTCATGCAATAAAACTAAACATTACAAACTAATTGCATAAACTACTATTTCACCGTTGCTCTCTTTGATCTGAAGAATGTCCAATTTATGGATATCTGAAAATTATTACAAGCTTTTCTTATGATGTACTTCTTTTCATTCAAAAATAAAATATCAACCACGTAAAAACATCGATGCTAAAAAATATCGGCATAAAAATCGATGTTCAATACATCGGTAATTTTATTAAAAATTGAAATTTTGGAAAATCGACATCGGTATCGTATCAATAGCAGGCAGGTGACGCCACTCCCTGGCCGCCCCTGACGTACCCGCTCGCGCAATCTCTTTTGAAGCACAGGGCGACGAAGGAGCGAGAGCATAATGGTACATAGAATTTTCAGGGCTTGGGCGTTTGTAGCTACTTCGTCCACTCAGGTAAAAAATTAACATTCAGTTTACAAATATATTTTCAATTCAGTTATGCCACGAGGAAATAACAGCTAAAAAATAGAACTACAGGTCTTAATTCTCCCGAAACATCACCAACCTTTAGACTGGCTTGTTCAAATAATGAAAAGAAATTATCATTTAAAAATCAGTTGAACGTTAAGTTGATTAGGTAAATATGAAGATTAGACGTTCGTTAAGTAAAAAATGTACTCCAGGTTGCAACCAGATTCCTAAGAGCATGACTACATGACTATTGATCACGACCAGGGCCGGCGAAAGGAATAAATTTGAGGTGGGTAGTACCGTGAGGGAAGGGGGGGCATGTGATTTATTTATTGTATTTAAGTTTTCTTAAAGAAATTTAATATCTTAATTTTCTTGTATTTTCTGAATTGGACAAGTGGAGATGTCATGAATCGTTATCTCTTGTTCCTGATCAATATCGTAGCATACGTGCTACGTAACTGGGTATGTCCAGATAGTTTACCTCCTCTAGCACCGTCTATTTATTTCGTAAACTACTAGTTGAAATATCAGGATCATGAAATACATGATACCATCAAAATAATCCATGTCTCTTTCCTTTTCCGTGAAAACGTATTCGCATTATATATTGAGACAAGCTCTATTATAGGCCCCCAAAACCAAAATTTGTGAAGTTGGTCTATGCGCGCTAATTTGAATGTAGCGTGGTGACGTTTTGGTGAATGAAACATCGAAAATTCTTTCCATATTCTATTATATTTGCTATAATAGGTCATAGTAGGTGTAATAAAAAATCTTTATTGATTGATAATTATATTATGAGTCCAGGATGGTTAAATTGGAATAAAATTAATCATGTGTATGTATATTCAAAATCTTTTGAACGAGATAAATAACACGCATTTATGAATAAGTGTAATATGCTTGAAAATGATATTATATTTAAGGGTCATCAAGATGATATAATACTACTTGATAATTGTAATGAACATTTATGAGTATTATTCGATGATTAGGGTGTCCCATTTAACTTGACAACTTGAAATAACTAAAAAATACGCGATGTACAAAAAATTGAGCCGAGACCAAATCATAACAGTTTTGAAGGGGGAATCATTCTATGTTAAAATCAGTACCCCCCTGCCCCCAGCGGGTGGGGCGGTGGGCAACATTGAAATCTTAAATAGGAACCCCAATTTTTTATTTCAGATTCGGATTCTAGGGATAAAAATACATATATTTTGTCTGAAACTTTTTTCTGATTTGTGATAGGTGGAGCTGTGATCGCAAAAATTTTAATTTACGAAGATTTCCGACTGTAATTGGAGTGGTTTTGAGTGTGGCCTCAGGGAACACCCGCCAATTTGTTGGTCGCGTCTCTCCATGGTCCGTGCCTACAGTACTTGAGAGGCGATCCGATACTTATTAAACATGTACCTTTCTGAACTAACATTCAACCTTGTTGCATCATGGATTATGTAAATGCGCAAGAAAAAATTGGAATGATTTTCATTTGGGAGCTGGGAGAAATTTCGACGCTGCTGTTAATTTGTATGCCAACGTTTTCCTGAGAAAGTAAGATCGCGTTCTTCTTTCGTTAGAATTGTTCAACAATTCTCCACTGACGGAAGTGTACAACCGAATAAAAGAACTCGTAGAGTTTCTGCTACTGGAGAAAATAATCATGTATCAGTACTGGCTGCAGTAGCTCATAATCCACATGCGAGTGTTCGAGAAATGTCTCAACAATCTGGGATTCCTCATGTGAGTGTTTGGAGGATACTGAAGATACATAAATTTCATCCATATCATGTATCCTTGCATCAGGAATTAACTGACAATGACTTTCAAAACCGACTACAGTTTTGTCGGTTCGGGCCGACAAATGGGCCGTTCAGAGAATACAAACGAATCCGAACTTTTTTACTCAAGTACTATTCTTTGATGAATCGACATTTACAAACCACGGTGAAGTTAATCGCCATAACATGCATTTTTGGAGGGTAGAAAACCCACTCTGGATTCGTCAAGTAAATCATCAGAGACCTTGGTCGGTTAACGTTTGGTGTGGAATAGTTGGCGATAAACTTATCGGACCATACTTTATTGATGGTTATCTAAATGGTGACAAGAACCGAAATCTTCTTTCTTAGATTCTCAAATTTAGAATAATTTACATGTTTTCAAAGTAAAACAATTTAAATTGGGCATGTCCAATCTTATCTTTCCAAATGAACTTAATTATTATTGTCACCAATAGATAGGGTTGAGTTCGCCTGAAAAGCTCTTTCGAAGCATTGGGCTAACTGCATACAACGTCTCATAGGCAATGCTACGATCAGCTGGCAGATACGCTGGCGCGAGTGGGGGCACATTCAGTTGAGCTCACCTTTGGAAGCAATCGGCCAGTTGCATCCAGCATGACTCACTGTGCGCGTTTTGTGGGCTCTGCATGTGCTTATCGGTTCAGTGATATCAATTTATTTTTTCTTCGAGTTCTTATTTTATTGTGCTGCAAATGTGTAAAGGATTTGTCGAAATTTTGAAGAAAATAATGTTTCAACCTCTAACTTCAGATTCAGCATATATCTTTAAAAAAAGACTTAATATGCTTGTAACAAATAATGTACTTCAGCTTCCGGATCAATGACCCAATCTCGATCAAGTTTTTGTTCAGTTTTCCCAAATGGTGAGATGGCCCCTTGTTTGCTTCTGGACGTAAATGTACCTTAATTTTGCGCATGTTTTGTTGAACTCTTCTTTTGCTTGTAGTATTAGGAGGTTAAGGGTTAAGAGCGAGTTAGCATTTTGTTACCAATGCACAAAAATCATATCTGCAATTCGTTCACTAATGCCAATAAGGTTTTATATTTTTTTCACTTGTTGCCTATACAGGCAACGCGTCTTCTAACTCCCAAGAATTTTGAGCGCACATTGGAGTAATCCTCCTTTATTATACACTCAGCACCCCCTAGGTGCCACTGCGTAGTCAAGTCACATCAGTCGCATTCAAGTCAAGTCAGTTTCCTATAACTGGGGAACGAAAATGTGTAGTTGTTTTTCTTTCAAAAATTTGTTTATCTCGCCCGTTATTAATTTTATTATTATTTATTCATTTAATTCAAGTTTTACTCATCATTCAACTATTAAAACGATGGGAAGCGTTTCTGAATATCAAGAAAACGTATACAGATTTTCTCTCCCATACATCACATACAGTTTTGCTGTCTCTTGACTAAATAAATCTAAATCTAAATGAGCTAATTGCATATTGTTCGTTTTCAATTGATCATGCAATTGCGGATATGAAATGCATTGAAATGCAATGCATTGAAACTGTTTACATTCGTTAAATTTTAATTTGTTATTACGAAACCAATTTGAAACTTGTGAAATCTTACTTTTTGTTTCTTTTTTGCAAAGAGCATTCATATCATCAGCAAACAGAACTATTCTTCCGTTTTAATAGTCGAGGGTATATCGTTTACGTATAACAGAAAGAGGATTTGACTTTAATTTCGAACCATGCGGGACCCCATATTCTATTGGTAAAGAATTGGAAAGATAAGTACATAATTTCCTTTCCCGCCAGTATGGTATTTTTACTCTTTGAGATAGATGTTTAAAGTACGAGATTATCCAATCTAGGGCGAGACCACGAATTCCATAAGAAAGTCATATTGATAGCAAAATGTTATTGTCAATAACGTCAAAAGCTTTTGAAATATCTAATAAGATTCCAATGGGTGCTTCATTTTGGTCCACTGATGAAGTAACATATTTAAGAAAAGAAAAAAATGGCAGTTTCTGTAGATATCGATTTTATAAAACCGTGTTGTGAGCCTGAAAACGCTCCGTTTTTCCTGAGAAAAGTTTCCATTCGCACGTGGAAAATCCTCTTTAATATTTGTTAGAAAACTGACAAAAGAGAAATTGGCCGGTAATTTGGAATTTCATTTTTGTTCCCTTTTTTTAATATGTGGCCTAACTTTTGTTGTTTTGAAAATATCTGGGAATGTTCCTGTGCATATAGAAACATTGAAAATGTGAGTTAACGGGTGTATAAAGGCAGGTACACAAGTTTTCAATAAACGATCTGGAAACACATCTAAACGAGAAGAATACTTATTTTTTAGTTTACTGACTATTCGTAAAATTTCGTTAGAAGAAGTTTCGGAAATAAAAACTCTTGTGGAACACTTTTTGGAAAGGGAACAATGTTGAATTTTGTGGTTTTAGTCCCTTCTTGAGTTCAGCCCCAATTCTAGAAAAGAGTTGGTTGAAGAGATTAGCCACTTTTTTCCGGATTACTTGCTTCTCTTTCATTATCCCTACTGACTATCGAGAGGATGTGGTCGTATTTTTTACGATATGCCACATTGGTTTACTTTTGCCACTTGCATTCAAAATATCCTGATTATTTTTCATTATTTTTGCCTAACTATTACTTCCCTTAAAATTCTTTTGTATTCTCGGAAATAGACATGGAAACCGGGTGATACGTTATGATGTTTAGAAATGAGGTGAAGCGTACGTTTGTTTTTACACGATGGTCTAATTCCTTGTGTGTTCCAAGTATTATTTTTCCGTGAAATATCAGGATCAGGGAAACTGGACGAAAACCTGATTGAAATGGGGGTCATTGATCCAAAAGCTGAAGTACAATACTTTTTACAGGTTTTTTGAATTATACCATCCAAATAGTATATAATACATTAAATGTAATTGTGAAAATTAATATTACTTTCCTTTTGGATGCTCGGTATAGTCTCTAATTGTATAGAATATATTTATATAATAATATATAAATATATTTCATATCTAGTTGTAGTTTTGTTAATTATAATTTGATCTATCGCTGTTTGTGATTTAAATCTATTCCGTGTAGGTACATTCACAGTAATATCTAAATTAAAAGACTGCAGTAAATTGAGAAACTGCTCTTTTTTGTGGAATTCTCTTAGAAAATCAATATTGAAATCTCCACATATAACAACTCGATTTAAAAGATAGATTACTAATTTTGTTTAGTTATTTCTAAATTTTCTAAGAAAATTAAACTATCTAAACCACGTTTTATTGGATGTCTATAGATGCAAAGTAAACTAGTTTTGAGTGTAGTAAGTCGTACGACTTTTATTTCAAAAAAAATTTAAACTGCATATAAATAGAATTGTGACAATAAGATAGAATTAATATCGTATTTTACATAAATACACGAACCTCCATAAGAATTATTTGTTTCCTTTGCTCTACAATACGTAAGATACAATCTAGGGATTTGAAGTGCGTTAAGATCATTATGAGACAACCAATATTCTGTAAAGCAAAAAACATCTATTTGACCAAGATCACACTGAAATGCTGCCTCGATTCATTCAATTTCATTTGAATAAAGTTTTAGGTTAAATGTTTTACGTTTTTTTAGGATAAAAAAGTCTACCAAAAGCAGCTCCCAGTAGCTGAATTACAATGGTAGATTAGTTCAAACTGTGTGTGAGTATCGAAAACCTCTTATAAATTTGATTGAAAATATTGTCCTAAGCGGCAGCTATTTTGGTGCAGACACTCACGCCATCAAGGATTCTTAGAGTTACTGAAAGAGATTTCGATATCAGTTTCCTAATTATTGCTTTTAATGATATTCTTCCCTTCACAGAAAACCTATTCAATATTTCGCAAACTACGAAAAGAATTTGGATACTGTATAGAACAAAAAAATCCTTTCAGCTAAAATGCAATTGCTACCCTCGAAAAAAAAAACTCCACACGCCATTGCCATAAGATTTTCACAACCATATTTATCACGCATTTGTAGGTGGTGATATGAAATTTCATGGATTTAAAAATTTACAACAGTCAATTTATTATTAATCAGTTATGTTGGGATGAACCATCTGGTTTTGTAACAAATGACATTGCACGAAATTCAAATGATGGTAAGAATAGAAATAAAATACAACCGTTTTTAGTAAAATATGTACACAATATCTTTAAACAGACAGACACAATATAAAATCCTGCGTGTTTAAACACAAAAACACACAGACGCAATTTAAAACACGGTCTGTTTAATTTGATATTTAAACACACATAGATGATATAAAGTTATTTTTTCCTTATAAATGTATCAAAGTATAAGCCAAAACAAGAAAACAAAACGAAAAGTAAAAGATACATTTCAAATTTACATCCAAATTTCCATTTTCATTACAAATTTTAATCCAGAAAATATGGAGAATTTATTGGTGCATTATTCTCTGTATTGGCAATATTTATAATAAGAGGACCGAAAACTATTTATGATGGAGTTGAATCAAATAAAGAAAATTAAGCTGAATTAGAAGATATTAAATGTCATAATTTGGAAAGGGAAAAAATGGCAACAGAGCTCCAAAAAATTAAATCCCATTTCTATATTAACAAATTTATAAATCAATACCCATATCCACTCAGCAAATATGATACAATGCAATGTGTTTAAAATCCCAAAGTTTCGAGGAGTTTTTATGATTGATGAATGTCCAAAAATATTACATAAAAACGAATGTGGTGTTGTGAATGAGGATACATCTAAAAATAGTAGCAGCCAATGAAAATGTTACTTTAAAAATAATATATATACATTTATTTTTTATTAATTTGGTGGATATCCTACATCAAAATTAGTTAATTATCTTGGATCTCATCAATTATATTATAATGCTGAAAGAATTCAGAATTTAAATGAATTTATTTCTGGTCATTTGTGAATATTTTTATTAAAAATTGTATCTATGGAATATTCATGGTCGGACAATGCAAATATAATAAATGACTCACTATATATTATTTAGACCATATATATAGTCTAAATAATGCTAAAATTGAACAATTAGAAATAATATGAGAAATCATATTGAAGAGAATGGAACACTCCTAACATTTCAATGTCGTTGGTACATCAGGAAATTTTCATTTAACAATAAATTATTTCGTAAAGTAGGTGCTAGAATAGATGACGATGTTGTAACAAAAACATTTAAATAATATATCACATTTGACAACACAATCATATATTATTGTTTTATTTGTTGAATTAGGTAGAAAAATGAATTTTTTCTTGTTTTACAATCAACCGTTTTGTAAATATTTTACGGTTGTAAAATTAATCATATCGTACCAAATATAGAGTTAAAAAGATTGAATTCTTAATGTTCAGTCATCAAGTGAAGTTGAAAAAAGAAGTCAACCATTGTTAACTACCTATCATCTAAAAGAAGGATAACATACATATTCAGCCTGAAGAGTCAAGTTATGCACATGGATATCAATTATTCCTACATATCACACTTTCAGTATAATTAATGCCACAAGATATATGGTATGCATACACCTGAATATTATAATTTTCATCATACAAAATTAAGTAATGTAAGTGTTGGTAGTTATGATGATGATGATGCTGTAAATGTTAAAGAATTAACAAAATGTGTACATTTTATACTAGATTCTATTTAAGATTACGATGCAGTATATTTATGATATATAAGAAATAATGTATGTTTTATATGTCTGGAAAAAGTACAGGTCATATTGTAACACCCCCGGTCGTCTCGTGAGAGAACGCCCGGTTAGCGGCCCGGTTATAGCTCAGTCGGTGATGGAAGGAATCGTTAAACAGATACAAAGGCAGTGCGAAACAAACACTTTGATCACTGGTAAAAATTACTTTTATTCCTGGGCAATCAAATCTAATGCCCCAGGGAAGTTACATTAGCAAATTGAGTAAAAAAATGAGAAAATTGGGTGAAAAGAAAAGAAGATGAAAAGTTAGTATTCAGAGTAAAGCTTAAAAATTAGGAAGAATTATAACTAATATTACAATGGTAAAAAACAAAAGTTACGGGTCAATGTGCCATAGCGTGGCACCGCATTACAAAATTTCACAGGGACGAATGCCCTTGAATGATACTGCCTGGAGAAGGTCTTTGCGCGCCCGGGGAGGGCGGGCGCGGTCGAGGGAGCGGCTGGGCGTCCTTCAAAAAAATGCGTCGGAGGCCGATGGCCTCCCGTGCCAACAGCTGAGCGGTCGGGTCGTTGACGTCACCAAGGGGTGGTGGCGCGTGGCTGCGGTGGTTGAACTCGGAGCGGCCGGGATTCTCTCGATCTCAGGAGCGTAGCAGTCAACTATGCGTACCTCTGCTAGGGGGCGACGGCGTCTGGTAGTATCTGGCAGAACTGGTAGTAACTGGTTGAACTCGGAGCAGCCGGGATTCTCTCGATCTCAGGAACGTAGTGGTCAACCATGCGTCTCTCTGATTCTCATAATAATTGTCGAACACAACTTCAGAAGGTCTAGAACTCCTTCGGAGAAACATTCGCCTCTCTTCACAACTAATTCCCACCCCAGAGAAGTTTCTCTCCCAACTACCCTCAGCCTAATACTCAGGCTCCTTCCGACAAATTATACAAGTCTTTCAGAGACACACTGGTCTCTCCCCGACGAATAGTTACCCCCCCAGAGAAGTTTCTCTCCCGACTGCCCTCAGCGTATTCTCAAGCTCTTCTCACATTCTATCAGTCGAAATCGCATCAAGTCAACTTTTACCCCCACCCTCTTTCTCGTGTGCTCCAGCTCCTTATAATAGTCGCGTCGCTATTGGCCAAAGGTGATGGCGCACTGCACTATTTTCAACCAATCGCGACGGGGAAGCCACGGAAATTTCCGCTCTCTGGGCCAGCTGCGAGTGCACAGTGTTATTCTTATTCCTTCTAGAACATCAGCCAGCTTGCACAAGGCAGGCGTTGTCCGGTGAAAGAATTTATCACTCTGGGTTTCCCCGGATGTAAGCGGGCGTTCTAGAAATTTCGCAGCTGGTCTTGCGACCCCGTGCCTCTCTCAGTGAATGTGTCGACGCCAGCTCTCATAACGACTTCGTTAATGGGCCGGGGGCGCAAATGGCTGTCACGATAAGCAGGGTTGCGCGCGTATCGCCATCTGTTTACTCTCCCAGTAGAACTCAGGGTGGCCGAGTTTGTTTTATTTAATTTTCCTGGTATGAGGAAATCGGTATCGCTACAATATATATATAATTAATGTTAATTGTTAAATATATATATATATATAATTAATTGAAGAAACGCTCCGCGTTTTAATATATATATATATATATATATATATATATATATATATATATATATATATATTAAAACGCGGAGCGTTTCTTCAATTAATTAGAGACACAGAGTGTGTTATTCTAATTACGACCATTTTGAACTGCGCGGCAGTAGCGGGGAACGGCGGACGGGGACTAAGGAACGAATCCGCCGCCGTGGGCCGGCGAGAGCGTGCGAGACAACGGCAGTTGGCAGTGTGAGGTAGAACTTGGGAGAGGTCGGCACGATGTTTGGTGTGCATGGTAAAGAGAACAAAATCAAGTTGACTAGTGTAAGGAAAACTATCAGGAAGTTAGTGAAACGTGATAGTGGCAGATGTAGAACAGTGCAAGCTAATGATTGTGTTCATAGTGTCCGAAACAGTGAAGAGAGACACAGAGAGTGGCAAGTTATAGCTATAAAGGCAAAGCTATAAATCGCGTAGCTGGTACCTGGCTGGTAGCTGGTGGTGGCCACGTGCTCACATTGTGGTAATTAGGAAAGTGGAGGAGAATCAACGAACTGTGTTACAATAGAGCGGCGAGATATACTGCAAGGACCAGACGAACAGTAATCTAGAGACAGTGCATACTTCAGTGGAACGATATGTGCAACGGTTGGCGTCAAAGCAGAAGGATTTGCGCAACCGCCGCCGTGGGCCGGCGACGTGGGAGCCCGCCCTGCCGACCGCCCGAAAGAACGCCGAGCCGCACCGAAGGTCACCGATCGTGGCAGCCGTTGAAAATCATCAGAGAACAAACGACATATTCTCGGTGCCCGAGGTATTGTGAAATCTAAAATTGTAAGCTAAGTTTTGGTACCAAAACGGGGAATAATTGTATTTAAGGCAATGTACTAAATATGTGATTCTAGAAAGAAATCGTGTTTTTGTTCAGACAAAATTATAACTTTGTTTTGCCAATGTGTTGCCGAATCCTTAAGAGACCCATTCACGAGACAAGACACCCGTCCTTTCCAAATTTTAATGCAGTGAAAAGTACCGCCAACCAGGTACGTCACAATATATATATATATATATATATATATATATATATATATATATATATATATATATATTGAAGTTCCATGCAATGTTCAAGTCATAAAGTTTGAAGTGAATATATGAATATAATATACAAACAATATTAAATACATTTGTCTTGGTTATATCAAAAGATGGTAAAAAATGGAAATGAGTTAACGCAAACATTACAATTCAATAAAGGAGTTTAAATATTGTTGCAAATCATTAAATATGTTAAGAACATACCCCTTTCTCTTGAATTACTCATTCAAACAATAATCCATTTACAATTATAAGTTATATAAATTAATATATTGCTAGAAATATAAAAAATACTGATGTGTTTCAAATTAAACAGGAAACCCAAATAAAGGAAGGTATAGAATAGATGTTAAATGTGCAGTTTATGGATAGAATAAATTTATATATATGTGAAACCATTATTGATTAATTACATGAACCTATGCAAAAACGTTTTCCAAGACGTTAATTTGTAACACTAGGAATTGATGAATTCAGATTAGCAAGCAAATTAGTAGAAATTAATTAGAGACAATTAAAAGGTATATCAAAAATAAATGAGGGGTATTCTTATATTTTAACAATTATTGATATGTTTCGAAATATGCATTACCAGTTAAAAGTAAATCAGGAGAAAATGTAAGTACTACAATGGATAATATATTATGTAAGAGAATAGCTAAATATTTACAAACAGATCGTGGTAAATAATTTTATAATCACAATTTTTAACATCTTATGCAACAGTATAATATTCCCCATTATTAAATTTTTTAGATCTTGAATGTAGATAAACGATTGAATCGTACATTAAAATAAGAAATGTGGAAACAGTTTGATATTGAAGGTAATTATAAATGGTTGAATATACTTCAAAAATTAATTGATGAATGTTACACATCATAATATTCAAATAAAACCTATATATGTCAATAAATATAGTGAAAAAATATTATTAAAAACTGTTTATAAAAGAGATAAGACATTCATTTTACAGAAATTCAAAATTGGTGATGAAGTAAAAGTAAATTAAAATCTCTATTTGATAAATGAAATACTGGAACTTGGTCTACGGAAATATCCGTATATTAACCGACACATTTGGTGACAACCGAAATATCCGGTTATTAATGTGGCTGGAACAAAAAATTGAACCCAACACAGCTGCTGAGAAATACCACTCTTACTATTATTATTATTATTATTATTATTATTATTATTATTATTATTATTATTATTATTATTATTATTATTATTATTATTATTATTATTATTATTATTATTATTATTATTATTATCATCATCATCATCATTAAATCGGCATGGGGCCACACCATTTGTGTATCCCACCGGAGTTCAGTCTTGAATATCGTGGTATCAACTTAAGCAAACATTTGTTTCACTTTCAACTCTACAATAAAAACAAACGATTCTGTCGATTACAAAAACAAACGATTACATGTATAAATAATCATCTTTTCTCAGCACTTAACTTGAAAGGGAACTTTTTCAAGCGTTCTTTTATTCTGTGAAATCTACAATGGCTATTATAACAGAGTTTTTTTCAATTCTGTTTCTCGTACACATCGAAGTAGCAGAGATATCATTTTTATATTCTTCCGTTTACCGTTTCTAGTCTTAAATTACGTAACTTGTACGCGAAATCGTGTATTACAATCACATTAATATTAAATTCCCAACACAGTCCAGACATAATTGGACAGAATGTACTGTTCTTACACCCTAGTTTTGGTTTAATGACAACACGCCGATTAATTAGGCAAACCCTATGGAACCGTCCACCGAGACACACTCGTTCAATTGCCGACATGTGGCTGCCTTGGCCACCTAGCAAGGAACATCTAGAAATAAACAGACAACGCTCGCAATTCGACTCTTGGGACATCCAACATCCTCTCACCTTTCATCGTGAAATGAAAGCTTTTTTCGGTCTTAAATGAAAAAGCTACTTTTTGCAATAAATAATAATAATGATACATCAGAACATACATTCTTAATTATTTCTAACTTTTGCGATTTTCGAAAATTCGAAGTTCAACGAAAATAAGGCCTGCTTCATTTTTTACACATTGTTTTTTCTATCCATGAAAAAATATAAACAAAAAATTTAAAGCCTTTTTTGAGATAATGTTCTTTATAAATTGTATTAACTTGAAGTATACATAATGTATAAACTACTCGTTTCAAACTACTCGGTGCACGTTTAAGTGAATCGTGCTGGTCTGATTTTTGTTGAAAACTCCGATTTTTCGAAAATTTCAAAATTTCTTTGGGGTATTCCTACAACTACAATTATGAAGATTAGATATGAAATCTGTTCCTTAAAGATAAGATTTTGAAATAAGGTCATGCACAACTTTTCGAAAATTAGAAATGTTGCGAAATATTATGTGCTGTTTTAGCACCAGTGAAGTTTTCTTTATCTAGGACACCTCTGGTTAGGCTCATCTTTCTCCGTGTTTAAAAAATGTATATTTCTGAGCTCCCACTTTTCGTTTTTCTTAGTAAGGATACCGTTTAATCTCTATTTATTCACGCGCCTTCTATCTCAGTCGATGAAGTCCATCTATTGGCGGATCTGGGTTTCTTGGATTGACTGATTCGTGGGATGTCCAGACATGGGCAATGTGAAATTAACTCTGTTTCTGGTACAGGACGGGGTCGACAAACAGGTAGGATGTCCGAAGAACGGGGCGATCTTAGGTTCATTTAAAAATTCCTCTGACCGTCAGTCGCTACTCTATTAGAATTTTTATAACAATAATAATAATAATAATAATAATAATAATGTTAACAAAGTTAACATAACATAATTAATAATAATGACAGTAATATTAACGTTGCTTTAATTTTCATTATTATCATTAGGGAAAGGATTTAAGGTGCGTCACCTTATCAAAAATATAGCTGTTTTCGTATAGATAGTTTAATACATGTATTTGGGGGAATGAAATGAAGCAAAATAAACACAAATTGCTACACCTTTTGCACCTTTTCGTAATATTACTTCGTTGTGCCACCTTTCCCTCTTTCTTACGCTTCAGCACATTTTCGGCATTTTTAAACAATTAAGCAGATAAATATATTTTTTATCTTTTTGAACAAATCGTTTTAAACACTCATTTAATCAGAAGTCAACAATATTAAATATTTAAATATCTTTTACGTAAACCACCAGTAGTTTATATCCCAGCATTAATAGTCAATCTGCAGCTGCAAAGTCAAGTTTAAATTTCAACAGTGTTGCTCCAACGGTTTAATAATTTTCCGCTTGATAAGTGTTGTCTAGACAGGCAAATCTGGACATTTAAAGTTCACCTTTCTGTGACCTAAGGAAAATGCTGATCCGTGTCATCGTGCCGCCGTCAATTCTAAAGGAGCACTGGCAGTGCTTGTGGATTTGGAGGGGCAGGGAGGGCGGCCGGGGGAAGTTGCTTGTGCCTGCAAGAGCAACAACGGTCCCGGGCAAGTGCTCGTGCGGGCGCACTTCGATGCGCCTGCGAAGTACATTCTACTGCGATCCGCGGGAAAAATAAGTTCAGCCAGTACTCACAATTGTTTGACAGTTTTCTATCCACTAAAATGTTGGATAAAGTACTTCGAATCTCTTGAGGACTCTATAAAGAAGAAAAAAAATGGTTAAAATTGATACGTATATTCTAGAAGCTGAGATAACTGGCTTTAACCTTAATATTGTTTCACCAGCACCTTTTTTGCCCCTTTTTGTATGTATTTTCAGACCCTTTCCCCTAGTGACCATAATTTGCACCTCAAAATCCTTTCACTAATTATCATCATCAGAAAAGTTTAATTCAATTATTTTGTAAAATATTGAGTAAGGCGTGCAGTCCCTCAAGTTTTTGATGAGCACAAGTTTATTACGCGGACATAACTCAATATTTGTTAATATTGATTTCAACTTTAATTGTATGTAGCGTAGCTAATACGTAAATTCTTTAATGTTACATAACGAACATCACAGTATCAAGATTCTACATCAAGTGTAACCAAAATAACTGTGTATTGCAACCAGTGACTAGTACGTTTAAGAATAAACGTGTTGTGCAATCATGTGTATTTTGTCTGGAGCCAGAAGCAGTCCTGGAACCTCAAATCCGTTGCTACAAGAAATGTATGAAAAAAGGTGAAGGCTGAGACGTTTCACATACAACAATTTATTGTATAATTCAAAAAGGCGATCTCTTCACCAGAATATACCAAGTGATGTCAAAGTTCCATTTCCCAAAAAAAAAAAAAAAAAAAAAATACCCGAGTCGTCGCCGAGTTTAGTGCCGCCAGAAAAAGTACATATCAACACCGATTCACAATGTATCCGGGAACAATCACAATATTTTGGTTCGGTCGCGTAACTGTGACAACACACAGACTCTTAACGTTGCAGCTCTGGCCCAATCGCTTCACTCTTCCCTGGCGCTGAACCGCCCGTTATATACGCGTGCCCCGGGCTGCCCAAGACTCGTTTCCACGGCTCGCTGCTTGTTGAAGCGGTTAGCGCCCTGCTGCCCTTGCGCCCTTAAGAATAGGGCGCGTGACAACTCGTGCGCGCGCGCCTACTTCCAATGTGGCTATTTGTACAGCACTACAGCCCAAACCTGACTCGTCGAAGGGTTACAAGTCGATTTGTACAAACCAAAAGTATTCCTATTCAGCCCACTAATCATCCCACAGTGCAAGCCGGTCTGTACAGGCACAGATAATGAAACAATTGTTTTGGGGATCAAGGGGGAATGAGTGTTCTTTCGTAATGCCTTTCCTCCCCGACCGCTAATCTCACATTTTCATGGTGACCTCTTTTTGTGCTCAACGCGGATAAATGAGAATGTCAAGTGACTCCTGTTATGATCAGCAAATAAAATGTTGTTGTTTGGCTACACATTATTCCGTTTCTCCCAACTCCCAACTTCTTTGCGATGTGAAGCTTCACTCGTCACGCCAGGCCGTCTCCTCCGGCCGTGTGGAGTGAAGGCCCGGGCTGCAGCCCCCCTCGCTCGGCCTCACCGCCGGCCGTCGTTGCAGTTGGACCGCTTTCCGGCGTGGGTGGGTAGTAAACTAGTGGTCCTAGAACAGCACATACTTCCCCCATTATTTCTAAGTTTGCAATTTTCGAAAATTCAGAGAAATCAATGAAAATCAGACTTGCGCCAATATTTTAATCATTCCTTGCTCTAACCGTTGAAAACATTGAAGAAAAATGAGATATTTTTAAGAATTTTTTTATAAATTGCATAAACTTTACAAACTACACAAATATAGTAGTTATTTTTCAAAAAGGAATGTACATGACCTTTTTAAAGATAGATAAGTTTATTCTGGAAATACGTACAAAACCTGTTGGCAGAATTTGCTAAGAGCAATAGCTCTTGGTTGCTCGTTGGTTAGTGTACTCGCTTTCCTCGTTCCATACCTAGTCGGGGCAAAAATTAATTGTGGGCTTTCCTTGCAATGTCCCAGCATATTTTGCTGTGTGACGATGAGAAAACTCACATCTCCATTTCAGAAGACCAGAATATTGAGTAGGGATGGCTATGTGCTCTTAACCCAAGGCCGCAAGGCCAGAACACTGCTGGTAGGCCTCAGCTCGTAAAGAGCTCTTGCGCCAAGTACATACAATAATAGTAATAATTCAATGATAATTCAATAACAGTATTACAATAATAATAATAATAATAATAATAATGATAATTGTAATAATTATTATTTTCTCTCCCCCTCGACACTTTGCACCGTTTGATTCGATACCCGTTGCAGAACAATTTCGGTACCTTGGCTTTTCTGTGTCATTGTTATGACTTTTTCCTTTTTCCCAACGATACACTCGCCTCAAAAATACTCTGCGCTGATTTTTACGACTTTCTTGACATTATTCACTCACTTTCGGTCTGAAACCATGAAAATACTCCTCGAATACGAATGAAACAACCATGGAATCGTCGCGATCAGCCGTCGTGAGACCTCAATACTGTTAACATGGGAAATCAAAGAAACCTGACCTGAAGGTGAGAAACGAGTTACCTAAATTTGTAAACCTGTGTAATCATACAATAGTACATTATTGACAGAAACGCAATTGGCCTGTAGTTCTCAGCCAAGGAGCTGTCTCCCCCTTGAGGTAGCAGATATGTGATGACGCGAATAAGCCATTCCGGGAGTTCCTTTGAGTTTTCTATAATTTTTGTTTACAGCTGTTGCTACATGAGAATGTAATGCTATTAATTTATTTAATACTGTCTTGTAAATATATTTGCATAACGCAACTCAAGAGAGGAGTGAAAAGGCAATCTTAACGGCCGCCGGCCGTCAAGGAACCACGTTAACTTCAAATAATGTATTAAACCTCTAACAAATGACAAACAACACATAGAATATACACAACAAGATAAATAACACATACAAAAGCAGTGTTCAACGGTTCCATTAAAGAATTCTTATTTTTTAACTTGTAGTTTCTCATTGTAGATAATCTGAATATTGAATGTACAATTATTATTGCTAATTTCAATCCTACGGAAAGAGATCAAAGGTGCCGATGCCGCGTACTTGAATATCTTGATGTTGGTACAACCTCGTCAGTGCTGACTACTAAATAACTGTTAAGAAATCGTAATTATTTTCGTCACCGATTGTTCAATATACTTTTCTGCTACTGAAGAGGACTCCCAACATCCATGTTTTTCAACGAGAGAAGAACGCTATCGGTTTCGACTAGCATTGTTTCCTGAACCTGTAAAACGAATACAAATGACACTTTATGTATAACGTTTCTTAACTGAAACGTAAAACTGAAAAATCTGGAATACTAAACTTGATATGGGGACGGTTTCATTATCTAGTAAGCATACTTTTAACAATGAGAATTTTTTCCACAACGATGTGGGAGTGCACAGGTCCCCTCACAAGAATTGGTGGGGGAAATTTTCCTAACCGAACAGACAAACTTTTTGCCTCCTCTATGAAGTACCATTGTGCATGTTACGAACGGCGTGACCCTTGGATTTGAGTTCAGCTTTTACTTCTTTTATGTTTGCTGACGGATGCAGGTATCGAAGAACTACACGAAATTCTCTATCTTTCTTTGGTTGATAAGTATGGTATTTGGCCGCGGATTCGTCTAGTTGTTTAATTATTGCTCTGTAAGCTTCAATGGTTTTCGGTAGCACTTTTACATCCTCGCTGTAAATTTTGTACGTAAAATCCTCGTCTTTTTCTTGTAGTTTAAGAAATTCTATTAATTTCGATACATTAGTAACACCGTGCACGAATATTGGCGGTATGTTATGATTTATGGAGGGCTTTTTAGGAGTTTCAACTTCTGATTTGTCTTCTAATGCTGCATGTTGATTTTTATGCTTTAACACTAACGCATTAACACTCCAGGGAGTAGTTATGAACTGGTCATTGTAGGGGTGTTTTTTTCTTTTTCGAGGTTGTTGCCACTCAAGGGTACTCACGGTTTTATTTGAGGTTGTTTCAGACGACCCCGGACATTGTAGTTGTTGTGCCTGGTGATGTGCTGGATAGAAGCCTGTTGGATCACTCATAAGTAGTTGTTGATTTATCTGTATTAATTACGGACCCTAATTCATTAAATATTGTTGTTTGTTCTAATTTTTGCTGCGCATTTTCTTGCATTAGTAAATTAATTTGATCACTGTTTGCCCCGCGGGGCCACTTTTACCTTGACCATTCATTGGTGTTGAATTAACAACACTGAATTCACTGTGACGATTTAATGCTTCCACTGCTCAAGCGATTTGCTGCCCCGTATCAGGGGAGCCAGTTGAAAACATTGTCACTATTACTGAACACTGAACTCTGAGTTTGTACTCTGCTAACCTTATCTCCCGGAAGTCGCCCGTGAAGGAGAGCGCTCGGCGCACGTCCGCTCGCTACCGTGTTCAGGCGAGAACTATTGTCATACTCTCAATAAAACTACAGAAAGTGCCTTAAATTTAATACAGCCATTGCTACATAAGGGCCACACTTTATGGATGGGCAATTACTACAACTCCCCGTCATTAGCTGCAATGTTAAAAAATGGGAACAGGTTGTGTAGGAACATTGCGTTTGAACAGAAAAAATGTTCCTAAAATATTGCGGGAAAAGAAATTGAAGCGAGGTGAGTACATCGCCCAACTCTCGGGCCCAGTTTCAGTATTGAAATGGATGGATAAAATGTCTGTTTCTATGATAAGCACCTACCACAAGGTGAATTCAAATTAGCCATTACAAAGAGAAAAGAAGAAATTTAAAAACCCGCGTGCACTCTTGATTACAATAAATCTATGGGAGCGGTAGATCTGAAAGATCAGTACTCGCAAACGTACCTTTTTGAAAGGAAGAAAAGAGAAATGGAATATGAAAAGGTTCATAAGATTATTAAAAGTCACCGAGTTGAATACATTTATTATCTGGAAAAAGAATCATATTGGGACAAGAATAGATTCTTTAAATGTTCGTATTGATTTGGTCGAGTAGTTGTTATCTGCTCATTCACATCCCAAAAGAGCAGTGTGGAAATGTCGTTTGGTGAGTGATTTACATTGCTTGTCAGGAAGCCACTTCCTTGAAAGAATTTCACCTCATGGCGGCCAAAGTAAACAACAGAAACGATGCGTGGTAGTCACAAGAATTCGAGACGTAGAGATCCTACATTCTTGTGTCCAGATTGAAAGTTTAACTTTGATCTGAGACTTGTTTGAATATCTAACATACAATAGAAAATTATTAGGAGTATCTGTAAATAAAATTATTGTACCTTATATTTCATTATGGTCTACGATTAATAAACATTGAAGTAAATGAATGAACCTGGTATGCAGTAATTTTAATTTTCATATTATTATTTTAATATTATATTATTTTATTATTATATTATTATTTTATTATTTTGTTATTTTAATATTATTATTTTTTATTATTATTATTATTATTATTATTATTATTATTATTATTATTATTATTATTGATGTGAAGCAATGCCTTCTCAGGTTAGAGCACATTTTCAGAGTTGGGGAGAGCAACGCCGCCTAAGCAGAGATTCTCCCGCAGCAGGCCTCGGCGGATGCGCTCAACTTACTCCCTGCCCCGCGGTGCCACTGACCACGCCTTTCACTTAAAGCGGCCTTGCAATGCTACCGCGCTCACACTTGGCTCCACGTTGAAGAGTTAACGTGATATTCATTGTGGTTAGTTTTTTATTAGAGAATGTACTCCATGTGTCAAAGATAAAAAACCCATGATAAGAATGCAAAGGAATTAAACACGGACAACTATATAGTTCATTTTGTTAGAAATATTTTCAATCAGAAGCTCAGTTCTGTAGGCTTGGTTGTGCAGCTAGTTCCAGGCGTTATCTTTCTAGTTCGCACCGAGCAGCCGTGCCGTGAACATCGTAAGCCACAGCTCTCTCACTGCGTAGTGTGTTTAGATTGAGTGTCAAACTATTTTGGCTTGCACAGCAATCTACGTGTCTATTTTAAATATTATACATTGTTACATCAAAAACAGTTTAATTTTGCAACTAGTATTACAAATATTTACCACAAGTGAGTGAAAACCAACCCGTGATCGCGAGTGGCGAAATGAACGTACAAGGTAGCCCCGAGTCGGGGCTACACAGCACATCAGAAGTGTTTGTGACCGCTATGGATACCTTATATGCAAGCAACAGCGATCAGTGCATTCTCCCAACAGCACAATTTCAACTTTTACAACAACAGCAGCAACATCTGCAACTCCTTCATCAGCAACAACAGCAGCAACTACTGCTGCTTCAACAGAATCAACCCACAGCGCAGCAAGGGCAACCGTTAATGCAGCAGCAACCGCCCCAAACTACCCTGCCTTAAGAACACCAAAGCGAGGAGATGCACGCAACAACTTCCAACGAAACGCTTTCAAACGTAAGTAAACGAAAGAGAAATGATGATGAAAACTCTATGCCATTATACAATGTTCAAACTTCATCGCGTTTTGAAGTGCTTCAAAATCTTAAAGACAGTGATCTAAGTACTCCAGAACAAACATTAAAAATTCCGCCCATAATTATGCACAACGTACTTGACTACAACAAAATGATTTCCGACATTAAATCCGTCGTCAAATGTGATTTCACAACCAAGACAGCCGGTGATCAACTAAAAATCATGCTTACTACAATAGAAGATTACCGTAATTTTAAACATCACTGTGTTGAGAAGAACAAACAATTCTATTCTTTCCGCGACCCTTCTATTAAAACCTTTAATGCTGTGTTGAAGGGCATCCCCACATGTTACTCGGAAGCTGACATTTTAAAAGAACTTGAACTCAAATACCCTGTTACCAAAGTGACTAGATTATTTGACAAAAAGAAAAATCCAATCGAAATTTGTGCTCTAGAAATAAAAGACAATAAAGGGGCAAAGTCAATATTCACATTAAACCGCCTGATGCATTGCGTCATACAAGTTCAACCTAGAACAAATCGAAACTACCCAATACAATGTAAACGTTGTCAAAGGTATGGACACTCGCAAGGAAACTGCCGACTCACTCCGAGGTGCGTTAGATGTAAAGAGTCACACCATTATTCTCAATGCACAAAACCAAAAAGTGACAAACCGAATTGCGTATACTGTGGCGTGGAGCACACGGCCAATTACAAAGACTGTCGCATTTTCAAAGAAACTCAGCAAGCACGTTCAAACCTTCTGAATGAACGCAGGTCAGGGTCAGAGCAACAACCGCCGCCGCGCAACAATCCCTCTCGTAGCCCTCCAACATTTAGCCCTCGCGGATTTCCTCCCCTTCCCAAAAGCAATACCCCGTGGTCACCGGTTCAATCTTTGCAAACCCAAATGCCAACTGATGTATCCCAACTAATAACCACAATAGTATCACAAGTAATCTCAGCTATAATCCCGCAAATTCAAAATATTATAGTCAGTGCTAATAAATTTCCATAATGGCAAATAAAATCACTTTAATGAATTGGAATGCAAACGGAATTAAAAGACAACAATCACAAATAGAAATTATTCTTCACGAACACAAAATCGATATTGCATGCATAACCGGAACCCACTTGGTTCTAAATGAAAAATTCAAAATTTCTGGTTATAAAATATATAGAAGTAACAGAACTTAAAATGTTGCAGCGGGGGGTGTTTTGATTGCTCATTCAACCCGAGTCAAACATCAACGGTCACTTAGCCCCAACACTTCTAACCTGGAAACAGTGTCAGTCAACGTAACCATAGATAATAAAGATTACACAATAATAACAGCTTATAAACCTCCGAATAAACAATTTCCAGTAAAAGAATACAAGGAAATATTTAATAACAACACCAACGTTATTCTACTAGGAGACCTAAACAGTAAAAACCAAGCCTGGGGATGCAATTGCACAACCCAGCAAGGCACTAAATTGCATCTTTGCAGTAAACAATAACTTAGATGTAATAGCACCTTGGCAGCAAACACACTACCCGTACAATAGTAATATTATCCCAGATATTTTAGACATACTGGTGTCTAAAAACTTCCACTTACCTACATCTCAAACCGTACTTCCTGAATTAGATTCAGATCATTGCCCAGTCATCATTGAACTAAAATCTTCAAACCTCTTGCAGTCTAATAATCCCTTCACAGTTTTGGGCACGAAAGGGCACGTCAACTGGAATAAATTTAGAGACCTATTAGAAGTAAACCTTCACTACCCGGAACAGATACAAACAATAAATGAAATAGACAACCAGGTAACTAATATCACACAGAAAATCTACGTTGCATTGCTACAATCAACTCCTTTCGCAAGACCTTTCACTAACAATAGAAATCCGATTCCAAGGAATATTCTAAACCTAATTAAAAGTAAACGTAACCTTCGACGGCTCTGGCAAATCAACCGTAGACATGACCTTAAAGCAAAAATCAACAAATTAGGGAGAACAATCAAAAACAAACTAAATCAAATTCGAATAAGCAATTTTCAAAGATCCATAGCTCAAATACACCCTAATAGTAGACCTCTCTGGTCAACCATAAAAAGATTATGTAAAGAAACTACTGACATTCCTATCCTGAAACACATCTCAAATGTAGCTTATACGGATCATATGAAAGCCAATATGTTAGGTAAATATCTGCAAAATAGTTTTAATCCAAACCCAAATACAAATTCTTCCTTTACTAATTTTATTACAAAAAACGTCCTGTTACCGGACTATAATGTCCCAGATAAAATAAAATTTATATCCCCATCCGAAACATCTAAAATTATTAAGCAATTGAAAACCCGAAAATCAGCAGGTCACGACCATATTAACAACAGAGCTCTTAAAGAATTACCCAAAAGAGCTATAACTATTTTAACCGCCTTATTTAATTCCTGTCTAAGACTGGGCCACTTTCCAAAAGATTGGAAATTCTCTATAATCTTACCCTTGTGTAAACCAGATAAAGATCCTCGCTTTCCTACAAGCTACAGACCAATAAGCCTCCTACCCTCAATCGCACAGGTATTTGAAAAAATAATTCACAGCAGATTATCTACTTACCTAACAAAAATTAGCGCTATCCCAGACTTTCAGTTCGGATTCAGATCTCAACATAGCCCCACCCACCAATTGCTCCGTTTAACTGAATATATTGCAAATTCATTTCACAGCAAAAAATACACAATTGCAGTTTTTTTAGACATTGAGAAAGCCTTTGATAAACTCTGGCATGATGGTCTTTTATACAAACTGCGCCAACTAGGAACTCCCAAGTATCTACTCCATCTAATCAGAAGTTTTCTAAAAGATAGATATTTTTCCGTCCGTATTAACTCAAGTGTCTCAAACAGATTTGAAATTAATGCAGGAGTCCCTCAAGGTTCTTGCCTCTCTCCGCTTCTCTTTACTGTTTACATGTCGGATTTACCACAGTCAGACTACAGAAATTGCCCTTTATGCAGATGACACAGCACTTTTTACCTCTCATTCAGACATTAGCTGCGCTTTCGACAACATACAGATTGACCTAAATAACTACATTAAATGGGCTTCAAACTGGAAAATAAAGATTAACGCATCTAAAACTCAAGCAAAAATATTCACACTCCGCAAACCTCCTCAACCACCCCTCCTCAGCTTTCAAAACACAAATATAGAATGGATGAGTGGTAATACACCAGCAAAATACTTAGGAGTACTACTTGACACCAAACTAAACTGGAAACAACATATCAAATCTATAGCAGATAAAACTTACGCAAAAATATCCAAACTATATCCAATAATAAATAGAAATTCCGGACTTAGCACTGACTGCGGCTTAATCATCAATAAAACAATAATAAGACCAACCCTCACATATGCCTGCCCGATCTGGAATAACGCCGCAAAAATAAACCTAAATAAAATAGAAATAATACAAAATAAATTTCTCAGAAAGATCATTAAAGCTCCTTGGTTCATAAGCAACATACAAATCCAAAATAAACTAAATATATCATCCATTAACGAATATATAAATCTTATGACTCATAAATTTTTCTCATCCCTTCCCCAATTGCGCAGTACAACAATATTCAAGCTAGTTCGTATAGCTCATCAAAAAGAATAAGATCACGATTCCCTAAAGACTCCCTTCGTCCACCTTAAATCACCTACCCATCTTCCACTTTTCAAAAATTCCACGCACTGACACCCTCTCCTCAAAATTATCACATATAATTCCAAAAACTGTTATCCACAGTTTCTTCTCAAAGCACAACGTTTTTATCAGACCCCTGAGAGAGGAGGTAATTCATGCGGATGTCCATCCCTAAAAGTTAATGTGTAGTATTTTGTATAATGAACACCCCTGAAAGACAGAAATGCCGAGCAGGTAGAAATAAATTAAAAAAAAGGCGTTATCTTTCGGCGTCTACCTTCAAGGTTGAAAATTGCGATAACGCTATATGGGTTAAGCTATAGAGCTGTCTGAAATCCAGAATCGCGCTGGCAGAAAATTTATAATTACTTGATTGTTACATTGGCACACTGAGGTGAAGTAAGTTATTGTGCGAAAAAGTACATTCTTTCAGTCATTTTCATTCAGATTATGAATTATAATAGCTATATAGTTAACCATAAACGTGTTTTTTACCCGCAAAAATTATTTGCCCAGGATGAGATTCTAATTTAGGTGCGTAAGATTACCCGGCAGTCCTTTTGACTATTACACCACAGACACCTTGACGACTACCCTGCATCACAAAAATGTGGCGTCGCATTAAAAATAAAGTTCAACTTTCGCAATTTTGAAATATCACAAGTTTCAGTAAAAAAAAGATCCTTAGCGTAATATTTAGCCAACTATGCTCAAAATGAGGGAAAACCTAAAGTATATGTTTACTGATGAAATCGAAGAATGTTGTTTACATACCTTTTAAATCGTCACGATAACACTCAAAACCATGTGAAAAATTTACATATTATGAAAACATTTATAACATTCCTAACCCGTAATATCAAAGTAATATTTTGTAAAGTATAAAGGCGTAGTAATGTGTTAGAAACATATCACTAAATAGTTTTAACAGAACACTATGGAATTCGCCGATAAATTACGTAATGGTAAAGAGGGAGCTAAAGGGAGATGGTTTGACTGCGATTTATGCTGCGCCGAACGTTGGTGGCAAACTTTGGTATATGTCACTTGATGTTTTGAGAACGTGGAAATGCCACCTTCATGCACCTAGTAATTTACTATATACGGGGACAAGATTTATTCACCTTTTCGTTACTAGAACCCTTCAATAAGATTTGTTCTGTCAAAAATTCCCCTTTTTTTTACCCACGATTACAATACTTTCTCTTCTTAAGAGGAAAGGGTGAGAAAGTAAAAGGAGTGGGGAGCGTGAACTAAGTGAGAAATGGAAGTGCTCATTTGCTAATGAAAGACTACGGACAACAAAGAAGAAAATCGAGGGCATTAGTTGTCACCTGTCATTAGAAAAATCCACAAAGATAACTAATAATGATAAAGAAAAAACATGACCGTTTAACAAATATTTTGGAAATGAATTCTGTAGGTATTTGATTACTGGAGTGTAGCATCGTTTTAAATTTACGCCGGACACTCTAAAAAGTATTCTTTTTTAAAATATGAATGAAATTTAAAATAAAAGCCTGAGATAGTTCTGAAACAAATTTCACAGCACTGTAAAATCTCTTCTTCGCCGCTGATCTACTGCCCTCCGAGCGCCATTAAATGTAGATTGTATAGTCTCATCAAAGGAATTACTTGGGACATTCTCGTGCATCCTTCTGACGTGCCTCCTATCATTAGTATTACAGGATGTCACATTTTCCCGCTCCGTCATTTATAACAATTTCTTACGTTCATAAATGCTTCCGTGGAGGCATCTCGGTAAAGTGGCTTCCAAAATATCTTTTTACCTTCTCTTTCCTCTGTAATGTGAGTTTAATATGTTTTAGTTAGTTCCCTGTACCCTTACGTCAGTTTTTTAAATTTATGGCTAACGTTCAAATGTAAAAGTATTAATTTTCTTTCGAAAATATGATTGATTTATTAATTAATTTACTTTACATTTACTAAGCTCTTCAGCGTTTCTGCAATCACGATTCGAAATCGTTTCAGAGCAATTTATTCACAGCACTAAATATGGAAAATCATGCGGTTTTTAAATCACTGATATGACAACACTACTTGGAATCGGATTAAAATATAAACAAGGATTGCCTCTTAGGAAGTTTTATGCGAATTTTCACATGTCGTGTGTACACGCATTCTCAAAGTGACCATTTACGAGAACAATTAATTATTCACAATTTAAAAAATAAAAATAAAATAAGGATAGAGAATATTAAATATTTTTCAAATATACTTTTAATTGAATCAAATGAATAAAATACGAGTAGAACAAAAAATTTCTACAAAATAATAATATTTTATTATTGTATAATAATAATATTACTTTATTAATCGAGAAAAACAATTAAGAAAAAATTGGAAATTCTTTTAAAATGGTGTTACTGCTTTCCACGTAGGTCAACATTAGATATTGAAATAATGACATGTACACTTTCGCAGAATGTTATTAATGTTATATTGAATTACAATATGTTAGAATCAACAATGACAATTCATTATAAATTTTCAATGGGTTGCTTTCGACACTTTTGCTTCCAGTACACGGCCCCCATAGATTTCTTGGGAAGAACATTAATAAGGGCTCCTCTAAAACATTCTTAGTCCGTAGGTGTTTTTAATTATCACAAATCATTTAATCTTCAGTTTGTTGTTTTTTAGTAAATTTTACATGCGAAAAGTAAATAAATACCGCAGGGAATGTCACGAGATTATGAATTAATTACATATGAGAAATGTACGTACAAATATATGAGCACACCCACAATAGTAATTGTGATGATAATAGCGATAATATACTCATATTGAATAATGAAGAAAAAGAGATGTAATAGATAAGTTTACTATTTTTAATATACACTAGCGGAACCGGCCAGACGTGGTTCCGTCGCTCTCTCTCTCCGTCGCTCTCGCTCTCCGTCGCTCTCTCTCTCCGTCGCTCTCTCTCTCCGTCGCTCTCTCTCTCCGTCGCTCTCTCTCTCCGTCGCTCTCTCTCCCCGTCGCTCTCTCTCCCCGTCGCTCTCTCTCTCCGTCGCTCTCTCTCTCCGTCGCTCTCTCTCCGTCGCTCTCTCTCCGTCGCTCTCTCTCCGTCGCTCTCTCTCTCCGTCGCTCTCTCTCTCCGTCGCTCTCTCTCTCCGTCGCTCTCTCTCTCCGTCGCTCTCTCTCTCCGTCGCTCTCTCTCTCCGTCGCTCTCTCTCTCCGTCGCTCTCTCTCCCCGTCGCTCTCTCTCCCCGTCGCTCTCTCTCTCCGTCGCTCTCTCTCCGTCGCTCTCTCTCCGTCGCTCTCTCTCCGTCGCTCTCTCTGCGTCGCTCTCTCTCCGTCGCTCTCTCTGCGTCGCTCTCTCTCTCCGTCGCTCTCTCTCTCCGTCGCTCTCTCTCTCCGTCGCTCTCTCTCTCCGTCGCTCTCTCTCCGTCGCTCTCTCTCCGTCGCTCTCTCTCCGTCGCTCTCTCTCTCCGTCGCTCTCTCTCTCTCTCCGTCGCTCTCTCTCTCCGTCGCTCTCTCTCTCTCCGTCGCTCTCTCTCTCCGTCGCTCTCTCTCTCCGTCGCTCTCTCTCTCTCCGTCGCTCTCTCTCTCCGTCGCTCTCTCTCTCCGTCGCTCTCTCTCCGTCGCTCTCTCTCCGTCGCTCTCTCTCTCCGTCGCTCTCTCTCCCCGTCGCGCTCTCTCTCCGTCGCTCGCTCTCTCCGTCGCTCGCTCTCTCCGTCGCTCGCTCTCTCCGTCGCTCGCTCTCTCCGTCGCTCTCTCTCCCCGTCGCTCTCTCTCCCCGTCGCTATCTCTCCGTCTACCTGGTTAATGATGCAGCAGTAATTCTTTTTGACGTATAAAATACAATATTTATTCTTAATTCTTTCTCGTATTTACTGTATGTGCAAGTGTTTATAGAGAACTATAATGCATATAATGAATCCAAACTTTTTAAAGACAATGAAAGCGAAAAAAAGATCAAAATCTTAATATATAAATTTTCCATCTATTTTAAAGTTTCCTAACTGAATTGATTCTTTAAACTATATAACACGCTCAAAGAAATGAAATTTATTATGGAAGTGTTTACTGTAGAAGACAAAAATCGCTTAACAACTGGAAGAAACTAATTCCTAAACGGACAACGGTCACTGATATAACTCCCAGGAAAGTTCACTCATCAGAAAGCACTCCAAATCACTATTGCCGTAATTCATATTGGCGCTCTCGTGGACGTACACGAAAAGAGATTTTGATTAAGATCAACTGATGTACAATGTAGAAATTATTTCTAATCCTTTGCGTAGACCTCTTCCCAATTCCACAACAATGATAGAGAAATATATCAGACATCTGAAATATTTAGTGGTGCTACAGAAGGACACAGACTTTCCCGTATTAGATTTCTATTTCCATTGGTCTCGGGTAGCTATTTGGACTTGCCACATACTCTTGCCAACTGTCAATCTCTGCCCAAAGTACATTTTCTTAAATTTTCTTAATTTTTCGTTTTTTAATAGTAGAACGGAAGAAATATTTTAAGAATATTAAAGAACAGTAAAACCTCGTCCTAAATGGCAAATTTCTTCGAAAAAATTTGAGATTTTTTCAAGAAAATGGCATTTAAGCTTTACTGTAAATTCGAAATGTGAACCTCTTTTCACAGAAACCTATTGAGTTCTTGAAAAACTTCATTAAAAGTCATTTAAAGCACTTTAAATCATAAATACAATAGTGTTTACAAATATCTGGAAATGTTAACGGCCAAAGAGCTCTTTTAAAAATTTACATTTGTGTAATTTTTGAAAAAACAAAAAATACCCCGAAATGAACTTTACGTCATATTAAAGAGTGCAATTAGCCCTATTCGTTCGAAAAGTTGGAAGAAAAATATTTAGAGTCCTTTTGGGGAAAATTACGTTTGAGCATTTCTGAAAATACGAAAGTTTGAGCTGGTTTTCACACAAAATGGTTGATTTTTCAGGAAACTTTATCTGACATTATTTAAAGCACATGTTCTCATAAATACGTTATTGTAAACAAAATTACATTTTTGTAAGTTTTCAAAAAACAAAATTGAACAAAATAACGTTTATGTCATGTAATCGAGTGCATTTAGTACTATCCCTACCAAAAGTTCAAAGAAAAAAATGGAGCCGTTTTTAAGTAAATCTTGTTTTTGTATTTTTTTTAAATTGCACAAATTGCATGTAATATTGCGCGAAAACTACTACAATTTTTAAAAAAATGTAGAAGACCTTCATGAAAGAACTTACTATGGAGAACAAATTTTACTTGAAGGTAAACTCTCTATCTTCAATTTTGAAGTTGTAGGAAGACGCTCGAAAAATTTCGAAATTCTGACATTTTCGAAAAGTCACAGTTAAACCTGAAAATAGGACCTATGTCACCTTATAAGTGTATTTTACTCTATTCTTACAAGAAATTTAAAGAAACAATTTGGTGCTGTTTTTGAGAAAAGTTTGAAAATGTCCAGGGGGCTTTATGCAAAGTCCCCCCAATTTTTAAAGATTTTTTTTTCAAAATCTCAAAGATTCGACTCGATCCAGATGGACAGGGCTTTCGTCAATTTGGAAATAGCCCCACGCATAACTAGTGCTAGTGGTGTTGATGGACGGAGGACGTTTTGAAAATAACGACTTTTTCGGTATTAGGGGACTCCAAAACGTATATTTGAAATAAAATCTCGGAATCGATTTTCCGCATCATTACATAACTTACCCTTCACTACTTATACACGTATATGGGAAAGTAAAAATCAACAATCAGACATCTCGTAATTTCCAATGACGTTTGTGAGAAAATTTTGATTGCAGTGTTACAATAAGAGAAACATGTATACGAGAAAAGCTGTAGCAGACGATCATTCCTAGTATGTGGTACTTAATTGTGTGCGTTTTCATTGAACGTTAACAGAAGTTGTTTGTGGTATTTGTTAGTGATTATTGTGGGTCGAATTTTAAAATAAACTGAATTGTTAGGTAGCCTAGGTAAGGGTTATATATTTTAATAACATTGAGAAATATTAAGAATATATATGAATATTTATTTAAGATAATTGTGATTATTGACGTGTTAAATTAATCAATCTCATCTTTAAATAACTCTGAAGGTAATCGGTGGTAGCGAAATTTTTTGTGAAAGCTGTGCCATAACTTCCAAGGATTGATGTGAAAAGAAATGTTCAAAAATAGATTAAGCCAGCTTTGAAAAATAGCAGTTTTTTGCATGTGTCGAGAGAGCAGTACATTTAATAACGATCATTGACATAATTTGTGAACATTTTGTAGCAGTGATCGTGCAAAACATTTCTGCTATTATTCATGAAGTAATGTAGAGGCCTAAGTACTTGAATTTAAAGCCTCTAAGTCAAAAATTTCTATATTTTAATGCGGATCTCTGTATATTGGCACGTTCTAGCTGATCGAGGAATGGTCGGCGAACAACGCGCCAGCGGTGAATAGCGGAACTTTCAGCTTTAACAAGAAGTAGGCTGGAGCGCCAAGGCTTTTAAGCATACTAGCGGGCTGTGGTTGAACAAAAGTTTAGATGAAGGGAATTCTTACATATATTCTTACATACGGGTGGTTTCATCGAAGGTGTAGAATTATTATTTTCTCAGAGCCAAAACAAATAAATGAGTATTATGACACTCATACAGCAGAGGTGTATCAGAAGTGGATGAAAAATTTCTATCTTGATTGTTAGATCGATCCATTAATGCGCAATGCAGCTGTTCATTCTGTGCTGGTGGGGGATATTTTTCAACAATGGTTCTTTTAAGATGGTGAAAAACCCTCATTTATAAAATTAATTTCATCTTTTTTAAAATTAATTGATTTTAAAACAGGTATTGCTACTATACAATTTAGTTCCAAAAGTAGTTGTTTCAACATTATTTACGTCTTTATAAAGAGACGGGTACAACATGTATTAAATTCAATCGCGTTCAATGATCTTATAGTAAAATCAGTAATACAATTTTAATAGGAACATAAAGTTTTCTAATAGAATGTATAGACGCTTCTGAGAGCGTTGTACCGAAAAAGTTTCTTACTGAAATAGGTGTAAGTTTTGTTCAGTGAAATCATATAATACTACAATTTTATTTTTTGTATTTTTTGTATAATATTTGTCAATATCCTTACTAATCAAACATAGGCAATTTTTATTGTCTTTAAACCATTTTTCCTTGAAAACTGCAAAAATGTTTTTGATTAATTTTGCACTTGAGATAGTGTAAAGAACGCTTAAGAGAATGGCGTAAGTCTCCTGTTCGTTGAATACACTGATTTTTCAAAAATTGAAAAAACTTTTCCCACAACTGCAATTGCAAAGACAAAAATTTTAAATGAAATGTGGTGATCAAGAACCGATTTTCAAATAAAGTGACTTTGTCGAAAATTCGAGTATTTTTAGAGTATTTGAGCGTTAAACGTAGTCGCCCTCTCCGAAAATTCTGCGCTTCGTGAACATAAGTTAGAGTTATAAGGCATATTATGTTATAAGGCAGTTGGATGCTGCGTAAATTAAAATATGCATATTATTTCGTATTTCTTTGTCGTTTCATACATTTAAGTTTTGTTATACGTTTTCAAATTAATCTTTCAAAAATTATTTGAAACCTATTTGAAATAGTATATGAAATATTCAGTTGTAGGAAGACATTGAACAAATTTTCATTTTTTCAATTTTCCAGAAGCCAGAGTTTTTTACGAGCAGGAGACTTGCGCCATTCTCTTAATCGACCTTTACAATAACAAAGTTTAATAAAAAATCATGAAGCATTGTTTGTTTGTTTTTAATTTTAAATGTCCCAGGGGCTTGATGTAAAGTACCGCCCAAATTTAAAAAAATTGTTTCAAATTCAAGAGGTCTCAATATAAGCCAGCTCGATAGGGGAATATCAATTCTGGAGAAAATCGGCCGAACGGTTTAGTGGCTAGCATTGTTCACAGACGGACGTTTTGCTGTCATCGATTTTTCGGTAGGAAGGAGCCACAAAACAAGGATTCTGGCTACACCACGAGTTAGAGAATTTTTTTCTAAATTTATCGAAAGAATTTATCCCCCTTTTTGTTGCGAGGACCCTGTAATAAGTTTTTTCAGCCGATAATTCGCCGTTACATAACTTTCGCGCTTTCGCGCAGCATTACATAACTTTCTACCGCGTTTCTGGTAGGGAGAAAGTAAAAATTGCTAGACTTCAGGAAATATCAGATTGGAATGCAACAATGGCATTTGGCGTTTAAGGATTTCTGTGAATTTTGTCTCATTGCTGTGACATGAATTAACTGTTAAAAAAGGCAGATATAATTGTAAAATGTGTGAAAATTTTTATTAGTTGCCCTACATGTTCTACCATTTGTAATGAGTTTTACAAAAAATGACGACTGATGTGTGTTAATTTGGAGAGAAATTAAGGTATAATTAGAATTATATAAATATTTCTAAAGGCGAGAAAGTACGTGCTATTTTAACACCACTAGTTTTAAATTCCCCTTATTCTGAACATTAAATTATCTTAGAATGTTTTGGAATGAGAATCTAAATGCTCTAAAATTAGTGTTATTTTATATCGTACCTACGTAATTTCATAAAAAAGGATTGTGTTAACAGTACATATTCGCATATATTCTTATATATTCATGCTCATAAAAGTGTTTTATTCTATGTATTTGTATTTGAAAATACATCCACATCTGAACTAGTGACGTCCGCCATTTTCTACGACGTAATTTTGCTAGGCCACTTCTCCCCCTTTGAGATTGGTTGCGGCTGTATGCAAGGTTCCGCCTGCAACGTTTCGTCATGACATGGGCTGCCCAAGCAGTGAAAAGGCTGAACTTAGCCGCAGACGGTGCGATTATTTTTCTCGCCAGAACTGTATCAACAGAATTCCGATAGTTTTCACAAGGCCTACGTGAGGGTTTGAAAGTTTATTTGTCATTCTCCTGTCTGATGTCTTAATTCAGTCACATATGTTATCAACAGCATTTCGAAATTATTTGTTTCAATTCGTACACTTTTTCGTTATAAATGATCGTAGAATCGAATCTATATCTCGTTAAAACTATTTCTAACCTTCCCATCATTAAAATGCATTCAATTACAAAATCGAGCCAGCTAATGCTGCTTCTCAGTTGACCGGCGGAAGAATATATTTCGGAGAGCGATGCGGTCTTCCGCAACGCTCATTTGTTATAGAGTCTGTCATTAAAATCGTTTACTGCCCTGAGTGCTACCAATGGCATTATCTCCTATGTATCGCCATGGCAACGTAATCTTCGCGTCGCATCGAAAATGCTTTGGCAATTGAGGTTGATGGCAATTGACTGCCTTGCTTGACGACTGTTGTTTCGTTGAAATAATATGTGTTATTATAAGAGGAGTGTTAGGACAGTGAATTGATGCCTGAGTGTCAAAGTGTTGATTCAGAACTCGGGGAGTGGCAGGTCCGATTCCCGAGCGACATAAGAAGTGAAATCAAATTTCAAATTTGTACGAATACAATAAAACATTAAAACGAGTTGCATACGCAATTTTTTGTATAACAGCATGATAAATTTATAACAGAATCAAAAATAATTTTGCAAAACAACTTTGTTAGGGCGTCTGGGGTATTTGACATTTGTGCCAAAAAACGGTGGTCGGCCGTTCCGTTTGCCGCTACCTCCCCGTGATTCTCTCGTTGAGATTGATTGAATGTGTGATGATGCAATCATTCGTGCCGTAAAATGCTCATATGTCACCATTTCTGCTGTAAAATGCCCTTTTATGAACGATTTATAGCAACGTAAAAGGTTCATAAGACTGATATACAAAATATTTTATACGCTCTCCAATAAATTAAATTTAGGCTGGTCAGATAGTCGAAATCGTTAGGGCAGTTGTGCTGTAGCGGACTCGGACCAGAAGACCGCGGGATTGAGTTACGCCTCTGGCATGGGTGTATTTGTGTATGGGTGTATTTGTGTATTTGAATATTTGATGTTCTTTAGTTTATTTTCGTCAAAGGAGAGTGAGAGCTGTATGACACGGGGGAGAAGTATAATCTGCGCACATATCCAGACAGATTATCTTGCCAGCCATATTTACACAGAATTGCAACAAAATTATAAATAATATTTGTAAAGTAATACATGTCCTCCTTATTCCAAACAGTACTCCTTCCTTTTCAATCTGACAACACTACATTTTCGTACCTAGAGCATGAAGGGAAATACAACAAAACAAGCTGCCACTGAGATAACCTCGTCAACTATCACAGAGCAGAGAGTAAATTCTGTTTGAAACTGTGTAAAAGTGCCACAGAAACTGTTGATTGGATGCGAATAGTGTATGGAGTTACTTGTATGTCTCGTTCATAAATATAAAAGTGGCGTGGAAACGATTGCAGATGAATCTCGGCCATGGCGTTCAATTTCGTCTTCAGAAGTCAAAAGTTACTTCTTCGAAAGTAAATACTTGTACGATGTTTCTGCGACAATAAGAGTATAATTCATCATGAATTGGTACCAGGAGGTCACACAGTGAATGTACATTTTTATGTAAATGTTTTGGAGCACCGCATGAAGAGAATTTGTGTTGGACCTGAATACCCCAGGTAGCTGGTTTCTTCAAGACAAGGCAACAGTTCACCGGGCTGTACCGGTACAGGAATTTTTGGCCAAAAAACAAGTGTGTGTGTGTGTGTGTGTACTGCCCTCTCCTCTATTCTCCAGCTCTGTCACACAGCAACTACTTTTTGTTTCCAAAACTGAAGTTACCACTGAAAGAACGACTTATTGACGATATGGAGGACAGAGGACATTGAATTTGAGAACATCAGCTGTACAGAACATATTACACAATGAGTTGCTGAGATTGTTCTACTCCTGGCATGATCACGCCACTCGCTGCATTGATGCAGGAGGAATAGACTTTGAAAAATAATATTACATTATATTACATTTACATACTTCTATAATATTACATTTTTCTTTGTTTGACCACCATAAAATCAGACTCATTATATACTTGCCGGACTGTATATGTTTTAGAATGATGAATAAGTGTTCTAACAACGCGAGGTTAGCGTCAATTGTAAACTAGACTTTTCGCTCTCGAATTGTAGAAATTGTAGAAATCTTATTATGCGGCAGGAATCTGCGATTTTTATGTAGAAAAACCCTTCTTTTGGGGCCCTGGTGTCTAAAAAGTGAAAAAATATTGTCCCTAATGTAGTTAATTACATTAACAGTCTGTGTAGTTCGATTCCACGTTTTGTGGCTCCTTAACACTAAAAATTGATTGACGGCAAAATATGGCTGACCCGTGGTCAAATGCTAAAGCGTACACCCTTCAGAAGATTTTCCCCAGAATGTGTATTTCACAATCTATTGTGATGAAAACCCTTCTTGTCTTATTGTTGGCGTTGGCATTATCATTAGGCTAATCATCGAGTCAGTAGGATTGTTTCGGATCACTCTCACATATGCTTATTTATAATTATTTTGGATGTTGAGATGGTAATTTAATGAAAAAATTTAGTTGAATCAACAAACAAGTAATTTACTTCAAAATATAAATTTAGATTACAATCAGGCCGAAAAATCGCAATGCTCTGAATTTAACATGCAAATTAATTGTATTTTACAATACAATTCTTCTTCTCCTGCCGAAGTTCCCAGCTGTGACCCCGCCGCCACAGGAAGTCTCGCCCATCGGTCCGTTCCTTGCTTTAGATTTCCGGTATGAATCTCACGGGCAGTCGCTATTCGTGAAATTTATCGGCAATGGCAAAATAATGCAATTGCATGGCTAGCGCGATAGAAAATTTGCTCCTCAGTCCTAATTATGTTAATGAACTCTGAAATTGCGATGATTTGTTGAGCTGCTTACTGAGTTCTCAGTTCGTCGAGCAATAAGTTACATTTATCTAAACAAGTCAGATGAATAAAATTCTACCGAGTTCTCCTGGCGAACCGCGACCTGCCTTCTTCCAGATGTCTCTCACCACTCCTCGCTGGCTTCTCTCCTCTCCCTTCGAGTTCCGGCTTTACCCCGGCTTCTCTCCCCACTCCGTCTTTTCGAAAAACATATCCGCCTTTTCCTATCTCCACCAATGACTCGCAGAGCTATCAGTGAGCTCGGCTTTCTTTCTCGTGACTAGTTCAGTAAACTGAGATCAAATTTGACTTCGCACTCCATCATCGTCGTTGGATGTAACACGTGCGCGGAAAGCGGAACTAAATTAGTCGTTGAGTGAAAATTTTCCTAAGCGGAGGCGATTTATTGCCTTGTCGTGCACGCAGCGCAGAAGCCGCTACGCACCTCCAGCCGATTAGCTCTAATCGTAGACAAGCGTTGCGCATTGCGCGAGCCCAGTCCTACAACCGTACTCCTATTTACGCCCATCACTTCAATTTCCAGTACTCATCTCAGTGTTCGGTCTTTGTTAGCCCTTGATAAGTGGGCTAAATGCCTCGTGGAAAAGGGCTTGACTAACTCCCACAGCGATACGTTGGTGCTTCCCCGTCGCCCCCTTCTCCGGTCATAAATATATCGGTGCCCTCTTCGCTTTCCGCCACGCAGCTGGGCCAGGCACCTATCCTCGCCTGCGCGCCTCGAAGTGCGAACGTCATTGTCCCCAAGCTCTATTGTACCAGCCACTTGCACCACAAAAGCACTCGTCTATTCTGCAGTTTTTTTTATATTTTATTCTGATCGTGATGAATGTCACATTACACTATCTAAAAGAAGTGAAGGCCTTGCGAGTTTGAAACGGATATTTCGATTTCGGTGGGTAATTATAATGTACGGTCAAAAACACTTTCTCAATGGGTCCAAATTTTTTATTACACTTTTCCTCGGATAGAGTAAAGCTCACTAAAAAATGACACACGTCTCGTGTATGATTGAACTTTTAGCATTTTTTGAAATTCCAAAACGTATAAATAATGCGAGAAAATATGTGATGTATACAAGTTCAATTTATACAGTGTTCACTAATGCAGTAAGTATTATTGTTCTTTTTTTTGATGGTCTATGTAGATCTAGTTGTATACAAACTGTTATACAACAGAAAATATTTTACTTGGCCTTGCGTTTCATTTTTAATAGCTTAATGTCATCCGGCAGTGTACAAGTAACCAACATGTATTAAATGTGGATTTGTTTTAGTGAGCTGTTGATATCGGCACCTGATAAATATGACTCCTTCAACGTGTGTTGTAGTTATAAATATCTGTATTAATTGAAAATATGGTACGTTCCGAAAGCAAGTCAGCTTTGACAAAAACTACAGTTTCATAACTAAATTGACAAGGTAATGGTAAGATTCCATACTCAGATAAGAGACTCATGTAGATGGCATTACATGATTATGCGTACTTTTTTCCGCAATGTAAAATATTTAAAAATATTTTAACAAAATGTTTAAGAAAATTAATTACGTGTTTTTACGTACCTCTCGTGAGGCGTATATTTTTCAAGTGATTGCTTAACTGTTTGGAGGATAGAAGTTGCAACATAATATAGTTTAACAGTTATCAGTAACCCTAAAATGATGTGGTGTTGTAGCACTATATTCAGAGTATTTTAATCGCATTGTATATTTTTGTCGACATGTTCTTTAATCGAATAATCAATATGGAGCTAGTGTCACGGTCTCTTTCAGACTTTCGCTTTCATCTACTGAGATATGGCGAGTGAGGGGGACTTCTACACCTCTACCGCCATCCAAGTTCTATATTTTAAAAAATCAGCTGACTCCATAGAATGTAATCTGCCATACTCCATATCGGGCTTCATAAAGCATCTCGAGGAGTCGGTCGATCGCCAGTCGCGGGCGACCTCCACCGCTCCCGCTCCAGGGCTTCGCCTTGCCCGTTGCCGCTGCGCCTTGTCCTTTGGAGAGATCACCCGCCCTCCTTTTCCCCCTCGGCGTCCTCTCCAGAATGCAACCAACTGCTTTTCGCCCCCTTGCCGTTTACATCTAAAGTGACGATGACAAACAATACATAGGAATTATTTAAATTACTGTGTAGTGTGTTGTCTGTTTCTTTATAATTAAGGGGTATGATTTTAATAAAATGTATTTTTTTCTTTAGAACAATGCCTTGAGTATTGACATTAATTTAATGTTGTGAAAAAAAGTACCAGTTTTTATGTGTCATTTGTTTGCATTTTTTGTCGATTTTGACACTAATACGTTATTTTTATCTTTTCGGAGAAGCCTCCATTTTGAACGATAAAGCAGAACTCAAAGCAGAAGAACACGTAAAGTTGAAAAAAAGCAAAACAATTAATAAACTGAAGAATGCTCTGTTCCAAAATTCAAGGGAACATAATTCGCCTAAAGAGGGAAGAAAGGAAAGCTGAGGAAACCGTGATTACTTCTGAAGAGCAAAATGCTGCTGATGCATGTATCTTCTGCAACGAGTTTGACAAATTCCAAGGGGATCGAAAGCTGAATACAGTGTGGTACCTATCAAGGTTGGGCACATCAAGCCTGCTCCAATGCTAAAGAAGGGATGACACTTATTTCTAACTTTTGTTACATTTCGTTACATTTTGTTACATTGTTAACATTTCGGCCATATTTTGTTCCTGTCCAAACTAGAATGTTAATAAAAAACATATTTACTATGTGACAAGATGTTTATTTTTATGATTCGTGGTTTCCATAGTTTACTTAATTTGATTATTGACTTTCTAAATGTTTTGTAATACATGTCTTCAATATTTGATCATTTTACTTTTAGTACCCCATTTTAGCCAGCCGGTTGTCCCAAAGTGGGACACTACACATTTTCACGAAAACGTAGTCTATATATTTGTAAACACAAAAAACATTAATTCTGACAATAAGTTCTACTGGGGCGAAGACTAAGTTCTACTGGAATGTTTTTCAAACTGTTTTTTTACCGTTAATTTAGTTTGTTATAAGTTAAAATATGTTAGAGTACCCATTTTGGGCAACTTTCCCTTATAATTTCTAAAAATAAGTATAAAAAACCGCTCCAATTTTCGTGTAGTAATTTTTTCCACCGAAAAGGGACTGTTGGCATATGGGCCGCCAAATTAATTCAAATTTGGCACCACGCTTCGAACAGCTCAGTATCGCTGCTCCTTGAAGGCATTTAGGAAGAGAAGATCATACATTTCAAACTTCCCGCCTCGGAGAAAAAACCGCGCGAATTCTTTCCCACAATACTAATTTTTGTACGAAGTTCTTTGAAATCTATTTTCAACTGCTCCGGAAAATCACTAATAGGTTGCACCATCTCCTGAGCGGCCGCTACGAAAGAGTTGACCATTGTCAGATTTCCTGGAATCCAATTTTTTTCCACGTCGCTAACATTGTTTGAAAATCAGAGGAACCGCGACCATTTTTATAGCGATTGCGCCGAGAAGCTAAGCAATACACATATGGGGCGCATTGAATGTTTGTGGTACGTTGGCAGCAAGCAATTCTCGTGTAGTTTCTTTGAACCAGCGCTCTGAGACGCGGAGCAAAAAAGCAGAAAGTATGAACGACGTGAAATTCGTAAGGAGAACGTTTAGTTTCGTCCAGACAGGAGTAACCATGACAATCTCTTCAATACTCATTGATTCTTACGGCAAAGTAATAATCTTTCTCAATTTTGGGTCGCTTTTCTTCCAGAACTCATTCATCTGATGAAAACACAGAAGACGATGCACAAAACTTCTCGTTGCAGTTTCTGCTAATACTCTCCCAATTCATCAAAGCAATATTTTGCAGCCTCAACAGGGACGCATGAAAGAATGGCGCGGGTCGTATTTTCGTTGAATACTGAATTTTTGAAAATAGCAAATTTAGAGATAATGCGAGAAAGTATGTCATATTGTAGCACCTCTAGTTTTTGTGACGCGGCTCGTCCCAGACAGCCAACCAAATGACTCCGGTCGCATAACCCTTTGAATACATTTTTACTCCAGATATTTTTTCCCCAGTGTTTAAATCTCACGTTCTCTTTACGTGTTCTGTGCGCTGGTATGTACGTCATTCAACATCGCCGTCTAAGTACTACACGATGATATGAGAAAGATAAAAAAGAGGAAAGAATGGCGAAAACATAGTGCAACGGGTAGAAGAGTAGTAAAGGTGGAAGAGAAAAAGAGCATAACACGTAGAAAGGTTGGTCGTTCAGTCGCCATTCAACAGTGTAGAGAAAACGCACGTTTCACTCGCGTGCGATCGTTTCCCCCATCCTTCTTGCCTCCTCACCCCTTAAAAACTGACATTTACATGCACTACGCCTCCGCACCTATCAGAAGACCAATCCGGAGCTTACAGCGTATCACTGGCGCTGTGTAGGATGGTTCATATTTTTTTGCTGGAAAGGAATACCTCTAGGGCTATAACGTGCACTACACTGACGAGACTAATGGCCATAGCAGTTGGAAACATGACATAATGCCCGGACACCCGAAATTATGAATAAATCAATCGCACGCGCAGAATCATGATTTAAGAGGCATGGACTTTGACGACTTTGATGATAAATTGGCTATAACTGGAACGATCTTAAGAGTGTGCATTTTGGATTTTTGCTGCATAACAATAGTCACCAATTCCGGTCCAGTTTGGTAAGTTGAAAAGTAGTTACAATTCATTCATTCCATGAACTTTTAATACTGGAATTGAAATTGGATTTTATACTGGAATTTATAATCCTGATACTGTACGTATCTTAGACTATATTATTTCCACTTAAACGTTTTTAAATTATTTTCGATTGAATAAAAACTTTATTTGTGTAATTTCCCTTACGCTGCCGCCCAAGTGCTGTTCAAAACAAGGTATTTCGTCGTAATATTGTCGATTCTCGTAGCGTTATTGACATATTTACACGAGGGTCTTGGTATATTTTCCAGACCTCGGGGTCTTTGTCTATGGAAAATGAACATTTGGAAACTATTCGTGTCTAGATTCGAACTGTATTTATGGTATGTTTTACTCCTACTCTGTCCCTCATTGTAAGTCTGGTCAATTCTTTATAATGACTTCCTTTTCAAAATAAAGAATGTTCTTTTAAATATTTATTTTCAAAATATTACCTACCTCTTTGGATGGTTCCGATTATATACACATGACAAAAACCCAAAACTCAGAAACCAAAAGTAAAAACTACGTGTATGTTTACGAAACGACGTTTTTTGTTTTGTTTTGTTTTGTTTTGTTCTTCCTGTTTGGCAGTTATGCCTTTCAGGGGTTTGTACATCATTTTAATACATAACATTTGGGCATACAACCTCTCACTCTTGTATATTAATTAATATGTATTGTATAGTAACTAATTTACATCGTTTCATACTTTATATATATATATATATATATATATATATATATATATATATATACATATATTTAACATATCTAGATAATTTACACATAATACATTCTTGATATTTTACACAATTTTTTTTGATATTGAAGCGAATAAAAAGAAAATACATATTTTTATTTTTAACATATATTCTTATAGAGGATACTTATTTTCATGGGGGTTTGAACATATCTTTCGGATATCGTGAGTTTATTCTCTTGGGATTGTCTAATGTTTTTCCCATTGTAAATTTTATGCTGCAAGGAGAAGATGGAAGAAGTGTAAAAGATTTGTCACAGTTATTTCTTATATATTCGTTTAGGGGCTCTATTTGAAGTTCTCTTTGAATGTGTGTATTAGAAATGAACCAAGGAGCCTTTGCACATTTTCTTAAAAATTTGTTTTGTATGATTTGAAGTTTTTGAATGTTGGTTTTAGCTGTGTTATTCCAGACTGGACAAGCATAAGTGATTGATGGCCTAATTATCGATTTAAATATTAAAATTGCGCATTCCAAATTTAAGGCTGAGCGAAAATTGATTAATGGATATAGTTTTGATATTTTGGCATATGTTGCATTTGTTGTTAGTTCTATGTGCTTTTTCCAGGTTAACCTGCTATCAATGTGAACCCCAAGATATTTCACTGGTGTATCAGATGCTAACTACGGGATGAGAGTATTATTTAATACTAGTGGGCGAGGTAACTTTGGTTTACAAAGTGTAAAAATTTTTCCTGGGTTTTAGTTGGGTTTATTTTTTATTCTCCATTGTTGAGCCCACTTTAGAAAACATGAGATATCTACCTCGATGTGATCTTTTGCTACATTTATATCTGCACGTGTTGTGTATATTGCAGGATCGTCTGCAAATAGTGTAAGATTTGAGTCTTCTAATGTGGGAATGTCTGAAAAATAAACATTGAAGAGGAGTGGTGATAGTGCAGAACCTTGAGGTACGCCTGCTCTTATTGTTCTAGTTTGTGAAAGTGCACAGTTTATTTTAACTCTGAACGTTCGGTCTGTAATAAAACTATTAATGATGTCCTGCAAATAGAAAGGTACTCCCAGCTGTTTGAGTTTGAATAGTAGCCCCGTATGCCAAACTCTATCGAATGCTTTTTCTACATCTAAAAACAGTCCAATTGTATGTTGTTTGTTATGGAATCCATTTGCAATATGTTCTACGAGGCGGATGAGTTGATGAGTTGTACAATAATTTTGCCTAAACCCGAACTGTTCATCTGGTAATGCCCTTATTTCTATGAGGTATATGGTAAGCCTTGTTTGTATTAGTTTCTCGAATATTTTTGATAAAGAGGATAATAAGCTAATTGGCCTATAGCTCGTAACTTCTTTAGGATTTTTGCCTGGTTTACTGATTGGAAGGACAATGGCCTGCTTCCATGATTTTGGATAATACCCAATTCGATGTGCTGAGTTATAAACTGCTTCTAGGACTACAATCGAGCTTCTTGGTAGTTCTTTCAAGACTCTATTTGTTATTCTGTCGGGGCCTGGGGCCTTCCTAATTTTAAGATTTTTTATAATAGTGGTGATTTCGTTGGGGCTAATAAATTAAATTGGGGTGGGAACTCTGTAATACGTGTGTGTGATATGCTCTTCAATTATTTTGTTATGCTTCACATCGGTCATTGGGTTGGGGGTGAAAGTATTTTCAAAATTTTCGGCATTATAATCAGCCTTATCTTGGTCCGTATGTACCCAACCTCCTGTTTGAGTGCTTAGAGGAGGAATATTTGTTTTTTCCCCTGTTATATTTTTTATTGTCCATAGCCGTTTTGAATTTGGATGTATTTGGGATAGATGAGTTTGGAAGTTAGAATATCTTAAATTATCTAATTCGATTTTAATTATCCTCGCTAGTTTATTTATTTTTCTTTTGTAATTAATGTTTCTATTTATTTGCCATTCCCTCCTCAGTTTTCGTTTTTCATAGATCAGATTCAATAGATGTTTTGGTAAATTCCTATATGATCTGTAAGATGGAGGGGATGATACAGTACTCTCATCTAAATTTTTTTATGTATTGCATTATTTATTCTGTTTATCTCGGATTCAAGTTGGGTATAATTTTTTATTGAATTCGGAAATTTTAGGTTTTGTGACATTAGATAGTTAAATTTATTCCAGTTGATGTTTTTGTTATTGGGTTTATTAATGTTTGTTATTGAAATTTTGCCTTTGAAGGAGCCAATAACCGGATTATGATCCGAATCTAGATCCGGAACAGAGTCTCGCTCTAGACGTCGTGGAGTAAGCATCGCATCGCTCCGCTTATCGCTGTGCTTCGGTGTTACGCTCAAACTCGTGTTTAGTGCAAGTACAAACGGGCGCCGCTACCAGCGGCTCTCCATTTTTCTAACAGTGGTTGTTTTTGTGCAATAGAATTGTTTATTGCTCATAACGAAATATTGTGTTACTCAGTGAAAGTGTAGTGGTGCAGCGAAAGCTGTATGTTCGCAACAAGTGCCCCCGCTTTTGGGGGTCAATTGGTGTCAGCAGCCCACGATTTAAATGGTGGCACACCAGATCAGTTCACAGCAATGAATGGAGATGTGCTTCCATTTCCACCACAAATGGAAAATATTCAACCCTTCGAACAGTTCAACACATCACAACCGCCCGTGCTGCAGCTGGATGGAGAGGCGGAAGGGACTCTGACCAACCTTCAGTCAGTAAGCACTAAAGATGCTTATTATAACAGGTATGGTGTTGCCCCGCCACAATCAGTTATTCAACAGTCAACCAGTGGTTTTAATGAAAACAGTAAAAGTCTAAAACGCATGCACGTAGATTTACCAGATGAAAACAATGCTTCTAAAAGATTATTGTATAACGTGCCCGTCATAAATAGGTACCAAGGTTTTCAAAATATGACCGAAGAAAATTCGCCAAACGAAAGGGAAGGTAGTGAAGAATCCATCATTAAAATATCCCCTTTTATGTCCATAAAGTACTCGATTATCCCCTATTTATCAGTGAGCTAAAAGGTATTACATAAAAACAATTTTTCTACTAAATTAGAAAAAGACACTATAAAAATTAAATTCAACTCAATAGAGGACTTTAGAGAATATCGAAAATTCTGTGAAAAAGAGAAAATCGAGCATCACACATATAGGGATCCTACCCAAAAAACTTTTTCAGTTGTCATAAAAGATCTGCCAATTACCTATTCAGAAGAGGAAATATTTAACGAACTTTCGAAAAACTTTGAAGTTTTAAAAGTTGTTAGACTGTTCGGAAGAGAACGTAAACCGTTAACTACCGTTGCGGTCGATCTAACTGATACTGAAAATAACAAAGCAATTTTAAAAATTAATCAGTTTATATATAGCATTGTCAGAGTTCGAATTCGCATAAAATCTAAAACTCCCATCATGTGCAAAAATTGTCAGACTTTCGGTCATTCACAGGCAAATTGCGGAAGGCGACCTAGATGTGTGAGATGCTTAGAAAGCCATCATTACTCGCAATGTGATAAACCTAAACATAATAATGTACCAAAGTGTGTTAACTGCAGCGGGGAGCACACGGCTAACTACAAAGGCTGCAAAGCTTACAAAGAAGCAGTTAAAAATATAATTTGAATCAGGCTAATCATAAATTTTCAGCTCACAACCTGCCAAATAGGCAGTCCTCTAATCGCCAATTAAACCAAAACACGCAACCTTATCACTATGCCCCTCAAGAGTTTCCTCCTCTGCCGCTTAATTCAACGCCCTTGCATTCTTTTGCTTATCGCACTAGCCAGCCGCCTAGGCCAGATAACAGGAATTCTCCCCCAGTCCTCCAAAATATGAACGTAATAAACGAAAACCTAATCCAAACAATTATAAATAATATTCTTTCAGCAATCATTCCTCAGTTGCAACAAATGGTTCAAAGACTTATTTCTGTTCATATCAATGGCACAAAATAAAATAGAAAACTTCAAAATTCTCAACTGGAATGCAAATGGCGTAAAGCGCCAAGAGAACGAACTAAGATACTTTCTACAAGTCCACGACATAGATGTTGCGTGTATTTCAAAAACACACTTAAAGCCGGTAGAAAAATTTTCGATCCCAAAATATTTATCATACCGCAATGATCGAAATTCTCATATAGCATCAGGTGGGGTAGCAATTCTCATTAATAGAAAAATTAAACATACACTGATACAATCCCCATCCTCAAATGAAATAGAAACAATTATTATCAAAATCGAACTGATCGCTTCTAACATAACTTTGATTGCTGCATATAAACCTCCCAACAAAAAGTTTCCGTCAAGTTTCTTGAAAGCATTGTTTGATGGTAGGTCACAAATAATATTAGCAGGAGACCTGAATTGTAAAAACCAAATTTGGAACTGTAATACTACTTCATATAAGGGGAAACTTCTTCATAAATTCGCATTGCAAAGAAATCTTAATATACTAGCTCCTCCAGAGCCCAAATACTACCCTTATAACCCAAATGTAGTTCCTGATATTCTAGATATACTTATTACACAAAATTTAAACATTCCGATTTACCAAAATGTAAAACCAGAATTAGACTCAGACCACAATCCAGTAATAATTTCGTTCAAAGCTGAACTTCAGACTCATCAAAACGAAAAAATTATAGAGGGAAAAGTAAATTGGGACATGTATAGAAACATTCTAATAAACGAATGTCAGTATCCTAAGAATCTTAAAACATCATCTGATATAGACAGTTGTATCAACTCTCTCGAAAACATTATTAAAAATGCTATTAAAAGGTCATCTACTAAAGTTAGGAATTTCACCAAAAATTATATTCCGCTTCCTAAACCACTACTAAATTTAATTAAAGAAATCATAACCTTCGTAGATTGTGGCAATATTCACGCAATAAAACAGTGAAACAAAAATTAAACAGCATATCGGTAAAAATTAAACAAGAATTACATGAAGTGAGGTGTACACATTTCCAAAACTTTTTAGGCAGCATCCCTCCAAACTCCAGGACAATGTGGAATACAATTAAAATGATTACAAAGGAAAAATCTTTCATCCCTCAGTTATCCTCTAACTCAGGACTAGCAACGACGGATTTCGAAAAAGCTGAAACTTTCGCGGAAAATTTTGAGAAAATATTTACAACTAACCCGGTAACCGACTTTGATTTCCAATTAAAAGTGGAAGCAAACTCGTCAATGCCGCGATATTCCGTCCCAACAAAAACTAAATTTATAGCCCCGTCTGAGACTTATCAAATAATCAAGGCTTTAAAACCGAGAAAATCAGCAGGCCATGACTTATTAAATAATAAAATGATGAAAGAATTACCTCGCAATGCAATTGCAGCATTAACAGCTCTCTATAATGCTTGTTTAAGATTAGGATATTATCCAAAGACCTGGAAAACTGCCATTATAACACCAGTATGCAAGCCGAACAAAAATCCACAAGATCCTCTTAGCTATAGACCAATTAGTTTGTTACCGACCTTTGCCAAAATGTTTCAAAAACTTATAAAATCCCGACTATTCAAAATTTTCACCGAAACCAATGCACTACCAAATACGCAGTTCGGATTCCGTCCAAACCACTCCACAAGTCATCAACTATTAAGAGTAACAGAGTACATTGCTGAAGCATTTCACAACCGAATGTACACAGCTGCAATTTTTCTCGACATCGCACATGCCTTTGATAAAGTGTGGCATCTTGGGCTACTTTACAAGTTGCAAACCTTAGGAACCCCCGATTACCTCCAAAATATCATTAAAAGCTTTCTGTCAGAGAGGGATTTCAAAGTTAGTATAAACAACAATAAATCAAGAGCACATCATCAAAGCCGGCGTGCCGCAAGGTTCCCCACTTTCTCCCTTATTGTTCAACATATATATAGCTGACAAATGACTTACTCAGAAATAGCACTTTATGCAGATGATACAGTATTATTTAATGCAAATTCAAACATTACCAACGCTTGCAAAGATCTCCAGTCGGACTTAAATGAATTTGTCGAATGGACATTGAAATGGAGAATTGCCATAAACCCTACCAAATCACAGCCTAAAATATTCTCACTAAGAAAAATACATAAACCACGACAAATTAAAATTAATAATACTGCAATTCCTTGGCTTAATAATGAAACGCCCGTAAAATATCTGGGTGTATTACTGGATCAAAAATTATCATGGAAAAACCACATTCAAGAAATAACGAACAAAACCTACGCAAAAATGAACAAACTTTACCCCATAATTAATAACAAGTCATCGCTTAGTCTGGACTGCGCATTATCAATCTTTAAAACGATAATAGGTCCTTCATTAACATACGCCTGTCAAATTTGGAACAATATAGCAAACACACGTCTAAAGAAACTACAAATCATTCAAAACAAGTATCTAAGAAAAGCCGTGCAAGCCCCTTGGTTTATTCCAAATATGCAAACTCACAGAGAGCTAAACATTCCTTCCATTAGCGAATACATTCAACGGATGAGTAACAGATTTTTCACCCTTCTTCCGTCGTGTACAAGTGCACAAATATTTGATCCTGGCAAAAATGCTTCCATCCCAACCCGCATTATCTCTCGATACCCCAAAGACTCTCTTAAACCACCTTAAATTAGAATAATTTCCATCCCCTCCCATTAATCAATTCCGCTGCTGAAAATTAAATAAATACATTAATTAAAATAAATAAATAAATAAATAAATTTCTTTTGAATTACTGGTCTGCAGACTTTGTTGACGAGGTAGCCGTGTGGTCCTCCTCAAATACTGTCAGCCGAAAGGCCAAAAAGTTCTGTAATAATAAGTTGTAAATTAAAACCCCTGAAAGGCATATTATGCCGAACAGGCAGAAAAATAAATTAAAGAAAAAAGATCCGGAACAACCGTTTGATAAATTTGGAAATTGATTCCTTTCGAGATTATTATATCTAGGATATCTGGGATGATTCTATTGTTGTAAGAATAGTGAGTTGGTTCACTGGGTGCTTGGATACTTAAATTGTTGTTAATAATTAGTTGTAATAGCTTTCTGCCTTGTGATGAGGTTGAATTGCAACCCCAAGCTGTGTTCTTACTATTTAGGTCTCCTATTATAAGAACTTTCGAATGCTTCTGGATAATATTTTTATAAATATCTTGTGGGAAAGGGTAGTTTGATGGTTTATATGCTGATACAATCACGATTTTCTCATTATTCACGTAAGTTATAATTGCTACCGTTTCTAGACTTTTGTCGGATGAAATATCTATTTGGAAATGTTTAATGCTTTTGTGAATTAAGATTGCAACTCCTCCCGAGGCACAATGCGTTATCTATCGTTTCTATACATTGCGTACCCATTAATTTTAAATTTTTCACCTGGCAGTAAATGGGTTTCAGTTATGCAAGCAATTTTTATTTTATTATCATTTAAAAAGTGATTGAACGAATTTGTTTGTCGTTTTATGCCATTGGCATTCCAGTTTAATATCCTCATTTCATCATTATTATTTAATGCCATTAATAAGAGCAGGAACTAATGATTGAATCATTGTTTGTAATTCAGGGACTATTATTGCTAATATTTGGTTTACTATTGTGCTAATTAAGTTTAAATTGTTTGCATTATTAGGGCTTTGGGTCTCGAATTTGAATTTGAGTTTGGATTAGGATTTTCGTAATTTGGAGGACGCAAAGGCATGTTTACTTGAGGCAGTGGGAGAAAGTTTTGAATGTTATCAGCTGGTGGCGGCCTCCTTGGAGGTTCCACACTTCGAGTGGTTGTATTGGAAGCTTGAGCACTGTAAAGGCTTTGCCATTGCTTACGTCCATTCTCTGCCTCTTTAAATTTTTGGCAGCCACGATAATTTGCTGTGTGATTTAAACCACAGTTAACACAAATAGGTTGTTCTCTTTTTGATCTATTACATTGCGAATAATGATGGGATCCATCACAACGAACACACCTTGGACTTAATTTACAGTTTGCTTGGATGTGTTTGAATCTCTGGCAACGCTTACATTATATTACTTTGATTGGAGCACTTGGCATCCGCACTTTAATTACAGAATAAAATAATTTAGTTTCATTAAATATTGATTTAGCATTTTCAGTTTCCATTAAATCTATACCACAGGACCACAGAGGTTCTCTATTTTTGTTATATAGCCTTTTTACGCCGTTTACTGGGTAATTAAGTCTTGCTAATTCATCAAATATTTCTTTCTGAGAGTAAACTACAGGTATACCATAAATTATAACTGAGAGCTTGGAATGATAGGGATCTCTAAAGGAATGATATTGTATATTATTTTCATCGCAAAATTTTCTGTAACCTCTGTAGTGTTCAATTGTTACAAAGTTCACTTTATAAAAATCTTTTTGTTGTTTAATAGTAAAATCGTTTTTTGCTACTTTTTTAATGTCACTAACTAGAAGTAGATATCCATAACCGTTAATATTATGAATGAATATTGGTGGAATTTTTACAACTTTATCACTTTCAGTATAAGCATGATTGTCTAAATTTCTAAGCACTTCATAGCGTGAACTTACTGGTATATTGTACCTGATATTCTCCTCTGTTCCGTGGTCAAAGCCAAACCTTTTCCTCTTGTTTGAATCGGAGTACTCGTTGCCGTTGAAACCCAAGTTCTGTGATGAGTTTTCCTGATGTTCACCCACTGATAATGGCGGTTGCGGTAGCTGTGGACAGGCGCCCACTGATGATGAGGATGATAATGGGAACCCCTGGCCGTAGAATTCACCGCCGTTTGGATTTTCGTTAGTCACTTCCATTGACTGCACTATTAACCCTGAGGTTTCTAGTAGCCACCGGAGGGGGCACTATCCACACTCATTTGGTCAGATAAATCGTTGTACTATAAGTACTAATCTAAGTACTAATCGTTGCACTATAAGTAATAATACTCACTAAGATCTTAATACACTGGTGCACGGCGGCCCGCGCAGGTCGACAGCGCACTGACAACGCGGCCTCAACGTAAGATACGAGCTCAAGACGAAGTGTTCTCCTCGGCGGCTCGAACCGGAATACGAAACGACGTTGGGATAGATAGGTGATAAAACGCCAGACGTGTGCAGGGATGGGCAGGAAACATGTTGAAAAATAATTTATGAAGAGTTTTTGTGATTAGTTGAAGATTTTTACTTTCTCGAATTCTACTTACGTAGCGTAGATAAGAGTATTGTAATGCTGAAGCAAACTAGTGGTGCTACTGAAGTAAATATTTCTTTCACACATTATTTATAGAATTTGTAATTGTCGAAAATTCAGAGTTTTCAATGAAAATTAAACCTGTGCTACTTTTATAAACGTGCTGCTCTATATGAGGAATTAACAATATGACAACATTTACAACCGTTTGGAGGTATCTTTTTATAAATTTCCTTCACTTGAAGAAAAAAGTACGCAAAAATATTCGTATTTTCAATAAATTAAACATGACCGTACTTAAAGATATGTTTTTAGAACAGAGTTCATTAAGGGAAACATCTGCCATCAATGTTGCAGATTTTTAGTGTTAATTACTTGGTATTTTCCAAAATATAGAGAGTTCACCGAAAGTGCTACATGCGTGTTTTTTAACCGTCTTCGCTCTATCAGCGAAATGAAATTGGACATTTTTTTAGAAAATTTGGAACTGTTAAGGCTTTATGTATCACAATATTACGTACGCATTTTAAAATTAAAATATCATTTTTCAATTCTGGTCAAGATTTCTCACAAAAAGGCGGTACTTTTCGTGACAGCATTACAATACTAACTCTTTATTAAGTAAATGCATCGTAGGCAAGAAAGAGAACCTGCGATTATGCGACATAGAAACTGGATTTTATGTCCTTGGTACTGAAAATTTGATTATTTTTGTTCCTATGTGAGTTACCATAACACGTTGGAAAAATCACAATCCACATTTTGGGGGTCCTTGTAACCGAAAATTGCTTTACGGCAAAACATCTTTCAGTCTGTATGTGAATAATGCTTGAGGCTAAACCGTTGACTATTTTCACCAAAAGTGATATTCCCATAGTGATATGGCTGAAGTCGCAGCTTCTAGACTTTGATACGGATATTTTGATTTTGTGGGTATTTTATATGAACACCCAACATGTTCAAAATAATGTCAATTATTATCTCAATTTTTTTCAAATTTTTCTTCTATTTTTCTCTTCTATTGAGCAAAGTATGTATAGAAATGGCGTAGGTCCAATTTTCGTTAAACTCTCTGAATTTTCGGAAACAACAAACGTTACAAATAATGCGAAAATGTTTGTGCTTTTTAGCAACCATTAGTTTAGAAGTTACTCAATAACATGGGTGGTGCTACCACAGCACGTACTTTCTGGCTTTGTTAGTAACTGTTACGTACTATTAGTTGAACCCACTAACGTGCCCCTACTCCCAAAGAAAAGAAAAAAGATCTCCACGCTGGTAATCAAGCTTGGTTTGGGGAATTTTAGAATTGACTGCAGAGCATATCTGACCTGCCTTTATTGAAAATACTTATAATTAATTATTGGTATGTGCATTCAAATGGTATCAGATTATGAAAGTACACTAGTGCCAAGATCAGGGATTTTGTGCACTTGATCGAGTCGTACAAGAGAAGTTCAAAGCTCTTCATTGTGCAGTGCGTAAAATTGTGTTAATTTGGTTTTCTCTGAACTGATGAAGGCAGCACTATAAATATTTAAATAAAATTATTTTAAGATCAGGGTACTGGAAAATAATATAGCAATAACAAACCACTATACTATACATCTGCAAACTAGTTTGTCAAAAAATAATATTATGAAATGTGACAGGGAGGTTTGATTCACTAAGTTAAAGGAAATTTTGCAAACTACGTAGTCTTACTATTGGAAAGACAATTATTATGAAATTGTGCATACATATGCCAGTAGAGTTCATAATAGAGTTTCTTTTGAATATATGCCAAGAAGCATAGCATTTTCCAGAAAACAAAACGCAATCAAATAATTATATTTTAACAAAACCTATCGGGCGCCCTGGGACTGCAAGATTAATATCCACACTCAAATTTGATTTCTATGATTCAGAATTTAACCAGGCAGTACACGCGCTTCTTTCTGCAACGTCAGTGCACGCGCCAGGCCCACAGACCCTTCTGTTTGCAGTTCTCGTAATTCAATTTGCCCTTATAATTTCGATAAAAAGTGTACCAGATGGATATTATTTTTAATAAAGAGATGTGTTTTTAAACAATTGTATACAGTAATTAGTGGTTTGTATGCAAATGAAGAAAACAGACAAAATGATATAGGGTAAAATATTATTTTCACTTCATTTGATATATTTTACATACCTGACAACTTTCTTTCATTGCATGCTTTACAAACTGTTAGTTAATGCTCTCAACAAATAAACGTTTTGCATATTTGGCACAAATACTTTTGTAAGCCGCGTAACGTACTGAACGACGATCGTTCCACAAGTGCATGACCCGTGCAAAGTTTTGGGATTGTCTCGCAGCTAGAAAAAATAAAAATTCTCACTTTGTTGAAAAAGGTGTTACTTATCTCTTGAAAGAAAGGGTACCTGGAGTCAGTGGTCAGAAGCAGCCAAAATGCAGTTACAATATTATAATAAAGACTTCCCGGGTCTCTCAGACCATCTGCGTGTACTCCTGGGTTAATTGCGTTAGGAGAGATATTTTGTGTAAACGAAATTTCGTGTTTTAGTGATTGTATTTGAACTATTTTTGCATAGTTGATTTTTTCATTTCATTTCTATTTTTGATTAAATATCCAAAAAAAAATATTTTTAATATTTATTCTTCTGTTCGTGATAAACATATTTTTCGGTGAACAATTAATCTACATTTATCAATGAATAATATTCACTACAGTTAGCATTACACCATTATTGTTTATATTAATGTGGATGTAACGTGATAGTTACTTTTGAAAGTAAATATTTGTGAGTTTATTTTTCTTTAATAAACTGACTTTGTCAGAAGCCTTTAAAAATTAACTAAATAATGAAATTTTATTTTCCAGCATTTATTGAATATTTAAGTTAATCCTCCTTCACATTGTTTTTCCATCATCTGCTTGATTTATAGATGATATTCAGAAGCACCCGTTACAAAACAATATCCCAGATTCTGGGTTGACGTCCATGAAGAATGGCAGGCCCAGTTCTTCTTAAAAAAAAGTCTTCAATAAAATTGAGTTTGAAAGTTACTTCGGGGCGCGAAATTCAAACCTTCTGCTGCGACAGCAGACAACGGCGCGGGGTCTGCCAACGGGGCTGCGTGTAGGGTAGTTTATTTGCGTTTTCGGTGAAACTGTCGAGTGAGGTAAATCGCTTGGCGCGCACTAGGGTATTTTAACAGCACCAAGTGATTCATGTGTACTATTCTTTTAATCTATTAATTCAACTAAAATTCATTCTTGCTGCTTGTTATAACTACGGTATTCAGCGGCGTAACAATGAACGCAGAATACGAACCAAGCCTTATGGAAATTAATAAAATTCCTAGAATACTCGAATTATTTTTTACATATCTTCTGTGAGAACTAACGATCCGTTTTTTAATGAAAGACAGTCACATACGATAAATTATAGTCCCCTGCTCTTTCTTTCTCTATCATGTCATAATTTATTTTAACAGCGTTTTGCAGCTAAAATATTGGTTCATTAAAATCGTTTACGGGCTGCAATATTGACGAGATAGAACTGATGCTTCCTCAACGTTTCATTTCGGGCATTTCTAGCTAACGATAGCCTGCTAGAATGACCGGATAAATGATTGTTTAAAAATTAACATGTCAGTTTTCTTCCCGTCAGATGTAGTTGCTCCCCATGAAGATTACCTCAAATAAAAATATTTTGGGACACACTGGGTATTTCATGAGTATCCTTCAAACAACCTGGCAATTACTTTTGCTGAGGGCTAATACTGTGAGCTGATATGGCGAACTTTGTCTCCGCTAGGAATGTATTTTGATAAGGGCTTTTTTGCCAAACACCCTACTCTGTGGAACATCGACCTCGCGACAAGAACCTCCAGTACCCCGCATAGAGTTCTCGCCGGTGAATGTGCACTCTGGCCTTCGTTTTCCTGCTCCGTAGGCGAAGTAAACGCATGCCACTCCCCTGAAGCCTTGAGACAATTCGTAAAATAATTTCTGGACGAAATTGGCGGTGGGAGGGGAATATTGATGTTTGTCTGGCTGTTTCTCTTACAGGTAGCAGCTACGTACATTAAATGCGTGTCTTCTTCTTTTTCATTTGATCAGTGTGTGGCAGCGGCAGGTTCAAATGTCTGTCTACCACGCGATAGAATCCTCTATGCGACCCTGTAAAGGACTAATGTGTATAAATCATAGATTTTTTCCGTTTTTTACTCTTTTGTACAAAACCAATATTAGTAAACTATTTTGGTAATCGTCATATGGGGCATGTGCCTTTTTGCCTCTGTTAATCATGAACATCGCGTTGAACATTGACTGTGCACACAGATGTGTACTCGAAATATTCACCAACGCAATTGTCGGCCTGCGACAACACAAAATGAAACTGGCGAAAACATTAGTTCGAACTGGGAGATCAGAAATAATTAATGAACTTAATATTTTAATGAGTTTGATAAGTTAGCATGTGCCATGTTAGTAAGGAAAGAAACTGCAGAGAACTGTCATTTATAGTATGTGATTATTATTAAGCACGGGACATTAGTTCACACTGAATATATGTAAAAAATAATTCGAGTATTCTAGGAATTTTGTTAATTTCCAAAAGGCTTGAATCGTATTATTCTTTCATTGTTACGCCGCTGAATACCGTGGTTATAACAAGCAGCAATAATGAATTTTAGTTGAGTTAATAGATTAAAGGAATAGTATACATGAAACACTTGGTGCTGTTAAAATACCCTAGTGCGCGACAAGCGATTAACATCACTCGACAGATTCACCGAGAACGCAAATAAACTACCCTACACCCAGCCCCGTTGGCAGACCTCGCGCCGTTGTCTGCTGTCGCGGCAGCACGTTCGAATTTCGCGGCCCGAAGTAACTTTTAAACTCAATTTTATCGAAGTCAATTTTTTTTTCCGAAAAGCCGGACCTATCATACTTCATGAACGTCAATATAATATTTTTTCTTTCTTTTTTTAGTAACGGGAGCTTCTGGACACACTATATTGCAGTGCTTCATTAAACTAGCAGGAAAACGGTAAATACTCATATATTTATCATAATATACTATTATATGGCCTGTCTTTAAATATTCAAAAAACTGTTGGTGATAAAAAAGAATAAGAGCAAAATTTTTAAATAAAAAGCGGGTTAAACCTCCCAGTCTCCTCTATTTAGGTTTAGCAAGCAGTTTGCACAATCACTGCGCCAATCATTGAGTCGGCAGAGAACCCGTCCCAACAATTCCAAGAAAAGTTGAATATTTCCAGTTTTGAAAGTCCAGACATTTTATTGGATATCGGAGGAGCCCGAGTAAAAAATTAAGAACATTTTTTTAGTTTAAAAAAACTTGTTTTCGAAATTTATAAAGTTGTAAATTTTTTACTCATCTCCTGAACATTATCGTTACTTTCAAAAACTTTTACATGAATTTAATTAAAGATATAATGTTGAAGTGCAGTTTTCATTTAGAGAAAATATCTACGTGTTCCAATAAATTGATTATAAGAAAGCATTAACGCTCAATCTTTTACGTGGTACAACGAAAGACTAACAGCACATTCTAATTTGCACTTTTCATACGATCGTTTGCTTCAAGCTTTCCACGCGGAGCTTAGGAACGTAGTTGCAGTAGAGAAGTTGTGAAATTAAAATTACAAATTGGATGATCGAAGTAACACAATAACTAGCAGGATTATTATAACATTAATTTGTTTCAGATAGTTTTATACAAACTTCAACTACATGATTATTAATGGTAGTAAGATTCCAAGAGAGATTCTTCTAGGCATTTTCACGATTATTATTTCAGAAGAACGGTGGCGTCGGTGAGACGAAGCTCCAGCTGTTCATGGTTTCTGTATTAGATACACATTTCCCAACGTACACATTCAGTTGATCTTCAGCACATTGCTACAGTGATTTGACCGAAGTGGACACAATCGAATTAACTGATGCAATCGGATCGGCACAATTGACCTACGTAACCAGGTTGACAGAGCTCCAGCACTCCAGTACTTGATGGGGGCGGTTTTATTGATGTTGGTTAATAACAATGTGTATTGCCAACTGCCTGACCAATTTGAGCTACGATAATGAATTACGGTGTGTATTCTGTGTTACTCCTCAAACTCCATCTATTTCGTATCAGCTAAGGAAGAGATATTTATTTCCTATTGTTTGAGAATTGAATAACTGTAATTAAAATCCCTCTAAGTATTAGTTAATCGGAATAATCGTTGAAATTAAGCGATTATAACGATTTTCTTATATATTTTGCATTTTTCTTTAACAATCAATGTTGTGTAATGATTTTTATGTTGTAATAGACAATTAAACATTTATAATAACATTCCACGGTCGTATACATCTACGTTTTATTTTTAATGTTTGTTTGAACGTTCCTGGTTTTTTATCAATCAATTTAGTATTTGTCGTTTTTACTGAAACCTGTAATCCTAAATAGTTTGGTATTAAAAAAAAGATCCACTGGTTTCTCAGGGTTGCAAAAAAAAATTACTAGTTGGAACGGGGCTTTTAGTACACTACGAACAACAGAAATGGAAAAAAAATTGGACTAAAATCAGAATAATATATGAAATATATATGGGTCCCTGGATAAGTTGGTGCAACATTGGGGAAGTTAATCATAAATAGAAATATAATCATGAACAAGATTTATTTGTAGATCAAATTTGTTATTTACATAATCAGACAACGTTTTTTCACTCTGCCTTGGTACCAAGATTAAGTGTGAAATGCATTTTTCATACCTTCGGGGCCCCGATCGAATACCTATGATGTTCGATGAACCGCTCGTGCCGACAGGATTGTCGACCTCTGCTGCTGCTGCGGGCCGTCGGTGGCGGATGGCGTGGCAATCGTCCACGGCTGATGCTCCTGCAATTCTTCCCCGATTAGGATCTTGATACCTCGGCGTCGCACCTCCCTCGAATCACTGTCCGTCAGTGGGTTTAATTACTTAACCCGCGCCTATCCTGCATACCGGTCACAGTTCCGTACCGCACAATTTCAATAATATTTCTACCGCATCAACTAGTAAGAGCGAGATCAATTATTCTACCAACACTAATCTTTCACTCTACTGATACTTTTAATGTCCTATTTACACGTCTATTGCTTCTCGGTTTCCGATAGCACATAAAGTACATCGCATGTTATATGCGTCCATGCACTAGCGGTGAGCTCTCGCCGCACGTCCGCACTCGTCGCCGCTCTGCTAACGTCTGTTTCGCGATTCTCCTAACGACTCTTTCCTGACCGGGAGCACGCCGGCCACGTCCTTCATCGACGGGCGGCACGGCTCGACTGTTCTAACCGCCGCTTACACGTGCTCGCTGCCCCGCTTCTAACCGAAATTCTCACGCTGCTCGCGGTGGTGGCACCGGTGGCGGTGGCAACCGTCGCTGGCTGCCCGCTGCTCGCAGCGCCCGGCGCACGCACCGCGCAGTCCAAAATAGCTATTGATTTCTTACACTAATGATTTAATTAGTGTAATGAAACACATATTATGGGTTTCAATATATATATATATATATATATAGATATAGATATATATATATATATATATATATATATATATATAAGCATAAAAGAAAAAAATATTGTCACAAACACTGTCTAACGTAATTTGTGAGATGATAACTCTCTATAACTCTGTACAATTTGGTTCAAAAAGAACATAAATATGGTTAAACTAGTTTCTAATGAATAACGTTCTTTAGTTAGTAATTTCCATATCAAAAACATACAATTACTTTTACCGTGGCCATGTAAACTATCCCTACTGTGCACTGTACACTGTTACAATGAGCGTAACGTGATATAATATTCAGGCTTTCTTTTCTAATAACTATAATTGTTTAAACAACCATTCGTGAATTACTTGTTATACCAGCTCTCTCTCTCCTCACCTACGACAAATAAATCAACTGATCTACAGGTTACCTTGATCCCCAACAATTTTCTAAATTGTTCGTCAAAGTTCTAAATTGTTCGTCAAGAAAAACTGAGAAGCTAATCCCGCATTCCATGTAATTATTGATTGAAGAATTTTTCGACTTCCCTTGTTCCTTCCGCCTCCGCGGTGCGACCTTGCCATCGGCCGGGATCCCTTACCCTAAGCTATTACGTCTGCACCGTCCCCTCTCCCGGGCACCTGGTCTCCGTCGAGTTCTACCATCGGTCATGCCGGTCGGATGATCCTTGATGCTTTCCCAGACCAGAGAAAATAGGGCTCAGACCAAAAGTTGCAAATTTTACGCATAAAGCATATAACTTCTCAAATGGGTACTATGTTTCACCTACACAGCACGTGGCGCCATTATATTGTAACGGATATTGCGTCATTCACCGGCGCCCCCCCCCCCTTCCCCCCGAACAGGACGGTTCCGGACCATTCGCGAATCGCGTGAAAAGGTGGAGTAAGTGGCGGGTGTTTCGAGTCGAGCCCCGGCCAGGTATAAATGCGCCGCTGCCGGCGCCCGCAAGTCAGTGTTAGTATGTCAGTGTCAGTGTAAGTAGTCAAGAGTCAGTCGGAAGCAAGCAGCCGCGAGTCAGTTAGTGTATGTAATCAGTCAAGTAGTAAACAGTCAGTCCGTCAGTGTGTCTGAAGTGGAAGCTGTGCTGTAAAGTGTGCATTGCGGTGAACTGTGGTGCAGTAGGGGAACAGCAGTCAGCAGTTTGAAGTCTGCAGTGGAATCTAAGCTGTGAAGTGTGCATCGCAGTAAACAGCAGTGCAGTGGACCCTGGTGTGCACAGGGAATTGTGGTCTGCGCAGGGAACTGTGGTCTGCGCAGGGAATTGCGGTCAACGCAGTGGACCGTGGACAGTGCATTGGACTGTGTGATAGTGTAGAAGATGTGAACAGTGTAAATAAATAATCAGATTGCAGTGAACAGTGTAAATAAATAATCAGAAGTGAACTGTGTAAATAAATAACCGAGAGAACGGAGTCGTGTGTAAGGAAAAAATAATCAGGTGAAGAACACAAGGACTGTGTAATCTACCTGTAAATAGATCAAGTAGTTTTTAGTGTATAATTGATTACGAATAAACGTTTTATTCAATATTGAGTTTTAATTCACCACGGAGACACGTTACAATATAATATTACGTAAAAAAATATAATATTTATCGGACACTAACCACGCACTTTCTATCCATGTACACGCTGCAATGTCAATATTATGCATAATATATTTACATTTTGCCACTTACCTCTATTGGGCTTTTATAATTCTTTCCAGAAGAACGCCTTCCTCGCATCTCCTCTCGCCAATATTATGTTTCGGGATGGAACGCCGGTCACACTCAGAATGCCCAGCGCTCACAAAATGTCAGTTTGGGAAAAGGTCGCATCGCTTCATTTGTCGATCGCCTAAACGATGCCGATACGCTAGCGCTGATTCCGACCAGTGCCGTAACAATGTGGACGTGCGCCTGGTGTACCGTCACATTACCACTTGGTGTTAATTTAATCATGGTCTTAAAATGGCGTGAAACTGCGAAACCTTATTTTCAAAGAACAACAAACTTAGTTACAGATTTTTTGTTTAAACTAAAGGTATTATTGTCTTAATATCTACAGAAAGTGTTTATTAAAACCATGTAAGTCCTACTGAAAGTTCGTAAAAAATGCGAAGTCGCCTGCATTTCACCAAAGATGTCCGCGTGCGATTCCCAAACAATCTCGTGTGAATTTTGTTCCGACGCAATGCGTTTGTCTGCTTCACAAGGGCCAGTCCAACCCCTATGAAGCGTCTTAATCCCTACCACTTTTCTAATTTCGTTCCAGTTCTGGACGCTGAGTAGAGACACAAAGCGCGTGTGAGATGCGCGTAAGCGGATATGCTACCGGGCGATCCTCTAGATTACTAACTCGCCCTGTGTCTGTATAGGAGATTGCGCGTTCCGCAACCCTTACCACTTCCGTTATTCCCAAAAGTTACAAATAACAATATAGGTCAAGTATTTCAACAATTCCTACAAGAAATTCCAATGGAATCTGTGGTAAATGTTGGATGAATCCTATCCAACATATGTTACTCTTGACGAAGTTGCTGGAAAACGGGAACTCATAAATACAGACGTGGTAACCTGAAGAAGAATCCGAAGATATAAGTTTTGAAACGTTGTAAGAAAATTGAAGATGAATAAACTGTCTGTAAACAATTGGTTCAAAATAATTTCATTAAAAAACAGACAAATCTATTTAGAACAATATTGGTCACTAATGACCTTGTAGTTAAAGCCACCTTAAATAAAAAGGACAAAAAATAAATCAATACATAGAACAGGAAGTCTCTACTTAAGATGAAAAATTAAAGAAATGAAATGCAATCCCCCAAACTATACCATCACAAGTGTTTATTCATCGACCTCTCAGTCATTGGTTGAATAGTTAGATATATAATGTAAATACTCGTGTGAGATGTAAGGTTGAAGTTGTCTTCATTTTGTTTTGAGTTTACTGGTGTACAATGAAATACTGAAATTACCTGCATCCTCATGACCAAACAGTAGCGTTAGTTCAATTGTTTTGATCTATATCAAAATCATTCAGTTGCCGAATAAAGCTATACTAAGAATTGTATTAGTGCTCTTTTCATATTTTCGTATAAAAGTGCCTATCCCATCCTTTAGAAAGTGAAAAACACACGACATTTTCTAAAAATGATACTGATGCCCTTAGTTTAAGAGACAATGCTTCAAAATAATATGCATTAATCGAGAAAACCATAAAAACGTTAATATTATCCCAAGAGAATTAGCATTTAAAATGGTAATTAATACGAGACTTAACTCTTGAACAAAGTTAAAGAAAATACTCTTAACGTTTAGACGTCTAATAGTCATGTCTCCATATAGAAGCCTAGCTATCTAGTGTCGAAAACCCACCAGGACTCGAACACTCGTGGATAAAAACGACCTTTGCAAGTGAAAGAATTTGAAAACATCGACTGATTGAACTGTGAAGTCATAGACGCACTGTGAGGTACTTTGTGTGGTGCACAACTCTTACCAAAAGGCAAGTGTACTGTTGCAGCAATGAAGAGACTCTTTCCACCCGGGAAAGATATAAGATCCGTCTAAACTACGCATTTTGTTGATAAAAATATGTGGTAGTCGTCGGTAGCTTTGAAGCGCGGTGGATAAGAAAGATTTAACATTTAGTTATTTGAATTATGTGAATTTACATAGCGTTCTTTACCTGGAAGAATGTCTGGAAATAAATTTAAGTTATAGAAGATTTTTTATATTGATGAGTTAAAGTACTTCAAATGATTTTAATTAAGTTTTTCGAAAAGTCAAAAATTCGTTCAAACGTCATTTTCTCCAAAAATCAGCTCCAAGTATTTTTCTTCAAACTTTTTGAACGGATAGTGCTAATTGTACTCTTTAATATGACGTAATGTCCATTTCGGGGTATTTTTTGTTTCTTTCAAAGATCTCTTTCGCCGTTAATATTCACATTTCAAGATATTTGTAAATACTATTGTATTTATGATTTAAAGTGCCTTATATGACTTCTAATGAAATTTTTCAAAAACTTGATAGTTTTCGGTGAAAAGAGTTTCAAATTTCGAATTTAGTGAAGCGCTTAAACGTCATTTTCTTAAAAACGGCTCCTAATTTTTCGAAGAAAAGTGCAATTTAGGACGAGGTTTTCTTGTTCTTTAATATCCATAAAATAATATATTTCCGTTCGATTATTAGGAAACCGATAAATTAGTAAAATTTCGAAAAATGTACTTCGGGCGGCGATAGATGGCAGCTGTCAAGAGTATGTGACAAGTTCGTATAGCTAGCCAAGACCAAAGGAAAATTAAAAAAAGCTAATACGGGAAAATCTATGCCATTCTGTAGCACCACTACTTTCAATGAGAGGTTTGAACTCGTATGTTATTCTCCCTGACAACTGGCAATAGCTTTGAACTTGTTCCTAGAAAAATTATGACAGGCATTTGGCGCCCTATCACCCTTGCTATGAGACTTCCAGAGATGTAATATGAAAAAAATTGTAACCTCGTGCGAGTTATTTTATCACAAACATGATTTAATGAATTATATTCTCTTAGATTTAATTTAACTGAATTCCTCTTGCTTTGTTTCAATTCCAGCAGAATTACTTGAACTGTTTTCACACCCTTTACCGCTTTTACTTTTTGGTATTAAATTTCTTTCATTTCATTGATTATTGAACATGAAGTTTCACCAAAAAATTCATATTACTTTAATACGTATTGCTGTTATACTTTGCGTTTATTTTTTAGAACAATTAATTGTGCATATTCACGGAGCAAAGTAATTGGCTAATGGAAGAAAGATGCCGCACAGAGCATGAATTACACGGGTAGTAAACTAATATATTTGTGTACTGATAGCACTGATTGCAGTTCAAATGAATTATATCTTCTAATTGGTTAGTTAGCACATTATCAAAATAATTTCTTTTTCGTAACAAGCGCCATTTCTGTAAAACGTTTCTGTAAAAACAGAACCCAATACACTGTAGCATCAGTGTCATTTTCATTCAGAGTTTAATTTTTAAAAATAAATATATTTATCTTTTTTTTTTTGTGGATTCAGCTGGACGTTCAAAGCATCTGTGGTGTTAATGCTGGCATGTTGAACCGGAAATCTACTCAAGTTCAAGACTTAGCTAAGGCAAATATTTTTGTGAGTAAGAACACTCAGAGGCCTGTGATGATTGAATAAGGCTATCTCCAAGTGAGAAATAACTGTCGCAGACAGCCGACTCCAAATAAGCGAAATTTTTTGCACGGTTACTAGAAATGTATTATTAAATTACATTAAAGTTACAAATAATACATGAGAGTATGTGCTGTTTTAGTCCCATTAGTTTTTGTTTGTAACAATTATTTGCCGTCAATTTTTTTATTGCACGGGAGCAGCTTCTTGTCAAATCTTTTAAAAAACATTTTGCAACTACGATCCAATCTAGCATTCAAAAAGGGTTTTGGATCTACTGTACAACACATATCGTAACCTACACAGCAATCCTATATCCAATCTTTACCTCTCTTCTGGGTTATATAATCAAAATGATCCTTAACTTTAACTTCTTTTTTACCATCAGTCCAAAGTTCTTAAAACTGCTGACATACTCTAAGGCCATTCCATCAATGCGCATTTTTGGTCTTCATATATTATGACTAACGATAACCTCATATTACCATACATTTATTTTTAAACACCCAAGCGCGCCAGCTTAGGGAGTAGCGCGATGACTTTGCATTAGGGAGGCAAGGGTTCATCTCCACGCCGGTCATCCTGACCATGGTTTTCGTGGTTTCCCTCAGTCGTCCAGGTGAATGAATGGATAATTTTACTGACCACGATCGTGAAACAGGTGTCGCTTGCCGAATTTGTTAAGAATGTGAAGTCACAAAGATTAAGCGAATTTGAGGCATTGCGAGTGCTTGGTTGGGTGACCTCCAAAGAACTCTGGGATCTAAGGGTACTTGTCCAATGCGGAACATATAATGGCTAAATACAAATAAAACGTTTTAGACATATTTGATTACAATTTATTTACAGCCAACCATTTTTGTTCCTGTGCTGGATTTCATTAACATCTGTTACAATTTAATTTACATCCAATCCTGATTGACCATAACTTGCAAATAAGTGTATATCAGCAAATAAATGAATATCAAAATGTTTCAGAATACCAGCCGTTTCATTAATGAACAAAATAAATTACAAAATAACCCGAATTTCTTGTGGTCATCACAGTCTCCTGCAGCAAAATTCAATCAAAAAGATGGAGCCTTTTTTTGAACATTTGGTAGATATCCCAGGGACTTAAAGTAAACTACCCTCGAAATTAAAATATCGTTTTCAAATTCAAGGGGCCACGACATCAATCAGATCGATTGGAGAATACCAATTTTTGAGAAAATTGGCTGAACGCTTTGGCCTCTAGCGGTGTTCACAGACAGACAGACAGGCGGGCAGACGTTTTGTCAGCATTCGATTTTTCGGTTTGTAACAACCACAAAATATAGATTCTGACTACACGACGTAATATAGGATTATTTTTGTCTGAATTTAGCAACTCGATTTATCCACTTTTTCGTTACCAGGGCCCTGTAATAAAGAGTTTTTCTGCAGAAAATTTGCTGTTCTTCCGCCAGTATTACAAAACTTTCTCTCTATTCCGTAGCGAGAAAGTAAAAATACTTTAGCTGTTCAAATGATACCTTGATTCCACACGTGAACAATTTTATTTATTATCTATTCCTAGTCAGGGTTTCATACCTTTTTTAAGTCGAGAAAAATTGCGACCGCGCTGTGATTGATATCCTTCCTCCTTTTCCATTCTTTAACTTCCAACTGTGAAGCACTTTCTGTGGAATGCCTCTCTATAAACCCAGCCTGATGTAAACACGATCTTGTATGTTTCACGTGTTTCAGAATGACTACTGATTATAAAAGTATCGAATGATTATTTCTAATAATAACCACTCATCGCCCAACAATGGTCACGAGACGTGTTGCATTGTTGTAGTATTTTCTCAATACATGGTATAACATTGACAGGTCTTTCCACTTTAAAAACGACTATTTAGAAGTTTTTGGGTTTGTACTACACATGATATATTCAACAAGTTAGTAACTTTATAACTAATTAGCGGCGTTGATGCCCGTTTAAACTGGGGGTTGCAGCTCCATCGGATGGTGCGAATGTAATTTTCAAATTTCAAAATTTTATATTTTAAGAGGAAATTCCCACACCTTTCTTTTCGGTTTGCAAATTTTACAATTTCTTTCAGAATGAAATCAGCAGCTTCTATTACTCGGTTCTTCTGTATTCATAGCATGGCCAATAAACCTAATCTGTCCTTTGATATGCTGTTCTCTAGAAACGACTTTATACAATTGAGGATCGAAAATATCTTTCATCTTCAGTAGTGGTCATTGGAATTGGAATTAGAATTTTTAATAGTGTGATGGCTTCACAAAATGCCTCTTCTAAATTACTCTCTTTGAGAAAATGATACAAACTAAGAGCACCTAATAATATACTGAATTCCTCTGAACTCAGAGTTACTTCCAGCACCAACCAATTTCTCCGAAGTACAAACACTTGTAAGAATCACAATGTTCAATGTTTCTTTCTGGAAATTTAGAAACGTAAAGTGCAGCCTATTATGACACGAACAAAGGAGCAGCAGTCAAGTAACCAAGAGGCTCAAATAGTGATGAACACGAGGGTGCCTTGTCTTGGTTGTCCAGCTGACGCCGCGTCGAAAGCTGTGTTGTCGACGTTTCGACCATCTTTTCGTGGTCTTCTTCAGTGATAGTATGCTACAGGCTGGCATACCAGCCCTGAAGAAGACCACGAAAAGATGGTCTAAACGTCGGCAACACAGCCTTCGACGCGGCGTCACCCGGACAGCCAAGATCACGCACATGACTCTGGCCGCGGAAGCCTACGACTTCACGAGGGATAAGGTCAAACCGTGGACTCTTCGTAAGATGCATGTGTTTTTTAATTGTTTGTTCGACTTCTCGTGAGTTGAAATCCTTTATGGGCAGTGATAACTGTAAAGGTACGTCCAAAAATTCTAGCTCTTTATTTTCAATAGTACTTGCATTTCCTGCTGGCTTGAAACTGAAGCAAAGTGTTTTGCTAAGCATTCGACCTTTTCTTCTGCGCTTCTTGCCCACGTGCCATCTTCTTTTCGAATTGGTGTGATGTGCTGTTGAGGTCCCTTCAGTTTTCTTGTTGCTTTCCAAAGCGAATAATTAGTTTCAGCAGTAGGTGATAGTGCATGAATGTAATTAAAGAATGAATTGTTTTCGTATTCCTTAATTTGAGGTTTTAATTCTCTGGCTGCTGTGTTACATTTTCTTTTGTCATCTGGTTGTTGTGTCATCATGAATATTCGTCGGAGTTGACGTTTTTCTACCACTTTTTGTCTTATTTCTACGGGATACATTGACGATTTATTTATTGTTTCTCTTGGTGATGCGGGGCCCAGGCAGCGTCCTTTAATGTATTAGTTAGGTGCTGTATTGCGTCTTCGATGTTTTCTCCTGTTGTTAGAAGTGTATTTGCAGATAATTTATTGTTTACGTAATAGCGGTACTTGTCCCAGTTTGTCCTATTACTTGTTAGTTTTAGAGGATAGTTTCTTTCAGATATATTTGAACTGATGGTCATTTCTACTGGGGTGTGCTCTGAAAAAGGTCTTAACAAGATTTTACTTCTACTGTACCAAGATGCACACCTTTTGCTAAGTAGAAATCTAGGAGGTCAGGAAGCTTGTTTGCGTCGGTGGGCCAGTGCGTAGGTTCACCAGTCGATATAGTAGAAACGTTTAGTTTGTTTGTTACTTTAAAAAGGTTTTTCTCTCGTAATGTGTTGAGTCGTGAGTCTCAATGCTGGTTTTTCGCATTGAAATTGCCTCCAGCTATGAATCTTGATCCTAATATATTGATAAAGTCTTGAAATTTTTGTCGCGAGTTGATGGGAAGAGGGAGTACCCCTAGCAACTCATGCAGGGAGAAAGTAAAGAGAGTGTCCATTAAAATGTTTATTATACTCACCCGTGTAGTGGACTCATTGTCCAGGGAGCGAGTGGCGACACGACGGCTGGCTCCGGCAGGTTGCAATACGTGAAGAGAGGGGCGAGGTGCGAAGTCCTCGCCATTTTATAGCCTCGGAACGCTGGCGTCGGCAAATGACAACTGGTCACTTGCCGACGGCAGCGTGTCGCGAGGGCCGGAATGCCATATCACGACATTTTGTTCTGTTATTCTATGTTATTTATATTCTATATAAATATTTATTCTATGTGCCGACGGGGAGTATACATATGTTAGCGTCAGTAAAGCATGACCTTCTGTCCCCATTACAGATGTTGCTTGTATTTCTTCAGTTTTATGTTCGGACAGTTCGTAATGTTTGATTGTGTTTCGAATTATTATAGCAGTTCCTCCATGCGCTGTACCGTCCGGGTGCTTGGTATTATATATATCATATCCAGGTATCTTTAAGTAGGATTTTTCAGTGAAGTTAGTTTCGGAGATTAGCATAATATCTATATATTTTTCTTTGAGAATAGTTACGAGCTCTCTTCGATGCCGGATTAAACCGTTTGCGTTCCAGAGAATAATTTTATTTTTTGGTGCCATTTAAAGCATCTTGGATATTAATGACGTCAGTAGGCTGAGCAAAGCCCCAATTTGTTCAGATTGTTGTTTAAGGATGCTTTACAACTTTTGGAATGGGGTTTCTATTATTTTGTAGAGGTATGTTTGGTTTTGGTCGTGGGGTACGGCGTATGTTGAGTTTTGAGAAGATGCTGTACGAGAGAAGGGATTGGGTTGAAAGTGGCGAACTGGGAGGGGAGGGAAATCTGAGGCGTTTGCCACTTTTTGTTTCTCCTTGGCGATGGTGTCTGTTTCTTTTCTGTGCTTGCTACGTTTATTAACTTAATCTTGATACACTACAGCGTTTATTGTTGGCTGGATGACTTCGCGAACATAGCGTGCATGTTGTCGGCTACGTTGCACCTTTTTTGCATTCGTCTGTAAAGTGTTCTTCACCGCATTTCACGCACCTTGGAGTTGCTTACAGTGTTTCTTCGTGTGACCATACTCTTGACAGCGATGGCATTGTACTGGCGTTTTCTTTTTGTACGGTGCTTCAAATTCTATCTCTGCGTTTACAAGTGTGTCGATATTGTAGATTTCTGCATTGTTTGCATTTGGTTATAAATCTATAAAAAAAGAGCGATAGCGGCTTTTTGCTTACTCGATGAAGTACATTGTGCATGTTACGAACGGTGTGATCCTTGGATTTGAGTTCAGCTTTTACATCTTCTGTTTGCTGACGGATGCAGGTATCGAAACACTACACGAAATTCTCTATCTTTCTTTGGTTGATAAGTATGGTATTTGGCCGCGGATTCGTCTAGTTGTTTAATTATTGCTCTGTAAGCTTCAATGGTTTTCGGTAGCACTTTTACATCCTCGCTGTAAATTTTGTACGTAAAATCCTCGTCTTCTTCTTGTAGTTTAAGAAATTCTATTAATTTCGATACATTAGTAACACCGTGCACGAATATTGGCGGTATGTTATGATCTATGGAGGGCTTTTTAGGAGTTTAAACTTCTGATTTTTCTTCTAATGCTGCATGTTGATTTTCATGCTTTAACACTAACGCACTAACACTCCAGGGAGTTGTTATGAACTGGTCATTATAGGGGTGTTTTTTTCTTTTTCGAGGTTGTTGCCACTCTAGGGTACTCACGGTTTTATTTGAGGATGTTTCAGACGACCCCGGGCCTTGTAGTTGTTGAGTCCATTGCTTTGGCTGCGTTCCATGAAGTTCCCAGAGCTGGCCCTGGTGATGTGCTGGATAGACACCTGTTGGATCACTCATAAGTAGTTGTTGTTGATTTATCTGTATCAATTACGGACCCTAATTCATTCTGCTCTAATTTTTGCTCTTGTGCATTTGTAAGTTCATTTGATCACTGTTTACCCCGCGGGGCCACTTGTACCTTGACCATTCATTGGTGTTGAATTAATATCACTTAATTCACTGTGATGATTTAATGCTTCCCCTGCTCTAGCGATGTGCTGCCCCGTATCAAGGGAGCCACTTGAAAACATTGTCACTATTACTGTACACTGAACTCGTAGACTTTGTACTCTGCTAACCTTATCTCACTGAATTCGCCCGTGAAGGAGAGCGCTCGGCGCACGTCCGCTCTGTATCGTGTTCAGGTGAGAACTTTCCACGCAAAATTACGCGAAAAGTTGTATATGACTTTACTTCAAAATCTATCTTTACGGAACAGATTCTATTAAGGAAAAATCTCTCTCTTTAATATTTTAGTTGTAGGAAGAACCCGAAAAAATTTTAAAAGAAAATCAAAGTTTTCTACGAACATGAAACTTGCACCATTCTCTTAAACGTCCTTCTCACTAACAACAATTTTTATAAAAAACGATGGAGCCGTTTTTTGAAAATTTGGAAAATATCCCAGGGGCTTCATATAAAGTACCTCCCTAAATTAAAATATTAGTTTCAAATTCAAGGGGCCGTGACACAAACCGATCGTTTGGGGTATATCAATTTTGGAGAAAATCTGGTAAACAGTTTAGCCACTAACGTTGTTAACGACGGACGGACGAACGAACGGACATAGAAACACTATGAAAATGAAATCCCACGTTTTGCCGTCATTCGATTTTTCGCTTTCTAGGATCCACAAAATACGTATTCTGTCTACAGCACGAGTTAAAAGACTTTTTTTCTAAATTTAGCAACTGTATTTATCTACTTTTTCGTTACCAGGGTCCCATCATACTCTTTTTTCTTTTCTTGGCCGAACATTCGCCATTTTTCGCGCAACGTTACATAATTTACCTTTCGGTCCGCCTACTTACGCCACATTTTTACTGACTTGATGACCTTATCATTAGAAAATCGCTGTCCACCAAAGAACTCCATCACTTTGGTGAAATGATGGTAATCCGAAGGTGCCAGTGTCAGGGAACAGGGCGGGTAAGTCACAATGTTCCATCCAAACGACACGCGCAGGTCCTCAGTAAGCTGGGCAATATAATCTGTGTCGTTGTCTTGGAGTGACGCACCACGAGTCACCATCCCTCTAATTTGCCTTTGATGTTTTGTTTCAACATCTTTCGGGTCTCATAGTATGCATCAGCATTGATGGTGGTCCCTTTGAGCATGAAGTCGACCATCAGGTCCAATTTAAGTCCCAAAAGGCGGATGCCAGGATTTTTCTGTGTGAATGTTGACCTTTGATTTTTTCTGCTGGCGAGTAGGTATTGCGCCTCTGCAGAGATTTTTTAAACTCACTCGCGTTTCGTATCCATCTGCAATTGCGACCAGTAAGAATTCACCCTTAATTTGAAAATGTTCAAGAAATTCGCGTGTAGCCGAAATGCCCTTCTCTCGGTATTGCGGAAATAAAAAAAAAATTTGTAAGCCACCGTGCACACAACGTCGTAAATCCAAGTTTTTCTTACACAATTTAACCCATCAGACTTCATGAAATGTATGTACAACTTATTTTAATAGTATCAAGTGTCACACGACAATCATCTTGAACCTCTCTTTTCAACAAGCTGCACACGTTCTTTTGAAATGACAGATAGGCACCTTTCTTGGTCGTGAGTGTAGGTACTGAAGTTCTTCCTTAAATACCCTAACCCATTTGGTAACATTTTTACAATACATTACCTTGGATCCGTATGCTTCCACAAGCTGGCCACGAATACTGGTTGCCGATTTGTTGCACTTTTTCTTGATACTCCACAGTGGGGGGGTATGAGGAGAGGCGGGTTCTGTCTACGTCACGGCAGTGCAATGCTGTCAACAGAAAACTCGGCGTAATAGCGGGTCTTGGACTTGATAGCAATGAGAAACGACGCAAGGATGTTTTTAAAATTCTAAAGAAATAATATTAATATTTATAGAAACTATTGAGTAACAAGAAGGAGCACGGTACGCAGAGGACGTTATAAACAGAGAGAGAAAATTGAGAGGTACGCATTGTAAAGGAAGAAGATGGGCATCACTGCAAACTAAGCCGTGACGTTCCGAGTGGAACTCATATTTCTACCGGGGACGAACTGGACGACGTGATAAACTGCTGCGACGGGATCTTGTATCTGACTCAGACGCTCGATTTCTCATTGTGACAATTAAGAAACCGTTTACACGCCATGGGTTCCAACTTTGAAAAAACTATTCCCCTACGTCCTCCATAGCCCTGATATTCTTAAATTCGTCCCCATATTTTAAAAAAAACTCAAAAACTGTTCCAATTTTTTCCCTGGGTAGGACGGAGTTTTTTTGTATTGTAGCATCACTAATTTCAATCAGACGTTGGTCTGAATTGTCAATATTTTTTGTTTTTCTTTTGATTTTCTCAAAAACTGCTTTTTAACATATTCGAAATTACAGAGATTTTAAAGAAAATCAGACGTACCCTATTTTTATAAGCGTACTTTGCTCAATTCAAGAGGAAAATACATAAACAAATGTATTTATTTATTTAGTTATTTAGTTACTTCAAACTGTGTGTACGTGCTATAGGGAGAAGTTAATTTGAAGTTACATTTATGTCGACAAGCAAAACAAGGGGCCATCTCAGCATTTGCTCGAGGATCACGGAAACTGGAAACGGAACTCGGTATAGCCTGTAATTCTATAGAAACAGTGGTGCTCGTTTTGGGGTTAAGAAATTCAGCGGATGTGTAGGAGCTGAGTAAGCACCTGCAATTTGAAATAAAGTCTAGTCTTCTTAAGAACCCTGTAATAATTCAGAAAAATTAATGAGGTGTGATTCAAAAATATCATTTCAGTGGAATATGTAATGTAGAAAATGGGAGCTTACCTTGCTACTGGATGAAATTATAATCACAACTCCCATCGTAAATGGTACTCAGTAGTCTCAAACGAACTGTATCTCAACTTTCATATATTGTTACAGGTAACAATAAACACTCTGACGTTTTTGAATATTCCACCCAAAATTCATTTCGGAATGAAATCCTAAAAGTGCTAAACCTCAGGTGTCTTCTAACAGAATACATAAATTTATAATTTTTATATTTTAATTATATCTTCTTTTACATATATTATATGTAATTATAATATATTATTCTCATTGTTATGTTAGAAATCTCCCAAATTCTTTCCCTGATACAGAAGTGGTCTTTACCTCTGAGAAGTAGGATATAATTTTTAAAAGTTTTATATGAAGTTGCATGAACTAGCACAAATCAGATCTTAATAAATAATTATAATATTCTTAAAGTTCCCAAACCGCTTGAGGATGAAATCTTCGCATATTCTTAAACTTGCACTATATTGCTATAAGTTTCATTGTTGTAAACATTAAAATTATATAGGTATGTAGAAGGGACTAAAGTATTCGCATCGAATGTATTGCATTGTGTTTTGTATGTGAATTTCAATTGTTTTTTTCAGGTAGAACTTTCACCTCAATCTTCTCTGTCTCTGAGCAAGTATAACGTTTTGAGTTGATGTTGAAAAAACAGCTTATTAACAAATTCGAAGGCCATCGTAAAATGTGGTTTCAAATATTTCTTTGATTTGTCATAACATACAACCTAAGCTTTTGAACCTATGCAAAAGAAATATATATGAATCATCTTCCTTAACAAGTAGTCGTTACGCCGCCTTACGTAAAAGAAAAATGAAAAGACGATGCAGAAGACGGTCACATTCAAAGAAATTCTTTGATGTGTGGTTTTGCCTCGTGTCTATTAGAGGGCATTAGAGCAGGGCGCTGCCCATTGTGTGGAGAGTAATGGGGCAGTCTCGGCGGCACGCGGCAGACGGCTGGTTGACGTCAACCAGGGATTTTCTTTTTGACGACACAAAAAGCTGCGACCCTGGCCATTCCTCCTTGCATAAATGTCCCTCTGCTCTGCAACGCCGAATAGATGAGTGAGTGGAGTTTTACAGTCAGAAGTTTCCATATGGTTACATATTTGCGAATGTTGGAAAATATAAGAATGAAGTTTAAACGTACATTCAGATCATGGTCCGTTTCTTTCCAATCGGCAATAACAAACGTTTAAAACCATAGAATGTACTTTCTCTTACCCGTCAAATAATTCGTAAATTTTTACTTTCTCACCTACTACTTACTTACGTAATAAAGAGAAAGTATTGCAATGTGGCAGCGGACAGTGGAGAGTTTTTCACGTTGTGGAGGTCCTGATATCGCAAAGTTTGGTAAATTGTCTTTATAAATGTAGTAAATTCCCTTATTTTCGTAAATTCAAATGTGCAGGATTGCAATTTTAAGAATCAACCTTTCAACGTAAAGAAACATAGCAGGTTGTAAAATTGTGTAAATATGAGTGGTCGCTCATGACCTGAGCAATTTTATTGTGAACTTAAATAAATTAACTAAAAACAAGCTTATCAGGATAATATCGACATATTGAGCCTCACAAGCCATGAAAAGTAAATATAATGGGCCAATGAACCTGGAAAGAATAGTATCCCCATCACCCCACGAAATCGATTTTAGCAATCAATGGTTAGCGTAAATAAATTGGAAAATTTTATTTACACCGCATTGTAACGGGTGTAGACATTCAGCCATGCAGCACACAATGGGTATGCTGTACTGTACGATTGAGACGCTCCACGAAATTTTTCACTCGTTTCAAAGGTGAATCTATCGACAAATATATCACTTTGCTAAACACAGCTACGAAATATTGTGAATTTGACAAATTGTACGACAATTTTATCAGAGACAAGATCGTTAATGGCATCCAGTTTAAGCAAATGGTCGAAAGGCATTGCTCGAAGTGACTTGCCATTGGAATTTGCCCCGATGCTAAGTCTGACCATCACTGAGCTTAATAAGTCGAAGAACTTCATCCATGTCAGTACGTTAATGTGACGGACTTTGTTCTGGCATAATTACATTTTGCGAACCAAAATCATTCCGTAGTCACAAAAAAATCCATAGTCACAAAAAAACGCCAAATTTGATGAAAACGTATGCACCTCATTCCTGTAAGAATTATCTCTGAAATTTAGAAAATTACAAACTTTTCAACTTTCCCTACACTTTCAATAAAGAAACTAGCATTTTCTTTCTTAATGCAATTTATTTATTAATATTGCACCTCTTTATCATTTAATGTACATGTTTTTCATAACATGAAAATTTGTAACTTTCTCTTGAGGTGTCAGAACCAGGGAAATAGAGAGAATATTGTAAGCGACATTTAGCTGTACCATTAAATAGTTCAATAGGTAACTCGGTAGAAGAATATATGTTTATTTTTAATTTGTTGCATTTATAAACGCAACGTGTCTCACTAGCTCCTAGGAGCGTTAAGCGCAGTGTGGAGTAATCCTTCATTAATTACTGTAGGAGTAAACCTCCTTTATTATGCATCCAGCACTGTCTAGGGGCCGCTGGGTAGTCAAGTCACGTCAGTCACAGTCAAGTAAAAGAGTCGCCGATAGGTAGCGTCTTCGCGCTCGCGTCTCGCACGCGCCCTGCGTCATCTACCCATCGGCGAGAATTGGGAATGAATAAAGGATACGGGTAAGGTTTAGGATGATTCACAGGGGTTGGGCTAGCCTCTGTGAAGCATGCTAACTCGTTACGAGGATTCTGCGGGAATCGATCCCGGAACTTCTGTGAGTGAAAGTTGAGCGACTTTGCAACTGAGCTACGAGAGCAGTTTTGGTTCAACCCCATATTCGTGCTAAACATTATTTTCTTTCTTGAACATTTTTGTAAGTATAGAGACAAATACAATTAACCCAATTACAGTTAAATTTTCATTACAACTTTTGAATTTACAAAAATTAAAGATGTAAACTTTATTAAAACTCTACGTCGTTTCGTTAATTTCTTAAGAGGAAGGTGAAGTGTTAGTGAGAAGTTGCAATTAATGATATAATGTAGCCGTTACAATTGATACGTCACAAATAGCATCATTAAGACACTACTTTTGATAAAGCAAATGGTTAATTTGATTATCCTATAAATTTGCAACCGAACATGCCATTAGTCGCAGCGTGGGTGTCACAAAACACTTTTGTATTGGCTAGGCTTCTTAACCACATCCGGAACGGCGGGTGTAGTCCTCGGGCGGTCGATGACCTCGACGGCGGCCTGCCAGTTGGTGATCTACATCCCAACAGACTGCCCTGTCCAGAAAATGTGACTCGGGCTCTGTCATGTCCTCAACAACTGCTTCGAAACAAAAACACTATTATATTCATTCAAAGAAAACAACCTAACACAATCTTCCCATTTCAATAGAAATTTTGATTTCTAACTACTATACTTGACTATAAACGTCATGCCAAGGAGCTTTGGCACTGTCGTCGAATAATTAGATACCGATTCGAGTCCTGATTTTATTGTAGATTTTAGCCATGTTTCGCTTATTAACAACAGGTCTGGTTTCGTTTCAATTATAATATTTGAAATTTCAGAGTAATGCTGCTTAAGTGATTGGGCATTTACGTGGAAAACAGACAAGCCACGAGGGAACTGAGACAAAGAAATTTGTAAATCCTGGAGGGTTGCAGGGCAACTTCGAGGGGTATGGGACTTTCCAGGTAGCCGGAGGGAGCCCGCACCCTCTCCACTTCCGGATTAGCACTAAAAACAGGTATAGAATTCCTGGAACGTGTGTACTGAGGAAAAGGCTGTGCAAAGCTTCGTTGCCACATTTATGAAGATATCTGCGGTGGAAAAAATTCAAAAGCAATAAGCAGAAAGGAATCGGAATTAAATAAGTTCCTTACAGTCACACGAGGGGCACTAATTACTTAGAATTAGTCTAATTATTCTAAGTTTCTTATAACTAATAAATATGTAGGACTAGCTGACCCGGCGAACTTTGTTCCGCCTTAATGGCAATAAATAAGCAGATTGTGTTTTTTTTATTGGAAAAAATACAAAAAAAATTAAATAACCATTAATCATTCATTATTATTTCTGTATTTTAGTACATAGGTTGCTCTTCACTTAAGTACCTTGTGATACACGACATTTTTTGTTTTATTATCAGGCGCAAAAACAAACAACGCAGATGGTCTTCCGACCCGTGAACATGCCACGTGTAATTGACCATGGGAAAAACATGAATGTTCTAGATTTAAACCACAAACTTTTAAGGATTGGCCTTGTGATTTGTTGATGGTCATGGCAAATGCAAGACGTATCGGAAATTGAAGTCTTTTAAATTCAAACGTAATATCGGTTGGGATCATCGGGATCCTCGGAATGAGAACTTCCTCACCTTTGAATTTTCCTATCATTATCGTAGCGTAAATTACATTGTTCATCAATTTACTAACCACCAAACGCGTACCGTTGCACAGTTTTGGTTGGTTTATGTTTCGAAGCATGATTACTACGGAGCCAACCTTTAGGCGTAAATTGTGCGGTGGTAAGCCATACCAATACATAATACATACAATACAATAATACAATACAATACAATAATACATACCAATAGATAAATTAAGTTATTCTTTAACTACATTCTATGTAAATACAAAAATAAATACCTTAAATGTCGGATTAAATCCTCCTTCTTCGATAATGTCTGCCCCAAATGACGTCATTTGGAAACAACTATTGTATTTTCGAGTATTTGCAAGAAAGTGGCGTGATTCTTGTGTTGCGCCACAAAGCAATGAATACAATGGCTCATGTGGCGGAGTCAACACTGGCAATTTCACTTTACCATTAAGGCAGCATAATCCAGGCGTTTCTCCGGAAAACTTTAATGCACCACAATACTCGCAAACAACGTCCATTAGCCCAATGCAAACGCTAGGATGCAAGCTGTAATCATTGCTGCAATCGTATCGAAACGCTGCTCGATTCAAATCAGCTAAATATCTTGTTCTGCGTCGCAAATTATCTATTTGTTGCCTTCTGGTGTTCGCTCGACGATTCTGCATTGCCAACCGAGCTGTTTCACGGGCTGCTTCACTTTGCTCTCGTGATTGAGAAGCACGAAGTCGAGCCATACTATCACGGCGCTGTTCACGTGCAATTTCTTGTTCTTCTTCAGTCCTTTCATTTGCAGTATTTTGTATTCTTCTTGCATTACGGCTTTGTCGGGAAAGATTCGATCGTCTTGGTCGCGGCATTATTAATTAAACTTCACTTCACTTCAATCCACTTGTTAATTATTTATTTAATAGAAAAAGTTTTAATATTGATTTCTTACAAATATCAAATTGTCATCCATACGTCATTACATAGCTGTCATTTTACGTCAATTACATAGTTGTCATTTGCGTTTTGTTATTCCAAGTCTGATTCTTCTTTGTTATACCACGTTTTATAGTGACTGACGTTTCATGTCAAGTCACACGGGAACGCTGTCGAACGGGATAAAAAGTATCCTATGTCCGTCTCCTGGCACTAAGCTACCTCCCTACCAATTTTCAGCCAAATCTGTTCTGCCGTTCTTGAGTTATAAGTGGTGTAACTAACACGACTTTCTTTTATATATATAGATAATAGTCAATTATAATTATAAAAATAAGGGCACTAGTAAAACAAATAATATAATTAAAATGTTGTAATATAAAATAATATAATTCTAATATTAGTAATAATAAATTAGAAGTAGAAGTATTAATAGTGAATATTATGATAATATTAATAATAGTAATAGTAATTCAATAGCACTATAAAAATTAGCAAGAGACGAAAAAAATTAAAAATGTTTAATTAAAAATATTTTTGTTTTAAGAACAAAAAATAGTACATAGTCTTTGCTCCTAGTTATGTATACTATCCAGTTCTGCTATAGTTCTGGTACGAACTTTGGTATTACTCATCTTTACGATGACGACACCATCCGTTGTCCAAACATTCTGTTGGCCGAAACGTTCCACAGCCTTTCTTAGCACTTCCAGCTACTTTCCCGGCGCTTCCTATAACTGATGAATTTTACAATTATAGGTCGAGTACCACCATTCGTTTTCCGGCCAACTCGATGGCGGCGATCAATATCGCTTAAGTTTAATTGGACACCTATCTTTTTGGCAAAATTGATTGCAATGCAGTCGGTGTCCTCGCCATCACGCTCGGGTTCCCCAAAGATCCTTAGGGAGTTTTGCCGCTGGTACTGCTCAAGCTCGTCAGTCCGCTCCTCCAGTAGAAGTTTGAGATCATCGATCTCCTTAGTTTTCTCTAATAGTTTCTCTTCGTAACGAGAAACTAACACCTCCAATTTCTTTTATACTGCTTCAGAAACAACCTGTGCAATTTTGCTTGTGAAAACATCGATGTCAGGATGCTTTCAATAAGCGAAGCAGAGTCAGCGTCATTCACTTTACCGTTGCGTGTGGCCATGATGTTGAAAAATTGGAGGGAATACGAACTTACTTTTATGAAAATTAATTTTAGGAAAAAACTCAAAGTATTAACAATATATTAAAATATTAGCAATATATTAAAAATATAGTGGTTATACTTAGCTTATCCCAAGCAGACACTGGCGTTGCGTGCGGCGCTCCTCACTTACGATCTACTGCTGAACAAAACTCCCTGCTGCGCCGCCCACTGAAAAACACCTGCGGTTATCTTCGGAGCGCTTAGGAAATATGTCCTCATAGCTCGGAGACCAAGACACGACTGAGGCCATGCTCGACTGACGCTCGGAGACCATGAAACGACACTTCTTTTATTTCGAAAAATTGATTTAAATATTTATTTATATTAAAATTACTTAACTATTATAAAATAATAATGTATAGTATCATATACAGTCTGATTCAGTCCTCGTTGCTAATACGTCAGGACTATATCCCACATGTAATCTACAGACTGAATTTGGATACTCTTCGTTGTTTAGTTTTATAAATAATTAACGTTCAAATTTGAACAACTTGTGCTCGTGTAACACGGGATACGGCAAGTGAGCAAGCAACTTCATCGCTTCGATTGTTAAGACTAGCCACTTCTCGCCAATGGAAAACTCAATTGCTAATACTATCCGAGAAACCCCGGAAGCAAGGACAAGGCCTCAGATGTTTTGCCTGCGTCACGCGCATATCACGTCACGCGTGATGGCATCACAGTCCTTCGTATGGCGAACAATTTATGCGAAAAGATTACGACTTTTCCATTCCTAGCGGGTGCAGCATTTGCGCAGTAGACGCTTAGAATGTTTTCAATTCTCTAGGCATTTCCTGCGCAAATGCAAATAAAACCAGGAATTTCGTTCTTTGGTCAGGGCAAGTGTGTTTTGCAAGATCTGGAAAAATGAATATGCACAATTTACATGTGAGGGCTAAGGAAATCCACATGTTTCAATATAGTGATACGACATCGATAACAAAACTTCGATGTTTGCAATCATCAATGTTCAAAATTAAAACATCGATGTTCAAAATACATCGACTAAAAACTATAGATGTTTTTCAACATCGATGCTTTTAGACTGGTTTAGTAACCACTAACATTAAATTCGTGTGCATTAAAATTTAATTTGACAGTCTTTGTGTTTATCTATTCGCCAGAATGAGAAGGGACAGACCTACGCCCAGAGCGTATTTGTGAACTACATCACAATGTGCGAAATGAATATGAAGAAAGAGGAAATACAAGGGTATTGACGTCATCTCGGGCGAGGGAGTTTGGTCGATGAAGGTAGTACAAATAGGGTTCCTTGGGTTCCAACTTACGAACTTATTACTACAAGTTATTATTTCATATTTTAACTTTTACAGTATTGTGATTATGGAAATTTTTCATTCAGAAACAAAACATTGGAAAAGGAAAAACATCGATCATAAAACATCGATGTTAAAAGTCATCGTCATTAATACATCAATGTTTCTACCAAAACATCCATGTTTTGAAAACATCGACATCGTTATCGCATCCCTAGTTGCACGTAATGAAGACATTTTCTGTAAAAGTGTCGGTTGGCATTGTGAATGAATTAATCCTCGTCCTAATTTCTTATCCGAGTGTTTAAGAATCGTTCAGTGTCTGAATTTTGCCACTCAGATACTCCCAACGCTTTTGGAGCTGGGGGTTAATGAAAAAGCGCGTTTATGCTACCGAAAGCGAGGATCGAGATGACCTTCTTCGGCGCATTGAAAGTGTGGCGGCAGAAATAAAGGTGCGTCACAGAGGCCGTGCGGCGCAGATGCTTATCTTGCGTTCACGCAAGAGGAGGCTATTGGGAACACTTGCAGAGCCCGTGTTACATTAGGTGAAAATGCGTAATTTTGGCTGTATAGCATGTATGTTAAACTATCTTAAATAACACATAAATATTAGTTTTTCTCTCTCCTTTCATATTCGTTAGATAAGTAGGCAATAATAGCAACAGGGAACAATATTTAATGTAATATTTGATCAAATTTGCAATATTTGATGTAATATTTACTGCAAAATTTGAACAATGACAAAAAATATTTTTTCAACATTTTGAATATGGTTTACACTATTTCCTTTTGTACTCATGAGTAACTTGAACACTATCAACGAGTCCTGTATGAGCAACGTAAGCTGAATGATCCTGTATATACTGCAAAAATAATATAAAATTTAATAGCAATTATTTAACATTTTTTTTATTATTTAAGAAAAATCTGTGATAGCCCCCTACAAAACAGTCGGCATGATTCGACCCTGACGATAACAACTACTCTAGAAGAGAAACAAAATATCTAAAATGAATAAGAAGAGAAAGAAATCTAATAAAAAAGTAAAAGAAGCTTGAGACACACTTTGTGCAATCCTGCCAACTTTCTTCAGTCCTGGTCAATAATGTATGTATGTAAGCGAATGTTTAATTTGTAACATTCGTTTTGATATCATGTGATCATTCTAGATCATGTCTTTTTATTTAAATTTAATCTGTTCACATCTGTATCATAGAATAGAAAATTTAATGCCCTAATCCTTCGTCGTTTTCAGCTCCGAATATAATGATTTTAATAACAAATTATTACTATTACCTGCTGGCTACCTCTTATTCAGTAGAGAGAAATTTACGTGAAGTGACGTAATGGGTGTCTTCCTACTATTGTAGCATTTAAGAAGAGGTTTCCCTTCAAATAAAAGGCAGTATAGATCTGAAGAAGGCCACAGCAAGATGGCCGAACGTCAGTACAATTGACCGTGACGAGGCTCATCCCGGATAGACAAGAATGCATTGACTCCGGCCGCGGATGCCTACGAACGCCTTCAAGTAAAAGTTTTTCTTCATAGTCAGTTCTTCTATTAAGATCGTGTACATTTTTTCGAAAATTTTAGTACTTTTCGCACAATATTGTGAGCAATATATGCAATTTTAAAAGCAACAATAACAAGATTTTCTTGAAAACGCTCCAAATTTTTTCTTCAAACTGTTTGTACGGATAGTGCTAATTGCAAGGTTTAAGATGACATAAAATTAATGTTGCTGTATTGTTTTGATTATTAAAAACTACACAAATGTAATTGTTTTAAAATATCTCCCACGCCGTTAATATGCACATTTCCAGCGATTTGTATACACTATTGCATTTGTGAGTGAAAGGGCTTCAAATGACTTCCAATAAAGATTTTCGAAAACTCAAAATATCTCTGCGGAAAGGAGCTTCAAATTTACCATAACGCTTAAACGACATTTTCGTAAAACAGGCTCCAAATTTTTCAACCAAAATGTATGTTATATTTTTTAAGTAATTTTTCCTTCCTGCCATTAGGAATCCGAAAAATTGAGCAAATGTGAAAAAAAAATTATGTATGGAAGCTGGAAAGAGGATGGGGCACGATCCAGAAGCTAGCGCCGGCCAAGGAAATTAGGAAACCTTCTAGTTCGAGAAATCTGTGCCATTGTGCATATAGCAGGTGGATAACATGCATTCTAACATTGCGACGGACAGTTTATCTGACGTTTGTTCATTAGTTTCCCTCTTAAGACATGCTCTAGTATCCAAAAAATCACCTTATCCTATGATTCAGATGTTATCAAATGACATTTATGACTTCCAAAACCAATCTAAACATTATGACTACCAACACTGCCCCTATACCCATGGGTTCCCAATGGGATCTGTATAGGCCTACTGGGGGTTGATGAAATTTTGAAGGGGTCAGTCATGATGAAGGGATCGATTGGGGGGTTAGAGTCGAATATGAACCGGCGATTGATAGGTATAATCAAGATCCCATTTATTACAAAAGTATCAAATGAACTGAATAATATTATTTGCTTATGTTTAGCAACAACACATATCGGTTATGAGCTTCAATAGTGGCCTGACTCACAAAATACTAATTTTGAGCTAATGCACGCTTAAGAAATGTAGATTGGTCTATCTTGCAGCAGAAACAGCAGCATATGCTACAATACCGTATTTCACCAACAAATGGCAGGAGTGTGAATTCAAGAATGATGCATACAAAATGAAACCGTCAAATTAATTTATCTCAACACCTGATTTTTTGAGTTGTTCAACTATTGCAGCTCACGAATGATAAAATAATAAATTACAAATTCGCTCCTCTTCTTTCGTATCCGTCGTTTGTCCTTTGAATCAGGGGTGTAGCTAAGTTTGTGCACCGGCCACGGCAATAACGGCCTCTGTGGACGGATATCGGCAAAGAATAAAACAAAGGGCGCTCCTTGCTTATTTTCTCTTTCTCCTTATATCTATACCAATTAGATTTTAAATATTAAAGATAGGGGACCGACTTAAACTTTCTGCATCAGGGCATCCGAAAAATGAATATGCAACTGTTTAGAATGTTTAGAAAATCAACAAATTATATCAAAATATAGAGAACGATAAACAAAGAATAAGGTACTCCCTGCAATACACACGGGACAAATATATCCAGGTAAACAACGCTCCATTTTGTAATCATTGCGCAACAATGGAGGTTTGAAACGCAGCTACTGAGAAGCAGAAGTCACCATTTATTTTAAATCCAAATGTATACCAAAATGTTGACGTACGAAATAATATTTTCAATATTTATAGGTAGTTCTTTCTGTTGTGATTAAGTACGTTATGTGTTATAGAGGGCGTGTAATATGTGTACTTAAGGGCTCGATTGTGCCAACAAGTTTTAAAAGGTTTTGGAAAGGTGGCGGCTCGTGAACAATATTCATGTGAGGCAAACGGATTAATGAATAGCGACGGATCCCGGGAAGAGGGAATAGGAGCCATGCCCCCAAATTCCAATTTTTTGTAATTTTATTCAATTTCTTCACAACAATCGCCTTGCTGATATCATTACATCCCAAAGACATGTTTTCATGAACTACGCCAAACATGATTTCAAGATATTCAGATTCTAAGAAAGTGTTGCTAGTTAGTGTTGCTAGCTTGTGGTGCCAGAATATCCATCTGCATTCTAAGACCTTTTCTTAATTGACAATAAAAGACCTGGCCAATAATAAAGCTTAGCTTCACTACCTGTTAGACATTTGTGTGAACCATACCACGAAGGATTGAATTTTCTTGCATATTTCTCGCCAGCACGGTGTACAACCGCACTCAACATAGAAGTGGAACAACCATTCTCAAAAAAAATTGTCCCTTTTCTACATCGTTAAGGCGAGAAAATGCTATATGTAGTAGTTCATTCACTGTATGTTTCATAACATTAACGTAAAATAAGATTTAAATATAGAGAATCAAGTAACCCTAATAGTCCGCATCATCCTAATTTAAATATAAAAATAAATACTCCCTAAATAAGAATCACTTTCTCCGCTTGTTAACTAGTCAACAACATATTGAACACGCGCTACGCGTCTTGCATGTGAGTGGAAATCGGAATCTTCTGTGCGAGTAGGCAGCAAGCGGCGATTATATAACATGCTTCTCTTGCTTCAAATTGCAGAGGTAAGTTATTCCACAGACATAATAACTTTCGGTTTTATATTACTTCACGTTCTTGTCATCGTCCTCTTTTTTGTTCGTTTGCCGTCCCTCGCTTCGCTCTTTTGCAAGCAAAGCAAAGAAATGCGCTGTCACATCAATAACCGCGACCAACTGTCATTAAACATTGCATAAAAATGTTAACCTCTTGCAGTCATATCTCTCAACTCTTCTACTTCAGTCATTTATACAAGTGAGTCGAGTTTTCTTTGCTGACTGCAGTACTTTGATCACAGTATTTACATTTATGTTCGCTAGAGCCATATACGTTACTCGCTTTAACGGGGAGTTTATGAAGAACTAACTCAGCGGTGCAACACGCATCGCGTGACCTCATCTGTTTCTCGCAACATCAAATATCCTGACTTAAGTTCCACTGCTGTCGAAATTTCCTCCTCTTGTAATATGAGCATGCTCCCAGAAACATACATGAAATATCGAAGAAGTTCGTGATATTACTTTTTGAGATGCCAAGTACTGTTTGCTAGTTTAAAGCTATTTATTGATGTTCTCTGTGCTGCTAAATATTCTTCTTACGAATACATATTACATACATATTATCGTTCATCGTTAAGTTGTGGAAGTGGATTAAGCTTCTTGCTTTCTTTTTTTTACATTTTTCAATTATAATTTTTGGTTGAACTCTATAAAGATACTAGTGGTGTTACAACAGCACATACATTCTCGCCACCAGTAAATGTTATGTAATACTCTTTATACCACAATTTCTCTTCGAATTAACCCCTCATTCATCATATTTTGTAAACTCATTACAAATCGTAGAACATTTGGCGCGAAAACTAAATATTTTCTAGCAAATATCGAAACATATTTGACAAATATAATTGCTTTTCATACAGCTAAGTCATGTCCCAACAATGCAACGTATTCACTGAACGCACTGAACTTCAGCTGCCGTCTCAAGACGCGTAATGCCATTGTTGCATTCCAATATGATATTCCCTTAAGGCTAGCAATTTTTCTTTCATATTACATTTAAATCGTATATTTAAGAGAGAAAAACCTAATTAGACTAATTTTAATTAGGGCTTCCAGATTGCATGACAGAAAATATATTAATATGTTGAGAATGCAAATACACTCCTCGCAACATGAACAAAAACTTATTATCAAATTGATTTTAATAGTTCCTAAAATATTAATTTGTAAACGTAAACTTTCGTAGCATCCAACTACCTGGAATCACAATTCATTTTACTTTCACGAACGACAGGAAATTCTAAGTTGGTAACTATGTTTGATGCCAAATTTCACAAAAATACACATATTTTCGAAACATTTAACATGAACTTATTTGAAGATCTGATTTTGATGAACAAGTTTCTTAAAAATGTATCTTCACAATTGCAATTGTAGAGACACCGAAAGTAATGTAATATTTTTCAATTTTTGACAAATCAGAAATGATAACAAACACGAGACCTCCATCCTCTTAAGCCTCCTAAACGCTATCCTCGTTAAAAAGTTAATACAAATTGTTAGCGCCAATTTTTGAGAAAAAAATTGTTTGAATAAAATTAACAATTGCCTATATTTCACGAAAAACTACCCTAAAAGTACTTAAATTCTCAAAATACTGTACATAACTTTATTTAAAAATATCTCTTTAAGGAATAGATTTCATTAAGAGAAATCTCTATATTCATAATTGTAGTTGTAAAAAGATGCCGAAAAAAATTTCAATTTTTGCAATTTTCTAAAAACCAGTTTTCAATTAAATGAGCTCTGCACCATTCTCTTAACCGTCCTTCACAATATCCAGAAACAAAATGTAATCAAAAACGATGGAACCGTGGGGTGACAAAAATGTCTCAGGAGCTTTTTATAAAGGACCCGCCTAAATTAAAATATGGGTGTAGAATTTAAGGGCCTCGACATCAGCCAAATCGAATGGGGAATATCAATTTTGGAGCAAATCGGCTGAACGGTTTAGTCACTAGCGTTGTTCACAACCGACTAGCTGTCCGGGCGGACAGACAGATGTTTTGCCGTCATTTGATTGATTGTTAGTGATTCAGGGCGCTACTAAGGTCATTATTCCCGTAACTGTGCTGCATGTTTTTTTCTCGGGAGATGGCAGATGTTCTCCCCCGCTGGATGGCGAGATCCGAAGCCGACCTACCGTCAGCTAGCGGGATTTCCCCTACCGACGTATCTCCCACCAGCAGGGCACCGCCCCAGCCGGAACAAGCTCTAAGCTCCCAGTCTCCCGGCATGTGTGGTAGTGTAGTGCATGTTAGTGTATGTGTATGTAGGGGGTGAGGAGAAGACAAGGACGAGGAAGGAAAGTTTGCTCGCGATCCCTGGAACGTTTGTTAGGGTACTGCCCCAGCATTCACCTTGTGTTGATAAGAGAAATCAAGGACAACTACCGATCAGAGCAGCCGGCCACCTTTTCCTCCACACAGCGACTAAATTCGACCTAGCTGAGAAGCTAGTAGAGAAATCGTGCCACAGTCGGACTTAAACCCTGGGCCTTCCAGTCAGAGGGTCTGCAGTAACATCAGTTGATGCCTTGAGCCATTTCTCCCGGTTCCGTCATTCGATTTTGTAGGTATCAAGGACCCGCAAAACTGGATTCTGGCTATACGATGTGTTACAGAATTTCCTCCCCTAAATTTAGAAACTAGATTTATCAACTTTTTCGTTACCAGGGCCCTGTAATAAGGGTTTTTCTGACGAAAATTTGCCTTTTTTTTGCGCAGTATTAGATGACTTTTCTCTCTAATGCGTAAGCGATAGCGAGAAATTTACTAGTGATGCTAAAACAGCATGCACTCTCCCGTGCGTATTTTCACGCAAAATTACGCGGAAAGTGCTCAAATTTTCGAAAATTGTACATTAACTTATTTCAAAATCTCTATTTAAGAAATAGATTGCATTAAAGGAAATATCTTTACCTTTAATATTTTAGATGTAGAAAATCTCCGAAACACTTGTGAACTTTTCCAGTTTTCGCAAAATCAGAGTTTTTAATGAACATGTGATCTGCACCATTCTCTTAGTCGTCCTGCACACTAATCAACATCTCAATTTAATAAAAAACGATGGAGATTTGTTTTCAAAAATTTTGGAAATGTCCCAGGGGCTTGTAAAGTAAAGTAATGTAAAGTAATGTAAAATACCCCCAAAATTAAAATATTGGTTTCAAGTTCAAGGGACCGGGACATCAGTCAGACCAATTGAGGAATATCAATTTTGAACGAAATCGACTGGACGGTTTAGCCACAAGCGTTGTTCACTGACTGACTGACGGACAAACGGATGTTTTGCAACGTCACTCGATTTTTTGGTATCATGGACCCACAAAACATGGATTCTGGCTAACCCACGTGTTAGAGGATTTTTTAAGATTTAGCTACAGGATTTACCCACTTTTTCGTTACCAGGGCCCTGTAATAAGAGTTTTATGCTAAAAATTTGCAGTTTTTTCGCGCAGCATTAGATAACTTCTTTTCTGCTATTGTTGTGAGAAAGTAAAAATGAGCGAAATAGGAAAAGAAAAGGGAAAATCGTTAATATTCTCATTTCTCTGATGAATTCGGCATTTGTATGATACTTTACGAATATGGAAGCATCATAATTACTATTGACTTGAAATATTGTGTAGTAAAAGTCTGAAGTTAGGCCTTAGGTAATTTAGCCATAGCATCAACTTTTCCTTCATGTTTTTTAACCTTTTATGAAAGTAACTTATCCATCTACGTCCACATTTCGTTTTTTCTTCTACTTTTTTCTCAACTTTCGTGCCTACTTTTCCCTACTTCAACGTGTCAATCTATTTTCTTGGCGAGTAAAGAAAACGGTCACTCGCCGTACAGAAGCATTCCACAAAACTCTCTTCGTCTTCTACTCAACGACTTTACTTATGATTCCGGCACCCTACAGTCGCTCCAGAAGCGAGTTACACGCGTTCTCCCTAACTTCATTTAAGATCTCCTATCCCAACCTGTGAACATGTACACCCGCCACCTTAGGAGGATGCATTTCGATCTATCTGTGAGTACGCGCAGAAGCTCTTCCCCACCCTCTGCAATATCTATCCCCTGCTCTCTTCCTCGCTTCACGAGTGCCACAGCTTACCCCATTACTGTCGGGTGCCTCCCGCTTTCCCTCAACATCCACGTTTCTCTAATGACAATGCAAAGCAATAGTGCTTATTTTAGAGACTAATTATAAAAGTTACGAAGATAAAATATTGAGCATGTAAGAATGCTGATGTAACTATGAAACAAACGTAAATGAAGGTATACCCATCAAAGTTCGTTACAGAGGGCTCATGGTAGAATCGCTTTACGGCCAGTGCATAATTCACAATGCAATCAATGGCCTATCACACGCCACATTACCGGTAATTGCCGAGCTATTACAATCGGAAGCACAAACCTGAACTACAGAGTTCGGTGCATACTAGCGGCAGGAGCTCCTAATTGTAGCGTTACGGTGGCATTTTTACCTGATTTTACATTCGACGATTACATGTATCATATTCTCCGGTGGCTTTCTCAAAATTGTAGTTAAAATTACTTTTGGAAAGTAAATCTTTTGTTTTATTTAGTGCAAGATTACTAAATACTTAATAAATATTTTTATGAGAAAAACTGTAAAGCAGGTAGCAGGAAGGTGCAATTATGAAAATGTTATCCAAAGAATTCAATAGTAACATTGTTAGATGTTTTTACAGACTAAAAAAAAGTTCAGGAATGAAAACTGAGCAGAGAATGTAATGTAAAGTGGGCAGAGAGCACTGGGAAGTAAACGACAATAACACAGACGTGGTAACAACAGCATTTACCTCATATTAGATTAGATTAGATTTATTAATAATGCTGCAATTAAGTTTGAGAACTTAACATTACAGAACTAAACAACTTTACAAAATCTACAAACTTTACAAATTCAACCACACTTCAACGACACTTCACTTCACCACACTTCTCTTCACCGCACTGCGAAACACCGAGCTGTAATGTCTTTCTTACACACTCGTTTCCCTCAGTTTCACAACGCCACTCCACTGCACATAATTAATAATAACAATAACAATCATAATAATACTTAATTACATAGAAGACATAGTTACTTACACTGAATAATATTAAATATATTTATAACACACATATTGCCCTGCACTAACTAGAGCAGGAAGACCTAAGTGATTTGGAGGTCTGAATTTGTCAAAAAAATAATTTGAACTGCTCTAGGCTCCAAATTACAATAATGGACACAACTCTTAGACACTTTTTTGTTTCACTTGTTTTGTTAATATCTACTCTATCTCCAGATCTCAACCCTGTGGAGCCAAAGACAGTTGCTACCGGATCTTAGGGAGTGGTCGAGTCCCAGCGAGAAAGCTATGAGAAATTTAAATGTCAAATTCAGAGAAGTGAAATACATCGGTCAACCCCGCTTCTGCTACTCACTCCACACTGATAAAGTTTCCTTGGTAGACGACAACCATGGAAGTGTGCTGACACCAAAACACCATTAGATTGCTTCCGAATGATTACACTTGCCTACAGAAACAGTATATAACAACACTAAGGATCAAGATTTTTACCCCTCACGAAGGTAGAGTGCACAACGTATTCAATTGTAAAGGTAGATTACTAATATCACAATAAAAACGTCATATCACGTCACAGTTTTCGAATATACCGTATCTTTATACCGTATCATATCGTATTTTTCTACTAATGCAATTACATTGAAATGTAAGATATGTAGAATCAATACCCATAAAATGTATTTAAAAATGAAATATTTGTTAATTTTATCTGCCAGTTTCATGAGATATCAACAATTAGGATTTCGTGGGTGTTTTTTTACCTTCTGTATTCCAAGACTACGTCTTTATTCTTACGTCTTGTGGTCGTGCGCAATTACGAGTAGATCTTCGTAGTCTTAGTGGATGTTTTGAAAACAAGTCACATTCCTAATGCGCATTAGTAACCGAATGGAATTATTTTAGCCCCTTACCTTGTAGCAAGTTTCCAACTGTTTGGGTGTCAGATTCTGAGTCCGTCGGAGACATGCAGAACTGTACTTCAAAGGATCCAGACTACATACCAGGAAAGTCTGACACTGGCCTCCACTTATTACAGCAGGAAGACCTAAAGGATTTGACACGGGACCTCAATTTGTCAAAAAATGAATCTGAACTGCTAGGCTCTAGATTACAGTAATGGAAACTACTTGCTGCCGGGACAAAGAGTTCAGAGTTTAGAAAGAGACATGAAACCTTTGTCCAATATTCTGATCGTGAAGGTACTTTTGTTTTTGTGCAGATATTAGGCGCTTACTGAGAGAATTGAGTATTTTCTATTCCATAAGAATGACAATTGTTTATAGATTTTTCAAAATACAGTTTCAAAGCAGTTAAATAATTCCCCAGAAGAGTAATGCAAAAGTAAGAAAAGGAATTTTCATCGGCCCGCAAATCATAAAACACTTGTTGGAAGAAATATTGGAAGAATAATTGCCATACATTGAATTAGCAGCTTGGTAATCCTTTAAGAGAGTTGTGTATTCATTTCTCGAGACAAAAAAGAAGACTTACGTATAAAACATTTGTCACAGAATGGTTAGAAAGCTAAAAAAGCAGTATATTAACCTAATCCAATCACTTAACGCCAGCAACAATACGTTATGGCAATTCACAAAAAAAATCTTAAAGAAAAAAATACTCTCTCTATCTATCTATTTAGCGGTTTTTTACAGCCTTAGCCGTTTTCCGCATCCCAATTTCCATGCCTCTTTATCCCATACATCGTTTTCTTCCATTTCTCTTTTTTCCATGGCTTCAGTTATTGCCATGTTCCATGTTCTTCTCGGTCTTCCCCTGTATCTTCTTCGATTTGGTATCCACTTCCAAACTTTTTGAGGAAGTCTATCCGATTTCAACCTTCTCATATGTCCATACCATTTTAGTTGTCTCATTTCGATTGTATCGTTCAAGGTTGTTTGCACTTTCATTTTATTTCTTATTTCATCATTTCTTATTTTATCTAACAGAGAAAGTTTACAACATCTTCGCCAGAACATCATTTCTGTTGATTGAAATTTGTCTTTCAATTTTTTTGATAGTGTCCAGACTTCTGCCCCATAGTGTGTGGTACTCTCTATGAACGAGCTATATATGCGTTTCTTTGTTTTCATTGAAATAATTGAGTTCCATAGCACTGGGTTCAACTGCCTCGTGGCCATTTTTCCTCTTATATTTTTATTTTTCACATCCTGTTCGTCTCTACCATCTGCTGTTAGTGTGACTCCCAAATACTTATATTGTGTTTTACCTTTAATTATTCCTATACTAGTCTCTAAATCATGGGGCATACCTCCCACCACCATATATTCAGTTTTGTGTAAATTTATTTCCATCCCCCATTTTTCATACTCTTCTACTAATTTTCTGAACATATAAGTTACATCGTCTTCATCTTCAGCCATTATCACCTGGTCATCTGCAAATAGTAGACTAAACAATGTTTCATCACCTATTTTCACACCCATGCTTCTGCACTTTCTTTTCCATTCTTTTAGGGCTTTATCAATGTATATCTTAAACAGGGTTGGAGATATACAGCAGCCTTGCCGTAATCCTTTATTTACTGGGAAGTTGTCTGATAGACATTTTCCCACTTTTACTTGACTTTTGTTATCTTTATAAAGTTGTTTGACTGCATTTATATATGTTGTTGATATTCCTTTTTCTTCCATTGCCCCCCATACTTCTTTTACTGGTACATTATCATAAGCCTTTTTGAGGTCAATGAAAATTATGTGAAGTTCTCTTCCTCGCTCAATTGTTTTTTCCATCAGTTGTTTGAGACAGAAAATATTGTCAATACACGATCTTCCTGGTCTAAAACCACTTTGCTCTTCTGAGTCTGATGTTTGCATTTCAATTCTATTCTTTAGCACTCGTCCATACAGTCTAACCAAAGATGAAGTCACACTTATCCCTCTATAATTATTACAATCTTTTTTACAACCTTTTTTGTAAATTGAATTTATGTAGGCTAATTTCCATATTTCAGGTATTTTACCTCCTTTTAAAATGCCATTGAATATTTCAGTAATTAATTCCAAACCTACGATAGGATAATGTTTAACCAGTTCTATGGATATACCTTCAGGCCCAGGTGCTTTATTATTTTTCATGTTTCTTAACGCTTTTTTTAACTCTTCCAAAGTCACATCTGGTATGATGGAATTTACGTGCAGTGGTTCATAATTTATTCCCTGAAATTTAGCTCTATTTTCTGTCAAAAGATTTTCATAGTATTTTTGCCATTTTTCAATACCAATTGGGTCTACTAAATGCCATTCTTGGGTTGTATTCAATTTCATGGAATGTAACATTTTCCATGCCTCTCTGGATTTGGTGTTACCAATGCACTTGTCTAATCTGTCACATTTTTGTTCCCATAACTTTTTCTTTTCTTCGACCAGGTTCTTTATATCGTCTGTCCACCACAAGTCTTTTTGTTTATATTCACATTTTCCCTCCTCTCCCAAAGCTTCTTTAGCGGCTTCATGAGTGCATTTTTCTAAAAATTGGTATTTTTCTTCAGTACTTCCTATTGGGATGTACTTTAATTTTTCTGCCATGCGCAATTTGTACAAAAATGCAATAGAATCATCTTGAAGGCTCTCAATATTGTATTTCGGCCACATCTGACTCTCTATTTTTCCACCTTTTGTACTTGGTTTTGTGTTTCCGTAACTTTTGAAGTACGGTTTATACATAAGGTAAGCTTTTCCTTTTAGTAGGTAGTGATCTGATCCACAGGAAGCACCTCTTTGAAACCGAACATCGCTCCACTTTATTGATGACTGTTGTTTAGTAATTATGTAGTCAATTATTGATTTCAATTTTCTAGTGGGTTGGGTCCACGTGAATTTATGTATTTCTTTATGTGGAAAATAGCCATTCAATATTTTAAGGTCATACAGTTCACATGTCTCTATAAGTCTTTCTCCGTTGTCATTTAATACATTTTCACCATATCGACCCACAACATAATGCGCCATTTGTTTTCCAACTCTTCCATTAAAATCACCTAGAAGCACCACTTCTTTGCGATTTCCAATAGAATCCAGCAGCATAGTCAGTTTCTCTAAAAATATATATTTTTCTGCAACACTTGCATCGTCTGTTGGAGCATAAATTCCTATAATAAAAACATTGCGTCCTCTTAGTACAAGTTCGAGACATGCTATTCTCTCATCAATTGCTACCCAGCTTTGAATATTTTTCTCCAATCTTTTATGTACAGCTATGGACGCTCCTGCTCTTGCTCGCTTTTCTTTTCCCACTCCGCTAAAAAAGTGAACATAATTTCCTTTCTTTTCATTTCCATTTCCCTTCTTTTTTGTTTCACTCAACACTATTATATCTATGTTAAACTCCTCTATTGCGTTAAAAACTTCATTTACTTTAGTGCTTAAACCTTGAACATTCCAGCATCCAAAATTCATAGACCATTTTCTTTGCCTTTGTCGACATCGTGAGTTAATCCGAGGCTCATTTCCATTGAGAGTTTGAGCGGCTTTTTTTTATTTTCCGAGTATGGGGGTGCTGGCCCCATGCCTCAACCCCCTTCCAGGAGGACCGGGTAATTTTCTTTTAGGGTTTTCTTCCCTTAGATTGAGTGTCTTCCAAGACTCCGGAGCTCAATCTTCCCCTATTTGAAGCACTTCTGCTTCTGAACAGGAAAAAGGGAATGGTAAGGATACACCTAAGGTTAGAAAACGGAAGCCTCCGAGCTACTCAATCCACCCATTAGCTCCCGGGGTTCGGGAAAGGATTTTAGGTAAGAAGGATATCTTACAGTTATGGACAGCGGTCAGCCACTCCTTTGTAGGTAGGAGAAACCAGGCTAATTGCTGCATTCCCCACCCACCGGTAAGGGCGTGCAGGGCGATGGGGTCGCTACATCCCTACGCCCAAATACTCTCTCCCTCCTTTAAATACAACCTCAGACAAAGCCTTATCATCGATACAGATGGCACAGGCGCTAGCAACGCATTTCGAGAACACTTTCTTTGAGAACATAAGTGCCCATATTTACTTCCGGTACAGACCTCCGCGACTTGAGAACTCATATCCAAATTTATTTAAGCATGATAGACAGTTGGGTTGCCAAACTGAAAATTCAGTTAAACCCTAGCAAAACGGCTGCAAAAATATTTACATTAAATCCTTACTCTCCCGCTAACAAACCCATTAAATACTTTGTTTTATACCTAGATACCAAATTAAATTGGGGAAAACATAAAAATGCCAAGGCGACCTAAGTCAAAATAAAACTGTCACAGCTACGACCTTTAATCTACAGAAACAGTCCAATATACTACAGCCATAGCAATTTACAAAACAATCTTAAGACTGCTAATGCTATGTGCGAGCCCATTTTGGATCAACTCTGCCAAAACTAACATTCACAAACTACAAGTGCTGGAAAATAAATTCTTAAGAATAGTTGCTCATGCCCCTTGGCATATAACCAACAATCAACTTCATAATGAATTTAATCTGGAACCTATTGAATAACACATCACGTATCTGCCTCCAACGTTTATTTTAACCTACCTCAAATCCCAGCCCTTTGACCCTTCAAACTGGCAAAAAACCACATGTTCCAAACAAGAATAAAAACTGATATCCATACCACATATTTCTAAAAAAATGCAGATTTAGATCCTGACTGTGGACCTCTTAACGGGAATTCCTCCCCCTTGTAATAGAATGTAAGTTTGCATTTAAGTATAGTAAGTAAGTCTTTTAATACATATGTATAACATGATTCATATACATTCACTATTCATATACATATGTATAATTATAAGCTGAGCTATGTACATCTGCAAATATAAAAAAATTAAAAAAAGAAGTAAACGGTCAGAGATTACAAAAAATATGTAAATAAAACGAGTGAATTTTGAAAAAATGTAATATTTAATAAATAATAACACATGTAAATATTTTTTTACTATATATAATTCTCATCATTCCCGTCACCTTGTTGGACGCAATTACGCTCGGAGAATATATAACGCAATCGCAAATAAATCTAAATTGTGACCACGTTTCTGAGTAACAATGCATTTTAATAATTAAATTTGTTCAAAGAATTGGTTGCCCCGACCGGGACTGGGTTTGAGATCCGTGTTCGAGTCCCGGTCAGAGCAAGCAATTCTTTGAACAAATTTAATTCATAATATTTTTCCAAAACTCTCATTTAAATTAATGCAGTACGGGCCATACGTTTCGTCACAATGTATAGGCATTCTAATTTAAATAAATTTTAAACCTATAATTGTGTATTATTAATTTATTATTCCGATTTACAAAAATTCTTCAATGGTCAGCTGATCGGAAGCAACTTCAGACGAGCCAATTTTGGCTTTCAGTTGGCACTGAAAGCGGTGCGCAACATTTCTGAAGAACTTGAAAATTGAAGCTACTTCCAATTTAATGAAATATATTTTTTAAGGTTAGAACTGAATAATTTCGGGTACACTCATTCGAAAAAATAGTAGTTTTGGAGTAATTTTAAGATAAATTTTGAAACATTCTTGGAATTCACGATCTCTTGAACAGTAAATATTAGGATGACGTAATCAGCTGGCCGCATGGATGAGGGGGTAAGTTATCAAGTCTGATGGCCATTATCTTTTTACCCTAGAATAGAGCAACTTGCGCTTGCAAATATGGCCGTCATCTCGATTATTATTAAAGCAGTGAAATTTTAAAAATCACAATTTTTAGAAATTGTAAATTTGAATCTTCCTTGCTTATTTTGCTGAAAGGTGTTTAACGCGACATGGTTGAAGAGTCAGTGAAAGAATGAGAATAATTTGCTGTTTTGCAATATTGCGTATGCAATACTAATAATGCAAGAAAATTTGTGTTGTTGTAGCTTCTTAGGTTTCTGGACTTGACGGTTAAGAAATCTAGATTCGCATTTTTTCTGAAAATCTTCTGAATTAAAACAAAATATTTTTTTTCTGGACTTTGTTGGGGGAAGGGCTTAATCCAGATTCCGATTTTCCCTTCCTAGGAAAATCATTTGTTTTCTAGTAGATATACAATATTATTTTCCTCCTTGTTATCTATTGACCGCTTTCTTGTCATTGCAAGCGAAAAGTTATTATTATCGACATGTTATAGATATATGGACGACACATTTCATCAGCGTCCATTTATTACAGATTTTAGAAACGAAGAATAGAAGAAGAGCTAATAGAGACATTTCTCGCATGAGGACTATTTGCTTTTTTACCCTTTTCTAAATATTGTTGCCCCTCCTACCTGTTCTCTGTATTAATTTGGTTAATTTCCCAAAGGATCAGAAATGAATGCAGTATTTCTAAGCTCGCGCATCTCGAACCGGAGCCGTATTACCCCGAGCTCTATGCTTACAATTGAGATAAGAGGGATCAAGTAGCTTAAGCGGCGCGCGGCTTAACTGCTGCAGGTGACGTGGAGCAGGCCCGCGAGCGGCTGCTACCGCCACCGCCGCCTCCCCAACCGCCCCCACCGCCACCGCCACCGCCGCCGCCTCCGCTGTCACTGCTACAGCCATCGCCGCCCCCGCCCTACCAGCGCTACCTCTGCCCCGCCAGCACCCTGCCGCCCCCGCCATCTCTCTGCCATCCCCCCTTTCGCCACAGGTACACCTGGCGCAGTCTTCGCCGCCGTCGTCACCACCTCATCTTCTCTGCCGTCTCCCGCCCCCCCCCCCCGCCCGAGCATCACCGCCGCCCCCACTACAACCACCATCGCTGTCGCCGCGCCAGCCAACTTCCCTAACACGCGGGTCGGCCGCGCCCCTGGCAGGCCCACAGGCCCCGACGCGGATCTTCCACACGCTCCGAGCAGAGGCGCAAGCATGTCCAAAATACACACACATTTTACCCCTTCAAAATATTTCTGCAATAAGAAACTATAGAATGTAGCGTACAACCGATTTTAACGCATACACCCTTGTCTAAAACAACTTTTGCGTTGATAACAAAAGATATAATTGTGCTCATGCGAAAAGAAGAGATTTTTTAATAGTATCTCCAGTAAACCCAACACTGATTTATGAAGTCATAAGAAAGGTAAGTTAACTTACTTTGCCCAACCGGTCGTGGCCAGCCGTTTTTATGATGGATAGTGAAATGTGCCCTCTATGTCTTAAAACATCTACACTTTGAGGCCTTTCCCTATCTCAAGAATCTGTTGTTTGTGAAGTGCTTTGTTTCTTGATCCGATGTTTGTGAAGTGAGTTGTTTCTTGATCTTATATTCATTTCTATACATAAGACTGTCCAAGTGCTTATATTATAAGAAAAACTGATTTTGGAAAAAACCTCTCTTCTTCAGTCCATTTATGTATGAGTAAATCTAGAGTAAACAAGATTTTCGCCAAAAAGGAACAGTAATGGAAAGATCTGGCCGATGTCACGAATCCTCGAATTTGAAACGGATATTTTAATTTTGAGGAAACATAACTTCAAGCACCAACACATTCTCGAAATTTTCTCAAAAATATCGCCAATTTTTTCTTTAAATCTTTTTCTTGAATAGAGAAAAATATGGCGCAAGACCAATTTTCGGCAAACGATCTGAATTTCCGAAAATTTCATACAAAAATTAACATTGTCAAAATACAATATTGTCAATAGAGGCTTTCTCCATAGTAAAATTACTAAAACTGGATCTAGAATTAATGTAATTGAAACACTGAATTTAAAAAAAAACAAATGTTAATTTTTAACTTCTTTTGGCATCGGGAAGGAAAGATTTCAGGTGTGTGTCAGGTGACGTAGAGTAAACGTGTCAGCTGTGTTAACTCTAAGGACGCGGGATCAATTCCCAGTATGGAGAAAATATTTTTTACGAAAAAAAATTGTTGAAAATTCACGTAATATTTAATATTGCGTAGCCGTTACAAATAAGGCGTTACAGTATATGGTGTTGAAGGAGCACTAGTATTAAACATAACACACTGTTCAAGAAGTATGTATTGTGAGAGAAACTATATTTAAATGGTTAAATTGAAACCATTCCCTTTGATTGTATAAAGTCAAACTTAACGAAACTGATATCAGGATCGTAATAAGAGTTATTACGATACATGTATCCATTCATACCAAAAATAATCATTAGAGTAATGCGAGTAATACTAGAAGAAAACCATGGTATACATCCTAACACCATAAATAGTATCAGATGTCATCTTTCGCAGGACGAAGAGTCAAATTTAAACAAGAATTATAGTTCACATAAATTTGGACAAATTGCGTCTAAAGTTCTACGATTTTCAAATGGTATTATATTACAATATTCGATTGGTTATCATTTGTGGTTTAAAAGTTTCGTTTGCTAATTCTCCAATTCCGTATTGTAATAACTAGGGCGGATTTTAATGATCTAAAAAATTTCCAAAAATAATCAATAAAATTTCCACAAAATGTTTTAAAAATGACCTAAAATAATATAAAATGATGTAATAAATGTGATGAAAACCAGTTCGGATGAACATCTCAAGCTGTTGGAATTGATAATGATGTAATTGAGGCTTCTTCCAATCGTTTAAGTGAACTCAACTCGCTTTGCAATCAACTTTGTTTTGGACTGTTATTTATTAGGAAATATCTTTCTTTAGTTATCCCGAAATTGACTGAAACGACAATGGCGCTGAAAGGGGTTATGGGACCATTAGATTACATACCACGGCTGACGTTACAATTTCTGAGCGATGAAATCAAATAGTCTACTCAAGAATTCTGTGGTGAACCGAATGTTTGTTGTATCTCATAAATTTTATTTAAATATGTACCATAAAAATGTATTAAAGTTAATGAAATCAGCTAAAAATGCATTAAAAATAACGGAAAAGTAAAAAAAATAATCTCTAGACAAAATACATAGGAAAATGTAAAAAAAGACGTATAAAATGGTTTATTTGCTTTTGCCATAACGTAAAATTATTATCTATACCAAACGGCATTATTCCAAAGTGAAAAGGAAAACAAAATCCGTTTCATTAAAATCTGTCCCCTAGTAATAAGATATCTCACAATATTCATGTCGTAAATAACTGTTTTACAACTATTAACTTTAGTCTGAGTATAGCAGGAATCATATGGTATTATTAAGACAAACAGGATCTTAAACATAATTTTGATAATTTGAGCTGTGCCACACTGAGTAGATTATTTCTTGGAAAGAGATTGTTCTGCCTTGGATTCAGGAACTGCCGAGAGGAGGGCGTAAGCAGCAGCTATTTCTGCCAAATTTTAACATGTTGAGTCGTTATGTAACCTACCCTGAAAAATGAAAATTAGTCTTTGAAACTCCCAAACCCTGAAGTTCGTTCACATAAAAGGAGTAATATCTATTGTAGAGAAAATTTTCACTACAGTTTACGTGCAGGCCATGTTCGGACTGTGCAGGCCGTGTTCGGATGTTTACCATGTTCGGACAGGCTGACAGACGTTTTGCTGTCAATCGATTTTTCTGTAACAGGGGCCCCCAAAGAATGGATTCAGGCTGTTTTACGTGTTTAGAGGCAGAAATTTACTAATACATATGGGAGGAGGATTTATATATTTTTCGTTAGCAGAGCCCGATAATAAGAGGTTATTTCGAAAATTTGGAGTTTCCCTGCGCGCGATTACAACATCTATTCTCCTTACGTATAAGTGAGAAAGTAAAAAATGATGGAAATCAACGGAAAGGAAACGATTCGCTCAAAATAATCATTGAAAACAGTCCTACAGAACAAGTAACAAACTTTAAATATCTTGGATGTATTATACCAGCCTTAAAAGAGAATGATATGCATAAGAAAATAGAAAGTTCTGTATATTAAATTAACAATTTGATTTAGATTCAGTTTTTAATTCGGAAATTGAAGCCGCATTAAAAAGAATTTTTTTAATTTGTTAATTAATGAAATGTATGCTTAGCATTCGCAAGTGTAAAGGGTGTACCTTTACTTTTACCTTAATTAATTAAATGATTTTCTTTTTAATTAAACAAAGTGAGCATATAATTTTTAATCGTTCAATTTAATCACTCACACGTAAGTTCGTTAATTTTATCAGCCGAATATTTTTATTATCTTAAACCTCTGGTCGGGAGATGAATTAATCGCATGTTGTGTATTTTCGTGCTTCACCAATACATTAAACATTTACATGTATCGAACTGACGATATACTATTCCGTAAATTGGAGAGTTTTAATGCGTTTTGTCGATATTTAAAATGTCTAAATGGTGAAAGCAATCTCAGTAGTTTAGATCTCATTCTTGTATTGGGATTTGACCTCTTGGTAGAAAATATTAATTCTTCACGGATTTAATTTCTAATGTCGTTTTAATGAGGAATTTTTTTGTTGCACTATTAATATCGTGCCCAAAAACGATATTTTCAAAAGGGGGGAAATAACATTTGTAATTTTTAACAGAATTTTGTTAAATTGCAATTCTATCTCATCTAATTTGAGATACATAAATACCCATTTTTAAAAGCAATATTCCTTAAACAGACCTCAAAGCGTACTGTATGTATCTGAAATTTCAAGGCGTTCTAGAGTGAGAATCGATTCAAGATTTGGGCGGCTTACATTCAATAGCTATACTTTTTGCGGTAAGCTATTAGTTTCATCGACAATTTTATTTTATGTTTTACATTGATCAACAAATTAGCCTTCATTTAATTTTCCTATCGATATCACAGGAACCAGGGTCATTGAAAGTTACAGAAAACTGAACCCTTCCATAGCTCAACTTGTCCTTGATAGAAAATATCATTGGCACTATTGCTTCTTGAATCACCCTTCCGACATAATGAACTTTGCAATGAATATTTATAAACAGTTTCCTTGCTAGCCGATAAATACATAGCAATGCAAGTCGTACTATTGAACAAAGGGGATAAAAATAAATAATATAGCTTCTGTTTCTATTCGCCGTAAAACTGCTTCTGTCGGCTTTATTAAATTTGCCAGATCATTTGTTTATATACTAATAACACTCAAGCGAATTTAAATATTGAAACGGGACTTTTAATGGCTGTTGAGAATAAACAGTGGATGTTCGGTGCGGCGCCTTTCCAATTGGCGCGCCCGCGGCAGGGCGGCGCGCGTCTCGGTGCTCGCCGCTTTAAGTTATGCAACCTCCGGGAACGGAGGCGAAGGGCGAGTCAGCGGGGAAGGGCGACATCGCCCCTGCTACAAAAGGCGGCTGCAAGGGCAGTCCAGCACCAGTCAACCGCAGGCCAGTCAGTCATGCCTTCTACGCCTGCAAAGATATATTCGAGCAGTCTGCCCGCCAAGTCAACACGGGAGTCTACTATGCGGCAGTCGTGAGGGTCCGCGCGCGGTGTGGCCAATTTAGGTCGTAAATATTACTAACACTAATAACTTCAGCAAGGAGATCAATACCAAATAACAACCAGCTTCACACTTCAATTTATAAATAATAGGGAAAATCAGTGACTTACGAGACATAACCAAATATCTGATTAACATTGGACGAGAATTTCATAATTATATGACCCACCAAATAAGAAATTCACAGGTGTATTAAAAAATCTACACACATCAATTATGAAAGAGGAAATCTACCCCAAATTGAAAGAAAAACACCCATCACTCATTAATGTACCAGATTCCGAAAAGACAGTAATCCAAATCCAGTAATTGCAGCCGAATTCAACGGGGAAGAAAACCTAGAAAATATTTGTTAGAAATAAGATAAATATGTAATCTCATTGTAAAAGCTGAAGGAGGAGAAGACCTAAAATCCCCATTCAATGCATGGGATGTTTAGACTTTGGCCATACAAGAAATAATTGTAACCATAAAATAGCATGCATTTATTATTCCAAAAATAATTATTATGCAACTTGCCCCTATAAAAATGAACCATTAACTGTCAAAGAAACCACAGACCAGACCTCAGAACAGTAGAATACCCCTATTATAAAAAAATAAGCCAAAACTCTAAACACAACTATCGCCAAATTAGAAATATAACTAATGGATCTTCAATATCCCCACCTCAAAATACCTAAACTAACTTCCCCAGACTGTCAAACACTGAAAACTCCCAAACTTTACGCACATATACAACGCAAATAGAGCGCAAAATACTAATCAACATAATAACTCCTAAAATCTAAATTCATGTGCACACTCGAACAAAAATTACTGTCTCAAATTCCTGATTAATACAATAGCTACTCACAAAATCAATATAATCAATTGAATTATCTTATCCATGATAAATAACATTGAATCGTCTATCTCAGGATACATTAATAATAAATATTCACCAAACACAAATTAATAAGATTACAATACTCAACAATTGCAATGCAAATGGAATAATCAATGAAATCAATAAACTGAAATATTTCATGTAAGATAAGAAAAAAATACTTTTCTTCCAGAAGAGAAACACATTTAAATAATTATGAAAATGCAGCATGCCAGATTATAAAGTAATCACAACAGACAGACCAAATACTAATGGAGAAGGATTAATGATACTAATAAAGAGTACAATATCATGTTATCAAATAATACTACCACCAAAACCTGATATTGAAACAGCAGCAATTAAGTTTATTAATAACAACAATATGGAAACTAAACTCATCGCTTATACCCCCCAATATGAAAATCCAAACTACTAATCTCATTGGTATTATTGATCAACACACCCCAACAATAATCGTAGGTGATCTTAATGCAAAATATGTACAGTGAGGATGTAGAAACAATAGCCCAGCTGGGGCACAATTACTACAACAAATAAAGAACAACAAACTGAATATCATAACACCAATGAAGCAACCTACTATCCATTTGATCACTCAAGGAACTCAGATCTATTGGACATAGGTATAACAAAATACAGTGGTTTTCTCAGTACACCATGAAATGGACTCAGACCATCTACCAGCAACAATTACAACACAGCATTCACTCCCCACACACTCACCCATTCCACAACTCAACACACACACAATTAATTGGCACAAATTTAAAAATAATGTTAAAACAACCATCCCAAAATTCAAAATCTTAAATACCCCTCCAGAAATAGATCAATCAATAACAATACTCAATAACATAATATTAAGTGAACTACAGAACGCATAAGAAAGCATAAGAAATCTAATTCACATAAAAAATTAAACAAGAAGGTCATGGAATCACACTAGAAGCTCTGAAGTTAAAAAGGAACTGAATCTATTAACTTATATTATCCAAAAACACTTTTCACACACAAACAGCAACAATACAATACCATGATTCAAATTTTAAGCTCAAGTAACAATACTCTGTGGTAATTTAAAAATAAAATACTAAACAAAAGAAATAATATATCTTCACTTAATACCAGCACAGGAAAAACAATATCTCCCTTTGAAAAAGCTGAAACACTAGCAAAATATTTTGCAGGTACATTTAAACCCAATGACTTACACTCACAACACTAATCACACAGAGAGCAACATATCCTAATTATAATGTACTTTCCAGAATCATATTCACAACCCCCCAGAAAATAACACACAAACACTTCCTAAAACACGGCTCCAGGGCATGACAGAATAAATAACAAAATCCTAAAAAATCTGCCAAACCAAGCCATAGCATTCTTAAATGACATTTATGACTCTTCATTAAGAACAGGTTAATTTCCACTCTCATAGAAACACTCTATAGTGATACCCATACCAAAACCAAACAAAAATCCATCCCATGTCGAAAAGTATAGACCAATAAGCCTTTTAACATCCTTATCTAAAATTCTAGAGAAAATTATTCAGAAAGACTCAATAATTACTTGAACAAAAAGGACATCATTCCTAGACAGCAATTTGGAGATACAAAAAAGTTATCAACCATACACCAATTATTAAGGATCACAAAGCTATCCCTACAGCATTCCAAAGAAAACTACATACTGAATCAACCTTTCTAGACATTTCACAAGCATATGACAGAGTATGGCATCAAGGTCTCGTGTACAAACTTAGAATCATTGGCACACCCAAATATCAAACCAAGCTTCATAAGCAATAGAAATGTTTCAGTTTCAATAGATAAACATCTCTCAAACCCCAAACCAATATTGGCTGGACTTCCTCAGGGTTCCCCACTGTCACCTATATTATTCAATCGTTACACAGCTGATATCCCTACATCCAACACAATTAATACAGCACAATTCCCAGATGATACAACATTGTATTGTTCTACCACATCACTTATTACATTAAGAAACACGACACAACATCTAAACCAAATAGACAAAATGCCAAGCTGTATTCTAAATGTCAACTTCGATATTTGACTCAAAATATGTTTAAAATATCGGAAAGTTACGCTAAAAGTGCTTTCATGGCACCTGTTTTCCTTTTTGTTTATAGTTGAGTAAACAATTTTTATTAAACGTTAAACCAACTGCAGATTTGATGTTTCTGCATTGCTAACAAAATAGTAACTCGCCCTTCCCTCTACTCCAACCACTACAAGCAAAAAGAGAGTTCAATGAAACGTGCGAATACTTAAGTTATATTTACGTCTACAAGCAAAACCATTGGCCATCGCAGTATTGTTTAAAGAGTCAGGGGAACTGGACAAAAACCTGTTAGGGATGAAGGTCATTGACCTGGAAGCTGAAGTACATTATTTTTTACAAGCATATTAAGATTTTTAGAATTATATATATATATATATATATATATATATATATATATATATATATACATATTGTGACGTACCTGGTAATGCCACAACTGTAACGTACCTATCAGTGCAATACACTGTTCGGGCGCCAGCTGTGACGTACCTGCGTTTGGCGGTACTTTCACTGCGAAGAAATTACTAAAGGTGGGTATCTTTTTCGTGAATGGGTCCCTAAGAGGAGTCGATATGGCATTGGGAAATTTAATTATCATATGTTGTACAATCACCAACATGATTTATTCACAAACTAATTTGTCATATACATGATTTAAAACACCAATACACTTTGCCTTGGTACCAAGATCAGATTTAACATGAGTTTTTATCATACCTTGGGGCCCCAACAAATACCTCCGTTGTTTGGATTACGGTTCGCATCGGCAGGGGTCGCCGACCTCCGCAGCAGCTTGGCGCAGTCGGCGGCTGGTGGTGTAGTAGTCGTCTCGGCTGGCGGCCTCTCGGATCCCTCGGTCTCGGCTCCTGGTATTTCGGCGTCGCACTTCCTTCTAATTATCCTTCACCGTTTTGATATAACTACATAACACGTGGCCACTGCACGTGCCAGCCTCAGCTTCGCAACACACAGTTCTGGTATTGTTCTCAATGCGTCAAATGGCATAAGCGTGATTTACTGTTCTCCCTACACTAATCTCTTGTATATATCACCTATCCGGCCTCTACCTATCTATACTTCTTGCGTTGGCTAATATCCTATAACACCCGCCGCGTGCTTTCTTTGTCCGTGCGAGGCGACGAGCCTCTCACAGCACGTCCGCCGTCATCGATAACTTCTCTTCAACTGTCGTAACGGCTGAATTCCCTGCCGCTCCGCGCTCAGTTTTTAACCGCCGATCAACGTTCCCACGAAACCCTCGCAGCGGCGACGGCGGCGGCGGCGGCGACCGTTGGTCCCCCCCACCGCTGTTCGTCGTGCCGGTCGTGCGTACCACGCAGTCCAAAGTGAACTCTAATTTCTTATGCTAATGTTTCTAATTAGCATAATGAAACATTATGTGTTTCATCACCCCCTCCTCCCCTTTTTCGGATTTTTCGTGTCTAAGAAAAATTCACTTCATCACCATCGTCTCTGCCGATAGTGGCGCCATCTTATTCACTACATGAAACGTTATATGCACTTATTCCCTAAAATCTGACTCTACACATGATTGTTTAAACTAATACTAATAATACACTCTATTTACACTTCACTGTTGTCCTCGTTTATTGGACACGGTCTCAGACTGTTGACGTTATAGTGTCCTACCACTTCTTGTCTGTTATTTAACAGTCTGGCCACATTTTGTCCGTTACTTTGTCTATAAAATATGGCCCCTCATATAACAGAAAAAATTTTGGGTATAATTTTAGGTTTGGGTTCGATACCCTGGGAACCCGTAGCAGTACCGATTGTCCCTCACTAAACTGGTAAGTCTTCTTCTTCGGTTTCGCCTTCTTTTGCTTGAGGATTGTAAATTCTGCCTTCTCTTCTGCCACGTATCCTATCTTAAATCGTTCAATTTTGCGAATCTCGTCGTCTCTTTCTTGCAACGTTAAGAGATCGTCCCAATTAAATAGTGGTGATTTTGAGATTCTTAAGTCGGTCACCATTACTTGAAAGTTCTTGGCGTTGGCATATTTGCTTTCCTTGCCTGGTTCTCGTCTATTTTCTGTCAACAACTGCGACCACTGCTCTTTCTGTTGTGCATTCAGTATGTCTATCTTCTTCGTCTGCTGCCTTAACTGTTCCTCTATTGATTCTTCAGATACTACGTCCGTGCATGTTTCATATCCTTCTTCCATCCCCAAATCGAACTCTACCGTCTGGCTTCGCTCCATTCTTGACATGTTTGCCTTACCTCCATTTCTCTTCTTTGGGGTTCCTGCGAATGTACGGTCATACTCTACCACTGCCTTCTGATACCTTCCTAAATCGGCATGACTTGCTTTGCCCCATAGGTTCTGCGTAGTGATGGAAAGCTGTCGCGTTATTACGCAAATTGTTGCTTGGTAGTTCCTAGGAACAAATGATGTTTTTGGCCTGATAATATTCTTCGTTGTGTATTCACTAATACTTTCCATGACGTGGTTGTGATGATTGTTCCTCAGGTTTATCTTGACATTTGTTCGGTTTTCTTCGCTCCAATCTCGTACGAAAATTTTGTCATTAAATTCCTTCAAGAATTTGGGAAATACATTAAAAATTTCTGTCCATGTCCTGGCGTTTCCTTCTAAAGTTAGGTATGAGAACTGGATCCTGTGTCCTTCCACGGTGTTGATTAGTGCTGGATGCCGTTCTGCTGCTCGCATAACTGCGTGCGGGTTTTCCTTACCATTTTCCGAATATTTCAGCGACTTTGGAGGCATAACTGGCGTCACCCCATTCTTGACACTCGGTGACATTTTCCTTACTTCTTCCTGTTCAAATTCATCTTGTACTAATACTTTCTCCTCGCACCCTTGTATATTTTCCTCGATTTTTACTTCCATTATTCGCTCCCTTTCTTCCGTTTTCACTTCCGCTTCTTCTTCAATTATTTGCTCCACTTTTTCCGTTTTCACCTCCACTTTACAAACATCCTCCTCGGTCTCGATTTGGACCTCCACCGTTTTGCCCTCCGCTGTCTTGATTTCTTCATGAATTTGGTCCGTCATCCCCTCGCTTTTATCCTCTGCAGTAACCCTAGCATCCACTTGATGGTGTAGTTGAAATTTTAGCACCTTTTCTTCGCATTCCCGCCTGTTCTCCTTCATTTTTTCCTTGACCGCCAACTGCAGCTTCTTCGCATCTTCTTCCACTGTCCTAATTTCCTCTCTACATTGACTTCGCATCCTTTCAATTTTCTCATCCTGCGCGGCGGTTTTAGCATCTAATTTCTGGTGTAACTTGTTCTCCAATTCCCCACCCAAACTAATTACTTGGGATTCTACTTCCTTTTTCTGTTTCTCCTCGAGTGTTTTCCGTTCATCTAATTTCCTGCTCTGTTCATCCATTTTCTTGATCCGTTCATCCGTTTTCCTGATCTGTTCAACCGTTTCCCTGATCTGTTCGTCTAATTTCCTACTCTGTTCTTCCCCCCTTTTGCTCTGTTCTTCCAACATTTTCATCATCCTCTGCATTAAATCTAAATGGGTATCTTTCCCACCCACCCCCCGATTTAGGTTTCCTGCTGCCTGGTTCATCGGTGTTGATGTAACTTCTACTTCTTTATTGAAACTGTCCCCCGACGTGTCATCCAACCGGCTTCCAATTTCACTATCCCTGCTTTCCGATAAAGTGCTGCTACCAATTCCTTCATCTGTCTCCCTTACTTGATCCACCTTCCCATCCAGGTCCAACACTACGCTTTGCGCCTCCATTTCGTTGCTTTGAGCCTCCCGTTCGACCCCAGCTGCACCAAAATGTCCACACAATCTTTCCATTTGCCTCTTTTGACAACAATGCAACAGTTACCCTCTTAATTTGCTATGCCAACCACTGCAATAAATGCTCTTCGTGACTGTTTCAATGCACTATTACCTCAGATACAAACTAATGAATAACAAATCCTCACTCACCACAAAAGGCACAATGACACTAACTCAGTAATCACATAAATTCCCACTCACATACCAATACATAAACATATCCTTCACAATAGATGGTACTACTACCACTTAAGTAAATATACACTACCAATAAACTCATTAAAATTGTTACAAACATGCTCCCAAATTTAGTAAATCCACTATTTGCTTTTGAATTACTTCTCATCACAACTGCTGCTCTATTATATGTACAACAGTTACACGCAGTTAAATGTCATGCCTTCTCCATAAAATTCCCTCAATAATACTACATGAATGTTGAAAATATCCATTTGCAATGCTACTACACACTTCACAAAATAATATCCTTTCCACTAAATTTTACAATTTTTACCACTAATGATGAACAATGCACTACTGAATGTGAATTCCAAGCAAGTAATGTGCACAATTTATACAACAATATCAAATACCCTTTATATTTCCACAAAAATTATTATTACTTCACAAATTCTTTAGCTACCATGTTATGAAAAATACAAACCAATTAAATCATTACTGACTTGCCTTACAAAATCTTTGAAATTATACTGCTCTTTATCACTTACAATATGTGCATTAATAGCTTTCATGAGTCCAGTAACTATAGTAATAAATTTATACTGGATACTTTTCCAAATAATTCCATGTACATGCCCACTATTAATTAAAAAAAATTCTGTAATTACCAAGTAGTCATTATGCTTTCTTAAATCTTTATGCATGTTTTGTTAGTGCATATACTGTTGCTTTTGTTCCCTCCAAAATGATGAATTCTTTCACTGCCTGCATATTACATTTCACATGCATTGACGTACATATTCTCCCTTCAATTACATACACAGTAATTTCCCATGTTTTATCGACTATCCTAGGGCCACATTTCTTAATTACACGATTTCAACTGTTCGGGCGCCAGCTGTGACGTACCTGGTAATGCCACAACTGTAACGTACCTATCAGTGCAATACACTGTTCGGGCAGCTGTGACGTACCTGCGTTTGGCGGTACTTTCACTGCGAAGAAATTACTAAAGGTGGGTATCTTTTTCGTGAATGGGTCCCTAAGAGGAGTCGATATGGCATTGGGAAATTTAATTATCATATGTTGTACAATCACCAACATGATTTATTCACAAACTAATTTGTCATATACATGATTTAAAACACCAATACACTTTGCCTTGGTACCAAGATCAGATTTAACGTGAGTTTTTATCATACCTTGGGGCCCCAACAAATACCTCCGTTGTTTGGATTACGGTTCGCATCGGCAGGGGTCGCCGACCTCCGCAGCAGCTTGGCGCAGTCGGCGGCTGGTGGTGTAGTAGTCGTCTCGGCTGGCGGCCTCTCGGATCCCTCGGTCTCGGCTCCTGGTACTTCGGCGTCGCACTTCCTTCTAATTATCCTTCACCGTTTTGATATAACTACATAACACGTGGCCACTGCACGTGCCAGCCTCAGCTTCGCAACACACAGTTCTGGTATTGTTCTCAATGCGTCAAATGGCATAAGCGTGATTTACTGTTCTCCCCACACTAATCTCTTCTATATATCACCTATCCGGCCTCTACCTAGTATATCTATGCTTCTTGCGTTGGCTAATATCCTATAACACCCGCCGCGTGCTTTCTTTGTCCGTGCGAGGCGACGAGCCTCTCACAGCACGTCCGCCGTCATCGATAACTTCTCTTCAACTGTCGTAACGGCTGAATTCCCTGCCGCTCCGCGCTCAGTTTTTAACCGCCGATCAACGTTCCCACGAAACCCTTGCAGCGGCGACGGCGGCGGCGGCGGCGACCGTTGGTCCCTCCCCACCGCTGTTCGTCGCGCCGGTCGTGCGTAGCACGCAGTCCAAAGTGAACTCTAATTTCTTATGCTAATGTTTCTAATTAGCATAATGAAACATTATGTGTTTCAATATATATATATATATATACATATATATATATATATATATATATATATATATATATAAAAACTCAAATTTTTGATGATCAGTATAGTCTCCAATTGTATAGAAACAGTTATGCAGCAGAAGAGACTTTACTTTTAACTTAAATTTGTGTACCTACTTCAATTGTTTAATGTCATCTGGCAATGCTTTGTAAAGTAACGTATATTTATTTTTATGAAGATTTCTCGTAATGAGCTGTTCATACCGACACTTGATGAACGTGATTTCAACGACGTGTGTCGTAATTATAAATATCAGTATTACATAAAACTATCCCACTGTTAAATAAGTTTTGAAGAATATTATAGATTCGTAAATAAATACTTGAGGCAATGGGAGGATTCCAAGTTCAATGGAAAGAGGCCTGCAGGGATCACACGGATGACATTTTCTCATTATTAGAATAGTTTTCTTTTGCAATCTAAAGGTCTGAGTTCTAAATGATGAGCTTCCCGAGAATATTACGCCATATCTCAGGCGGGAATGCACATTTGCAAAATACTCCCAACGATCTGCATGAAGGCTGACAGAATTTGAAAGAATTCTGAATGCGTAACATAATCAACTTAATTTAGTGTTTAATTCTGTTATATGTAGATTCCATTTGAGGTTTGACTGAATTTATGGACTTAGAAATTTTGTTATCTTAACATCAGCTAATTGCATATTGTTAATTTTCAATGGAGCATTCGATTGCTGATTTAAAATACAAAAATGCATTGAAATTGTTTTTTATCTGTTAACTACTAATGTTTTATTACAAAACCAATTTGAAACTTCTGAAATCGTACTATTTATTGTTTCTTTTTTGCAAAGAAAATTTGTGTCATTTGCAAAAAGAACCGTTCTTCCGTTTTTAATAGACGAGGGCGAATTTACGTATAACGGAAAAAGGATTGGGCCTAAGATCGAACCTTGTGGGACCCCATATTCAATTGGTAAAGAATTAGAAAGAGAAGTAAATAATGTCCTTTTGTGCCAGTACGGTATTTCTACTCTTTGAGATCGATGTTTAAGGTACGAAGTTATCCAATCTAGAGAGATTTTACCTAACCGTTACCAATAAAACGAGAAAGTAAGAACAGTTTTTGTTTTGTTTGTATATTTTGTAGTCAGGTGAACAGAAAGAGAATAACTGTGTCAATGGAAGTTGTGTATTATTCAATTAAATGTTGTTTCTTAGAATCTAGTGATTGTCTGCTGCACTGAAACTCTTATTATCCGACAGAATGCTTTAACGCTTTGGGCTGTTTATGCTCAACATCCCGTCTACATATCTCATCTTGATCTGAGGAGACGGGGGAGATAAGAGCTTTTTTTTAAATTTCTTTCTACCTGCTCGGCATTTCTGCCTTTCAGGGGTGTTCATTATACAAAATTCTACACATTAACTTTTAGGGATGGACATCCGCATGCGTTACCTCCTCTCTCAGGGGTCTGATAAAAACGTTGTGCTTTGAGAAGAAACTGTGGATAACAGTTTTTGGAGTTATATGTGATAATTTTGAGGAGAGGGTGTCAGTGGGTGGAATTTTTGGAAAGTGGAAGATGGGTAGGTGATTTAAGGTGGACGAAGGGAGTCTTTAGGGAATCGTGATCTTATTCTTTTTGATGAACTATACGTTTTACCTAGCTTGAATATTGTTGTACTGCGCAATTGGGGAAGGGATGACAAGAATTTATGAGTCATAAGATTTATATATTCGTTAATGGATGACATATTTAGTTTATTTTGGATTTGTATGTTGCTTATGAACCAAGGAGCTTTAATGATCTTTCTGAGAAATTTATTTTGTATTATTTCTATTTTATTTAGGTTTGTTTTTGCGGCGTTATTCCAGATCGGGCAGGCATATGTGAGGGTTGGTCTTATTATTGTTTTATAGATGATGAAGCGGCAGTCAGTGCTAAGTCCGGAATTTCTATTTATTATTGGATATAGTTTGGATATTTTTGCATAAGTTTTATCTGCTGTAGATTTGATATGTTTTTTCCAGTTTAGTTTGGTGTCAAGTAGTACTCCTAAGTATTTTGCTGGTGTATTTCCACTCATCCATTCTATATTTGTGTTTTGGTAGCTGAGGAGGGGTGGTTGAGGAAGTTTGCGGTGTGAATATTTTTGCTTGAGTTTTAGATGCGTTAATCTTTATTTTCCAGTTTGAAGCCCATTTAATGTAATTATTTAGGTCAATCTGTATGTTGTCGAAAGCGCAGCTAATGTCTGAATGAGAGGTAAAAAGTGCTGTGTCATCTGCGTAAAGGGCAATTTCTGTATAGTCTGACTGTGGTAAATCCGACATGTAAACAGTAAAGAGAAGTGGAGAGAGGCAAGAACCTTGAGGGACTCCTGCATTAATTTCAAATCTGTTTGAGAGACTTGAGTTAATACGGACGGAAAAAATATCTATCTTTTAGAAAACTTCTGATTAGATGGAGTAGATACTTGGGAGTTCCTAGGTGGCGCAGTTTGTATAAAAGACCTTCATGCCAGAGTTTATCAAAGGCTTTCTCAATGTCTAGGAAAACTGCAATTGTGTATTTTTTGCTGTGAAATGAATTTGCAATATATTTAGTTAAACGGAGCAATTGGTGGGTGGTGCTATGTTGAGATCTAAATCCAAACTGAAAGTCTGGGATAGCGGGGGTCAGCTAGTGGACCGCCTCCTCGTGGTGACTCCTGGGTAATGCTAAAGGTCCACAAAACTATTGTAGCACTCCTTCCACTTACTTATGCTACATTTCTATAATATTTCCTATTTGGTCTCTCTTGATCCCTTGTTATATCTTCGACCCCGACGCTATTAGGTTTCGAGGGCTAGGGTGTCATTCATTTCTTAATCTACTCTGTTCTTGACTTTTAATTCTTTTTCTTCTCCTCTTCTCTACAATTTATATGTTTCTTCTCCTTCATTCTCCTGGGGTAGTATCCCTACCCAGCACAGGGTATATGTAAAGACTACAACGGTCCAAGAGGCAATGTGAATCCAGGCGAATATCACAGTGGCTTGAGGAGCGGAAGTAGCAGCCCTCTCTGCAGGGGTTTATACGCAGAGAAGCTGGGATAGAAGCTTTAAGATGGCAGCCCCATTACTATCCTTACCCTGCGCAGCGCTTGCAACGCGGCCAGGGGACATCACTCCGCTAAATTTCTCAAAGATTCATGCCGGACAGATTCATCTATGCCAACATATGCAAAGAAAAAGGAAACGAATAAACGACAACAATCGGAAATATTAAAGCTGGGAATATGGAATGTTAAAGCTCTCTCAAATAAAGAAGCTAAATTAGAACAGGAATTAGATAAAGCTGGGATTGATATTGCTGCAATTACTGAAACCAAAAAAGTTACAGGGCTCATCAGAATTACAAAATTATATAATGATATACAGTGGAGTCCCCCAAAAACAGAGGGCATCGGCTGGGGTATCTATTTGGATCAGAAAAACATTTAAAAACAGAATAATATCGTATACTTTCACAAATGAAAGAATAATAACAATGAGATTTAAAGCAGATAGAGGTTACTTTTCAGTCTTTGCCTTGTACGCACCAGAAGAGGAGAGAACCCAAGATGCGGTTAAATTCTACGAACAACTGCAGACAGCAATAAATAAGATTAATAAAAATGACTATCTTCTTTTATTAGGTGATTTAAATGCAAGAGTAGGGAATACCCCTATAAAAGATATAGTATGCACAGAAGGTGAATACACACTTAACAATAATGGGAAGAAATTAATAGAATTTGCCACGTACAATGAGCTGAGAATTACTAACACTTCCTTCAAACACCGAAATATTCACAAATTCACATGGACAGCACGTGGATCCGCCTCTATAATTGATTACGTCCTTGCAAACAATAAGACTTTGATAAATATCAAGGATGTAAGAGTATTTAGAAGTTTTGATGTGTCATCTGACCATTTCTTAGTAAGATGCCACATAATGTTCCCAAAGAGATGGAAGAAAACCGTCTTAAAACCCAAACCAGAAATAGAAACATTTAAAGTTCACCTTTTACAAGATTATAGCATAAGACTTTTATACCAGAGTAGACTCAACCAGAAAAATATTATTAATCCTGTAAGTAACAATATAAATGAAGAATGGGCAAACATTAAAGAAATTATAACACAGGCAGCAGCAGAAGCAATAGGGTCAAGGAAAAATAAATTCTCAAAACGAGGGCTAAGGTTTTGGAATGATAATATCAAACAACTAATTGAAGAAAAAAAAGAAGCGTATTTAAAGACTCTCTCGTCCTCTGGGAATATGAATCATAGAATAGAATATAAAAGAAAATCTGCTTTAGTTAAAAGAGAAGTCCGTAAGCTTAAACGAGAAAGTTGGAAAAGATATGTTAGCGAAATTGAACATGACTTATTTGGAAACCAAAGTAAGGCATATAAAATTATAAAATACTTAAATAATCAAGAAAGAGATAAAGTTCAATTTAAATATAATTTGAGAAAGTAAATGGTTAAATTATTTTAAATCGCTATGGACCTCTGAAGATGGAGAAGAAGAGAGAGGAATTAAAATTGATATATGTAATTCTATTGATCTGATCTCTATGGATGAGTTGAAAGCAGCCATTAACACAACCAAAAATAAAAAGTCACCTGGTATTGATATTATAAACATGGAATTGATCAGATATGCATCAAATCAATTTACGCAGAGACTTCTTAACTTTATTAATATAGGCTGGTCCACTGGATATGTGCCAGAAGAATGGAATGAAGCCCTAATTTACCCACTATATAAAAAAGGCGACAAATCTGAATGTTCAAATTATAGAGGTATAAGTCTTCTAAATTCCTGTTATAAAATCTATGCAAAAATTATCAATCAAAGATTAGTGCCTATTGTTGAAACTCAAATATCTGAAACCAACATGGTTTCAGAAAAGGTAGATCATGCTCAGACTGTATTTTTGTACTGACACAACTTACTGAAAAGCGAAGGGAATTTAAACTACCCACATACTATGTCTTTATTGACTACGTAAAAGCATTTGATAGCCTTAAAAGAAAATTATTATGGGAAACACTGAAAAATATTGGACTCCCTTCCCACCTTATTACAGCAATTCAATCATTATACAGAAATAATAAAATCATGATCCAAATGCTAAGAAATGGAACAGAATCAGCATATATAAACCAGGGAGTAAGACAGGGATGCCCGCTCTCGCCAACGCTTTTTAATATCTATATGGACGTGATCATTAAAAAATGGTTGAAGACTTTAAATGATGTTTTTAAGATTAATAATGTCGAGATCCCAACATTACTTTTTGCCGACGACCAGCTTATCATAGGAAAATCTGAATATGAAATTCAAATAGCAGTCCACAAGTTAAGTCAGGTTGCTAATGAGTATGGTATGAAAATCTCACCAAGTAAAACAAAAGTGATGGCATTTAAAGGACTTGAACCTTTAAGAGCAAAGATAGTTATATATGACCAAATAATTGAACAAGTAAATGAATTTAAATATCTTGGATATCATTTTAATTATATAAAATCAAGGGATATGGAAATAAAGCTGAACAACTTCACATATTTCTGTGGAACGTTACAGCGAACTCTACATCATAATGCGCAAAAGGAAACTCTTCTCAGATTTTACAAAGTTATTGCTTTGCCATTACTACTTTATGGAAGTGAGAGCTGGACATTAACATCAGATCAGCTGCGCCGAATTGAATCTGCAGAAATGAGATTTCTTCGTTTTGTGGCAGGATATTCACTATTAGACCACAAAAAAAGTGTAGATATCAGAGAAGAACTAAATGTTGAACCGGTTATAGATACCATAAAGAAATACCGAGAAAATTGGAAAGGTCATGTCCTGAGAAAGCCAGAACATAGAACAAGTAAAACTATTCTTCAATATGTACCTAAAGGAAAAAGAAGTGTAGGACGTCCCTTGAAGAGTCCCATGAACAATTCTGAGACGGAACAGACCAAGAGGTCTAATCCTTGCTGTCGATGATGATGATAATGATGATGATGAAGTCCGGGATAGCGCTAATTTTTGTTAGGTAAGTAGATAATCTGCTGTGAATTAATTTTTCAAATACCTTTGCGATTGAGGGTAGGAGGCTTATTGGTCTGTAGCTTGTAGGAAAGCTAGGATCTTTGCCTGGTTTACAGAAGGGTAAAATTATAGAGAATTTCCAATCTTTTGGAAAGTGGCCCAATCTTAGACAGGAATTAAATAAGACGGTTAAAATGGTTATAGCTCTTTTGGGTAATTCTTTAAGAGCTCTGTTGTTAATATGGTCGTGACCTGCTGATTTTCGAGTTTTCAATTGCTTAATAATTTTAGATGTTTCGGATGGGGATATAAATTTTATTTTATCTGGGACATTATAGTCTGGTAACAGGACGTTTTTTGTAATATAATTAGTAAAGGAAGAATTTGTATTTGGGTTTGGAGTAAAACTATTTTGCAGATATTTACCTAACATATTGGCTTTCATATGATCCGTATAAACTACATTTGAGTTGTGTTTTAGGATAGGAATGTCAGTAGTTTCTTTACATAGTCTTGTTATGGTTGACCAGAGTGGTCTACTATTAGGGTGTATTTGAGCTATGGATCTTTGAAAGTTGCTTATTCGAATTTGATTTAATTTGTTTTTGATTGTTCTCCCTAATTTATTGATTTTTGCTTTAAGGTCATGTCTGCGGTTGATTTGCCAGAGCCGTCGAAGATTACGTTTACTTTTAATTAGGTTTAGAATATTCCTTGGAATCGGATTTCTATTGTTAGTGAAAGGTCTTGCGAAAGGAGTTGTTGATTGTAGCAATGCAACGTAGATTTTCTGTGTGATATTAGTTACCTGGTTGTCTATTTCATTTGTTGTTTGTATCTGTTACGGGTAGTGAAGGTTTACTTCTAATTGGTCTCTAAATTTATTCCAGTTGACGTGCCCTTTCGTGCCCAAAACGGCGAAGGGATTATTAGCCTGCAAGAGGTTTGAAGATTTGTGTTCAATGATGACTGGGCAATGATCTGAATCTAATTCAGGAAGTACGGTTTGAGATGTAGGTAAGTGGAAGTTTTTAGACACCATTATGTCTAAAATATCTGGGATAATATTACTATTGTACGGTTAGTGTGTTGGCTGCCAAGGTGCTATTACATCTAAGGTATTGTTTACTGCAAAGATTGCAATTTAGTGCCTTGCTGGGTTGTTCAATTGCATCCCCAGGCTTGGTTTTTACTGTTTAGGTCTCCTAGTAGAATAACGTTGGTGTTGTTATTAAATATTTCCTTGTATTCTTTTACTGGAAATTGTTTATTCGGAGGTTTATAAGCTGTTATTATTGTGTAATCTTTATTATCTATGGTTACGGTGACTGACACAGTTTCCAGGTTAGACGTATTGGGGCTAAGTGACAGTTGATGTTTGATTCGGGTTGAAAGAGCAGTCGAAACAACACCCGCTGCAACATTTAAAATTCTGTCACTTCTATATATTTTATAACCAGAAATTTTGAATTTTTCATTTAACCAAGTGGGTTTCGGTTATGCATGCAATATCGATTTTGTGTTCGTGAAGAAAAATTTCTATTTGTGATTGTTGTCTTTTAATTCCGTTTGCATTCCAATTCATTAAAGTGATTTTATTTGCCATTATGGAAATTTATTAGCACTGACTGTATAATATTTTGAATTTGCGGGATTATAGCTGAGATTACGTGTGATACTATTGTGGTTATTAGTTGAGATACATCAGTTGGCATTTGGGTTTGCAAAGATTGAACCGGTGACCACGGGGTATTGCTTTTGGGAAGGGGAGGAAATCCGCGAGGACTAAATGTTGGAGGGCTACGAGAGGGATTGTTGCGCGGCGGCGGTTGTTGCTCTGACCCTGACCTGCATTCATTTAGAAGGTTTGAACGTGCTTGCTGAGTTTCTTTGAAAATGCGACAGCCTTTGTAATTGGCCGTGTGCTCCCCGCCACAGTATACGCAATTCGGTTTGTCACTTTTTGGTTTTGTGCATTGACAATAATGGTGTGACTCTTTACATCTAACGCACCTCGGAGAGAGTCGGCAGTTTGCTTGCGAGTGTCCATACCTTTGACAACGTTTACATTGTATTGGGTGGTTTTGATTTGTTCTAGGTTGAACTTGTATGACGCAATGCATCAGGCGGTTTAATGTGAATATTGACTTTGCCCCTTTATTGTCTTTTATTTCTAGAGCACAAATTTCGATTGGATTTTTCTTTTTGTCAAATAATCTAGTCACTTTGATAACAGGGTATTTGAGTTCAAGTTCTTTTAAAATGTCAGCTTCCGAGTAGCATGTGGGGATGCCCTTCAACACAGCATTAGAAGTCTTAATAGAAGGGTCGCGGAAAGAATAGAATTGTTTGTTCTTCTCAACACAGTGATGTTTAAAATTACGGTAATCTTCTATTTTAGTAAGCATGATTTTTAGTTGATCACTGGCTGTCTTGGTTGTGAAATCACATTTGACGACGGATTTAATGTCGGAAATCATTTTGTTGTAGTCAAGTACGTTGTGCATAATTATGGGCGGAATTTTTAATGTTTGTTCTGGAGTACTTAGATCACTGTCTTTAAGATTTTGAAGCACTTCGAAACGCGATGAAGTTTGAACATTGTATAATGGCATAGAGTTTTCATCATCATTTCTCTTTCGTTTACTTACGTTTGAAAGCGTTTCGTTGGAAGTTGTTGCGTGCATCTCCTCGCTTTGGTGTTCTTAAGGCAGGGTAGTTTGGGGCGGTTGCTGCTGCATTAACGGTTGCCCTTGCTGCGCTGTGGGTTGATTCTGTTGATGCAGCAGTAGTTGCTGCTGTTGTTGCTGATGAAGGAGTTGCAGATGTTGCTGCTGTTGTTGTAAAAGTTGAAATTGTGCTGTTGGGAGAATGCACTGATCGCTGTTGCTTGCATATAAGTTATCCATAGCGTTCACAAACACTTCTGATGTGCTGTGTAGCCCCGACTCGGGGCTACCTTGTTCGTTCATTTCGCACTCGCGATCACGGGTTGGTTTTTATTCACTTGTGGTAAATATTTATAATAGTAGTTGCAAAATTAAACTGTTTTTGATGTAACAATGTATAATATTTAAGATAGACACGTAGAATGCTGTTCAGGCGAAAATAGTTTGACACTCAATCTAAACACACTACGCAGTGAGGGAGCAGTCGCGTCCGATGTTCACGGCACAGCTGCTCGGTGCGAACTGAGATAAGAGCTGAGTGAACACAACTGGAATGCTGATCGCCAATCGGCGAAAATTACAGAATAGCCTGAGCCCAAATACTTATAAGTAGATAGGACTATTCTCTTGTGTGGCATAAATTGTTTTGCGTTCTTTTTTTCTTCTACAGGTAATTTTAGTAAGGAAAATTTGTATGACAGTTTACAAAAATGTGTTATCTGCTCTATTAGTACCACGGTTTAGACCCAAGACTTGCGAATGAAGGTTTAATTCCTGTAGAATGTCGGTAGTTCTTTTTTTTTTGGTGCAACGAAAATCAAATCCAGATACTGATGGTAGAGAATCTTCTGAACATTCCCTTGTTAAGCAAGAAGAAACAATTTTTGTATTTAAATAATAACACTGCGGACATGTTTTTGCACGCTCAGGAGCACATGAACAAGGTTAATTACACCCCGGTCCATATTTTTCTTTATTTTTTGTTTAATGTTTAAATATGAACATATTGTAAATTTGTGGAAGAGTAAACAAAAAAATGTCTTACTAGTATAGGTATGCGTGCACGGAGAATTATATGTCGTATAGTGAAAGTTTGTAATGTTGAGGCAAAAAAGCGATTTTTTGACCTATAAACACGCAATGTTGGACCATTATATGAAAATGATATGAATATTATTCAATTGGTTACTCAGAGACACGGGGCCCATTCGAAAAAGCAGTAACGTAACGAAATAGTGGATATTATGAATACTATGTAGTAGAGGGTTCATTGTTGAAATGGCGATTGATTCTTGCCTATGTTTAGGGATTTTCTTTGTTTAATTTAGATGACCTCAGCATTTACGTATTTAGAATATTTGCAAGAACTCATGTTTCCATGATAAGCGATGACCTCAAACAGTTGACTTTGATTCGGAGGATAGTGTCAAAAAAGCATTGGCGTGTCAGTGTCGAATGAAAAAGAATGCTTCTAGGAATTGTTCTGAACTTGGGATAGTTGAATTTTAAAAACGTTAAAATTGCAAACTTGCACCTTCATTGAAATTTACTTAACTACATACGTAAGTTCACATTCCTTCAATTACAAATTACCATTTCCGGAACGTGTGAACACTGGAGAGCCGGAAGTATTAATGTTTCAGTTTCTTTCTATAGTGTTTAACTTTATTTTCGTATATGTTTAATTTGAATTATTTTTCACATTTTCATGCACGAATGCATATCTGAAGAATTAGTTTCCTAAGAAGGTTCCTGAGGGAAGCAAGTGTTATCATTCGTGCTTACAACTAGCCCCGCCTATTTCGCTTTCAAATGTGTGGAGGAAGGAGGCAATTTTCAAGGGGAGGTATTTCTCGAAGCCAATTGCTACCTCTTTCTTGCTCCCAGCTTGAGGAATGGTCGGTTGCCGACCCGTGTAGTATTTTTAAAATGTATGCAGTATTTGTTAAACAAAGGAAACTTAAAGTATTTAGAATAATATGACAAATTGGAGAGCAGAAATCCAGGAACATGTAACTAGCAACAATGTTCGTGGTGATATATGCTAGCTTTGAGGTCGCAGGTCCACTCCACCCCCGCTAGGAACTTCCAACGTATGTGGCGGAGAGACTAAACGAGCCGTTTGTAAAACGGCTTTGAAGAAAAGACTTGCGTGGGAACTGTGTACGTATTGACTGCCCAAAAAGAGGAGTTGTCATGAAAAGCTAATTTCTTATAAAATAATACGTATCTCGAAAACGATAGACGATAGCGCCGATTGGATTGCGGAATTTTGATTCTCGTTTAAAGGTAATTTTTAAAAGGCAAATATTTTTAACAAAATGTAAAATTTTATAACCAATTTCCATTTTTTAAAAAAATTTTGAAGTGGAATAGGTTGCCTGATGTCCCAGAACAGAAAACTGCGAATTAACAATTTTATAAACAATTCCGAAATCGGTGCAATTCTCGCCGGGCAATGTACCCAAATTGTCTTTGAGGTGAATATTGCAAAATAAAAGTGTTTACAAGAGGTGCAAAATTATTGGTAATACATACTGTATTTGTTGCAAACTACTATGTATGGATTTAATCTTTGAATTTTGCTATTTTTGTTTTAAGTGTTTACCTAGAAGCCATCTATCGATTTCAAAAATTCACGATTTTGCAATTTTTGCAAGTTTTATAAATATATGAACTCTTGCAAATTTGCAATTATAATTGGTTTGTTATCGAAAAATCTATAGTAAAATGGACATTTGATAAAGGTCCTGAATTATTTGTCAACAATAATATTGAAAGTAAACTTGTGTGAGTATTTAAATGCTCTAAAATGTGTGTTATTTTATTATGTTTCTACGTAATTTCTTCGAAAAGATTTTTGTTAACAGTCGTTAAATGTATATATTCTTAGATGTAATTCAATGTTTTTACATTCATGTTCATAAAAGTTTTTTTTTGTTGTTATTTAAGATTGTATCAACTTCTAGGTCATTAGCAACCACTATTGCGAGCAACGGTATGGTAACTACGAGGAAGACACGATATGATGATGATGGGGAGTGAAAGAACGAACACAATACAACCATGCCCGAGGCGGGACCCGAACCCCCGATTCTTCGGTCCACGATCGCTAGCGCACTACTCCCTTAGCGATCTTGGCCACCCGGACCAATGTTTTATTCTATGTATTTTTATCTGGAAATATTTCCACATCCAAACATGCCAAACATCCAAACAACCACTATTTTCTACGACGTAATTTTTCTAGGCCAATTTCCCCCACACACACACACACACACACATTTGATTTTGGCTGTGGCTGTTTATTGGAAAAGCTGAACGGAGCCGAAAATGGCGAAGTTAATTCATGTTGCCGATGTACTAAACTAAATTTCTAATTCGAAATTGGCTGAAAATGGGTGTCAAAAGTTCGTAAATTTACGCTAAAAGTGCTTAATTGGTACCCTTTTTTCATTGTATGTAGTCGACTACAAAATTATTCATTTTGTTGCAAAGTTCGCAAAGTTTCCCCTACAATAACTGGTGGGTGAAAGTCTGTCTACACTACCCTGCAAACAAACTTGGACAACCTTCGATCCCAGAGAGAGGCGCGTTGACCAATCGCTACTGTTAGAACTTTAGTGATTACATGATTAGCGCAAAATACCATGGTGCAGGAAAGACGCTGTTCCCTGGGGCGGTTCCTCGATTGTTTACGTATGAGTCGGAAATAGCTTTCCCTGCCGAAGGAGCGATTTTGCCTGCTCGTATGCCATAACAAAAAAATATTCCTGAGCGAAGGGTTTCCGTCCGAAATTACTGTCAATAGGCATATAATTTTTTAGCATTTTAGCAACAATTATACTACATATTAGCAATCAATTTGTAACTCTCTAAAACACTTAGATTACAATAGTAATCTCAGGCCCAATTTGCGGATTCTCTCTACCCTTTCTAGGGCATATTTCGAATTGATTAATAAATGGAACACTGTTTAAAAAATATTAATTCAAGTATTTCGGGTCTAGGACAGCGGGAGCCTCACCCCTAATTTGATCTTCAAAAGTTGGAAAGTGTTTATAAATTTGCAAATGTAGCAAATGCTTTTATTGTCTCCTCTAAACCCCCTTCAAACGCAATACAAAATTCCGCAACCCGATCGGTGCTATCAACTTCCGTTCTCGAGATATTAAAATATTTATTAGAACTTTTCATCTAAAATCACCCCCATTTTTTACACTCATTCCATTCGCCCTCCTCATACAAGAATATTGAAAAGAGAGGTTCGCTTCGATTGTTCGCTTCAATCGCTTAATGCCGAGGGCAGAGATGATATCGCGGCCTCGGTAGCGCCTTGACGCGATAAACAGTGCGACAGAGTGAAATAATTGTCTTTACAATTTCTTTAAAAAACAACTATAACATTTATTGTTTTTTTTCGTGGGATCATTGCAGTAACAATTTCTGTCTTTCGGCTACAATGGCAATTTTTTAAAGATTTAAACTATTATTCTAAACAGCCATTAAAATTCTCGGTAAATATTTTAATTCGCTTAAGTGTTATTGGTATATAAACAAATGATCTGGTAAATTTAATAACGCCGACAGAAGCAGTTTTAAGGCGAATAGGATCAGAAGCTATATTATTTATTTTTATCCTCTTTGTTCAATAGTACGACTTGCATTGGACGGATTGCATTATTTATCTTCTAGCAAGGAAACTGTTTATAAATATTCATTGTAAAGTTCATTATGTCGGAAGGGTGACTCAAGAAACAATAGTGCCAATGATATTTTCTATCAAGGACAAGTTGAGCTATGGAAGGGTTCAGCATTATATAACTTTCAATGACTCTGGTTACTGTGATATCGATAGGAAAATTAAACGAAGGCTAATTTGTTGATCAATGTAAAAAATAAAATAAAATTGTTGAGAAAACTAATAGCTTACCGCAAAAAGAAATAATAAAACGTATTTTTTTCCTTTCACTTTGGAATAATGCCGTTTAGTATAGATAATAATTTTACATTATGGCAAAAGCAAATAAACCATTTTATACGTCTTTTTTGCATTTTCCCGTGAATTTTGACTAGAGATAATTTTTTTTACTTTTCCGTTATTTTTAATGCATTTTTAGCTGATTTCATTAATTTTAATACATTTTTATGGTACTTATTTAAATAACATTTATGAGATACAACAAACATTCTGTTCACCACAGAATTATTGAGTAGACTATTTGATTTCATCGCTCAGAAATTGTGATGTCAGCCGTGGTATGTAATCTAATGGTCCCACAACCCCTTTCAGCGCCATTGTCGTTTCAGTCAATTTCGGGATAACTAAAGAAAGATATTTCCTAATAAATAACAGTCCAAAACAAACGTTTGCGAGCTTAGTTCACTTAAACGATTGGAAGAATCCCCGATTACATCAGTATCGGTAGTGATCCGTTATTCTCCGATCAACACCAGGCAAATACCATAGCAGTGCCCTAACAGACGGGCCACGAACCGTGCGGCAACTTTTAAAAAAATGTAGCTGTTTTTGTATACATAGTTTAATATATGTATTTGGGGGGATGAAATGAAGCGAAATCAACACAATTTGCTGCATTTTTTTGCATCTTTTCGTAATATTACTACGTTTTGCTACCTTTTCCCACTTTTTTATGCATCAGCACATTTCTTCCACTCTTTTCTACGTTTTAAATCATTAGGCAGAACAATATATTTTTTCTCTTCTTGAACAAATCGTTTTAAACTCTCATTTAATCATAATTCAACAATATTAAATAAATATTTAAATATATTTTAAGTAAACCCCCGGTAATTTACATCCGAGCAACAACGGTCAATCTGCAGCTGTAAAGTCAAATTTACATTTCAACAGTGTTGCTGCAACACCCTTTAACACTTTCCGGCTGGATTTAAGGCGCGGCCCCGACAGGCAAATCAAGACATTTAAATGGGTTTGCAGAAATCCACTTGACGATAACCAGAGGAAAGTGGAAAGGAAAATTTACTCTTGCCATCGTATAGCCGTCAATACTAAAAGATCACTGGCAGCGTTTGTGGAGGGTAAGGGAGACGAGAGTCATGGGAAGTTGCCTGTGCCCGCAAGAGCACCGAGGTTCCCACTCGGGCAAGCGCTCGTACGAGCTCAGTTTAACGCACCTGCGAAGTACGATCCACTAGTGTTCTCTCTCTCTCTCTCTCTCTCTCTCTCTCTCTCTCTCTCTCTCTCTCTCTCTCTCTCTCTCTCTCTCTATCTATCTATCTATCTATATAAATATTTATAAATTAAAAACAAGGTAAATTATTTATCATAAAATGCTTCTAACAAAATTAATATATTAAGTTCAATATTTAATGAATACTTTAAAGTTTAAGTTTAAATGAAAAATAGTAATAATTTGTTAATAAAGTCGTTGAATTTAGAGCTGCAAAACGATGAAGGATTAGGGTGTTATATTTTTGATTCTATGATACAATGCCAACCGGTAGAATTTAAATAAAAAACGCGATAACGATTAACAAATTATACATTCACTTACACATACATTTTACTGTCCAGGACTGAAGGAAGTTGACAGGATTTCACAAAGTATGATAAAAGCCTCTTTTGTTTTTTCTTTTTATTCTATTTTTTGACCGTGAGTTGAGTGTGATCGGTGAATTAAGATAGTTTTTTATTTAAAATATTTTGGTGGAATATGTTATATTACAGATTACTTGGAATGACGCAGGCTAAACTCTGCACATGCTGCGTTATGATTTTATTAGTTTAAATGATTATCCGAAAATATTTTTGCGGAGTAGAGAAGGTTATGTAATGCTGCGCGAAAAAATCGCAGATTTTCAGCGGAAAAATCCCAATTACAAGACCCTGGCAACGAAAATGTGGATAAACTCAGTTGATTAATTTAGAAAATAAATTATCTAATAAGTGGTGTGGCCAAATCCATGTTTCGTAGGTCCTTGATACCGTAAAATATCTCTGACCGACTGTGAACAACGCTAGCTGCTAAACAGTTCATCCGATTTTCTCCAAGATTGATATTCCCTAATCGATTTGGCTGATGTCGCTGCCCATACAATTTGAAATCGATATTTTAATTTTTGGGGGTACTTTATATGAAGTACATGGGACACTTTTCAAATAATTTGATTCATTTTTTTGAAAATTATAAAAAAATGGCCTCATCATTTTTGCCTTTTTTGTAAGATATTGTGAATACCGTTTAAGAGAATGGTGCAGGTCTCATGTTCGTTAAAAACCCTGATTTTTTGAGAATTGGAAAATATCAACATTTTTTAGGCGTCTTCTAACAACTAAAATATTAAAGATGGATATTTTTCCCTTAATGAAATCTCTTCCCTAAAAATATATTTTAAAATAATATCATGAACCATTTTTAGAAAATTTTAGTACTGTACGTGAAATTTTGCGTGATAATCCGTGCGAGAAAGTATGTGTTGATTTAGCATCACTAGTTATTTGAATGTTACGTGAGAAGTTAAATTAATGGTCACTGGAAAATTTGGGGGGAGGTAATTTTCCTCATCCTGCCCTGGATCCGCGCCTGCTGTAAAGAACTATAAAGAAGAAAAATTTGGTGCAAAATGATTCGTATAATCTAGAACTGAGTTCGTGTATCTGGTTTACAATTGTTTCGCCAGCACTTTTTTTGCACCTTTTTGTATGTATTTTCAGAAACTTTTCCTCCTTTTACGACTACAATTTGCACCCCAAAATCCTTTCCCTAGTCATTACTGTGAACACAGCATAAGATACACGGTTTTCTTTGTATGATGATTCTTTGCATGAATGATGCAGATTTCATTGACGCGTCATCACTTTACCCATTAATCTCTAGGGTGCATTTATCTTGTTATCGTGAGTAGATGTGCTAAATTGCCATAAGGTAACAAATGGAGAAGTTCGTTCTAATGCACATTATTGCATAGAATTTGTTGTAATCGACAATTCGAAACCAAATCATCCGTCGATAATAATCTGCGATTATTCTCGAACAAATAAAAACTCATAAAGTGTAGCGGTTGTACAGGTAAGATGCATTCATTTAATAGCACTGATTTGATGGAATATGGTATGTATTCGAGGTAATTACTTACATTTCTCAGAGACATACAAATACATAAAAATAAAAGAATGGATCGGAAAACCTCCGTGAAGGTGACCCTTTTCATGGAATATCGCTGTTTTAAAATAGATTAGAAATAATGTTGGAATTTTCATTTTGATATTCTCAATGCAAATTACATAATTTTAGAAACGTACTTTTCCAATCAGCAAAAAAGTAATTACTAGTTTTCCTTTGAATTTTTTAAAAGCATTGTGTACGTAATTATTTGTCGACATGAAGTAAATAAAAAATACACAAAACCATTTGACAAATTCATCATCCAAGCATCTGAAGGCCCAGATTTCTGTAGCTTGCGCTTGACACAGAAAAGAGCCAGTTAACACGGAACTGCCCATTGTGTGTGCAATCTCCAATTGCAGTATTTCCCAAAAGAGGAAAAAGTAACCGTTGTGACAACAGGCTGTGGAGACCCTCTTCACGCTGTCCTATTCGCGAAGGAGCCCAGTGGGCTAAAGCTTAATTGGTACGTGTACCGAAAAACGCTGAGAACACAATAATCCGTTTCTAAGGCAACGGATGAGAGCAGAATATTTCGCGTGGTGCTTTGCTTTTTATGCCTGTATCTATTCTTTTGCGGAGGCGGGGAAAGAAGGAACTGCGGAGAGCTTAATATTTTAATACCCTTTTCTTATTAGTTATCGTTTGAAGTTGCATCGTTACGGAATACGGCCGGGTGACGGGGGCGTGAGGGAGCGACGTGACTGATTGTGAGTGGAGGAACGAGGAGGGTGGCGCGGGGTCGGAGGCGGAGGCCATCAGGTGGGGCAGCGAGAGCAGGCAAGGAGGCGACGCAGAGGGTGGAGTGGGCGAACAAGGTAGGTCTGAGACGGGGAAGGTAAGGGGAGGGGAAGGGGAAGGGGAAGGGGGAGACGGGGATGGGCGTGGGCGATGGTTGCGGGTGGGCGGCGGTGAGGAGGAGGAGGGGGAAGGGAGGGGGAGGCCGAGTGGCGGAACGCCAGATGGCTGCGCGCGGCTGTGCTGCCTCCGCAGGCCAACTTGCTGTGGCGAAACTTGCGGCATCTACTAACAGGGCCGACGACTTTTTTTTTTGTTGCTGGAGGAAGTTGAAGTGTAGAGGACTTGTATAATACTTACAGGATGACAAACCGGCCATCCCCCATACAAAATTTCATATTCTCTATGAGAGCATCCTGACTGAACGATTGTCGTCATGTCGTCAATTGACAATCAAGTATGATTTACTCATTCATATTTGATTATAAGCTATCGGGTTACGAGTGCATTGTCACGAGAAGATTGTCCCCTCTCTCATTATTTTAATATTTCGCCTATTAACTTAAAAAAATCAAAATTAAGACGAATGCCCCAGGTATTTCTCCTATTTCCTGTATGACCATATTGTAGATTATTTTAAGAACTAGTGGACCCGCTGCTTCGCTATTTTATTACACTTCACATCCTATTGCTCACGTGATTGTTAATCACATTTTACGCTACGCTCTGCAAAAATTTCAATAGACGATAAACTCTCTCGCGAATGTCTTTCCGTCTCTCTCTGTCTCTCTCCCCGACTCTCTCTGTCTCTGTCTCTCGTTTCTGACTCTCTATTTGTTTCTTTCTCTCTCTACGTCTCTGTCTTCCTCTGTCTCTCTATTCATGTTTCCTCCTGGAGAAATTTCACAATCGCAGGAGCAGAACGAGCAATGCAGACGTCTTCATATTCGTACTTCAGTGTGTGGTGGATTGCCTAGAGAGTGCCGTGACGTATAGCACCCTGGTCAGGGTCCTTGAGTCTCCACAAAATCATCTACGAGCGTCTATGTGCCCTGGAATATGCACATTGCCATCGCACTATGCCTATATTCTTCCCAGAAGTGCAAGCAATATTGGACAAAGTTTTATCACGGTTGGATGAACTGCGCATTAAGTGCGATCAACAAATGAACAAACATTGTGTTTTATATATTTCATTTGGTCATTTTGGTAACGTAAGATGGTAAGTACAATCAAAATCACCAACAATTTGAAACATAATGAGAATTTGGATATTTTTATTTCGGATTTGCTTAAAGATAGGTTATTCCGTAAGAACTCTTGAGTGTCACAGTGTCACAATGTGGGGATAAGAATATTATCAGGTTCTAACGTTAGTCCAGCACCAGATCGGTGTTTTGAATTGCGGAATCTTATACTGACTGTAAAGCGAGGGCAAGAAAACGTTAACCAAGAACACATTCAATGATGAATATCTTAATTTATTTCATGGCGGTTTACGTAAGTGTCCACTCGTTGGGGAATATTAGTTTTGTGGAGCAAAGCCTTCAATAATGTTGACAGTGATTTCTGGACGATAATTATTGTGTATTTATTACATATGTTTTGCGTGTTACATATTATTATAGAAATCGTTTATTCTGCTTCAGTCCACTTGATTTATTTCATTATAAACTCGCATAATAAAACTATGCGTAGGGTTATAAAATTTCCTCACTTTTCAGATCCTGAAGGTAAAAATATTGTCGAAGCGATATCTTTTTAATTTCATACAAACATTGTAACGAATAACAAAATGGTTTAATGCATGTGCAGTTTATTCTCATAATTGTTTTCACCCACTGCTTCTCGCAAATCTGTAATCAATAGTTCAGATCTAAAAAGAATGACATCAACACAATTCAAGAGACACTGTAACACATTAATTGATATCTGTATATTTATTCAATATGTTTTATTCGCAATTTGTTAATCGCTGCAAAAACGTAGATGAAATGAGTCTATTTGCAAATGAAAAGCTTTTCAAAACACGTACGAGGTCGTGTTGAAAATTTATCTGACGATTTACAGTGGGTTTATTTATTTGATATGTTGTATTACACATATTCAGATGACAATTGACGAGGTTTGGGAAAGATAAGCAAACAAATGTTGAACTTTATATACTTAAAAAATACAAGTTCAAAATGGCACGAACTCCAATGAAAAAAATTTAATGATTCATTTTGTATCTAGAGCTTTGTATGTAAGAATATTCAAAACGTGAACGGAATTCATCATACGTTCATCTGGGTGTCAACTGACAATTTTCAGAATCGATTCACTAAGAAATCAATCTGATGCAGTCATTTAATCTAAACTCCATACACTGTGAGGAGATAAATGTTATGTTATTGAAATACTAGTTTCAATCCGTTTCGAAAAATATCGTATCATTATTTATTCTTCCAACATTAATGTAATTTGATTTTTACTGAAATCATCAGTCGAACTCTTGATAATATCAATGAAAAAGTTGACTTCATTTTCAATATAATACTTTGTTTAAAAAACAATTCCGTCATCCAATATTCCTTAGAAGCATGTTTTCAAATATGTTTTAGAGCTTTGAGGGTAATATTATCTCAGTTCATTGATTGTCTTCTGTAATATTGAGAAGAAAACATTTTCCTTCTCTCTCTTTTTCAGTTGAAACCTTCAACCAAGCCCTTTATTCCCTGCTTTAAGCCATGAGTTTCTTCGTGACCTACGGCTATCTTCAATAAAATAAATCCTTTTCGGGATCGTTAGCACTTATCAATTCGTGTTGATTGGTACAGTTCTGGAAACAAAAATGAACTGGGCCGTCTGCGGCTAAGTTCAGACTTTCCACGGCATGGGCAGCCCTTTTCATGACGAAACGTTGCAGACGGAGCCTCACAACAGCCGCGGCAAATCGCAAAGGGGGGAGAAGTGGCCTAGCAAAATTACGTCGTAGAAAATGGTGGATGTCGCTAGTTTAGATGTGGAAATATTTCCAAACAAAAATGCATAGAATGAAATACTTTTATGAAGATGAAGCTAAATACATTGAAATATGTATAAAAATATATTTTTTAACTACTGTTAACACAATTCTTTTGAAGAAATTACGTTGATACGAGATAAAATAACACTAATTTTTGAGGATTTAGATTCTCATAAGCGTTTTCTTTCAATATTATTACTTATAAAAAAATCCAGGATCAGTATCAAATATCCAGTTTGCTGTAGATTTATCGATAAGAAAAATATTAAATTTGCAAGATTGCAATTGTTCATAAATTAATAAAATTTAAAAAGATTGCAAAGCGTGTATTTTCCGAATCGATAGATGACTTCTAGAGAATTATTTAAAACAAAAACAGCAAAATTCAAAGATCAAGTCAATATACAATATTTTAGCAACAAATAAAGTAGATATTAGTAATAATCTGGCATCTCTTGTAAAAACTGTTACTTTCAATATTCATCTCAAAGAAAATTTGGGAAAATTGCCTGGCAGAAATTACACTGACTTTGGAATTGTATATAAAATTATTAATTGTTGAAAAGTTGTTAATTCGCAGTTTTCTGTTCTGAGACATCAGGGACCTCTTCCCACTTTAAAATTTAAAAAATGGGAAATTGTTTTTAAATTATTAAATTTTGCAAAAAAATTATTGCCTTTTCTAAATTGCTTTTAAACGCGATGCAAAATTCCGCAAAGAGATCGGTGCCATCGTCTTTCGCGTTTTAGATACGTAATTGTTTATAAGAAATTAGCATCTCATGAAAACTCTACTATTTTGACAGTCAATCCTTCCGCAGTTACATCGCAAGTCCGAGAGACTAGAAAATACACAAACATTGAAAACCAAAACGAAATATAGAATTCCACATATATAATTGATTTCAAAATCATTTGCCAAAAACATACAAAAATGTACAAAATTTCTTTAAAAAAAACTGCTAGGACTTGAACCCCAGATCTTTATCTGGCAAAGAACCGCAAAACCAACGATACTGCTCGTGTGCAAGTCACTAATGTACTAATTTTTTCCTATGTTCAGAAATTTTCTGTTTCATTAAGATTATCTCGGCATTTATCATTTAGAACATTTGTAATAACTCAAGTTTCCATGATAAGTAATGACCTCCAACAGTCCACTTGGATTCCTAGTGTCAAAAAGCAGTCAGTGTTGAATTGAAAATAATGATTCTAGGAATTACTCTGAACTTGGGATAATTGAATTTTAAAAACCTTTTTGAATTGCAAACTCGCACCTTCATTGAAATTTACTTCACTACATACGTATGTTCATATTCCTTTAATCACAAATGTTCATAAATAAACGTATGTAAATACGCTATTATGAGGCTATTATTACTTTTTCGCACACTCCGTGCTGATGATATCTGCTTCTAAAGGCAGATCTGATTAGAGTGAATTTGTGAATATTGTATCAAAGTGTTAAAGTTTTGGAAGTTGTGAATCCTAGTGTGCCGGAAGTCGTAATGTTTATATTAGTATGTATAAACCAATTTATGCAAAACTGCTGTTTTTTCTTCTTCTCTTCATTCATTTCTTAGGCTGCAGCCTGTCTTTTTAAATAATGAAAATATATTTTAAAGCAACTAACATTCCATTTAACCACTTTCATAAGTTAATATTCTACGTTGTTCGGGCTGCCACTAATTCACCAAGTTTCTTTCCATCGTGTTCCATTCCATTATCTTATATATTTAATTTGAATAATTTTCACAATTTCATGCACAATTTTATGTCTGAAGGATTGGCTTCTTAAGATGATTCCCGAGGAAGCGAGTGCTATGATTCGTGCTTCTAACACGCTCTGCCTATTTCGCTTTCAAACGCGTGGAGGAAGGAGGCAATTTTCGGGGGTACGTATGTCTGGAAGCCAATTGCTGCCTCTTTCTTCCTCTTCCAACTTTAGGATTGGTCGGTAGCCGACCCGTGAAGTATTTTGAAAATGTATGCGGTATTTTTTAAACGAAGGCAACTTAAAGTATTCAGAATAAGAAGAAAAATTAGAGAGCTGAGAACCACGAATATCTACCCAGCAACAATGTTCAGGGCAATGTATGCTAGCTTTGAGGTCGCAGGTCCACTCCACCCCCGCTAGGAACTTCAACGTATGTGGCGGAGAAACTAAACGAGCCGTTTGTAAATCTGCTTGAAGAAAAGACTTGCGTGGGAACTGCGTAAGAATTTTTTTAAAATTTAAATGTATTTATCGTCGCATCAACTTCAAGGTCATTAGCGATTAAACAGATAAATACATTTTACCTTTACAATATGAAATTCAGTGCCATATTAATTGTCAAAATCAGTACGAAAATACAATTCAGTAATACATACAATACGATACAGAGTACATTCAATATAGTCCATACAACACAAGTGTATTACCAAGTTCCTGTTTCGTTTCTCCGCTACGTACGGTTGAAGTTCCTAGCGGGGGTGGAGCGGACATGCGGCCACAACGCTAGCATATATTGCCATGAACATTGTTGCTAGTTAGATATTCCTGGTATTCTAAATGTTATTGTAAATGGTAAATTGCTTTCCATAACGGAATCAATAATTCTCTTTTGATAATCTTTCGAATAAAGACTGTTATCATCGAAAAAAAAAAGACTGTTAAAGACTGCAATCTAATTGGTGTTTTAGCCTGCTGCTTTTGAATGGTGGACAGTAAATTAATATATATTTTACATTTAGAAGAACTTTACATTGTCAACGTCACATTGAGGAGTTTTTTTTCAGTTATTATGTGCGTATGCGTTAAATTAGAATGTTTCGTTCTCAATCTTGAAATCACAATCTGATCTTTTCGTGAGAATTCTTTGGATTGTTTGCATTGTTTTTGAGACTTTTTGTGTATTTTACCAGCCTTCATCGATTTCCATCTTTCGAACCAGATATTTTGCATTTGGTTAAATGAATGGTTCATAGTCCTCGAATGTGTTCGACATTTCTAGAGCACCTGCAGCAGTTACAAGGGTGATTATTTCTTCATCGAGAGAAGGGTACATAATTCTGCTGCGGAGGTTTTAGCATAAGAATTTTCTTGGTGATTTATTTCTTTTTCTTGAGTAGTTACAATAGCAAAAGCTCCAATATTGTTTTTGATGTCCTTAGTATAAATTTTATAGTAGTCGGTGTATTTATTGATGAATTCTTGTACTTTTGGTTCCCAATCTTCTTTAGATGAAATATTTTCTCATAAGTTATTTAGAGAGAGGTCAGTAGTGGTCTCTGGGAGTTTCCATAGAGGTGTCATGTAATTTCTTTTTTCTCCAAGTTAACTTCCTTAAAATCAAGGCCTGAGATTTTTTTTGGTTTTGGCATATATAGGAATATTATGAATTTGATTGTGTGTTTGATGATATTGTGGATGAATGTCATAAAATATGATACGGTTGTTGAACGTTGCTCCATTGAGGAATATTTTAGAGTTAATAAGAGTCTTCCATAAAACAAGGTTGGCTCATTAGCTTCAATTTAAGATACTTCCAATCAAACTTATATGGAAACATCTCGTACAGATTCGAAGGGCATTATTATGAATTACATCAAGCTTTTTGAGTTTTTCTTTTTAGCTGAATCGTATATAACTGCCCCACAATTGATCTTCGAACGAATTATAGCTTTGTAGTTTAATAATTACATAGCCTTGTCTGCATCCCCATTTTGGTGTAAGAAACATTTCAGAATGCTTAACCTACTTTTACAATCATCTGTTAAATGTTGTCTGTGACAGTATTACAGGATGTTTCACGTTCAGGAATGTTCCGGGATATTCTGGAGTCAAAATACATTCCGAATATTCCCATAATTTGTTTCTATATACTATATACGGACTTCATCTTTGAATTTTGCTGTTTTTGATTTGGTTCCCTAGCAGTCATCTATCGATATGAAAAATACACTATTTTGTAATTTTTTGCAAATTTTATAAACAAATGAACCATTTTCAAACTTGCAATTATAATAGTTATCTTGTTGATAAATCTATAGTAAACTGGATTTTTGATAAAGATCCTGGATTATTTACAAACAATGATATTGGAAGTAACCGTGAATGAGAAACTAAATGCTCTAAAATGAGTGTTTTTTAATGTCGGATAAGCGTAATTTCTTCAAAAAAAATTGTGTTAATAGCGGGTAAACGTGTATATATATATATATATATATATATATATATATATATATATATATATATATATATATATATATATATATATATATGCTTTCATGTTTATTGAAATGTTTCATTCTATGTATTTTATTTGGAAATATTTCCCCATCTGAACTAGCGACGTCCACCATTTCCTACGACGTAATTTTGCTAGGCCACTTCTCCTCCCTCTTTGAGATTGGCTGAGGCTACTTGTGAGGCTCCGCTTGCAACGTGTCATGACAGGGGCTGCCCAAGCCGTGATAAAGCTGTACGGAACAGAAGATGTTCCGGTTAATGTATGTTTCCAGAGCTGTACAATGTTAACAAGCCCCATTCTGTCGATTATCCTCACAAAATAAAATGATTTGGCTGATATTATTCATGTCTATCGTACAAGCATATCTTTCTTGGTCGTTTATCAGAAGTGTAAGTTCTCTTAAATGTGAGATTTGAAACATTTAAATGATGTTACGTACTGAATATTTTTAAAAAAACTTTTAGAAAATTAAATACTTAATTGTGAAAACAACAATTTTTATTCCTTCTCTAGTCTCATTTAAAATCCTTATTGAAGGAAGCCTGCAGAACACTACGCAAAGAGTTATATTGCATTTGAAAGTACTTACATTGATCTTCAGAATCAATGGCTCAATAAGAATATAAGACGATAAAGAACGCACGAATCGAATACACTAATCGAATTATGAAATGCAACTGCAGCCGGCTTCCGTCCCCGTGCGGAAGTCTATATCCAGTACAGAATCTTATCGATACTGCCCGATCAAAAACGCTGCATTCATCGAGGTAGTATGATTAGAAGCTTTTGCAAAAATGGTGAGTAATGAATGGAAGCCTGTACGCGAAATTAAAAATTCGATTTTTTTGTCCTAGAATAGGAAAATTGAACACAGTGCAGCGGGGCACCGTGCCAGCCGGGCGAATCTCTAACTCACGATTCGTATCCTAAGAAGTGTGGTAATGTAGCATGTAAGTGCAAGTGTGTGTCAGAAAGGGATGGAAATAGGACAAGGAAGAGAAAGGAAAGACTACGCGCGGTCGTGGCCTGTTTGCTAGAATTCTGCTCCGACATTGTCTGGTCGAGATTGGAGAACGGACGGATAACTTCCGAATAGAGGACCTGGCCACTGGAATACACCCCTAGACTGCGCGTGATTTCGACGTAGCTATATAGCTTGTATCGAAAAATTTGCTCCGTCTGGACCCGAAACGTAGGACCTTCCGGTCAGAGGCACTGCAGAGACAAATGCTGACGTCAACCGGTGTGTCGTTTTGTGATGAGTGAGACGCTAGGAAACGGGAAACGCGAGGTGGGGCGCGGCAACTCACATGTCCTCGCAGGTGCCCGGGGCGGGGGCGGCGCCGGCGTCCTCACATTCCATAATGCAGCAGCGGCCTGACAGATTCGGCCCGTCCCCACCCTCCGCCCCTCGCGCACACTCCACAGCCGGCGCAGGCCGCCAGCTGCGGAGCGCCGCCCGCTCCCGCCCAAGCCCCGCCAACGCCCCGCCCACGCCCTCACTCCCTCGGCCTTCTTCTCTCAGGTCCCCATACTGCCACTCGACTTCTGCCGCTCGCTTTCGAGTCGCCGCCACTGCCCGTCTTGCCACGCTGCATTCTCTCTCCCAACCAGGTGTTGTACTTTTCATCATCGTGCTAAAGCTCGAGTTAGCGCTCGGGGTTCCCGACTGAGTTTACCCAAACCGAGTAGCACTCCCCGTGCATTTAGAGTGTGCTTTTAGGAACAAAAATTAAAAGGAGGTAAGGCGCGCCATGGTTTAATTAAATGTAAATTAGCGATCCGAGTTAATTTAAATACCCCATGTCCGACGTGCAAAGAATACTCTACTTGCTACGCTTGATCACTAGTCGTAGTATTGCAAACGAAGGCAACACGCACGTCGCATTGGTGTATCATGAAACAACAAGACTTACAATATCAATATTGGAATTTAACATTGTGTGTGGGACGTTGCTTGTCTAGAGGTATTTCAATATTGCATCAACTATTCGTTTGTTTGAATGTTTTGTTTGTGTTAATTAACATTTATTTACATATTATTTTTTTTTTTTTCAAGCATCCAAATTTTATGTAACCTATATCGATCTGGAGTACACTTTGCTAATTCAATAGAGTAATTAAAGATTATGTTATTTCCCCCAAATTGACAATTTTATGATTCAAGACAATTCTCTCTATCGTTCACAATTCTTCATTCGTCGATTACAAGCCCTGAAACATTTCTGACAATTTGCAGAAAAATATAATTTTTTCAAATATAACTGTTTTATTATCCCAGCTTCTTTTTCCGAAATTGTTAATTTATTATTGTTCCATGTGGGGAACAGGTAAATACAGAAACCGGTAAATATTTTTGTAACCCAATATACATGATGTATCAGACATGAATCTGTAGTGGCATTAAGTGTGTATAAGATTTGAGATGATTTGAAATTAAAACTAGAAAAAAGATGCTTTTCACTGGAATATAGAATTTTTGTAATTCTCGTACCCACGTATGCCATTATTACCATGTAATATCCTGTATATTCAATGTTTTATTTTTAGTCTTATTTTATATTCAAAATATGTTTTCGCTGCGGAACTCCACCTATCACAGGAAAAAAGAAATGGCACTGCTATTGATTAAGGGCAGTCATATTTTCGTACGTTAATAGTATTTGAAAAGGCAAGGTCACATTTGAGAAGTATTAGCGGATCACTTCATAATGGTATCAATTAACCTTACGATCGGAATATTTATTCTGCGCATATAGCCTCAAACATTGGTAGCGCTCGGTTCTTCCGTGGCACTGTAAAAGCTTAATAAATCCTATTTTGATTTTTTGCCCAGGTCGTTTTGAAAACGCAGCATTTCGTTGACGATATGACGAGCGTGGGATTGGCGCATAGAGCGGCGGCGGAGCGGGGTGGCAGGTGGTGGTGGCGGGGGAGGGTGGGCATGCGTAGCGGGGCTGCGCCGCGGCGCGGCGCGCGTGACGTGCCGTCCATTCGGGACGGTCGCTCGTAGCGCGCAGCGCAGCCGCCACCCGCCGACCAGCCGTCCCGAGCGGCGAGGCGGCCCGCAGCCCTCCACGACGGGGTTGCAGCAGTGTTCGGCGCGTCGGCTGAGCGACCGCGTCTCTGCCCACCGCCGCCGCCGCCGCCGCCGCCGCCGCCGCGCGCCCGCCCCGACGCCGTCGCCGCCGCCGCCGCTTCCTCCGCCGCCACCGCGCGCTCACGCGAACGCTGGTCGCCCCCGTTGCGCCCCTCGTGCGAGTGACATACGCCCTGCCTCTTCTTTCTTTCATCCCCTCCTCACCTGTCCACGTTTCGCTCCGACCGAACTTTTTTCCCTTCCGCAGTTGCCTTCCAACCCGCAAGTGTTTCATCTTTTCTTGGACAAGGCGTGCGCTGTAGGATATGTGATTTTTCCCAAACGTAAGCTGTGTTTTCGTGTCAAATATTGTGATTTCGCCTGTCTGGCGGAGGGATTGTCTTAGCGCTGTGTGTCCGCAGCGAGCGAGCTCAGTCACCTGCGCGCGGCCGTCGCCCCTGCCCGGCGCCCGAGGGAGGACCGCTACTTGGGAGAGTCTGCCCACTGCACGTGTCCGTCGCCGCGCCGCAGCCGCCGCAGCCACCGTCACCATGGTGCTTCGAGGGCGCCTGATCCTTGTCGCCGCTGCTGTCGGCGCCATCCTGCAAGGTAAGCGTGCCCGTCGGCTCACCACGCGCCGCTGACAGCGGTCGCGCGGCGCTCCGGCACCCGGCCGCTAACGGCCGCCTACACAGTGCCAGTGACGGTGGAATGATCTCCGATTAAAAGAAGGGGAACGCGTGACATGTGATGTGCTTCAACGACTGTCTGATGGAATAAAAAAACTTGTGAAATAATTTAACGTGAACATTGGTGGCTGTTTTAAATAAGTTATTGCTACTAAATCTTGGGCGTTCTTCTTACAGGATTGGTCAATTAAATGACGATATAATGAGTATTTCGTATCCGAAAGGATTTTTTCACACCTTTCGTGACAGTAACTACTTATGTCATCGAGTTTTAACGTTACAGATGGTTCGGTTAGTAACTTAACTGCCAGAATGGATTTCACCGAGGCACAACTATCGCAATGCCGAAACTGAATTTTTCGGTTCTGAGTAGCATATTCGCTTTTGGGCGAAGCTGGTAGGTGTGCCATCCCGGCGGGCATCCGCGGCCCCGCCTCCGCCTCTTCCTGCGCCTCCACAGCCGCTGTGGCGCGGCCTCGCGGCTTCCGGCGCGGCGAGGTCTGTCCAAAGTTAAAATTAATATTTTGCTTCATCATGTCCAAACTCACAGTTTCGTATTTTAGCCCCATGGCTACCAGCAGTAAAACGCCGCAGAGAAGGTCCATTCAACATTCATAGCCGAAAGGGGGCGGGGCGGTGTGCGGCGCGGTGCGGCCATGCGGGCGCCGCCGCCGCCGCCGCCGCCGACCACGAGCCTCCGCGCTGGCCCCGCGTCGTTGGCCGCGTGGCATCGCCGCCGATTGCCCGCCGCGGAAGGCGCCAAATTGTAACGCGCGGCAGTGGCCGGCGCGGGGGCCGTACGGCGCTGGCGCTGGAGCTGGCGCCGGGGCTGGCGCCGGGGCTGGCGCCGGGGCTGGCGCTGGCGCGCGCACGCATAATAAAAGTGGCGCGCTGCACTCCGCCTGCAAGTGAGGACACCAATTTGTCATGTCTTCGCAAGTTATCGTGTTGATTCCCTACATCTTTCGAATGTTTTTACGGAACTTCCGATCGTGTTTCGGTTAGCTCGAGGAACGAACGGTCTTTATCCCTCGTGTCTTGGTTCTGTCATAAACTGTGCTTGGGATCGCGTTTCAATTGCGAGAATAAATCAACAGTCCCAAAGTATGCAAAACTGCCATGTTGGCATTCGAAACTTTCGCTCCCGATTCTCCAAGATAGAATCTATCAAGACTACTGGGGGAGTGAATCAAACATGACTTATTCTACTAAATCATTAATATAGTTTGGTAATAACATTACCTCTGACAAATGAGTAAAACTGTGGTTTTATTACGTTACCTGGAAATATTTCTGTAGCAACGACCACGGTCGTATGGCTCCTAAATCCGCGGAAGGAAAGCCGAGCACGATGAGTGCGGCGGTTCTACTTCGTACGAGATTCCTCCTGCCGCGCAGTTTGTTTCGCTGCCGCGGATACTGGCGACGCTCCCTTGAGTAATATGTACGTGCGCCCCCTGAGCATTTGTCGTGTTGGGTAGGAACTTTGAAGACTTTGTTTATTATGTTTGGCGAACTTTACGTCCGTGGCGCAAGGACTACTTTCATTTTATGAACGAAGGAGAACTTGGGCGATTAATGGCTCGAGAGCCGTGTAGCAGGTTTTCTAGTTTATGCAGAGAATTCGATTGAATTTAATCGGAATGTAGAGTTCGTGATCGTCCTACTTGCCTGTTTTTATTCAAAATCGATTGGCAATTTGAACTGGAAGTTGGGTTTCGTGTTGTAATCGCTAATCATAAAGGGAATACGCGAGTAAATTACAGGCTTCTGAGCTTTCGTTCTATATTTATAGGAAAATGGTATTCCGCCGCTGTGGAATAGTTCTCATTCATCAACGTTCGCGATACGCGCTGCAAAATAAACGCCCGGAAGGAAAGTGGAGTCGGAGGCGAAATCGCGAAAGGCGGCACCTGCGGGCACCCGTGGGCCTCGAGGTCGCGGGGCAGCTAACGAGGCGGCCGGCTCGCCGGAGTTCCTGGCGGAACAAGGCGGGAAGAGGCCGCTGCCCCGTTCGCCAATCCATCCGCCTGCCCGCTCACCCTATCCCTCGCCCAATCGCCCCGCCACTGGCCTACCTTCCCTGCTGCGCCCACCGCTCGCGACGGCGCGGGGGGAAGCGCAACGCAGCCATGGGAGCCAGAGGCGGCTAGCGCTGATCGCGGGGGTGGGTGCAAGGCGACGGAACGCAGCTGACTGCTGCCAGCAGCTACCGCGCTTCGGTCGTCTGCCCCGGCTGTCTTCGGCACGAAATGCATTTGCTTTTAGCGATTTGGATACAGCGAAAGAATATCTGTGATATCATGTATGGCAATGTTCTACAAAATCCACTGTATACACAGTGCACAATAGGTTGGCTCATTGCGGTGGCTGGTATGATTGTTAGCGTGCTTCCTTTCCAATGGTAAATTATTTGGTTCAAAATCTGGTCTCTTCTTGTGGATTTTGTCGTGAACAAATGGGGTTCGCAACTGGTATCTCGTTTTTTTCGGCCCTAAGGCCATCATTTCATCGTTTTATTTATCATACTCATCTACCCTCTCAGTCACTATTCTAAGTATGCGTTCCAATTCGGGTTTACCCATAAATAAAAAAAAAAATTGGTTCGAGGTCAGCCCGACGGTCCAACGAGCGAGAGCCGTAGAAGGAAAATTCACTCGGCCAAGCAGAGCGATTGCAGATATAAATGCTTCTTCACTACACATCATTTACAGTTGTTTTTTTTTAATCTCTCACTCTCTTGATTTGTTTCTTCCGAGTGGAAATTTTATTCAATTTGCCTGCCTCATAAGCAATTCATTTCTTCCCAAAATTCAATCGTAGAAGGAACATTTTCTTTGTAAAGACTGTTGAAAATGTTCCTTGCGGGGCGTGGAAACTACTACGACAAATTCAACATTTCGAAGAGGTCTGCCTCGCGTGGTTCAAGAGGGCAAACGGAAAATACATCCGGAGCGAGTACAATAGACGCGCCAGCTACGTTTTTATACACAATAAAGATACTAACGTGTCAATGCAGCAGCGAGAGACTGTTTGCCAACATTCAGAGTGATATGAGAACCAAAGTGTGGTACTTTAGCGACATATGTTATGGGGATCAGATAATCGAGTAAAATGATTCAGCATAGTGTTTACTGTCAGGTGTAAAAAGTAAGATATTTTCGAAATATTTTAATGTTGAGGCGACTGTGTCCCATCGTAACAATGGTTATAAAAGAAACAAAGGCAAATAATTGTAATTTATAAACATCTGTGCTAGAAATGTTACTAATTATGTTTGAGTTAATCATAGGTCATATGGTATATACTTTTAATCTCTTTTTACTCACTAATATGCTTTGTAATGAAAAAATAGTCATCTGGGAAATATGAAATAAGGCATTTGCACTAAATTTTCATTTTATGTAATATTATATTTTACGTAATATTACTTTGTGATTCGTTCGTGTCTCCATTTTATGTCATTTCTGGTTTGATCTTGAAACGAGGATGAATTAGTCATGAAAGTGGCAGGGCAAATGACTGAATATGTACATCAAGTAGCTATTAGATATCATTTATGCAATAAATAAGACAATAATACCTACTTCGGTACAGAGAGTAAATCATACCCAATAACTCGCCACATTGCGCTTTACTGGGAAGTCGACCTATTTAGAATGTTTCCGGCAGCCGGGAGCTCTCCCGTCGGACGCCATGGCCTATCCGTGTTGAACGCCGCGGGCACAAGTTGCCAGACCGCCAAGTGTAGTGGTATTGGGCGGCTCATTTCGCCGAGAAGCCGCGTCCGCATTGGGAAACAAAGGCGGGGCGGCCCTCGCACCTTGCGAGGAGCGGTGAACGTATTGACGTCGGGTAAACGATCTCGTATCGTAAACGGTGCGGCGCGGGCGAAAGGCGCGGCGGCGGGGCGCCAGGGGGTGGCAGTGGGGGGCGGGGCGCTCCTTCCAGGGCGGCGAACAGCGAGCGTGGAGGCGGGAACAGAGCGCGGGGGGGGGCGTCGGCCGCCCGCGACAAACGGCTTTATCTGGCTCGGCTTCCGCGGCCCGCCGCCCAGCCGCGCCGCCCGCCCCGCCCCTCTCCGCCCCCGCGGCCCGGCCTTCCCGCCCCGCGCCGCACCGTTGGCCGGCCGCTGCTGCCGCCGCCGCCGCGCTCGTGCGCCATCTTTCAGGGCGCTGATTTGCATTTAAAGTAAATGTTACACAAGATAGCTTGCATATTATTGTAACTTTTAACTTCTAATACTTTTCCAAATTTATAGAACAGGCGTGAATTGTTTTAGTTCCTTCCCTCGTTGTGACTTGACTTTCCTTAAGCCCTTGTTCTAATTAAAATCCACTATTAGGCTCATGCAATTTAATTTAATACTAAGTAATAGACCCTCGTTTGTAATTACAATTACACAGCTGAGTTTCCTAATCTCCGTTCTTAATATAATGGGTGTGAAACATACATATTCGGGGTAGTGTAGTCGGGTCTAACAGAGAATATTCAGCCATGCCTACCTCCTGCACGTGATCAATCGCGCTGGCTATTGTCGTTGGGCTTTTGTGGGATCGTTTACACTTGTATCCGCAGTCCCGAGTTATGGAGAATCCATTTTTTATTCGCAATAATTGTGCGAGATAAAGGAATGCTGATGTCCCCTCGATGTCTCTTTCCTTTTCTCACATTGTGCTTTCAGTTCTGGGCCGTTTGCTGCTTATCGTCGATGAGCAAAAAAATTTCTCTTTGATCAATATTTTGGAATAATTTTACGCAAAGTGAGCAATTGTGAGGGCGCATTTTCTCTCATTAGGATGGATTGAAATCTTGAGATCAGAGGAAATAAATAATGTGGACTTTACTCAATATTACAATATCTGTCTCGTTTCAACTCTCATTCTCCATACCTGTCCGTAAAACAGAATATAACACGTTTGCCTGTTTTAAGGACTTTGTGAGATGAGTAGATTCTTATTGATCAAGTTATCATTTTGTCTTTAAACTATTTAGGGATGTCTTAACGTAGTGCGTGGAATCGAGGTTGGCGAAAACATGCATAAGATCCTCTCTTTGTTTACATGTATATGTTACAAATGTTATGTTAAAAATAGAACTAATCAGATTCAATCTGTCTTTGTATGGAAACTATATCTTTACAAAATAGTGTAAAACAATTCGTTAACAAGAACTCTTTGCGAAACAAGAATCATAATACCAAATATCGTAGGGATTGTGAGTTCCATAATACAGAGCCAAAACATTATTGGAATCATCCACCAATGGAACGAGGTAAAATTAACAAGAAAAATTAAAACATCGATAATCATGGTAAACATAATTACAAATATTATTCACTATATCTGCTAATTTATAAACGAATATTCGGCGATGGCCGTCTTGATAAGGAAGAAATGGATTTCAATTCAAATATAATGTCAACGGAATTGTGTTTTCTCTTTCTGTTGAGAATTTTAGGATCAAAATGAGGACGTTTTTATGCCCAACGTTGTAGATTTGCTGTTAAAGCGAGCACGTTGTGCAGCATTTCATTTCTTTTTAATGTTGCCAGTGTTTCACTGTCATTTTATCTTCCGTGTTGGGTAACGCTCAGTGGTGGAACGTGTGAACAACTGACCTGGAGGTAATATTAGGGGAACGCACAGTTAAAACAAGAAGTAATCAAAATGAATGCCCACATATTACTCCAAACCCTAGTACTACACAATTAACTTTCCGCGTAATGTAAATTTAGTTATTATCGCCGTCAACGCTCTTCATCGTTCGTTACAGCCAAGTAATTTTATTTATCTTGACTATATTTTAACCAGCTCCCATTGTGCTTGCTTTAGTAAAGGAAATACAATACACGGTTTCTCATAATTACGTTTTAGCCTCACGGTTTCTCAAGCAATTGTAATTGTGCAGTGTAACAACACTTTCTTATAAAACGTAGCTTTTGTTTTGAATGAAGATATAGGAAGTCAAATGAAAGACTTACTTTATATCTTGCAGATAATTTGACAAAAGAGAGGTATTCAAGACTACAAATATTCTACATACTATCCTTACATAATATATTGGTCACCGCTATCTCATATTCATGAAATTTCCTGGTCACAATCAAGCGATATCTCGTAGTAAGGGACATGCGTAGAAAAATCGACAGAACATTAGTCTGTTGATTGGAAATTAATCTTGGCAAAGTCAAAATCATCATGCGCAAAGTGCAGTACTTTACATTGTGAGCAGATAAGTGTTGTATTTTGATTTTCACACTTTTTTTTAATGAAAATTTACTAAATATTTCTCTTGTTAAATTGTGAAGATATAAATTGGTTTTCACCTCTTGTCTATAAAATACAAACTATTTGTAGAATTTTCCCTTTCTTTATTTGATGATATAAAATAGGTTTATTCATGCTCCCTCCGTTTAACATGATTTTGTTTATGGGCAATTTTAGCGAGAAATTGGGCAATATCAAACAATATAAATATTCGTATGAGAAATGTAATTTCGTAGGGGAAATGGCGCATTGTGAGAAGTAAAATAGCAATCGAGAGTATTGCTGATTTAAACACTTGTACGGGCAAAAATAACGTGTGTTTTTTCGAGACTTTTTGGAAGAGAGGAGAAAAATGATTTGTCAAAATTATCGAATATATGAACACAGGAATGCTCTTAATACCAACACTTAAATATTGAAACATGATTCTTCTCTGTCGTGCGGCCATTACTACACGTCTTTGACTCTGGAAGTAAGTAATGAACTAAAGACCCCTAGCTAAATAGTAAATTTACAACTACATTTAATTCATGATTTTCGTGGTTTTCTATTATGGTAAAAAATTTAAATAAACTTTCATAAAAAAAGAAATCAAGAGGTGACGATGTGACTAGGACAATTAGAAATCATTCAGATTAACCGTTGAGACCATTGAGGTTAACCATTGAGACCATTGAGATTAACCATTGAGACCATTGAAATTATGACTTCTAGGCTGTCCGCGTCGTTGGTAGATAGGCCGACGTTTTCCTGTCATGTCGCAGGCTTCTTCAGGGTAGTGACACAGCAAAGCTCCGCCTCCGGTGTTATATCTTTTTCAGCCTAGGGGCTCGGGTAACGCAAGTGCGCCGTGATTGGCGGACAGGCTAGACGTCATGAACTCGAGCCGTGGAAGCCTACGTGTACCATTGAAATTATGTTGAAGAAATATTGAACTGAAATTGTTGAAAGGACAGATAAAGAAGGTACTGACCCTTCGACGTATATTTTCACTATATCTCGTGACCAGCATTAGCCTCACTGCTCATTAGCCGATTTTCTAGCGGTGTCTTAGTTTTGTACATAGTTCGTACTACTAAGGTAATAAAAGTATTCACTACAGTCACTACATTAGCATGTCCCAAAGAGAATATGCGTTCTATTGTCACAGTGCACCAGTTATTCTGTGATAAACATGTGCAATTTTTCATCGGTGTATTCGGCTGAAATCTACACTGAAAAAAATGATCATCCCTCTCTCAACTAATAAACCTTAGGTTGTGTCTTCCAGTGGTAACGATCGATTTATACAATGTGACAATAATCATGATTTGTGACGTACCGGTGGTTAATTGTCAATACTTACCAACCCTAGACGTTGAGACGTACCTGAGACTTATAACCACTCTATTAATTTACATTACTTTTTCAGTGGTTCCCGCTAGTGAGTTCCCGCTAGTCCCATTTGTGAACGCTGAGGGAGCCCCAATGCCACCTATTTGAGGCGTTTAATATGGTAATGTTGCGCAACCTTCTTTGGCGGTACGTACTCTCATGCATAGGCCAGAGATCGGGGGACGTGTGCTCTGAGAAGGTTTGTAGTGTTGAGTGTGAAATAGTTCATCAATGGAAATTATGCCCCTAGAGGGAATGTTCCCATCTTTTAAGTTTACAAAGGATGTAATAATAAAATGAGTATCTGCTGCAAGCAGAATTTTTTTTTCATTAGACTGTCTAATTACAATCAGAGGTAAGCGGTAAAATGTGAGATTATTGTTCATTTTACTGTTCTCGAATAAAATATCTAATTTTATCGTATAATTTATGATTCATTACATGTTTAGCAATTTGAGGAACACGAATGTGTGTGTGAATCCATTGCCTAGTTTTGAAAAGTTGCGAGTAAATTTGTAGTTATATAGAGTAAATTTGTTTATACAACTTGTTGAAGTGTGTTTGTCAGAGAAGTTGCTGATTAATTCATTAAAAACTGGCATAAAATATTACACATGCAGAATGTTTATAAAAAGGGGAACGACAAGATGATGTGCAACGTGATATTGGATGTGTGTTTTGAATTGATTTGAATTGGACATCACAGATCTTTGGTAGGCCCTATTTGATGTCTTTCTTTTGTGTTGTGCTTGTGAATTTAAGAAATTCTGGCAATTTTATTTTGTTCTGTGCTGTGTTACACACCTGCATTCACATTAAAATGTAGCATTTATAAGTGAAAAAAGTTCACGACTGATTTATTTGCACTATCATGCACTGCAATGTTTTGACGCATTTGTAGTTCATCAAATATTAGTCTTTGCTATATTTCAGCAATCCTTTAATAAATTAATGTAGTGTTTTCAGTATTCAGAAGTATTGTGCTTAAATTTATATTTGTCGAATGAATAATTGATTTCTTCAAGGGTTCAATTACATGTAAGTAAAATCTGCACTAAGATCGTGCCGCATTTCCAAGCTTTTTCACTGTTGAATACAAGTAATATGTATGAATCTTCAAGATTAGGCAAAATGAAGCTTGACTAAAAGTCTCGTGAGTGAACCTAATGAATTGTTTGGAGTCTAGCATTTTTAAAAGTATTCTTATGATTCTGAAGATTGCAAGCATTCTTAGTAATTGTGTCTCTTAAAAAATATCATTAATTCACATCAGCTCTTTATATCAAATTTAATAAATTAATTTACTGATTTTAATTCTATTTCTTTATTTAAATCTTTAAATATAAAATAATATCATTCTTTGTCAATCAAGGGAAGCGGTGTACAATAGGTTAAGAGAATCAATTACTCAAGTCCTTTTTTGTAGAAACGTATTCATTTCTAGTTTTCAAATGTTGCAGGATTTACCTATGCTCCTTTCCTACTTGTGTCAGATATGTAATTTCAGATGTTGCTGTCAAAAATCAATCAGCTACTTCATATATTTGATAATGGCAATATTTCTTGTTGATTGTTTAATTGATTATTTTAAAATTTGAACAGAGATTGTGACACATCCAGTTGTGACAATCTTGCAAAATTAGGTTTTGTTAATCAATTATATTTTTATTTTATTTTATTTCGATTTTATTTATTTGCAAATAATATATTACTATTTAGTAAGCATTGTACTCACGTAATTTTGTAAAGTCGTTCTCTTTTTATCCTAATATTTCATTTTCAGCATATAATTATATCTAAAACGTGTGCCTCCTAGCGTGGCAAAAATAATTTCAATTGCATTTAGTCATATGTATTCCCCATAATTTTTAAATTATTAATAATTTAAATATTTTAGGTGTATAACTTGACAACTAAAATAATTCATTAACTTATTTTCAATTTCAGTACAAGAATTAATTTTAAGAATTGTTGAAAGACATTGTATCATTGGGCTAATTTCTGTGTTGAATAAAATCATGTTAAAAAACATAATTTTTCAAACCCGGTATTACTAGACAATATTAGTCAATACCTAAACATGGTGACAATATACAGACTAAGATGTATTCATCTTTTTCTCAAGTTCAGAAATGTATATATACATTCGGTATATAATTGTTAATTGAATGAACTTGCGAACTGCGAACTTTCATGTAATTGCATATTCTTTGTAGCTGATGTCTTTCACAAACTTGAAATATATCCTAGAGCAAAATATTAGTCTGAGATAGAAATCTTTTGCATAGAAATAAGGCATTTTGTGTATACTAGAAATTTGGGGCATTTTGTTTTTTATAGCACATTTTTCAACTTTTTGGCACATAAAACATTTATTTTTTAGTAAAAATTATTAATTAATGCTTAGCATAAAGTTTTATGGTTCATGCTGGGATAAAGAACTGATGGTTACAACGGCTAATTTTCAGGAATCAAGTTTTTTTTCGAATGAGTATATTATAAAATTAGAAAATGATTTAGGATACATTGACTGTAATCTCATCTGTATGAAAGTGTTTATTTTGAGTGTTTATGATCGGCGTTTGCAGACTGAACTTTACTTCAGAAAACCATATTTAGACTTGCATAATTGTAATTTGAAATTTGGAGCTTGATCTAAGAAAATATGAAATTTTCTTTCTTAGATGGTTTGAGTTTTAATGTATAGAACAATATTGATTGCTCTTCTTTATACATTCAGAATACTGTCACTTTGAGAAATTACTAAGGATTAACAATTTTTATGTTTCCAAACTTTGTAATGTGTATATAATTGGTATCCCTCGTACCAAAGCAAACTTTATGCTGTGTGGTGAGAATTTTGTTTCTATAATAGGTATTATAGAAAATTAGAAAAAAAATGATGACTGCTGGCTTTGATTGTCACAGATTTTTATGAAAAATATCATAAATAAAATTTTTATCTGGTTTCGGGGTACATATGATACTAATACCCTAGTGCCAACATTACCCTACTATACAATAACAACATTTTAGAAATGAGAACTGTGGATTTGAACTAGCCCTTGTGTAAAATTTTAATTTAATTGCGTTTTCTTAATAAAACTTTATAATTTGGGAACACTTATTATATGAAAAATATAGTTTGGGTTTGACGTAAAGAATCGATCATGATTAATGCATTTATAAAAGGTCTACTTTCCTCTCTGTGGTAAGAAGAATGTGCCACGTTTTTTCCTTTTCATGCGAAAAACAGGTGGTCACGATATAGAGAATACAAACCTAGGTATTCTCTTTAATAACAGCAAGAATGGATTACGCGTTCAATATAATAACAAAATCGCAGTGCGTAATAAACTCAGAAATTCTCACAATGTCGTGGGTGCAACATGGAAATATAAAGGGCTGTTATTGTAGTGCTGTGGATGAGCTTCTGCATTAATGCCACAACTAATGTGAAGAAAACAAAACAAAATCTGCTTTGAAAATTGGGCGAGTTTTACTCTAAAACAAAAAAGTAGCACGCATATACACTATTTGTAACATTTATTAAAATTTCAGGTTTAGTGCATATATTATTTTCTACATCATGTAGGATACAGCGGACTTGGATGGCCAAGGTGGCGAAGAGCGCGTACCGATTCAGCGCTTCGCTCTGAAGGGTCGCTGGTTCGAGTCCGCTCTGGGAATGGTTGCTTGTCCCTTGTCTCTCGTGCATGTGCTGCCGCGGAGGGCCTCGCGTTCTGCTGATTCCAGATCAGAGGACTCCGGTAATTGGTGTATGGTTGAATACCTATCCCATCGGGATGTAAGGAGTAACCGGCTGTCAGCTGGATAAAAGCCCTAGGAGAAGAAAATGTAGGATGCATAGGATAGAATAGTAAGGCTATGAGTAAACAGGGATACTTCGTATTTCTTTGTCATGTACCTACTTTCCGCTTTTATAAAATATTTGTGAAGAGTAATTATAAGAGTTTTGTATTCTTTCGTTAGTTATTGTTAGATTATTTTTATTACGTTATACGCTGCTCCGATTTGTTCTGACGGAAAATGTATTGGCTCCTTAGAACATTTGTCGAGTAAAACATTTTCCCTAGTCAGGCAGAGGAATTGAGGTCCTTTAACAGCAGACTAGTTACAGTGATAAATCGAACATTGAGTGTGGAACATAGTTCTGGCTGCAATTCCTAAACTGGTCTTATTCAGGCAAATACAACCACCGGGCGCCTTTCAGGGGTGTCAATGTCGCAATTGATGCAAAAATATCACGGATTTCCTAGAAAGAATTTTAATTTTCTCAATTTTCTATCGCAGACGCCAATGCCCCTCCGCAGATGTATGTGTACAGTGAGCAACTGCTCTGGTATCCAAAGAAGAAACGTTTCATTGTTCTTTATACAGAATGTCCGGGAAGGAAACGCTGAAACTTAAAAAATAAGCTCTTAAAACAATTTTAAGCATATTTTGTCTGATAAACTACTTGGATATTTCGCCGCTACAAGCACTCAAAAATTGGTTTGCAAAAATGCTTTCTAGGCATACATTTGCATTGCAGAAGCATAGAAACGCTCCAAAAGAATGTAAAATGTTTATTATTTACTATATAAATTAATGTATTTGTTCATAAAGAAAAATTAACTCAAAAATAAAAAAAGCATTCGAATTGCGTAACTTGGGTTCTTTTCTATTCTGTGTTAATTTTTCTTTCGGAATTAATACATTAATTTCTTGGACTATGTTGCCGGAATATGTTGCTGAGAGACGTTCGTATCTGTCTGATATTTTCATATTGTAGATTTTTGCTGTTAGTGTAAAAAATAGATTTCTTAGTCCCACACATCTAACTGACGAAGAAAAGTCTGACTAATTCTGAAACACAACAATTTTCAGCTCCCTCTTTGTGCATTAACTGGTGTTGAATTTTCATAAATTCACTGCACCGTCTTCACTCACATCAACTATAATTGTAGGGGCATTGAATGGCACATTTTTAGGAGCACCCGTTTTGGGGACATCCTGTTCAGAGTGGTCCGTGGAAAATAATACTAAAATTTTAAGCAGCGGGAGCGGACACAGAATCGATCAGACAAGCCAGCGTATAGGCTGAGTCACAAACGTGCTTTGGTCGGAATACGAACGTCGGATTATGTGGCTCACCGCTACTCGACTAGCGCCACATACCTGCGTTTTCTCTGAAACACAAACGATATTTGTTCACGTGACAGAAACTCTATAAACTGAAGGTCACATTTCCGGTCGAAGAAGACGTGCTTGAAAGGAGATACAAACTCTGTCATAACTTTGCACCGGAGGTGGGGTAATTCCATCGATACATTGTTTCAGAATCTACGTCAAAACTACGTTTTTTGGCAACATTATTCGACCACCCGTCCCCACGGACTCAGGCGGAGAGGGCGTTTTCATAGCGGCAGACCCATCGTGCCGAGGGAAGGCTTCTTCCAAGCGAGTCCCCTGATTTCGCAGCCCCCGGCGCTCGCCTTATTTGGTCGGGCGTGAAGGGAGGCGGACGTGGGCGGAGTGGACTGGTGGTGCGCCACGGCACTGGGTGGCGGGGGCCCAGCTCGGCGCGTGACGCACAACCGCCCGCCCACCCGACCTCCGCCCACTCGGTCCACCTCCTCTAGCGCGCACCGCTGCCCCTTTGTCTGACCTACGTCTTCCACCCTCCGTCCGCCCACGTGACCGTCCGCTCACCCGACCGTCCGCCCCCCCTACCGTCCGCCCACGTGACCGTCCGCTCACCTGACCGTCCGCCCACCCTACCGTTCGCCCACGTGACCGTCCGCTCACCCGACCGTCCGCCCACCCTACCGTCCGCCCACCCTACCGTCCGCCCACCCTACCGTCCACCCGCCCTTCCGTCGACCTGACCGGCAGGTCGACCGAGGGCCCAAACCGCTTCCCTTGGCCCGACCTCCGGGTTCAGCCCTCCGCCCTCAGCTCTGACCAGTCACCCGGCAAACAATTGCCTCTATTACAGGTGGTCCCAGGCGCCCCGCTGCCGCCCCGCTGCCGCCCCCGCCGTCGCCACGCGCCAGGCGCCTGGCGGGCGCGCGGCGTGGGGGCGTGTGCCAAGGGTAGTGCGTAAAACAACGGGAAATAAACGTGCCCGCCAAAAATAAAACACCAACTTCCAAATTGTATATACTGCCAACTCGATAACATTTCAGTCTACCTGGTGCGCCGCAGGCCCGCAATACACTCATTTAACAATTCAAAAGCACACAACAGAAACGAAACAATCACAGATGCGGTGCTGCGTTATTTAAAACCAAATTGTAGCATGTTTGTAGTCGCTATGAGTGAACGGCATTGCCGGCTGCAATTACCCTTTATGTTTATTTAACCAATGCTGTGGAGTACCACGGGGAATATAGTTGATAGAAACGACCATTTCTGTTTCTTCAGATACTACTCCATTGGAGTACCCTACAAAGCAGAATAAGAAGTGCATTTCCTTGACTCCCTATCGCGCTTCTGTCATCTTTTTTCTTTATCTCTCCCTCATTCTCCGTCTCTTGCCTTGTTTCGATGTCTCTCTTCCCCTCAATTGATTGGTTTCTCATTCTCTTTTCAGCTTCTCTTCTTAATCCTTTCATAGTTTACTGTTTGTGTCCGTCGGTGTTGATTGACGTAAATTGACATTCTTTATACTCGGACGGTATATGACTTACGTACGACAATATTACGTCAACACATAAATTAAGTTAAAATATTTGATTTCTGTATGAATAATATATGGAATTATAATGTGATAATTTCACTTTACCGGGAACGGTGAATGTGCCGGTTAAACGGACAATATATACTCGTCCACATGAGTGTTTTCGACAGCGAGATTATATCGGAAACCAGAAAATCAGAAGTGTTGCTGGACTGCGTGATCTAATTTTTAGAAGGGTATTAAGCATTCCACTTATTCGTTCAATGCAGGAAATCCATATCAACTCTTTCACATAACATTTAACATTCGGTCGTGACAGAGTTAATTGGAAAAATACGATTTCTCTTTCCTTGAGATAAATTTTCACGAAAGCGTGTCCAGCGTGATATTTCCCTGATATAGAAATGAGCATGACGACATGAAATATAGAATTTACATGTCACAAAGTGGCAGAATCGCTTTCTGCACTTCATGAGTTCACATTACAAAGTTTTTTTCACAATCCATAGAAAAAGAAATCATTTCACGAGTCTTTCCACATTGACATGCGCTCATTAGCTTGACGAGCATTCGTGAGAACGAAGTATTTTCAAGTTCAGAGAAGAGCTATTTCTGCGACGTGATTTAAAACTAGTGTCATTTCAATTTAACAAGTTGGGAAAATCGAAATGTAATATTAGGTTAAGTTTAGTCCGTATTGTTTCGTAATTGCATAACAATATTATCTTGTTCCTTACTTAAAAATAAATGAACATCGAAAAGAAACTAAGTTGTAATTTAACTCGCATTTACCAGACGTCTGTGCTAAGAGTGAGTAATGAGAGTACCCGTCCTTCATCTTCTGTAGATATCTTTCATTTCGAAAAAAAATTATTACTTTTCAGAAGCATTTTTCTTTCCCTTAGTATGAATATTTCATTATAAAACTCTTTATTTTTTGAAAACATTAAATATATTTTTAAAAAGTTGATGATATTACAGAAATGTTAGAAGTTTAGTTTCTCCCCAAGTAATGTAAGACTACAATCACACCCCGCTTGTTTTCACTATCTTCCAATTATCCAAATATTTTGGTTAGATATTGTGTGAACTAGTTCAAAACACATTAAAATACGAAGTAGGATGTTTTCGTATCTCGTCGAAAAGATGTTTGTTCATCCTTAGTACTTTAATTGTTTTCACTGTTAAATTGTTGCCTTTTCGATTACCTCTGACAGATAAATAAGTATTGAAGTATGTTCCTACCCACTGCAGTATTCACCTAAATTCCTACATATTCGTGATTACGTATATACTGCGTATACATCTAGTGATAAAGTTCCAAATCTCCCGTCACCGGTCAGTGTTTCATTACAGTGTATATCGTCACGGATTGTTCTCCGCGCTTTCATTGAATGCGCGTGGTCGTTCATCGAACTTCTAACTAGAGCAGGAATCGGGAGATTTCAGGTGTCATGATCGTTTAAGAAAATACATATATTTTGAATTTCGAGTGGGCGAAGCTCAAATATCTTTCAAATTATTTAAGTTTAAAGAAAAAATCATGCACGGGTTGCGTCTCCGCACAGAGTTCAATGAAGCTCTTTATCTGGAGAGTTTTGCGGCATATCCATTTAAGTCTACGAGTATTAGTTGTATTTTAGACATTGCTATAGGCAAATAGAAATATTTGTAGTTTTTGGAAATGACTTAAAATTCTGATGAAGCTTAAGGCACTCGGAACTTAATACTCCAGTAAATATATTTTAACTCGTCGTGTGTCGCAGGGGAGTGAAGCGCTAATTTTAGATGTTAAGATTTTGTCACTGTCACTCTTTTTAAGGTTAAGAGCCGAATTCTCACCTCGCTGGCCAAGCGACCTTCCCGTTCGACAAGATAAACGTTTCTCGAAAATCTGAGTCATCTCTTCCGGTTGATGAAGCGTTTGCATTCATTCGAGTCCGCAACACTGAGCGCGGCGCTCACCCGCGACCATCCGTGTGTTATAGTTATTAACGTCATTAGGACGATAATCACCAAGGTTGTTATTTGTGATATCGGCCGTGCGTCATTCATTACTTTTCGTAATACTGTGGCGTCATATCTGTCGCCAGTACAAACGTACTATATCAGCCATGTGGACAGCGCTGGCGGAAGTGACGCTGGGCTGCACAAAGGCTAGAGAGCGGGCGCCGTGTCGTGGGTGCATATTTGGAAACCCCGAAGCCGGCGGAAAAGCGTCGGCGGACACTGCGGGTGACGCGGTTCCGTCAGCCTGCCCAGAGGGTATATAAGCGGACTCCGACTTAAGAGCTTTTTCTGTTTTTCTGATTCTTCAGGGTTGGGCGCGTCGGTAGGGCGTCGTGAGGGTTGTGCGCGGCGTTGCATTGTAATGCATAGGCTACCGAGGCGGGGAATCGAAGCCGGCGTGCTACGTCGTGACGGCAGGTGCGGCATACTCGCATGTATGCTCGCGTAAGGTACTGGTGCATCACACCGGGGATGGCAATTAATTATCGGGCCAGCGGTGGTGGTAACCAGGGAAGGTTCCTTCTTGTAACGGTTAACTTTAATTGTAAATATTGTATATAGTGTTATGGTGTCGGAGTATCTTTATTCTAATAAATACTAAATATTTGCAAGCCGTTCACGTCTGTAATTATTTGCCCCGGCAAAGACGCCACAATACCATCTCCTTGTAAGAAAAAAATAATATACATAAGAAACACCTTTACTTTTAGTACGTAGGATTGCAAGGCAAACTTCCATTTGAAATCGTTACGACTGTTGCTTCCAGACAGTTACAGACGTTGTTGCAGACAAGACAGTAACAACAAGACCAAGATTTTATCGTAAGAACATATTAGAAAATGTTTACTAGAAGCTTGAAAGTCGCTACAACATTCTGCCAAATGGGTACTTAAAAAATGTTATTATAATTTTTCAGGTCATGTCGACGAGATAAACTTGAGTCATTGACTCTTGGTGATATAAAAACGACGAGAAACGGCGTGCTAGTAGAACTGGATTGCACAAAAACTAAACAAAAAATAGAATGTTTTTAATACCCAAAGACGGTCTTGCATTCTGTGCATATGATTTGTAAAACAAATATCCTAACCTACGTCCACCTAGTCTAGAAACAAGACGCCTATTCATAAATTATAGAAATTGGAAATGCACTAAACAAGTAATGGGTAATCACACAATAGGAGACACCCAAAAATAACTAGCGGATTTTTTAAAATTAGACTCTCTTTAGCTATAATCGGGTTATTGTTATCAACGATTATCGGTCACAATGCTAGTCGTAAACGGTGGCGATCTGCTCTCGTTGGGAGAACTTGGAGGTTGGGAGTCCTCGTCGGTAGTAGAAAAATATATTGAACAATCGGTATCGAAATGAAATAAATTTCTAAAAATTATTCAGCATCGACGAAGTTGTATCAACATCAAGAGATTCAAATATGTTCATGTCATCGCCTTCGACCTCTTATGAAGGCTAGAAATTAGCAATGATAATAATTGTTCATTCAATATTCAGATTTACTGTAATGAGAAATTATAGGTTAAAAATAAGAATATTATAATGGAACAGTAGAAAATTCCTTTTGTTGGCGTCTGTAATTTCCTGAAGATTATGCAATTTCTTAATCAGCACATTTCTTCATCTGACTGAGAGAACAAGTTCGTTTTCATCGAAGGAATTGGTGACAATCTTTTGAAATATTTGAAATTCTTATTTCTTAAATAAGAAATTCGTGCTTTTCAGTACGTGCTAAAATTATAGAAAAGATAAATGTTATTCATTTATATTCGACAAAAAATTATATTTTTATATTATTGAAGAATATATTATTACAGTAATATTTCAAATATAAATTCATTAGGAATCAAATTAAACACAGTTACTTCAAACTCATGTATCTTGTTTCGTTTGTTTATGAACTCTGCTACTTACTTCTGATTTTCAAATGTTAAATAAATGCTATATATTGCTACTGCGCAGTTTTGTATTAATTAATTTGAGCATTGAATTGATTTTAATGATTGGGCCGTAACAAAGGTAATAAAATATTTATGAAAAATATGAACCAAGATTTTGTTGATTTAATTTGCTTTAAAATGATTTAAATCTTCCTCCCTATGCAGATTTCAAATTTCTTAATTTCACTATTGCTAAGAACTTAAACGCACAATAAACAGACTCAAAAACAGGAAACCGGCTGGGTATGACCTAATAATTAGTCAAATATTAAAAGAATTTCCAAACTCTACAATTGCAACAATAACAGCAATATTAAATGGTTATTACCCAAGAGTTATTACCCAAGAATAGGTTACTACCCAAGAGTTGGAAAAACGCAATCATCATTCCAATAAATAAACCAAATAAATGTCCACAGCTTCTAGACAACTACAGGCCAATTAGCCTATTACCTTCATTAGCTAAAGTGTTTGATGAACTAATTTTAGCACGGTTAAATAAATTCTTATACGCCAGGAACGCCATACCGGATGCCCAGTTCGGCTTTAGAGCAAATCACTCGACTGAACACCAAATTTTAAGAGTTACAGATTTGATTACTAAGGATTTTCACGAGAAAAATTTTACAGCAGCTCTGTTTTTAGATGTTACTAAAACGTTCGACCGTGCCTGGCACACAGGACTGAAATACAAATTTCCCATCTAGGCATTCCTAAATATCTTCAAGACATAATTGGAAGCTTCATGATAAACAGATCATTTAATATTACATGATGCTATGTCGGATAAATACAGAATCTCAACTGGAGTTCCACAAGGTTCCCCACTCTCACCGTCTTTATTCAAAATTTACCTTGCCGATTTTCCGGAATTAATGGATACCGAAATAGCCTTGTTCGCAGATGACACTGCCATCCTCTCACAACATGTAGAACTGGTTATTGCCCTGGAAAACCTACAATATGATTTAAATAACTTAATTAAATAGACTCGCTTAAAAGATTCACAACCCCTCCAATGTTAACAATTAGTAATAATCCTGTGCTCTGGCTAAACAATAACCAACCCGTAAAATACTTAGGAGTTAAATTAGATAGGAGACTAACATGGAAGAAGCACATAATTGATATTGGTAACAAAATCTATACAAAATGGCCAAACTTTACCCATTAATAAATAAAAACTCTGCATTAAGAATAAAAAACGGAGTAATAATTTTTAAATCTATAATTCGCCTGTCGCTCACCTATGCGTGCTCAGTGTGGGGAGGCTCTGCAAACACGCATATTAAGAAATTGGAAATAATCCAGAACAAATTTCTAAGACTGGTCACCAAAACCTCCTGGTTTATTCCTAATGCACAAATCCAAAGAGAATGAAACATTAGCTGCATTAAAATGTACATAAAGAAACTATCGAAACATTTTTATTTAAGGCTTGAAGCTTGTCCTAGCAAAAGAACTTTCAACCTTGGGCGTACAGCTTATGCACCATCCAGGATATTGTCACGCTTTCCAAAAGATTGCTTAAAGCCGCCATAAATTGCTGGTACTAAGTTATAACAATATATGGAATTGTAATAACTGTATTCATGTGTTATTCACAAGCGTGGTATTTACTCAACTCATATTTTGGTATATTTTTGTACATTTGAATATTTTGTATATTTTGTATGTTTTGTATAGTTTTGTACATTTTTAGAAATTTTGGTATATTTTTGTAAAGGTAAACCGAAACTGTATATAGATTGAAAAATAACTCAAGTGAGTATACTTGTTCTCTTATGTAACTGGAAGAGACTGTTAAGTTCATGTAATGTATGTCTTGTAATTAATAACTCCCGAAAGGCCGAAGGGTAGAACGGGTAAAAAATAAATTTAAAAAAAACTATTGCTAAGGAAAAGTGATCGTCTAGAAAACCTATAAAATTTGTTTTGTAGGAAAATCTTTCCAAATTTTGTTACCACCCTGATGTATTATAATGCATAGCATATTGTTTTTGTCTGTCTCCCCCATCATATTAGAGAGATCGTAACAAATGTATAACTAGTGATTTACTATGCCACTAATGTTCCCTTACAGTTTATACCTGATAATTTGAAAATACCTGACAATTAAAAGTGGTTAATAGCGTTAATTACAATGTGGGTATACAGTTGGATAAAAGAGTTGGCCCTTAAGATTTCTTGGCGTGTCAACTCATTGTTTTTTCCTGCATTGACATGCAAGCGTTTGTGGCAGAATACGGAAAATATTCAAGCGACATTTGACGTTGCTTGCTTCCCCCTTGTATTTATCTCTATAACTTTGGAAATATCCGTCGAAGATGTTTGAGGTCGTTAGAGCTTGTAGCAAACCAAAACGCCTTGCTCGATGAGCCAGGTCACCCGATCGAATCTCTCCTTGGCCGTGTGTGTTCGTGTCTTAACTTTCGTGTGTGTGTGCAGAGTCCATGAGTTCAGCTGACCCCACAGCCAAGGGGCGCGCATGTATGTTAGTGCCTAGTATATGGTTTAGGGTACACCTAATTGTAGAATAGAAGGTGGGTTGCTTCGAAAATAAGAAAACCCTCTGAAGGTTGATGTCAGCACGGAATGCAGCATGATGAATTTTCCTATTGCTCTAAGAGTTCCATTCCCGTTCGTGTGCTTAGATTTGAGATATTTGTAGTTGGTTCTATTGGCTAGTAGATTATATCATTAATTGTTCTATTTAATGAGTGATATATCGTAATGAGTTTTGTTTAGTCAATAGTGTGTCAAGTATCATTTCGTACTGCACTCTCCGGTTCGTGGGCATTTTCTACCAGTTGCCAACAAAATTTGCAATTGTTTTACACATCTTTTCATAATTATATTTATTTGTTATAGTTATATAAAAATATAGTTATATAATTATATTATATAACTATAATATTATAGTTATATTTACACATTACAACGTATTTTTTTCTTTTGGTCATAAAACATATTATTGAGATTTAACAGATGCACTAAAAAAATGGAAGAAAAAAACTTACATTTTTTTCTTCCATTTTTTTCGTACGCACAATTTTTTGTTCTGTCCTATTTTTATTTATCAGTGATTAATTACTGTTTAAAACAAGATATACAGAATTTGGGAATAATAAGACAATATATTGTAATAATGATAAACTAATTGTTTGTTCAAAAACAAAGTTGGAACCTAATTTTTCTACCATTTTTCTACTTTGATTGTATTTTGAATGTAGTTTTTAATTCTTTTTTCTGAAAACGTTAGATTATTTTTCAAAACAAATATATTCCATTTGTTTCAAATTCAAGAAAAATTACACTCAACTTCGTGACATAAGTTCTCTACCTTTTCAAAGCATTTCTCGACTTACCTGTAAATGTATATGTTGCAATGGTCTAGCATTAAGTACTTGATGCACTTGCGCGTGCAAGAGCCATTTGCGGAGGGTTAATAAGAATAGTTATCAAAATGCCTACGGATTAGAATCAATGGATCTCATAACTTGCGACCACACGTAATCGAGTGCTATTTGTTAGTTGCGTAGTAAAGTGTTCCATTGCTGGCCCTTGCATTGCTGGCACATTATGAATTCGGACGGTCCTGTCGCGTCAGTCGCTTGGGTGTCTCGTCCACTCGCCGTGCCGCCTGGGCCTGGCGTGCGGGCCACACAGATTGCTCAGCGCTAGAACGCCGCACCGCGGCCACCAGACAGGTTACGTGATATGTCCCGGAATAATGGTAAAAGTTTGCTAGTAACGCAATATTTCTGTGTAACCACGTAACTCCCTGTTTCATTTATAACTTCCTTTTTGTTGGCTCAAAGATAGATGATGGGATCTAAAGGATACATGCAGTAAATTTTCTTCCGCACGATTTCTTACAGTAGCCATTTCGATAGCTGTGAGTATCGTTACTCTACAATAAATGTAATACCATTACACTACCAATAGTATTAACAAAGTTGACCGTAAGAAATGTTTCATCCTGCGCATAATCAATACAAATTTTATTTGTTCTTGTGTAATATTTTATTTTTTTGCTGACTGGTTATACTCATTATTGTCATGTTTGAATATTTACCAATGTACTAAGTACTTATCACGTTTACAAATATTTGATTATGAAATAATTATGTAACAATGTTGAAGATTTCCACACTCCAACACGTTTTGTCTTTTATTCAAATGAACATATTTTTGGACTTTGTTACAGAAATAACATACAAGGCTTTACAACTTAAACAACTTTAACTTACTTACAACAATAACAACTTTAGGCTTGTTGGGTCTTGTGAGACCCACGAAAGAGATGCTTTTTGAAAAGGTATTTATTCAATACAGATTATTAACCGTACAACTGCACAATGAGGTCTACTGGACCACATCAACATTTCAAATTTACACCGAGTGGAAAGACAGCCGCATAGCGCTTGACGTAAATTTGAATTTCAGTTTTCATACCCTCATTTCACTAGCAGTCTCAGCTGGTAAAAATACTTCGTCGAAAATGAAAGGAAATTCGTCGGTGTAATTTCTAATTGTTTCGCAAACAATAAAATAGAAGTACAATTCTTTGTATAAAGCTTTTCCGATGGGACAATGGAAATTCACAACATTTTTGTTCCATCTGATTGTTGTGTGATGATTTCAAAGTGTATTCGTAATTATACTACTAAAACCTGAAGAAAAATTAGCAGTTAAAAAGTCCTTCTTAGATTTCCATGCTTGTTTTTCTTCTTGTTTTCATGCATTCTTAAATGAAAATAAAATGCAATAACACACTTCTGAATTATATATCGACATTAGAATATGTCTTTAAGCGATACAATAATATTCTAAATACCTTTAAATTATTAAAATAATTTTCAATAGATTATCTTATTTTAATTAATACCCATTTAATAAATTTAAAAATGCATAATAATTGAAATAAGTCTGAAAATATATATTATTGTAATGTACCATATTGTTTTGAATTGCCAGGAACATATATTAAGATAAAATCAATTCTTTCAATTACACATTTCCAAGGGTTTCTAATATTTCGAATGCCTAAAAATAGGTTCTTCTTACGAAACAACGTTTCGTGGGTCCGCGGTGCGATAAAAATCATGTTTTTCAGCATTCATTCTGATCTATAGAAGCATAGTAAGCAAACGGAACATTTTAGGCTGTTGTCCATGTAGTAAAACGATTTTCTTTAAAGCATCTTAATAGAGAAAGAAATTTGTCAACGCTGAGAATCTTACGGATTCAAAGAAGTCACCGACTATGTTTTCTGTAGTTCTAGCGTGAACACGCAGTGTGTTAGAGACTAAAAACACCGAGTTTAAAATTTTTGAAAAATTGAGAAAGTCAAAATATACGAATGACTGAGTAAAACTGTTTGTTTTATTATATATTGCATGTACATTTTCCCATTACAATGTAAAATACAATGTAATTAATAAATGCTATTTGTCTGATGTCAAATGTACACTGAGACACTATAGAGGTGCTAAAACAGCTTCTACTTTCTTCCCGGATTTTCACGCACAATTACGCTGAAAGTACTCAAATTTCCGAAATCTTGTTCTCCTTCTTCGAAATCTATTTCTCCTTCTTTCAAATCTATTTTTAAGGAACAGATTTCATACGGTAAAACTCTCTATCTTTATTTGTTGTAAGTATTTTAGTTGTTCGAAGACTCCGGAAAACATTTTAATTTTGCAATTTTCGAAAAATAAGGATTCTAACGAACATGAGACCTGCACAATTCTCTTAAACGTCCGACACATTTTCCAACGACACAATTTAATAAAAAGCGATGGAGCCATTTTTTTGAAAATTTTGAAAATGTCCCAGAGGCTTCATTTAATGTATTCCCAGAATTCAAATATGGGTTTCAAATTCAAGGGCTGAGACATTAGCCACATCGATTCGGAAATATCAATTTTGAAGAAAATCGGATGAACGATTTAACCGTTATCGCTGTTCACAGACAGACGGACGGACGGACGGACGGGCGTTTTGCTGTCATGCGATTTTTCGGTGTCAAGGACACCGATTTGTGTTTCGAGAGGGATTTTTCAAGCCTGTTTCTTGGTTCAAAGACAGTGATTTGTTTTCAAAATCCCTCTCTCTCCCTTTTTTTTCAATTTTTTGTTTGAATTTGGTGCTAAGAAAATATTTTAAAAATATATTCTGATAATATCAATTATATTCTTATTTTTCAAGTTTTTTTCAATCAGATAATAAATTGTTTAGTTGACGAAAACATAAAATAAAAAAAACACGCTTCCCACTAGAAAGGTGTGGCTGGTAGGACAGGGGCTGCGAAAGCTTGCAAAAATTATATTTTTATGTTAGAGTTAAAACTACTTATGCCATTTGGTTTATGGGAACTTTTTACCATCTTATGCCTCCCCAATACAAGATCTAGGACTATCTAGACCCTTGCCTCCCCAATGCAAGATTCAAAATCTCTCCTCTGATCATGAGGCATCTACGGACTGCAAGATACATCTTCACCGAAATATTTTATCGTATGTGAAGTTATTATATTGTTAATCGGGAAATAATGTATAACTCAATGTGCCGAAATTGATTTTAGGTATTTTATGTGTAATTCAACATATTATTGATGTGGTCCTGGCTAAGTGAAATTGTGTAAATAAAGATAAACTAGATATTTAGTCGAATGATAATGCTATTTTCTTTATGCAGTATTTGTAGGTAAGAATTATTTCTTTAACTCGCTGTGCGCGAAACACGGTTTTTTGTGCTGTTTTCTTCGTGCGAAGAAACTGGTTTTTCATTCGAAGAAATAATGTGCTAAACATTACTTAGCGAGCGCGGAACTTCGCGAATTGTCTGCAAATGATCTTTCACATGCGGCATGTTAACGTTTACATAGCAAGGTGATTCAAAAAATTGTTATGTAACTTACTATTATCTGAATTTATTTGTTGTAAACACGTACACTATTTGGCATTTAAGCTACAACGAAGATTTTTATTTGGAATGAATTGTTGTGTATATTGATGTTAGATTTTGCAGCTTCGATCTAGAGAAGACTGACATTCCAAACATAGAGAAATCTTATAACTGATATACAACTGGAGACGAATGTTCTTGTTTGTAATGAATATTTATATTTTTTCAAGTGTAACTTAAAAAGTAAAATTTAAATTATTTAGGACATTTGGTTGATGGCAAAGTCTCAATTCAATTTTGTGACGGTAGAGACACCATATGCGATGTATAATTTTGGAACGATTCTTAATATTGTTGTGCAAATTTCGTTTAATACAGAAAGGTTGGGTAGTTTTTAGTGAAAATTTAAATGCTGTATTTGAATGGGTGGAATTTTAGTTTCCATTTTTATATTCAATATATGAAAGATTCGGGGCAAAATAATCTATACCACAATTTTGGAAAACATAATTTAATTTTACTAACATATCGATGATTACGTTTTGTGTGAGTATTGTGATGCTGGAGAAACAAAATCTGCTATACTATGGAGATGTTTCATCTTTTTTACCCTGTGATGAGATATATCGGTTTGAAACCTTATCTTGTTATTTCTCAGAATTAATTTGCGACATTGATCGATCTAGAGCCAAGCTCTTTATATAAATAATGATAGGATAAATGGTTCGTAAATCGTTTGTTACTAAATACGTTCCCCGCCCGGTTTCCACTTCATGTTATTGCTTTGTAACGGCCACGTGATCCTGTTTATGCTTTAGTTGGCTACTATAACTCCTGCAGAAGTTTCTAAGGAGATGAATCTAGGTCGTTTACCCATTAACAAAACGGTTTGCCCTATTCCAAATTACAATTATGTTCCGCAGATGTAGTGAAACCCTTAGTCTTCCTTTTTAAATACGAAATATACCTTCAAAATATATACATTCTAAGACTTAAGTAGTACCTACAAATGAACTAATTGTGTATTTATTCTTTTTAAGTGATTCTGCAATTAATTGCCGTTTGGAAAAAATCGGTTTACGATTGAGTAATTTTTGCGAAACCCAGATATTGTGGGTGGAATTCCGTCACTAATCGGTAAGTAGTTTTTCAACTTTAATTTAATAATTTTCATGAATAAGTTTTAAAGATTTTTGACAAATTTGGATATAAAGGATACAAATGAAACCTGATATTTCACAATTGTTATCATGTACAGAGGCGGCCATATTGCGACAGCTTTCTGTGAAATAAAAGTATATCAAGTGATAGATATTGCAAATAGTATCTATTATGAAACACTGCTTACAAGTACCGCAATTTAATCTACGTAATAGTGTGTAATACTTTAATACTAAAATTGGTAATATTTTGCATAAGGAATTAAAAAATGAACCATCTTTAGTTTGTAAGAATCATTCTTTGTATGAAATCACTGAAATGCATGCATGCAATGGATACTGAAATGCATTTGTCGAATTTTATTAATAAAAGTTTCTTTTACGCTCACGAAATTTATTAGATATCACGCAAATGAAATATTTTTAAAGATAATTAGCAATCTTCCCAGTTTGCAGTAGAATATCTTGTAATGTTGCACAAAAATTAGAAATACTATTAAAGAGATATTTCACCCAATAATTTTGTTGTATTTTTTTACTTCGTGAAAAGGCATGACTGACATGCCGTGTATATTACTAACTCGACTCCTCTCTAATCCTCAGAATTGATGTGTGATGTATTATGTATTTTTGTATTATGTATTATGTATAAATGAGAAATTGTTGAAATATATGATACGAACCTTACATGTAATTTCTTTTGATACTTTTCCTTGCCAATTTTGGGGTAGTGAATTCGAACATTGAAATTTCGTTGAACCTTGTTTACTGAACTGCTGGAAGAATTGTGATGGAAAAATGTAATTATATTTGTAAAGGAAGAAGTTATTATTTTCTTGCCCTTACGAAGCTACTTCATAAGAAATGAAAGTGTTGTATGCTCCGGACAAAAGCGAATTTTCGGCAGAAAAACTCTTATTGCCGGGTTCAGGTAACGAAAAAGTGGATAGATCCTGTTCCTAAATATAGAAAAATCCTCTAACACGTGGTGTAAACGGAATCCAGTTTTGTGGATACGGTATTGAATGTTCTATTGATACCGAAAAATTTATTGAGAGCAAAACGTCCATCCGTTTGTCCGTCTGTCTCAATGATGAATCAAAATGAATTTGAGGCTGTAGGGTTTCAAACAAATAATTTGATTTTTGAAGATAATTTACACGAAGCTTCAAATATTTTTTTCAAAATTTTCTCGAAAATGGCATCAATTTTTTGATCAAACTTTGTCTTCAGATAGCGTAAAGAAAACTTACGAGAATGGTGAAGGACTCATGTTCGTTTAAATCGAAGATTATTTGAAAATTGAATTAGTGCAATGTGTTTGGGGCGTCTTTCTACAACTGTAATATTGAAGATAAAGATTTTCTTCCTTAATGAAATCTGTGGCTTGAAGACGAATCTTTAAAAAAGTTCAGGTTCAATTTTTCGAAAATATTTGTAATTTTCGTGTAATTTGGTGCAAAATATAGGCTTTCCACTGATAGAAAAAGAGATGATTGAAAGAATGGCATGGGTATCATTTTCGTTGAATTCTCTGAATATTCAAAAATCGAAAATTTATAAATAATGCGAGAAAGTATGTGCTGTTGAGTATCTGAAGTTGATTTTTTTGGAAATAGGATGACACAAGAAATAGTTATATTTCTTGCAATACATCCCGTATTTTCCAAATATAAAATGGCGTTGCGATACTTAGTAGAGAGCGTTGCAGCGAATGCTACAACGAAACAAGGTAAACTCGCCCAGTATTATAATAAGTTATATATCTGTATTTCACGAGAAAATTTAAAGATTGTATTTGGAAGTTAAATGGTAGTATTTTGAGTTACATTTGTTTCGGTTGTGTTAATGTAATTAACGCGTCATGTTTATATATTATAAAAGTAGTTTCCCTTGAATTTTCTTGGAACAGACAGTTCATAGATAGTCATAGGAACACTTGAAGCGAAGTTTTGCAATCCAGAAATTTATTACTGTGGTAAATTTATGTTATGCATATTATTTTTTTTTTCCATTTTCAGTATTGATGTAGGATAATATTAAAAACTTGTACGTATTGCGACTCTAAAACAAGGCTGTGTAGGCAATCCACATTTCCAATTTTGCGACCACAATCAAAGTAATGATAAATAAGAGCAAATTTATCACTAAATATGTAATTGATGATGTTGACACCCTTCGGTCTTATATCTTGCCATCCTCATTTTGTTTATTAATTTCTAGATTTCCTTTTCTTATATGTAAATCTACACTTACAAAGTGTACATCGATGATTTTCAAGAGAAACGCTTTGTATAGATTTCATTTAATGTAAGCTTAAAAAGTATAATGTGCAACGATCTCCATATATATAGATAAAATCGTGACTGTTCTCTGCAAAAAGCTATGCTTTCATCCGTTCCTGCTCCATTACAGGTGCAAATTACATCAATGTCGAGTAAAAGACACCTCACTTCCTTACGCTGAATTTCATCAAAACTGCATTCATTCTGCCGCTCTTTCTTTACATCAATATAGGGTAATCTTATTTGCGGTCGAAATTGCCTATATTGCCTGTATAATGTATTTTCATGTGACCTTTAGCTTCTCCGCGTTCTAGTGCGTGGAGGAGAATCGGAGGCAGTTCACATTCCTTATATTCCTCTCGCATATTCCACGCCTATTTTATCAAGAGTTAAATTTTATTTTCTGTTCATATACTTTAGCCCTACTTTTATCGAAAATGGCAACATTTTATTTGATTTAAGTTACTTTAATGACTGCATTCTTGGAGGAAAACGTCCCTCCATCCTTTGGGCCAGCCAAGATCCGAATTATTTAAAAATGTTTTTAAATGTTTGTTTTTGTTTTAAATTGTTTTTAAATGTATATTTAATAATGTTGTTTCTCAATTAAAGAGCGTTTGTATCTGTAATTACGCTTATATTACACACAGTATTGAGGCCGACTATTTTATTAGACACACGCCTGTTCACACAACTGGTTCGTTCCAGTGCATTGTATTTAACATGACACAATGTTTAAGAATAAGCACGAAAGGACAACCATTCGTCTGCAACTAATCGTTCTAATAAAATTATGGAAGCATACTATTTGTGATCGTAGATCTAAAGTGGATAGATAAAATTCTAAAATTCTAAGTAAAGGGTAAAGACGCATTATCCTAAGTAAAAGTGTATCGAAGTATAAAAGTGTATTAAGTGTATCGAAAGACCATGGTGATTAAGTTAAAATAAAAGTTTTGTAAGATGTAAGTGAAAATTATCTCCTTTCTGCAGTAGCCACTGCTCAATCTTATTTAGATATTTTGTAGCAGAACATACAATAAATCAAAAACGCAGTAAAATCTACTTGATTTCTCTTATCTCTATTTTCAGTTACCGAATAGTGCCACGTGAACGAATAAGATAAAAGAGTGGATTTTTTCGATTAAAGGTAGAGCAAACAAAATTTAATAGTATGTCTTTTAGGACCCAGCCAGTGAGTTAGGAAGCAATTTATTAATAGCCATGTATTATTCATGTGGATATTTTGAGGAAAAAAGGAGTTTGTTTTTATAATCGCTGTAAATTATCAGCAATGTTTTTATAAAAAATATAAAATTTTTAATTAAGAAAATATTATGTTCTTGTTTGTCATTGTTGTGTTTCAAACTTCCGAATTCCGCAATTCCTCTTATTCAATAATATTCTGAGTTTTGGTCACGATGAAAACCTCTTATTATTGTTATAGTTGATTTGTATACTCAAATATTACCGTATATGGTCTTCAACTACAGTTGTCAGCTTTAAACTATTTAGCATGCTATCTTTCACCGGCATGTTATATTGTTGTTTATATGAGTACTCTAGTACTGATAAAATTAATTGATTAATATCAAATACAAAAAATTCCAGAATACTGGCTTTCTTTAAAAAATTGTTATAGAAACTTATTGTTTGCCCCGTGACGTTTGCCATGCTCTTGTACGTTGTAGAGCTGGGGTGTAGAGCGCCCTTGCTGCTTGTCGAGTGGTAACTTTGTAAAGCAAAATGTGGGAAAATGTATAAAAACCTAGATAAGCAATGCTGTGACTGCAAACAATAATCAAGTTTTCTTATCATTGAATTGCATTCCCTTTAGGGCAAAAGGAACTGTTCACACATTGGTAACCTCAAGTCAAAAAAAGTCTTGGTTAGTATTATTTGTTTGTATTGTAAGGGACATGCTTTTATGTTTTTTACAGTATCAAATGACTCGTCCTGTGTTACACTTATTTATGTATTTTTTAATTGAATGTGTCAGTGAGAGATGTTATATGTCACAATTTTGAGTTTTTAGAGCTGAGAATAGCACAATGTCCTCTCTCATAAGGTCAGTTCTCTTTCACTGATGGAGGTTTGCATATTATCATCAGGAAATCACTGAACTGGAAATATCTAACTGATTTTCTGAGCTCTCAATCGAGTTTCATTACCTCCGAATACGTTTCCCTTGGTTTCTGTGCAAACTAATGAAGAATCATGTCGTGCAACTTTTAGGAATAATTAACATTGCATCTCTATCATCGAAAATACGTCATTCGTCAACTCGTAATTTAGTAATACATGACATTGTTTATCTTATGAAATCTCATTCAAAATCCCTTTACGTGTCGTAGGAGGAAAATAAGTAATGCCTGGCTGACTGTTATTGGGTGAAAATAGGTTTTCGTCACGAGATCCAGCTATATCTTCCACGAATTTATTGTTTAGAAATTCTGTAGTACTATGTTACAGATAGAGATAATGAAAATAAGTAAAGATGCCATTGAGATCAATTCAGGAACATTTCCTTTAGTGTCGTGCTTGGTGTTGAGCGCTCGGAATCTTAATGGCTTCCCGGATAGCGTGCCCATGTTTTGAGATGACTTTGGAAAGCTGCGCATGGGTTTGGAATCTTTCGTCATTTGCGAATACCGTCGCGCATGCGACTCGCTTGGACCCTCAACGTGTGTTCCCTCGCGCAACAGCCATTCGCAGGGAGAGCTTTGAGCAGTGTTTATGGCCTCGTGGAAAGAACTTGGAGCTTGGGGCCGCGCGGGAAGCCTTGAGTAGTAAACTGAACTCTGGCGGCGCGGAGGAGGGGCAGACGATCGAGTTTGGTGGCAGTGGGAGGGGGGACGAGGATTGGGACGAGGGTGGGTGGGCGTGCCCCTCTGAGCGCTCTCTACCTGCCGGAACGAAACGCCGTTGAATTGCGGATAGGCGCCGTCGCGCACCAACTTCCCGTGGGACGGGTTAAATAAAAATAAACCCAGTGCGTCCCGCGGAGGCGGGCGGAGGCGGGCGGAGGCGGGCGGAGGCGGGCGGAGGCGGGCGGAGGCGGGCGCAAGGGCGCAAGGGCGCAAGGGCGCAAGGGCGCAAGGGCGCAAGGGCGCAAGGGCGCAAGGGCGCAAGGGCGCAAGGGCGCAAGGGCGCAAGGGCGCAAGGGCGCAAGGGCGCAAGGGCGCAACGGCGCAAGGGCGCAACGGCGCAAGGGCGCAACGGCGCAACGGCGCAACGGCGCAACGGCGCAACGGCGCAAGGGCGCAAGGGCGCAAGGGCGCAAGGGCGAAGGCCATCCCTTTCCCCTTCATTTCTCTGTCCTCACATTCCTATCCTATCTCTCTTGAGCCATCACCTCTCTTCGCCATCACCCATGCCCTCTCGGGAGTGCCGCAGCCGTCGCCGTCGTTGCCGTTGCAATAGGCACCACCCAGAGCTTTTCATCAGTTTAATTAATTTTTACACGCGTTCCGGCGGGCGCCGAGTTTCACGCTAGTGTGCAGGCGAGTCAACTCGCTTATTATTCGCCGCAGTCACCGGGAGGTGCGCCGTGGGCCGGGCGTTCGGGGAGGGGGAGGCTCCTGGGGCCTGTGGCCTGGGGCCTGGATGTGATCGCATGCACACGTGCGCTGATTCGGGTGGCGAGGGTAGAGACGAAGCCATAGTATATCGGACTGAACATTCTGGAATGACCCTAATAAAGCGTTTCTTTTACATTGCTTAACATTGTTTGCCTTCCTTTCTCCCTCTCATACGTATCGTCACAGAGATGTTTAATGTGTTGTTCGCTCGGTAACATTAGTTCATTTCTAATACGTTTCTACAACACATTTCTAATAAGTTGTGTTCATTAACTACGATGTAGAAATGATTTGTTTCCATGGAAAAAACTATAAGAGAAGTTGATACTAAAGATAATGGGTGAATATTTGTGTATATTTGTACGGTAATTGTTTTTTGTAGGCGTATATTTTAAGATGTTTTAATTTCAAGGTATATTTATAGCGTAAATGCTATTTTTAATGCATTGTACTTGTTTACTTTACTATTACAACATTCCACAAGGAAGTTATAACAAAAAGACTCGGAATGGGAGCCTTTTTTGTTGAAAGAATGTCTCGTTTTGGAGCCTATCCATATTCTTGCCGGTCGTTGTCCGAGTCCTTCCGATCAGCCAGAACAATTCACATAGTTATTATACAAATATATGCCGTCGAAATTAAGAGAACTAAACGGCGTTGCCAATCAGCGTAATGCTTTAAGTAATTTGAGTAGCAACGTCACACAGCACTAATTTCATCGGCCTGTTTTATTTAATAATTAGTATTAATGCGTCAAAAATTCTAAAATTTAGTCTGTTGTGAGCTTTTATTATACACTTGCACATGATTACCAATACCGTGTACATACCCCATGGTAATGAAAAAGTTCGGCTACTAATAAAACTCATTGAAGTGATAAAATAAATCTCAAGTACAATTAAAGAGCAAATAGTAGATTTGAAAATAGCGAACAAATATTTGAATTATAAGATCAACTTTTTTCCTACTAACGATTCGCCACTTGGTAAACAAATGCTAAATATTGGACATCACGTTTGAGACGAAATTCCCCATAAGTATAGCCTTAAGCATAACTATTTGGGTTGAGAAGGGGTAGTATTTCCCCACAATTTCGGGCCTTGTTGATTTGGGAATTAGTCTGGAAAGTTCCAGGGCAGAAGTGATGATATCACTATTCCACGAATGAAATTTTGGAAACGAATGAAAAAATGAAAAACTACATGGTTACAGTAAGAATGCTGTATGTTTACACGTGTTAATTACACCATTGCATTTCCTGTTATTTATTTGTTCGGCTCGTTTTGAGATTCATTTACTTCGCACTACCCAACTGCCCTATTGTTATTAACATTACTACATGCGATATATTGTTCATTAATTACCTGTTCATTTTCGAAATAAGGTTATTAGTGCTGGTAATGTTTTGCATGTCATCAACTGGCTCATAAATAAAAATGGTGTTATCGGTGTGGATAGTCTTATTTTTCGGGTGCCAGTTTGACGGACATGCGGGGGAACCTTGTGACAAGCCTTTCACCTGCTCCCTTCCCTGACATTCTTAGAAAGTTTGAAGCGATCAGCTTCTGCATTTTCTTTTCCACAGTTTATTCGAAGCACTTTTAAATCGAAATGAATGTGTAGTATGTAATAGGTATTATCTTATAGACAATCTGTGATATGAGATAAATCTACAAGGACATTAAAGCTACGAGTTCAATTAATGCCTCCTTTCATATGAACACCGTTTAACTTACAACAATTTCTGCATTATGAGAGACATGTAATTCCCGATAGGCATTAATTGAAAATAGAGAGTGCGTATAACATTTCTGTCAACATTTGATGTCAAATTTGTTTGAAGCCGTTATCGTTTCCCGACTCTGCAAGACACCGGCAGGCGCTAGTGGATGATGATTCTAACATAGTAAAACTACGGAGGTGACAGCTTTTGACAATAAATTAGCGCGTGCTATTGTTATAAATCTTCTGTTATGTCAAAAGTGCATTAACAACTCGGACTTTGATTTTCTCCGTAAATGCATTTTCTTTCTCCTTTTTCTATTACAATTTTTTGAATTCAGCTACTGGAATCTTAGTTTTAAAAATTGACTCATTTTTTCACCCTTTCACACTCTGTATTTGGAGGTTTTACTGTATTTGTAGATGATGTCGTGTATTTATGATTTTCATTTACAGTGTAAGTGATTCGTCTATGTAATTGACATGAAAGCTTCAGTAAGGCCACCTCCAGCTTGGGAGGCGGGTGGGTGGGATAGTGGTCCCAGGGCGGCGCATACTGCAGAGGCATGCGTTCCGGGCCACGTGGCTGGTCGCGTGGGTGGAGCATGCGGGCTTAGCGCCACCCACCGTCTGCTGTCCTCTTTGACGCGCGAACAGCTCTCTTCCACCGCGCAGCGATTGCGGGTGCCTCTTAATGCACGCATTTGCATACAGTCAGCTTATACTGTATGTTTGCCAGGCTCTCCGCTAAACCGTATTTATGTGATGGCCGTCTCGTCGGCGAATTATCTCCATACAATTTTAGACGCACGTTCATCGACCACTATTGTATCTGTTAATATATCAGAGTCGCTATGAAATCCAATATACATTACATGCAAGTGGCACTTTCCACACATGGAGGATATTAATTTGTGAATTATACAACTTTGTCAATAATATATGGTAATAATGTGATGGTTATTTTCCTTAGTTTACCAAATGTGATCTATTTTCAGAGCCCTGAGTATATATGATTCTCTTTCATTCTGCTAGATGCAGTTAGAGAAAATGAGAGAATGTAGCTTATGGTCAAACAAACAATTAATGAAAATAATTATTACCATAAAATCATTGCAGACTTATTATTAAAATAGCAGTATAATTCAAATATATCAGATTAATAGTACACAGTAACTTTCTATTTACATATTTTAATAAACGTAAACATTTTTCATTTTGAGTACATCAGAGCACCACGGCGACAGTTTTGCTACATATGAGATAACCGCCCTTTTGTCCTTCCGAGCTCTCGTAATTTGATCTAGTTGTGTATATATGATGATGCTTAAATCGAAAGGGAATTTTGCATACCTATATGCTGCAATATTGTACAAATGTATTATTCTGAAACTGTTGTATGCTTTAAATTCATAAAAATTTAATTTTCAAAACGTTTTATTCCGAGGGTATGGTCATATTGATTACCATTAGCACACTTTTTATCCATTTTCTGTACTTATTAATGTTTCCTTAATAGAGAAGTAGTTTTATATGTACTGCAAGCACACTTGCGTAGTGCACACGTAAAACGAAGGAGCCATTTGTTTACACTGCAGTGGTTTGGCTAGTGTAAACGCCATATTGCGTTTCAGCAGTAGTGTGCACTGATCTAAAACGCCACGATTTAAAGGGGATCATATCTCACGGATGCCGTGATTTTACAGTGCAATTCTCTGAGAGTTCTCAGAATTATGACTGCCTCGCCAAACCGGGTGTGAACTCAAACGTGTGATCACATGGTTTTCACGACTACTCTGTTCACATGTACTAGTGCGTATTCAAAATAATGTGATCAGTAAGCTTCGACTATTTTGGGGTAATAGTAGACTGATATAATGTAAACATGAACTTTTGACAGAAGACAAATCGTTTCTTCAAACGGCTTTTGCGTCAAACTTACAAACAGCTGCACTTACGGAAAAGATGTGCTAAGTGTATCAACATCCCTGGTAATAAAGACTAGTCCAAACCGCCAGAAACAATTCTACTGGAGGGATCGAATGCTGATGCCGAAAGTCGGATGCGATGTTGGTTTACTAATTGTTTGTGAATTGCATTAACTGAAAGGAACAACATTAATAGATTTCTCTACACACGTTTCTATAAGGCAATTCTATCTACGTATACATGGCAAAAGGCATTGTGCGTGTAGTGCAACATTGCCGTTCCCAGAAACAATAAAATAACTTTTTATTTCGCGAAATCTTACTAATGCAATTCTTCCTACAAAGAAGTGATCATTCTTTCACGGGGTCACTCCTTCAATTGGTAACGTCTGCTATCACAAATGTGTCCGGAAATTATTTAATTAATGCAGTTGTGGTACTCATATATGTTTGATATTAGTATCAGTGAATATCAGAAACTGGACAACCCATCAGTTCAAATTATTGAAGCTCTTCATGAACGGCACATCCCGTCTTATTAGCATTCATTTTTAACGTTTGATGTCCATAGTGTCGGTTGTTACACATTTTAGTAAGGAGAACGGTAAAATAACTCCATGAGCGCCTTACGATGTCACGAAAGTGCAATACTTGTGTGTATGGTGGGTTGCCTAGACTACTGAATTAAAATGGAATTATGTGTATGAGTAACATAAAACATAACTGCTCAACCGAATTACTTGAAGTACTCTTTCTCCGACTGCACACATTTTCTCGTATACTTAGTAGCGACAATTCATTATTATTATTATTATTATTATTATTATTATTATTATCTATCTTACTAGCATTTCAACATCAATTGAAAAACTTCTAACCAAAAGAAGCGCGAGAAAATGCTATCTTTGCTACCTTGGCGAGAAAAAGAGTTTTTTGCTAAGTGACTTCAGGTTTTCAGAGGTCTAAAAATACTTAATTCACGCACATGTCGCATACTGTAACAATAATATTCTTCATTAATAATCTTCATTTTCGCGCATTAAGATTCTTCATTTTTATCATAGAAAAAATCGCACCATGATGAAAAATTTAAGATGATTTGTTTCGATAGCCATGAGTCTAACATCTAGACATATGAAACCAATAATGATTTGTAATAGAACCATTTTATATGGTTGTAGAAAATATTTTTTAATATATTAAGTATATGAAATTATTGTTTTTCACACGATCTTCATTGTTGTTGCCTCTACATGACTATTTTGGCAGAGAATATCATTCTTCATTGTAAAAAAAAAATAATTTACGCACTTAATATAAAAATAAGCAGATTGCTCCAATAAAATTCTCTCATAGTTTTCTTGGACTATATGTACTAGAGCACGAATAACTCTTGTTTTTTGCACGGAGGAACCTTAGGTAAAATAGAGGGAAGGGAAATTATGACAAAAACAAATCAGGATCATTATACAATTAAATTGTTTTTCTTTTGGTGCAAAAGTAACCAACATCTAGGAAGAACTGACGCAGAAAGAAAAATTAAAAATTTGTTGCCTAGTGTATTGTTTTAGAAGGTATGCGAAATATTCTTTCTTAATCCAATACACTCCAATAAAATTTTACCAACTGAGGTAGTACAGAGTCAGCATTGCCACTAAATCTCGATGGTGACGGATTTTTGACACTAACTATATAGCTAGGTCAGATTCAGCCGCACACTGGCGTATAATTCTAGTTCCCAGCTTCTCTGATCAGTAGTTCTCCAATCAATACCAGGCGAATGCTGGTGAAGTACTCTAACGGCAGGCCTTTGTCTCTTTGCCCTATCTTTTCTCCTTATACTCTCTCTCTCTCTCTGCCTCTCTCTCTCACTCTCTGCCTCTCTCTCTCTCACTCTCTGCCTCTCTCTCTTTCTGCCCCTCTCTCTGCCTCTCTCTCTCTCACACACACACCACACGCGCGCGCGCACACACACACTATTACCTACATTACACCATCACACTTGTCGGGAGTCTAATCGGGAACTTGGAGCCCGATTGAGGCGGTACTCTTCTGGGGGAAATCCTAGAAGGGGAAATAACCCCGCAAGTCGATAGATCGTGGAGGTAAGTCGACTGCGGATCTCACCATCCAGACAGTGAGGAAGGACCATCACCACCCCAGGAATAAATACATTCTCTACACTGATGTGACTAATTGTCATGACAGTACGTGCACATCAAGCCAATCTTGCATAGAATCATTCCAATAAAATTTAATATCTGAAACCTCAATATGTTAGTGAAAGCCATTTTTGTAATACATTAAACATTAGATACATTGCGCTACTCCAGATTATATATTTTAAACAGTCGTATATAAATCGTAAGAAATCAAACTATAACTTTTATCAAACTATAGCGTAAACTATGTATAAAATGTATATATTTTTTTGTAAAGTAGACGTAATCTTGAATACAAAGTAAAATATGTATAATAAAATTAAAACACATTTTTCATTACATTCAGATGTTACATATAGCATGGCGTGTTACGTAGAATTTTATCCCATCTTCAGTACTCCCCAAGTAATATGATACTAAACATGGCTGTTAAAAAGCTTACTTGCCGGCATCATTTTGTGCTCTCAGCATAAAAGAGCGCTGAAGATAAGGTAAAATTTCTGGAAACGAATGCAGCAATGTATTTTCTGTAGTTGGTGTAAAATTCACATTTTATTGTGGAAGATCGTTTTATTTTTATCCCTGCATATGGATTACCGCAATATTTCTGCGGTAACTACTGGTTTTCGTAAACAAAGTATTCGGGCCCTATTTGTATAGCGAAATTAATCATTCCTTCCGGAAACAATCACTCCTTTGTGGATTTGACATTTAAGATGTGTTGGAAACGGCAAATGACTTGGTCGTTTCGTCGGACGGGGTTAAATGGCGTCGGCCATCCCACGTCCCGCGCGCCGGCCCTTTGGGATGGTGAAGGGAGGGCGGCGCCAGCGCTGCGCCGGGCATTCACTTCTCTGCGGCCGTTTTGCGGACGACCGCCTGCTGAGGGCGGCCGGACAGCACGCTGGCCGCGCACGGCGCCCGGGGAAGGGGCGGGGAAGGGGCGATGACGATGGAACCGCGGGCGTGCGCGCGCGCGCGCGCGCGCGGACGGAGGGAGGCGAAAATTGAAGCGGCGCGCGCCAGAGGCGGGAAATTGACGGAAGTTTGGGCGGTAGTTGCTGGAGGGTCGGTAAGTGAATAAGCGATGGGGCCGAGACGTAAGCGAGCAGAGGGCGGGGTCCGCATGGGGCCCGCGCGGGGCACGTGCAAGCGGTGGACCGCGCGAGCCCCGGAATGTGCAGGTGGCTGTGGGTGAGGAGAAGCTCCGTGTGGGGCGTGCCCGCGAAGGCGCGTCGGTGATGCAAGCTGAAGACGGGACGGACTTGGAGCTTAGACATGGGAGAACGATAGAGACTGTAACGGGAGTGGGAGGCGACGGCAGTGGCGCTTTCAAGGCCAGGGCGAGGGGCGTGGCTGACAATGGCGGGGTTGACGAGGGGGTGGGAAGTGGGCGGGGGAGGGCCACGGCTGCCGGCTGCTGTGAACGGGCCTGCTGATTTTGACGGCTTCATGGATTATTTGTGTCAAGTGAAAATCAGCTCCTACTTGCGTGGGAATTGATCGCGTGACTACATAATTACTCGCCTTCCATTGACACGGCGGCGCTCGGAAACAACCGGCCACGCAGCGGGGGCGAGGGAGACGAGGGAGGGCGGGGGGAGTAAGGAGGCGGCGAGACGGGCGTGGCGTGGGTGGTCGCAGAGGCGGTGAAATCCCGCACTCTAACGTTTCCTCGGCGTTTGCCTTCGGCGCAGTTCGGAAAGCTGACGCCCCCAGCTGCTCCTCTGCCTTCCGCGTAGCATACGGCGCTCTAACGCGCTCACCCCACTCGCCTTCCTTCTGCATCAACGATAATAATGGAGGGAATACAGGAAGCTGTTGGGCGACAATGGGTAGAATGATAAATACGGCTGCGCCACTGGAGAACATAAGAATCTTCCACGAAATAGAATTGAGACGTGTAATTTCATGGAGGATTGATGATGAATTGGTCTATACGAAAACTTTCGGGGGTGTGGAAGTCACGCGATTCGAGAGTGGGACAGTAACTCTTATTTATATTTTGACGAAAGGAAATACATATGAAGTCTTAAATTCTCATTTAAAATGTATATGATATTAAACATATTTTAATTAAATGCTATAATTTTATACGTCAAGTATATTAACTTGATTTACTATAGTAATTCATTTTAAAAATTATTAGGTAATGGAAACGAATAGACCTTATGTATAGAATTGAAAAAGCATACGGGAAATCCTTGCACCGCGGGTGGCCTTTAACCTAGGGCCACCAATTGGCAGAGAAAAAATCTCTTTTTAGTGGGTGACTGACAATACTGCAAGTTTTATTTGTAATGTATTTATGCGCAATCGCTCTAATTAAAAAAAACGTTATTCAGCGGAATTTATTTCGCGACGTCAAAAGTATGATTTCCGTCGTTCGTAAGTGTGGCTTCTACAAAACGTTAAGCTAAATTTTCAGCGAACCCTATAAATATTATAGCATTTTTTGGTATTTTTTTATTTAAAGGTTCGAATTTGATAATATTAATTAACAAATTTAGTCCAAGAATGCAGTCGTACTTCAGCTACTTTTTACCTGGCTACATATAAAGTTCACAAATTAAAAATAACGAGAATGATTTAGATTTCAAAATTTTCAATACTTTGCGTGTCTAGATTTACACTTATCACAGACATCACAGGTGATGGACATCTGCGCTTGTCACAGTCAGCAACCAAAAATAATACCAACAACTTATCTATTTGTGACCCCATCATCATTAGACATAAATATACTTGAATTTCATCACCACAATATATTGGATTATATTACCAAAAGCAGGAAAATGTATGATGGAGGCTGAAATTCAGGCATGTTAGTGAAAAACCAGATTAATGCGTAAGTATAGAGAAAAAATTGTACCTAAGCTCAACCCAAGAGCGTGGTGAAGTCACAAATATGCTCCTGCTAAAGAAGATAAACTAGTGGTTCATCATTATATTCTGACGCACTATTTTTTGCAACTTTCATGAATTCACATATTTTAATGAAAATGAAATATGCACCATTTTTTAAGTGTCCTTTGCTTTTCACGTGGAAAAATTTAAAGATAATTCTGGAGCCGTTTTGAAGAAAAAATATGAATTACTTTTCCTACAAGCAAAAATTACTAGCAAACATTTCATAATTTCAAAAAATGGTACATGACCTTATTTAAACATATATATTTTAAAACAGATTTTATTAAAGAAAAATTCTATATCAGTTTTGTAGTTTTGCAATATTAATGTTGTTCAAACTTTTGAAAATAGGCGTAGTTGTCGAAAATAGGATCTGTGCAATTTTTAAGCGTCCTTTGCTTTACCCGGGGGGAAAATTTAATTCAAACATTTGAAACCAATTTTTTAGAAAATATTCTGTTTAGGCGTTAGGCCCTAACAATCAAAATATCCATTTCAGTTCGCTGGTCCTCAAGTTCCCCCAGATCGATCAGCGAGAATTAATTTTGGAAAAGATCATCTATACGGATTAGGCGCCAGCGTTGATCACAGACGGACAGAAACGTTCCATGCTTTTATGCAAAACGTCTATTTCATAGTAAGTGTACAGACATTTTTATCAAGCATGTTTTCCTGTTTACCTTCATGAATATTCTGTTTAATTTCCATAATGTGGGTGGCCTAAGGTACAACATTAATGGCCATGTAGATAAACATGAGGTATAAACAATATAAATATGTGGGAGCCTCGGATACAATATTACAATTTTCTAGTACATGTTGAGCGGTCGAAAAATATCACGTTTGGACGATTGATTTACGGAGGTCATTTTAAAAATAATGCACAGTTTGGCCACACCGCCGGCTGAAGCATGCAACGGTAATGACTGTTGCGTCACTTGAAGTTCAAAGTTTGAGGAAGAAGCATGGGTTTCGGTTTCATCAATAACTTGTTTTGCTATTTAATAAGGTGTCTAAGAAATGGAGCCTCCACAGGTCTCGGGTGCTGTGAGTGTTGAGGGTCAGAGATCACATACAAGTATTAAGATCGAAAATTAACAGGGTAAAAACCCGACTGAAATCTAGAAAACTTTATGTGAAATGTGCGGCGAGCTTACAGTAGTGCGTAGGACAGTATCCCGTTGGACCAGTTGATTTTGGAAGGGTAAGTTTCAAGCTAAAGCATTCTTCACAACAAGCAGAAAAAACGGCTAGGCAAGACGAGGAACATCGACAGATGAACGAAGGGTGAATCTTGTGGCAGATGGTATTGCGAAGACCGTCGTGCGGCATGAGAAGGAATTTCTGAAGGTACAGAAATTTCAATAACGTCCATACTTCGAAAACTGATAAATGATTGATACTGCAAATACACAAAAGCCAATTTCAGTTGCTCGACCACTCTAGGTCACTCTTTCTCCACGACAACACTCGTCCACAGACGACCGAAGTCGGAAGAGAAAAGTTCAATGAATGTAGTTGAGAAGTGTTACAACATGAACCCTACAGTTCTGACATGAGTCCACCATACTTTGACTTACTCCAAATATTGAAAGAAATTGCTGTGAGGGCATAGTTTTTTTATCCCTTGATGAACATTCTCCAGCGGTTACTCGAACCATTTGTCTGATGAACAGAGAAGGGGTATTTGATGGAATTCTAAAGCTTCCCTCGGTAATTGAGAAGGACGAAGCCTACATTGAAGGATTGTAAAGAGATTTTCTCAAAAAACAAACGTAAGAAAAATAAAGTGAATAATTATGACCCTCGTATAATAAGAAACTTCATATAGCGGAATTACACACATGCCATTTCTCCCTTATTTTAGGTAACGCTCTATGCGGAAATGTTGGAGAGGTCAGGGTTTGACCCAGTCGAAGAGAATTAATGTAACTACCGAACACTTGTTCATACAAGTAGCGTAACATTCAGGGGAAATACATGTACAAATGCATGTAATGTCGTTATAAGCAATGTACCTTTGCATACTCAATTGAGAAAAGTAAGGATTTTCAACCTCTCTACATGCTCTAGAGGTTTGTAGCATTTGTTCCGAAATACTCTGTAATTACCGTATTTAAGGTCTGCCATAGTCTTAGTATTTTCCATATCATGTGTGTGAATATCAAATGCAGGGCATGGAAAGTAGATTCAAGAGGTACTGATAGAAAAGTAATGGAATATCACATATACAATGTGATAAGCTTTCCAGAATAATGTCATATCGTGGTTCTAATACCAGATTTTGGACTTGAAAGTTACTTTTTATTATTCTCCCTGGGTTCTAATTGATAAAAAAATATGTCATACTCTTAAATGTGTTCGTAAAGTTTGGAGAAGTGTTTCATTGGAACGTTGGAGTTTTGTGAATGCCATATAAGAGTTTATAATTTGAAAGAATCTCGTCCAAAATAGTTAAAATTCGTTTCTACCTAAAGTGTCAATACATCGTCCCAATAGTAATCCCCTCTCTCATTTTATTTCCACTTATAAGTATATACATTTTTGTCAAGAAAATATTACTAATCACATATTTCAAGTTAAAGCATTCTACACAACAAGCAGATGATAAACGAAAGTCACTCTACGATTTATCTCTTTGTAAGAGTTATCCTTATAGTTACATTATAGCTGGAAAACTATCATCAGTCTTCTCAATTAGATGAACAAATGTTGCTTATATAATTTTGATGAGATACTTAAGATTCGTTTGTGCCCAGCAGTTTCTTGACAATTTCTCTTCTACAACGTCTAGTCGTTTGTGTTCATTGTGAGACTAAATTGTGAAAGTTCTAAGTAATGCCGAAGAAAAAATATACTTTTTTGAGACAAAGTAAACGCAAATTTGTCAATTGACGTAATTGGGCTGCATATTACAACTGTCCTGTGATTATACGTCATTAGAACCTTTACCGGCTGCCAGCCGCCAGAGTTACAGTGCCCTCGCGGTTCGCAAATGACGCTTATGACCTTCCGCTTCTACAACAGCACTTTGAGTCATGGAAATTAGCGCAAAGTCCCGATGACACACTGCTGCTATGAATTGAAAAACATCAAAAAACACCTATTTAACATAATCTGTGCTTATAAACGTAAAGGGATTAATTAGATCTAGCCCACACATGCTCACACATCTCTTTCTAGACATTTAATTTATTTGTAAAACTAAAGATTACTTCTTTATAAATATTTTGTAGCACGTCCTTCGCATACCACTTTGATTCTGTATGATCGCTATGCTCATATTTCTGCAAATAAATACAATGCAAATAATAGAATGTTTTTCTGATTTTTCCAATGTCAGATAAAATTAGTTTCATACTCAATGATTGGCAATGTAACCAACCTTCATTCTGCTCACAGCTATTTATTACTCTGTAGAGTTAAAGGAATAAATTTCACGGGAAACGGAAATTTCTGAATGGATATATTTCATTAGAGTAAATTATGTCCAAGGTACAAGTTAATCTAATATCAATTGTATTTGTATATATATTGTGTACCCTCTTAATTTCAAGGGTCCGAAATGGTCGGTGTTCATGTCATAAAAACTCTTTTTGTTATTACACATATCCGTTTTGACAGTATGTTTACTTATACACTTATGCTACTTTTATAGTATTTTGTATGACACAAATATGTTTTATTTAAATTTAATGTCAAGTCATGTTCAAGGCAATTTGAAAAAAAACTCGCTAGATAAAGTGAACTGTCAGAAACAAATAAAATGTTCTTACAAGCAGGTAGTAAATACATTGAAAACAAAATATTTCTAAGTTTTCCTCTTTTAATGTTTCTTTTTAACTTTATCTTTGTCCATGAATCATTCTCCACCGTACGAACCCAATTATTTATTTAGTAGTGGACTATATTTGTTGAAATGTGAAACTCTGTGTCCGCATTAAGTATGAACATGTGACGAAGTTTGTGACCAGAGTTCTAACGAGGTCTTAAGCAATTAAAATAAGACATTATACTGTTTACCCAACGCACAATTTCTAGCGCATTTTATTCCAAAACGCTTTTATCCAAATAGTTTGTTAGGAAAAAAAGACGCGAGTATATGTATATATATATATATATATATATATATATATATATATATATATATATATTCTAACACAACCACCTTGCAAACAACTGGTACCTTCACAACAGCAGCATGAACCGTGGAGGGGGTTGACAAGATATTTGCTCGTGAAGCGAGCTTTAAATCTAGGGAGCAGGATCTTCAGGGTGCTAGAAAGGTTTGAACCCTTGACACAATAAAATCACACAAAATGCACATAAACGAGCGTATAATTTACCCAAAAAAAACTTTGTGGCATAAGTTAATGATAAAAAAGCAAGAATAGAATCACACTTTTACAAAAAAATTATCAAAAACACAAATAGAATTCTTTACAGCACATTAACTGAATGAACACATAATTTACTCCAAAACTAATTCTTTGAAATAATTACCCTTATCTACACTGGGAATTCCCTTGGAAAATTAATTATATCTAAATTTACGCTATCCTAATTACATTTGCACATGAAACAAAATTTCTATTTACAATCTCTTGCTTCAAAAAAAATATTACATGTAAAGAACAAAATGTGGGCAAGTGCACTACTCTCATTTATAATTTAATAGTGACTGCTAACAGCAGAATAATAAATGTTCCAAATAGAATGTTTAAGAGAGGCAATGGCGCGTCAGAAATCTCCCACTACAATGCTGCAAATTGTGGCCACCCGTGTCCTCAATTTCCTAACACTTTCCTGTACTAGTCTTTTCCCTGCCGACGTGAACTTGACCTACTTTCCGCAATTCTAGCGTTACCTCGAAAACTGCCCGCTTCCTGGCCTTGGTGGTCGTGTGTTGGCTTCTGCACCGACGTCGCTCGATTCCAGCCTCTGCGTCGTACATGACGGGATTCGCCTCTGCCGTCTACGCTGTCTTCTTGCGTCCTCTTCCGTTCTTCCTAGTCGGCCTCTTCTTCTCCTGTCTACTCGCGTCCTCTTCCGTCCTTCCTAGTCGGCCTCTTCTTCTCCCTCGGCTGCTACCGGCGCCTCTGACTACGCCCACGTTGTGAAAAATGTCCCTAGCATTTCCCTGAATACTAGTGCAAGTTCCTCGCTCGTTGCTACTTTTACTCCGTTAAACAAGAACTTTCAATGCTTTTCTTACAACGGGTAACTTTTTACTTCCCGTGATGTTAATCGAAGAAACACTTTACTAATTCTTCACTATGTCGCGGACGACTAACTAGCACGTCTGTTCGACGCCGAAAACTCCTACCTAGCAGTCGTTGCGGCGGCAAACAATATCTAAGCTGACGTTGACGAGCGGTGATGAAAATGCTGCTTACCCGACGAACGGCGACAATCAAAAGAGAGCTTCCGCTTGGGGGTTTGCCTATTTATGGTGCGACGCCTGGGGAAATTCTCAGTGGCGGGGGTACTTCTCTTTCAACCTTTCACCAGGACGTTGCTTGCTAGTTCGTCTTTGATTAGTACGGGCAACGGATACCAGGCTGCGCGTTTAGGTACTCTGATTTACGCCTGCTCTCCTCGCTGCCTGTGGGTGTTCATACAGACGAAACGGTGGTGTTATGGGGTCGCACAATCCCATAACGGCACAATATATATATATATATATATATATATATATATATATATATATATATATATATATACATTAAGCAAATATAATTATATATACATACATATACATTAAGCAAATTAAATTGTATACAATCTTTTTTCATCAACAAATGTATATTTGAGCATTAAAGAAGTTTATTTTTTGCGGAAGCCTTGGCATTCTTCTCAAACGTCAAACAAGGTATTTCCATGATACATTGGATTGTACTTCTTTCATTCATTTATTTCATTTAAGTGCATTATAAGAATATATGTACTCTTTTGAAAATAAATGTGTAAAACCTAGTCATTAGATAGGAATGTATCACTATAAGAATTCAAATTCTACATTGAAATACTGTCAATACAAAAGTGTTTTGGGCGTTTTTCAGAAAACTCAAAACGGAATGGTAATTTCAAGAACGTAACGTATAATTATTTTCATAAGCTATGGCTGGTTGTAAAATTACACTGGTGTAAATCTATTGATAAATATGTCTTGGTTATATTCACCGCAGTATAAATGAAAATATTATGTCTCTAAACATTTTCTCAATTACAGCAAGCCTCTATAATATTTCGTTAAACGTAAAATCAAAATGACAGTCCTAGAATGCCATTCGATAATACGATACTTATTTTTTAGTGAGAGGTGTCGTCATTACCAACGTTTTCAACACAGCAGATTTGATGATGGTGGTGATGATAGTAGCTACACAATCGAAAGCTTCTCTTACATTAAATACAACTCTTGGAAATGATAAAAGATTTTAATCAAATCTTTGGAATGTCATCTATATCTCACAAATAAACAAATATAAATTAGCCTACAATATTATGGAATTCACTATAAAATTGTTAACGAACTCAATGAGTGTGATAATTTAGACGTTGGTAAAAAGTTATTGAATCTTTTTCGTTTGTGTTGAGTACTCGCATCTCTAGTGGAATTACTCCGCAATGAAAAGCAGATTTTAAACTTAACATGCAGATTTCTCATATGTCGAACGCCTTGAGTCTGAAGAATTGACAGTATTACAAAATAAATAATTTGTAATACTTCAATATGTTTCCGATTAGAGTAATTTTATTCAAAAAAATGAAATTAAACATGAATTAGTAATTTTCAAAACAGTGCAGAATAATACATTGAATAATTAAAAGTGGTCGAATACTAATAATTGCCTCTGCCCATGAAAGAAATAGGTTATGAAAAAATATTGCAAAGAATTCTTGTTTGGAAGAACAGCTGCTGAGAAGCACGTGACGTAACCGCCGCTACGCGATCGCCCAACGTGTAAAAGAGAACGAACGTGTGCGCGCCAGGAGAGAGAGAGGCGAATGGAAAAGACCCATGTAAACAAGAGGGCCTCCCACTAAGTCACGTGAGCGCCGCCGCCGGCAGCTGGGGCGGCCGTAAGCGCAACGCCGCTCGCCGCTGACGCACAAAGGAAACCAGGAGGCGCGTTGTCCCTCCGGCCCCCGCTCGCATCCTCCCCCTGGCCCCGCGGCCCCGCGTCCCCGCGTCTCCCACGGCCACGCAACGTCCGGGCCCCGAGCACTGCCCCCGCCTCCCTGCCCCGCACTTCAGCGCTACGCTCGAGCCCCGAGCCCTGCGCCCACTCTTACACTCTCCACGTCAGCCCTCGCCGCCAGGACCGCCCTGCCCCAGCATCCTCGCTCCCCTCACTCGTCTCCGCTCTCGCCCCCGCTCTCGTCCCCGCTATCGCCTCCGCTCTCGTCACCGCTCTCGTCCTCGCTATCGCCCCCGCTCTCATCACCGCTCTCGCCCTGCTCTCGCCCTGCTCTCGTCACCGCTCTGGTCACCGCTCTCGTCTCTGCTCTCGTCACCGCTCTCGCCCCACTCTCGTTCCCTACTCTCGTCAGTGCACTCGTCCCCGCTCTCATCCCCCTTTCGATCCCGCTATCGTCTCTGCACATGTCCCCGCTCTCGTCCCCGCTCTCGTTCCCTGCTCTCGTCAGAGCACACGTCCCCGCTCTCATCCCCCTTTCGATCCCGCTCTCGTCACTGCACTCGTCCCCGCTCTCGTCCCCGCTCTCGTTCCATACTCTCGTCAGTGCACTCGTCCCCGCTCTCGTCCCCGCTCTCGTTCCCTACTCTCGTCAGTGCACTCGTCCCCGCTCTCATCCCCCTTTCGATCCCGCTATCGTCTCTGCAATCGTCCCCGCTCTCGTCCCCGCTCTCGTTCCCTGCTCTCGTCAGAGCGCACGTCCCCGCTCTCATCCCCCTTTCGATCCCGCTCTCGTCACTGCACTCGTCCCCGCTCTCGTTCCCTGCTCTCATCAGTGCACACGTTCCCGCTCTCATCCTCATTTCGATCCCGCTCTCGTCACTGCACTCGTCCCCGCTCTCGTCCCCGCTCTCGTTCCCTGCTCTCGTCAGTGCACACGTCCCCGCTCTCATCCCCCTTTCGATCCCGCTCTCGTCTCCGCTCTCGTCACCGCTCTCGCCCCGCTCTCGCCCCGCTCTCGCCCCGCTCTCGCCCCGCTCTTGCCCTGCTCTCGCCCTGCTCTCGCCCCGCTCTCGCCCCGCTCTCGCCCGCTCTCACCCCGCTCTCGCCCCGCTCTCGCCCCGCTCTCGCCCTGCTCTCGCCCCGCTCTCGCCCCGCTCTCGCCGCGCTCTCGCGCCTACTGTCACCGCCGCTACCACCGTTGCTATCGCCTATGCTACCGCCTCCGCTGCTGCCCCCGCCACCACAAAATCACCACCTGTCTTGTCCCCGCTATTGCCTCCGCCTCCACGTCACCACTTCGCCCGCGTCCCGAGAGCCGCCCGCCACTTCCCCTACCTCGTCCCTGCTTCCGTCCCCGTCACCGTTCACAACCGTGATCCCGCCCTACCTGCACCTCGTAGCCGCCTGTCACCTGCGGCAGCGCATTGGAGCGGCGTAGGCGCGTTGGGCGAACGCGACCATTGTCACGCTACCCGCCGGGCCCCTGCCCCGGCCTCAAACGCCGCCCGCACCACCCTACGTGGCCCCCGCCGCCCCCGCGGCCCCCGCGTCGCTCCGAGTCGCCCGGGGCCCCGTGGGAACAATATTTGGAATGATAATTAGGCCTGCGTTTATCCTGCGGTGATGAATGCCGCCACGTCCGACGGCACCACTACGGATGTAATCTGTCGTGTGGCCGCGCAACGTGACAGCCGGAGCGCGCCGCAGGCGGTGCCGGAACTCCGGCCCGCGGCGTGGGCGGGGCGCGGGGCAGGGGCAGCGGCGGGGCCAGAGGCGCTGGCGTCTAGGGTGGAGGCTGCGTGTCGATGTATCGCTACTTGGCCCCTGAAGCTCTTGGTATGCAATGCGATCGCTTTAAGCGTGTCCTCCCGGCAGTAGCGGGCCGGTAAACTGTTTCCAGCCGCTTTGCTTCCCGCAATCACTGCCATTCATATCGTGCTGTCAGCGGAGGCGTGCTGAAAGTGGCGTTACGATTTGCCCCCAACCAGCGAAAGACATCGACCGCAGAGGGGGAGCGGGCGGCTTATTGGTTTCGGATAAGAGGAATTCTGAAGTTTGATTCTCATAGAGGGTTATTTCCGCCGCGTGCTAAAGCAAAATTCAATGAAACCCGGGCGCGAATGCTCAAGAGCCTGCTGCGATAGTTTCTTTTACGGATATTGAAATACAGCGCATGAAATCTGTTTGTGCCCGTATTTGCAATACTCTTTTCGCTTCCCCTTTTGGGAGGGCCATTACGCTGAATTTCCTGCCTCCTTCGTTTCGTATATTGCGTCTATTCTGGTCGTTTAATATCCCTATGTGGCTGTTTCCACAGTGGTCAGCAGTGCATTAACCGGGAACACGCGGCGCGTGGCCGTGGAGGCGGACGCAGCGCGCGGACTGCTGCAGTTGTCTCGCGGCTGCATACCAGATTTAATTTGATGTATTTATCATAAAAAAACAAAAAGTTGTGTGTAACCTATGAAAAGTACAATATGCGCAAGCTTTCTTGAGCTCTAATTATTTACCCATACCCGTTTACTGTAGTACATACGTAAATGATGAATGAAGCCACTAACAAGCCGAAGGTGTTCAGTACAGGCGGACGTAAAGACATTTAGTTCTGATCGTTTTCGGCGATGGGAAAATCCACAATTCTTTTAAACGCTTTATTTATACCGCTTTCAATGAGGAAGGTAACTGAACTATAGGTGAAAACTAGTAAAGTATACTCTACGACTAGAAGTGAATAAAAATAGGATATCCCAAGGCTCCAAGCAAACCTCTGCATGGTTGTGCTTTTCAAATTGCGTGAGCTAGGAAGTGGTGTCGATTTTCAATTGTTTCGTAAACAGCAATTTTTCATTACTAAGATTTAGCTTCGGTTTGCTAAATTATTTTTTTTACTTTCTTTCTTGCCACAGAGCCCATGTTGCTTTTCATAGGTAAAACACACAGAAACTATTAGTCAACTGAGCACAGAGCGCGCTCCATCGATTCTGCCGAGTAGTGATGCAACATTGATAACAAAACATTAATGTTCGCTAACATCGATGTTCAAAATTAAAACATGCACGTTAAAATTATCTCGACTAAAAACCTTTGATGTTTTTCAACATCGATGTTCTTAGACTGGTTTAGTAACCTGTTATATTACATTCATGGGCATTAAAATTTAATTTGACAATGTTGCTGTTTGTGAATTCTCCAAATAAGGGTACGAGAAGGGGCAAACCATATGCCCATAAAGTATTTGTTGCCACAGCATTGCCTTGGATCCAACACATGCAGTATGTGTTATTATCTGTTAATATTTCATACGTTAACTTTTACAGCATTGGGATCATCAGCATTTTTTATTTAAAAACGAAACATCAGAAAAGGAAAAACGTCGATCGCAACACATCGATGTTGAAAAACATCGGCGTTAATACATCGATGTTTCTACAAAAAAATTGATGTTTTGAAAACATTGACATCGATGCCGCATTCATACTGCCGAGAATGGACGGTTCCGCCGAGTCTGGACAGACACGTACGTATACATTTCACCAGTAGTTAAGGATTGGCTGATTGTTAGTGATTTCAGGCGCGGCAATTAGTCATTAGTCCTGTAAGTCTTGTGCGTGGTTTTGCTCGGGAGGTGGCGGTCTTCTTCTTCCGCTGGATGGCGAGTTCCGGCGCCGACCTTCCGTCGTCTAGAGGGGTATTCCCCAACCAGGTAGCTCTCACCAGCGGGGCACCGTCCCAGCCAGGACAAGCTCTGAGCTCCCGGCCGGTCTCCCGCCATGTGTGGTAGTGTAGTGAATATTAGTGTTCGTGTGTAAGAGGGTGAAAATTGGTCAAGGTAGATCTAAAGTGGTAGACAAGATTGCGCTCGGTCCGTGGCCTGTTTATTAGGGTACTACTCCGGCATTCGCTTGGTGTTGATCGAAGAAACTACGGAAAACTATCGATCAAAAGTGCCGGTCGCTAGGATTCTCCTTCAGGCAACGACTGAATCCGACAAGCTAGTGTCGAAAATCCCGCCACCGTCGGGACTCGACCCCAGGACCTCTCGGTCAGAGGCACTGTAGTGACATCAGTTGATGCTCATACGTAGTAGAGGTGCGCGCTCTCCCTCCACCGCGAAAGCAAGCCATCCAGAAAAGCCGGGAATTCAACGCGTTTGTCTGGCAGTAGTGGTTAGCAACATTTCAAAACTAAAAATGTTCGTCCCCAGGTATAAGAAAATTTGTTATCATCTGCAAACTACAGGTTTGATTTATTAAACCTGCAAACTACAGGTTTTTTATTATTCATAACAGTATCAAAACCGACACCCCCAGCTCTATTCCTATCACAATTAGCAAAAGAAGAACTCAACAAAACGTGCGCTTTGTGAGGCCACCTTTTACTGACCAGAAGAAAAACAATGGGCAATCTCACAATTTGCAATATCAGTGTCACCTAAATTTGAAATATCAATATTGCATAAACGATTGTGTGTTAATAATACAAACTATAAATTCGATCAAATAAAACTAAGAAAGAGGAAGAGATACATATTTTAGGAATATCTTTGTTTCTCCCTCAATGGTTTTTGTCAGTGGTTCCAATGTGCTAATTATCCGAGGTTTTTCGTACATTTAAGACGTTTGCTTTCGTTAGTTTCTCCTGGTGAGGTGGTTTTCATGCTCTTTAACCCCAGTTTCCGCTTGTGATAACGGTACCACGCGGTGCTAGTCATGAAAACATTTGCCAACTCCTAGTTCTCAGGCACCACATTGTGAGAAGCCCCTGCCTGCCACGGAAACAGATAACAAGGGGCAGACCCTTTGCGAGAAGCACAGCAGCCGTTAGAGCTACAATTACGTCGGCCACACGCGACGGCAAACAATAATTTCACAATTGTATTTTAATGACTCTGAATGCAATTATTATTATTATTATCATTATTATTATTATATTATTATTCCTTTACATTACGACTAAGATGTTATGAGTCGGCTGAATATAAAATTTACTCCAGGTTGCAACCAGCTACCTCAGGAGCAGAGCTAGTGACAGTCGGTGCGTCTACATCCCTTTGCACAAAATCTGGGCTGTTCCAAATAAAGCAATTTCTTGCCTCCTTGGTTACGACGTTTGGATCGCACGGTGCAGTGACATCTACAAGTAGACATTTTTTCTCTCTCTCCAAATCCCTGATAACAATTTCAGGTTTGCTGTTATCATGCGGCCTGTTTGAATTTGTCGGTCGTACAATATTGTGTAGAGTCCCATAGGTGTCACCGGTTTTGGTGAGTGTTCGTACCACTTGGGGCATGTGGTTGGAACTTCGAGAGCGGTAAAGATTTGCCCAGTGGAGGTAACTACACACCTCGTCGTGTCTTTTCAAGTCTTCGGTCTTTGCTAGAATCGGACAAGCTGAGACGATATGGTCAATGTTTTCTACTTGTTCCTGGAAGATGCGGCGTTTATCATCTTGGGAAATTTTGAGGACAGTTTTATCATAATGTCGTGTTCTCAGTGCCTGATTCTGAGGAGCTATTAGAAGTGCTTCCGATTCTGCCTTCATTCTTGCCATTTTAAGCCACATAAATTATTGATATTTAGTGATCTGCACCTTGTCCATTCTTTTAAAAATATTGTTCACGGAGTGGTTTGTCTCTCCACGATTTCTTTAACAAGTTTTGTCTCTCACATTTTATGTTTAGTAGAATCAAAAGTTCAGTGTCTGTGTTATTATATGTGTCTTGCATAGTTTTCTTTGCAATGCTTCTTGCTGCACTAACAATGCCTCTGTTTCCTATTCTTCTGTCAGATTTTATGACCTGCCTCTTTAGAAGATCAACTTGATGACTGACTACACACTTTCCCATCCCGAGTATTGCATTGTGCAAGGAGGCTTCAATTTTTCTGAGGCCTCTTCCTCCATCCTTAGGTGACTTATAGTCTATGTACATCATCTCGAGGGGGGGGGAGAGAGCGAAAGGGGGAGAGAGAGAGGGAGATTTTTACTTTATACTTTAAAGCTGAGCGCGTCGACCTGCAGCTACATCATGAGGAACGCAATATTACTTTCCCAATACAAGTGTTTTCTTCCTTGTCAAGGTGGTGGCGTAATTTATCCTACGCGTTCGGCTTAAAGAATCAGACTAACTGGCAGGCCGCAGGTCCAGCCGGTGGGACGATTGTAGGCTTTGGGGGCGTTGATCGAAGGCGGCCTCGTTTGACGGCGGTGTGGCGTGACGTGGTGCGGCGTGACGTGGCGTGACGTGATGTGAAGTGGCGTGGCACGGTGTGGCACGGCGCTCCGCTGCACGGCGCGGCGCGGCGTGGCGTTGCGTCTCATGGCGCGACTCGGCTCGGCGAGGCGTGGCGCGGCGTGACGTGATTGGGGCGTGGCGCGGCGAGGCGCGGCGGTGCGTGGCGCGGCAGTGCGTGGCGCGGCGGTGCGTGGCGCGGCGGTGCGTGGCGGTGCGTGGCGCGGCGGTGCGTGGCGGTGCGTGGCGCGGCGGTGCGTAGCGGGCTCGGGCGTCACTGCAGGGGGGCGGGGCGCGGCGGGGCGCTATGGCATAGGCTGCAGCCACTCGTTCAGCCCGTCACGCGTCCGGCTTGCCGAGGAACCGTCGTGATTATCCGTCGCCCCGAATCCCATTTAGGATCAACGTGTCTTGTTGCCACTGTTCCGCGATTCACTACAAATGAGCAATAGTGAACTTCCACAAGGCCGTGATTACGTATAGCACCCTCGACCTCCGGAGGCAGGCACACCGCCAAGAGCTGTTGAAGCCCGGAGGAGCGGCGCGGGGGCGGTGCAAGGGCTGGAAAAGCTGGGGCTGGCGCAAGAGGATGCGGCGCAGGCCCCCACTGCGACGAGGAGGGCGGGGGACGCAGAATGGAAGCCACCCGGAGGAGGGCGCTTCACCCCGCCCTAGTCCTCTTCGCTTATGGAGCCTCGCTCCGCCTTGTACCTGCTGTTGTCGGGATATTAACTGGTGGTGAATTATGAGTCTGCAGTGGATGGAGCTAGAGGGTGAAGGCAAAAGCGGCTTTTCTTAGGTGCACTTTCATGCGACATGTCGCATTCAGTGCAAAATGTGGGTGTGTCTTCCCTAAACAATGCGTAATGGGAGATTCGCAGATCTAAACATATTTTCGATATGTTCTGTAGAGACTAGTGGTAAACAAATTGCTATCGTTTTATAGAAGACCTAATAATTCTAAACATTCGAAAAATTTCACTTGTATTTGTCATTGCATGTAATATAACTGGTCTGTATTTCACATGAAACATCTATTGCTTTTTTATTTGTGTTAATTTTTCTTTGAAAACAAATATATTAATTGTTTTTTGAAATAACAATTTACGTGCCTGTACATTTTTTCTGAAATGCATATTTTTGCATAGAAAGTGTTTTTTCTAACCAACTTAGGAGTGCTTATTGCGGCTTAGACATTCAAAATATCGACGGAGTTTATTAGACAAAATTTGCTTAAAAATGCTCTAAGAGTTTATTTTTGACATTTTGTTGTTTTCTCCCAGACAACTGTATATTTTCAGCATTTTCTGTATTTGCCGTTCTTTCTGCAGGGATGCAGATGGTTATGGCCTTCTTTTGGAAGAACTAGCTCAGCATTCATTATGTTACTCCGAGCGGCGTCAACGTCAAACTGTTCGCGAGAGGTGCATTGAACCAGGACGGCAAAAAGAATGCTTATTTTTAAACCGAATAAAACAAATCAAAATTAGTAATACAAAGAGCAATACACTTTCAGCTCAGCGAGTCAGTAAGCTACATAGACGTTTAACCATATATACAAAAAGTTTTATATTTCACCGGTCACATTAAATAAACAAAACAGTTAATAGGGCGGTATTGTTCTGTTCGTCTGTTCTGACGTCAACTAAACTGTTCAGTCGGTTTTCTTGAAAATTGTTATTTCTTCATCTATTTGGAGGAGTTCGAGACCCTGCGAGTTTGAACCGGATATGCTGGCTTTTTGCAGTACTTTGAGACTCAGCAATATTTTAGACATTTTCTAAAAATGGCTTAAATTTTTTTATGAATCATTGTCCTTGGATAGCAAACTCTTATAAGATCGGCTCGGATGTAATTTTCTTTGAAGTTACTGATTTTTTGAGAATTTCCAAAGTTCGACATTTTTTCGGTGACTTTCTGCAACTACAATATTGAAAATAGAGATTTTTATTAACAATATCTTGTTGAAAGACAGACCTTGAAATATGGTCAAATACAATTGTCATAAAATGTGAGTAACTTTCACGTACGAATGAACCGGAAATCCGAATTCCCGGCATGTACTAAAGTACGGTTCGAACGTGTTTATGAACGTGTGTATGGGCGGGCCTGGCTGCAAGAGAAAGCCTGAAATTCCGTGAAGCGATTATCATGGCGAAGATTTCAGATTATTTTGTAAACATCGATAAGCGTTCAAAGAAGAAACTTTCACTTGTTATTAAGAACTAATTCCTTGTAACTATACTTACTCGTGACAAAGAGAAAGAAAAACAAAAAAGAAGAGAGAAAGAAAAAAAACTACTTTGAGGTCCGCCTTGAACTTCCCCCGCACTCGCCCTTTGACATTACAAGGATCTAACAAACATTTCATGTGGTTCGAGTACATTAATGTCAGAGTTTAGTTAACTCATACTGTCATATCCGTGCCTACTGAAGTGCGAGGGTTATTATTATTATTATTATTATTATTATTATTATTATTATTCACAGTATCTACTGGCCGGTATGTTATTATTATTATTATTATTATTATTATTATTATTAAATTAAGATCCCATTTACGTCAGGAGTCTCCTGCTTTTCGCAGGGAATGCTGAATGAAGTGATAATGAGTGGTGAAAGTTCATGGTGGGAGATATCAGGTGGGGTGGTGGGAGGTAATCGTGGCATTTTTTAACCATCCTGGCATTCGCCTTATAACCGAGGGAAACAACCAAGGCAGAATGAACGGCCTGGGGATCGATCCCGGACCTCCCGACTGCGAAGTCAGCGCGCTACGTACTGAGCCACTTCGTGCGAGGCTATCGTACCAGTAGCTAATTTTTCCACAGATTGCAGCACGTGTATGCTCAACTTGTAGCAGAACAGAGATAGAAACTGGTCACACCAACACCTTTTATCTTTGATTTTGTCAGTTTCAACTTTGTTGATATGAGTACATTATAAGATTTTTTTAAACGTTGAAGAAACAGTGATAATACTAAAGACACATGTGGGCCTACTAATCAGTGTACCCATTGAATTGCTTTTTGAGCATCTTCGGAAATCCGGCCTAGGTGTCTTAATTCAATTTTGCACTTCCTCAGTGTGCGCCGAAAGTGTGCGAGGCAGGTACTCTGATGTTACCATTCACATTACATTAACACCTAGAAGGTACTTGGCGATGATGTCTTTGTGTTTGTGAATAAAATTATAGGTAAAAGGGATTAAAAGTGTTTTGGGTTTCTTTGTACTTCAGTATAGTCTGATAAAATTGATGTTGATAGATGCGGAAAACCAGGGAGCCAGGGAAAATACGTTTCGTAATTTTCTCACCATAATGATCAGTCTTCTATTTTAAATGATGTATTTTTAAAAGTAATAGGCATTGACATGGACAAAAATACTTTTCATTATTGTTCTACTCGTTATTCGATTATGATGTACATTTTATAACTAGAAATCTTGGGTACTATTGACGCTCAATTAAATATAGGTCAATATAAGTGATATCTAATGATAATTTTGGTTATTTAAAATTTTTATTTGAGGAATGATCGGAACAGTGTCATTTTTTTAAAAGTACGAGGAAAATCGATTCACCTCTGTGATGCTTGCTAAATTAGCGTTACAGCAACCGGCAGCAAATCTTCTTCACATGCGCAGTTCGAGTTTCTCATCCCTTTTGTCCTTCTGTACATGCGCGGATGATCGATATTCCATTCGATTGCTGAACGTTATTCCGCGCAAAAACTTCCAATTGATCATATCCACGAATGTCTTTAAACCCTCTCGCAACGCATTTTAAGTGCTGTGGCACCCCCAAACCAGATTTTTCCAGAATTTTCTTAGAGGGCTCTACGAGAATGATTAAGAGGAAACTGTCAGTTCCGCACCAGTCGAGCGAGTGAGGCTGCATGCACTTCGCGTGGCGTTCACTTGCCTCAGTGGTGGATTGGAAGAGTTCTAGCCGTAAGTGACGGACGGACCCAGGTTACCCGATTGCTGAACGTGGGATTAGGCGAGTATTGTTCCTAGATACGCTAAACTAACATGTAAATTATAGTGCTGTGGCTACTATACATACAATGGCGGGAGACGACCACATCGATAGAAGTACATGCCGTACCCATTACGAAAGTGGTACGGTTTGACACACACTAGAACGTCAATAAGATGCTTGCTGCGTGTAATGATTTTCTGTAATATCTGTCAAATTGTCAAATGGCATAACAGGATCGATGAAGGCGTATGGTTATTTTTACAAAGAGTTCGCGTACAATAGCTCTTCAACATTCATTGCCGCGTGAGCCTCTTTTCATACCACTATCGATAAGGAAATACACTAACTCTTGGAAACAGAAAATGAAAATTCTTAGAAATGTTCATGAACTTGAATCCGATAGTTTTGAACAGTGTGATTGAATGAATATTTTCTGTAACATTTGGACATACGCCTAAACTTTCGTGGCTATTGCTAAAGGGTTTTTGAAGAATGTGCAGTACTTTGTGTGTGAATCTTACGAAATAAAGACTTTATCTTAATATTGTTTGGAATGAGTAACCCAGCACGTTTTCTGGTTAGTCCAATGAGTGTATATTTGCTGAGATGACTCAGAAAGGCGACTGTTGCAGTGACAGCGTCTCTGAACGATAGGTCGTAGGGTTCGAGTCCCTACGATGGCGGTATTTGAACACGTACAATAGCTGCTTCGAATCCTGCCGCTGCCTAGAATTCTAATCCCCGTCTGGTCTGCTCAATAGTTTACTGTGGTTTCTCGTATAAGTACCAAGCGAATTCGAATAAGTACACCAAGAGATGAGTCACAGTTCACTCGCGATCATTTTCCTTCTTCTTTGTCCCCGTACTACACGTACATACTACTTACATTTACATGCATTACATTAGCACACCTGTCAGAAGAGCAGTCGGGAGCTTACAGTTTGTTCCGACTGGGGTAGTGACATGCTGATGGCGGATACCTGGTGGGGGGCCGAGGTGAAGGTTGGCGCCGGATCTCATCATCCAGCAGGGTAGGAACACCGCCATCTTCCAGGATAAAATAGTCAGTAGAGTAGCGGGCGTAACAACTACAGAGGTCGACAGGTCTGTAAACATGAATCAATTAACTCCCTAGATCCGCCCCCGCATGGTGTTACCAATGATTTTATAAAGTGAAGCAATAGCAACAGCTACTCAAATGACGTTCTTCATACTTGCCCCATCCTCTGCTCTGTACACACACTGCCACAAACAAATATGCACTACAATACCACATACTTGTATGTCGAGAGACCAGTCGAGCTAGCGTTTGTCCTCGCGAGAGTGGTGCTCTCTGGGGGAGATATTCCAATCCCCGCTCAAGGAGGTACTGGAGGGGGGTCTGTAATAGCATCTCTAATTTGGAATCTGTGGAAAAATAGATTGAGATGCAAAGTGACGAAAGCATAAACTGACTGTCTGGCTTGCGTATCCCGCAAGTCCCGCCTGCTCCGCCGGGGCTGGCCGCACGCCGCCGGGCCTGGCCGTGCCTGCCGCGCCGACAGAGGGCCCACAACAATCGGGTGGGTGTCGCAACGGCGCAGAACGGGAAGGGGGGGGCAAGGTGTTTTCGTAAATTTCACTTTACGACGCTCCTATTCGTCCGATTTGCATGATTGTCACGGCGTTGGATTTAGGAAGCATGTCGCCATCCTGCTATAAGCCTACATTTTTCAATTTATTCTTGGAAGTTTGAGAACTAATTTCAAATTCAAATTTTTGCAAGAGTTTTCGAAAAAGGGCTTCGTAGCGTAAATTCAATTTAAAAAGACGTCAAATGCCGTTTACAGATCGAAAATCGGACCATTGGTTTAGACGTTATCAGTAAAGTAAATTCCCTGTGATAGTGCTGCGATCTATTGAATTTTCCTACAAGTATTTTTCGGTGCATTTAGCCTTAAACCTAACGAGCTAGTCCTAAGCGGATTAAATAAAAGTTACATCAATCCCTTCCCTAAGATATCGTTAATCAGAGATTTATATTTACAAGATACCGGATTCTGCACTGTTATGCCAAGACACTACATACCATATATACTTTTCCACTGACAATGTTTAATGTTTCCTATGTGAGGAAGAAGACCACATTGCTAACCAATGCCCCTGTCATCAAAATCATACTAATAACAATGACTTCCCAGCTAATAGAAATCAAGCTGCACCTACTACCAATGTACAGAATTCTTCAATTACTTCTAGTTAATGACAACTAGAATTTTTCTACCCTCCACAAAATTACTCCACACTTATTCACCTGCAAGTGAAGATCTGTTGATTTTTTTCTCCCTGAACGCTGCTCTCCATCCTTCCGCATTTTCCTTCTCGCGCATTTTTTGTAGTACTAAAGGATTGCAAATATGGATTTGTCGTCAGTAGTATGTATTGAAATAAAATCGTTTTATTTATTTCAACTTAATTTAAAGAAGTTTCATACCACAGGATATTAATAGGATCTTGAAACTAAACACACTGCAACCGTTTTGTGGCTGTGTAAAATTATTTGCACGCGTCCTGAAATTCCCAAGTATGCTAATGGTGAGCATTCTGCTTCCTAATGGCCGGTCGCAGGCTCTGGCAAATCGGTTTCCCCTTCCGAGGCGGCGAGTGCTTGGCGGGAGGGGGCGCGCGCCCCTATTGTGGCGCGGCGTACTTCGCGCCGGGGGTGGGGGTGGGGTGGGAAAGACCGACGCGAAGATCCGACCAACTTCTCCAAGTTCCATTCCCCAACGCACAAGTCCGTTTGACCCAGTGATAGCTTCGTTGAGAACGATATTTACGTCACATGGATGTCATTGAAATGCCATGTAGAAATGCACGTTCCTAGGGTATACAAACTGCACTGCCACGCAACTCAGGACTGGCATCTTGTGGTTCCTCAACCAACGATGTAACAAATAATTAAATGTATGAATGCTTCCTCTCAGTATTCTATTCTCTTTGTTTCATATTTCGATCCTGTAAACGTTTATTTGAAATTTAAATGAGAGGTGAAATTTTATAGATGTTCAATTTAAAAAAAGAAATGCAATGATGGAAAAGTGAATGAGCAAGAAATATAATGTTATTTTGTACAAAAATAATTAATAAACAGACAGTTGTCTCGCATTTTGATGGTTCATATCACTCCAGAAATACTGAAAGAAAGAAGGGCGAAACACAAAAACTGCGTATTCTTATAGAAATTAAGAAGGACATCCGAGATTCCGCTGACCGGGTGAGTGATAAAGATGAGGGTGAGACCGGGTGAGTAGAGATGAGCGCGTGTTACTATTTTGTTAGCAATGCAGAAAAATAAAATCTGCAGTTTGTTTACCGTTGCAAATAAATTTTCTATAACTCGGGAACGAAAATGTTTAGTTTTTCAAATGTTGCTAATCTTCCGTTTTTTAAAAATTTTATTTTGATTTATTTATCTTTAACTTTTACTCATCTTTCCACTATTTATAGTCAAAATAATCGGAAGGTTTTCTGGAACTCAAGAAAAAGTACGCAGATATCCTTCCCCCATCGTCACATACAATTTTTACTGTTTTTGACTAAAGAAATCTTAATCTAATGAGATATTTGATACACTGCTACTGTATGCTTGTTTACCGGTTCTGTAGAGTTTGGAGCTTCGCGTCTCACTTCATACAGTATTCTGCCTGCGTGTTTTGCGTTGCTGCGTATCGTGCGTTATTGAGAGGTGAAGGATGGGAAACTATTATGATCTGGGATCACAAAGGCATCAGAGAGAGATACCTCTCATGTGGATGAGGAATAGTACAATGGAAACTTTACTCCGTCCCATCGACCTCTGGATGAAACACAGGAGGCAGATCTCGCAAATCAATGATGGCACTGGGCGATGTATTCAAATGACGGGGCCGGCTCTCTTCACCGCAGCGGGCTTTGCAATGGCTCCTATATGGCGCAGCACCAGTCGGTAGATTTTTATGCTTAAAAGCTTTGGCCCGCTACATGCTACGGCTTGTGCGGCAGGGTTCAGTTGAATGTTTCATAAAGCGAGCATGAGAATGCAACGTAAAGCGTGTAAATCATTCTATTGAATGGAAAGTTTTTGTTTAAATTTAATTTCACAGTGCTGTACATCATGGTGTAGGGAATTACCGAAATATAATTACCTTTCTCAAAATTGTGCGTTACATTTAATAAATTGATATTTATGTGAAATATTTTAGTTTTTCCGAGTTTTTTTTAAAGTGATCGAATATAGGAACTCACGATCTTGGATTTTTTGTTTTAAAAGTTTTGACCTACGTCTAATGTATAATTATACAACATAATACAATACTTTAATGATTGGTTGAATCAGTATTATACAATTTATCTATTCAAGATATTTGAAAATGTTGAATTTAACGTTAATGTGTTGTTAAACGATTAACAAAAATTAAAATAATTTTCACAATATTAAGAAATCTGTATATTCAAGCAAATTTAGAGAAGAAATGCAATTATTTTTGCCGTGGCCGAACAGGCTCCCTTAAAGTTGCCGCCGGTCGACGGTACCGATACTGCTCAAGAGAGTGCGCTGTCCGACAGCGCGGCAGTACCGTCACGCCCGAGCAGACAGCGGCGCGCGAGAGCCCACCCTTATCAGCGGGCTGGCCAGCGATCCTTCGCCGCAAGCGAGCTATAAAAAGAGCCGCTCGGGCGGCGAGAGGCAGTTGGAAGCGAGCGTCTGCAAGTGATTAGCGAGTGCCATTGTGAATAGTTGATACGTCGAAGTGCTTACGAACTCTGGACTGCCCCTACGGATATTTGGTGATTTAGCGACGTATTTGGACTCTCTCCTGGAATTCTGTTAGAACTTGGCTATTGCAAATTGACTTGCTCTTTTGAACTGTGGAATAAAACACGTCGTGAGAAACTGTGTTTATCTTTGTTGTTTTTCTGGTCATAACAATTTTGTCTCAAACCAAAAGGGCAACTAGAGCGCTTTAAAATAGCGTAACTTCAAGACAATTAAAATAGACGATAATACTTCAGAATTCTGTGGCACGATTGAACTCTGATAGGGAACCGAATTTATATTAGGTAAGAGGGGTAATAGTCTTCATGTATAAATCGACTTTCCATCATGTTATTTGAGGATGAACGTTCATAAACCATTACCAGCGCGCATTTTGACATTGTAAGCCACGTCGTACAAGCCACAAAACTCCAGCCAAGACCTCAGATTGCTCACACGTTTTGACAAGGGGGCGCTCTAATGAAGACAATCATACAGGCAGTGGTGCTGTAGAATTTTTTTATTGGCTCAGTTATTGATATTTGTCATTGATAACATTCTTCTACTCCAAAAACACCCACGACTTAAAACCCTCCTCCTTACCTAATCTATTGTTCCATTAGTCATGAGCATTGCTGAATATTTTAAGGAACATTCATTTTAATATCATGATACATTATGTTGGCAGTCATGTTCAAAATAATAATTTCTTTCCTCATTGCCTATCAATTCTTGGCTTGAGATACACATGCCTACATTTTGGGTGATGGTAAAGAGAGATTTTTGAAAGTTTCATTAAAATCCAAGTGTTTTGTATCACGTAGACATGCAAACGCGTTTTGGGAGCCTCCCGGCCCTCTCGGGACACTGGTGCGCGCACACGACTACGTCTCTACGGCAGCTGATTCAGCGCCGGCCGATGTACGAGCTGAGAAACGGTGCAAGACTAGCAAGCAAACCTAGTTGCCGATAAGGCGATCCACTGTTGATGAATATACATGCATGCCAGTCTCATTCCTCGGAGGTAATACTAGCATACTCGACAAGCAGTTTAAGGGATGATGACTGATGGGGCACTTACTATTGACGAATGATCGATTAATAATCGAAATGTAGTCTTCTTCGAAAAATAAAATAAATAAATCTTTAAGTGAAAAAACTATATTAATTTCCTTAGTATATTTACTTTGTTTCAGTTTTAGTGAAGATTCGAACATTCGAACATTACGTAACTCATTGTGACATTTCTGACTTCTATCCCAATTAAAAAATATCTTTATTGATGCAACAGCATGTACAAAAATACAGAAATTATAAAGTCTATATAAAGCAGCTGTCAAATATTTCAGGTTTATTGGTGCCCAGCAAGGGTTTCTAAACAAATCCGTAACGACCCCATGCGCGTTGGTAAAATTTTATTGGAGTCAATGCTGTGAAAGGAGGTCGATAGCCTAATTCAATCTGGGCGACGGAACAGGATAATCCAGAATTAAAGTAACATGTGTATTTAACGGTATGGTAACTGTGAAGATGACATGATATGGTGATAATAATGAGTTAAATGAACAGAAATACAACGATGCCCGAGGAGGGACTCGAACCCGCTATCCTTCGTTCAGAGATTGCAACGGCACTACTGCTTTAACACTCTCGGCTATCCGGACCGGCAAGCGAATACTTCGCGGATCCACCAAAGCTGAAATTTGCTTTGCCGGGGATGAATTCATATCTTTGGGGCCACCCTTTGGTTTCACAGAGCTTCTTTGTTGCTCTGCTATCCCACATATGGACAAAAGAATAGTATTTAGTAAATCCCCCCTGAAGACCAAGTAACAATGATATTACTTTAAAATCTTCGTTAGTAATTTTCGTAACCAATGCTTCAGAGGATTACACCAATACATTCGTATGATTCATTAAAACGACCGAATGCGCTAAGAGAATAGATGTTTTGATGTAAATAGCTTACGGAAATCTTTGTTTGCCGGTAAGGATATATTTTGAAATTTCTTTCTTTAATTTTGTTTTGTAGATAGTTTTAAATTTTTGAAACAATTACGTTTTATAATAATTGTAAAATGGAGTAATTAAATAGTAATTAACTTATTTTATCTTGTTAGATTTTTCTGATAATTTCTGCTGAATTTGGTTTTCTGGCTAGCTAGCTTCAGGTTGAAGCTAGCTGATCTTCTATTTTTTTAAAAAATGCTGACGTAATTAATTTAAAATTATGATTATTAATGAGTAATTAATTAGTATTAAACGATGGCATGTAGTTTTTTGTGGTCCGCTATAGGTGGCTAGCCAGCTTCAGAGAGATGAGGGACAAACGTTTTGCCGTCATTCGAATTTTCGGAATCAGGACCAACAAAATTTGGATTTAGGCTACACCACGTGTTAGAGGACTTTGTTCTAAATTTAACAACTGGATTTATCCATTTTTTGGATTTATCAATCACCAGGGCCCTGTAATTAGAGTTTTCTGACGAAAATTTGCCGTTTTTTCGCGATTTCTCTCTACTACATAGGAAGAAAGCAATGAACCAAAAATATCGATTTATTACGAAGAATGTGCATAATAACACAAAATAATTTTGTTAAAAGCAATAAATGCGTAAATATATAAATTGTAATAAAAATACGGCTGACAGCTGACGATGACCCTGAAGAGAAAACCGAGTGTTCTGCTCCCGGAGCTGAGGATTGGAAGATGCCCGTGATGGCAAGATGATGGCACGTACGTACAGTTCTAGGGAGCATTTTACCTAATCTCCGATACACTCTCCGATTCTAAGATTGCGAGAACGCAGTTTGTCTAAACGACTATAACAAATACTAAAGGAATTGAATTGAATTCTTTCATGGGGCGGGACTTCCAGTGGCAACAATTCCAAATATCTCAATTCTCCAGGGGTCCTATTCAGCGTCTTCTGTTGAGGACTGCGTTAGAAACTATTACAGGTAATAAAGGGAAGGGAAAGAAAAGGAAAAATGGAAAAAATATACTTAATATTTAAGAAATTCAAATGTATTGTACTATTTATTATAATGAGTTATTAATGTAAGAGGTTGATTTCATCCCGTCATTTTTGACGGGTTACTCTAAACTAACAGTAAATTACAAATTAACTTCAATTTTGCAATTTTATAGATCTATGAGTCTCTTATCTGAATTAAGTAAATTAAGTAAACAATTTCCTCGCTAAAAATAATATTTTCCCTTCCTGTCAGTTTGGATTCAAGCCATCCTATTCTACTGTTCTCCAACTTTTAGAATTTCAGAAGACATTGCCCTAGCCTTTCATGATAAAAAATTTCTAACCGCCGTTTTCCTAGAGTTTGGACAAATGTTTGATCGTGTCTTCTGGCATCCAGGCTTACTATTGAAGATACTACACGTAGGAACTCCCGATTAGTTTAATTTCAAATCGCTCATTCTCAATTAAATTGAATAATTACATTTCATCCCCGCAATAAACCTGTGTCTCTCCCACATTGTTTAACACATTCACATCAGATCTACCCGTTCGAGACAATCACACGCCACTTTATGCTGACGACAAAGCCGCCTATTCACCGGCCTCAGAGTTTCCCGAGATCACACACCACCTACAAGCCGCACTACACGCTTTTCAGAGTTGGCATCTTTGTAAAAACTAAAGCTGAACCCATCCAAATGCGAAACTAAGATATTCACACTACGGCGCTTCACCAATCGCCCTCATATGTACATTAATAATCAAATCGTTCCTTGGAATCTTTCAAACAAGTCGATAAAATATCTAGGAGTTCTCCTTGACCCTAGACTAATTTGGAAACGGCATATTCTGTATAAATGCAGAAAGGCACAGGCCGCATGTTTCAAAATGTACCCTTTAATAAACAAAAAGTCAGGTCTTAAGACAGGACTCTCCCTTTTACTTTACAAAACTGCAATTCTCTCCACACATACTTATGTATGTCCTGTTAAAGAGTAGCTGCTCCATCGGTACGTAAAATGCCTCAAACCTTTCAAAGTAAAATTCTTCGTACTGCCGTCAAAGCGCCGTGGTTCGTGTCAAAATAGCAACTGCGCCGTGAGTTTGATCTTCGCGATTGATCATTATATCATACATCAGTCAAATACTTTTTTCCTTCCTTATCATCCACCCCTGCAACATCTATATTAAAGCAAGGAAAACGCAGAAGAATGAAATATTTATTTCTAAAAGAATAATTTTTAACCACCTTAAAGCGAAACCCATGATTTTCCCAGACCAACTTTCTGTGACTTGTATTTTCCTGAAAACGTGGCCTGTTCCCAATTGTCCCATTTTCATGGCATACAATATTACTTAATTCTATGAGGCGTGCATTGGAGGTAGCCCCTGCCCTGTTGGAGGCTCTAGTGCCGTGCTTCGTCCTTGCGTTGGTAAGGGAGTGGGCCGTATTGAGGCTCATGCTCACTCCGCCTCCAGCGGCGCGGCGCGGCGCGGCGCGGCTCAGCGGCGGGGGCCGCGGGGACTGGGGACACAAAATCCGCGCCCAACAGAGGTTGAAACATTGATGAGTTTATCCGATACGACAAATTGCCGCCTGATCCCAGATTTGGGCGATCGGAGAGCGCCGCGATGGAGGGTGATGGGGGCGGGGCGGGGGGCGGAAGGGGGCAGCGCGCGGCGGAGTGCGGAGAGGCGATCCGCCGTCCGGGTCGCTCTGAACGCGCCCACTGCAGCGCGCCCCAGCCGCGGCTCCCCCACCCCACCCCCACCCCCTCCCGGCTCACCCTCTCGGCCGGATTGGAAAACCCGATTCTTTGGTTGGAAGGCCGACGCTGGAGCTTTTAGAGGACCGAGATGTGGTCAATACTAAGACTTAGCATATAACTACTTTAGAGTACAAATTTTTCTTAACTTTTCTGGTAACACCTAGTAAAACTTACTATACTTACGTATGAAGTGTATGAAAAATTACTTCACAAGACACATATAAAGATAAGTTGGAAATCTCTATAATGATGACTACAGTGTCTACATTAATCTCGCGTATGCACTACTTAATCATTCCAAGTATTTATTTTTGTTATACTATGTCACGTGCCGTAATCTAACGTCCTTTTAGAAGACATCGAAAAAGTTTGAAGCGGCAGTCAGTTTCTCTGTCTCTGCAATTTCCACCCGACCCCCGGTGACGCTTTGATCTGAACTTCTACCGGAATTAGACAAAAGGAACGTCACCAAATGTGCGCAGATGAACGTCGCTTTGGAGACCACTGACAAATTAATATAGTCCAGCAACGCTGTTTAGGGAAACTTCATTCATTGCGAGGAAGCTAGTAAAACAGTACGTCACGTTGCATCAATGTTGCTTAATGATCCGCGAACGATGCAGTTTAATTAGTGAAGATGGTGTAAATGACGTAAAAAGAACATTCGGTGTTGCCTGAATATTAAATCCCTGCTAGAGACATGTCTAAAAGCAGACATACAGCTCTCATTTCGAATGTCATTGTTGTCTAATGAATGTGATCGCAATTGCGGAGAGCTTATACTTAAAAACATGTTTTCTAATTATAAAATTCCTTTTTGTCGTTATTGGTAACCCTCCAATGGTAACGTAAAACGGCTCACTTTCTAACTTTTATGACTCGTTTTTCAAAAGGGGAGTTGACACGAGACATCAACTATTGAATAAACTTCGTAAACCTGGGTAAATCAAATGGAGAGTAATGGTGGAATATTGATATAAAATTTGAATCTTTTGCCTCCAGTAACACTAAACCTACATTATAGTTTCGCATTGTGGTAGAAATCTGGTAACATTTTACCAGAGTTCCACTTAATTAAATGCATTTCTCTTTATTATATGGTGCAGTAATTATAAAGTAATACAAAAAAATGATGGTTTGACCTCCGCTACCACCAATTTTACATTATTGTTTTACATTGTTATGGGAATCTGGTTGATAGAAATCTTTGTCCCCCCTCACGTATACAAATTTTACATAATTTTAACATTATTGTATTGATTGAACAATATTCTTGAATCCGTTTCGATTTAAGGAGTTGCTGAGGTGAAAACACTTAAATTCGATTTTTGTTGAATTCGGTCGAAGGTTGTCTCTTCGGACATGCCCCCCAAGAAGTTGAAATCACCTGAGTATATTCTCGGTTTCGTCAAGAGTAATATGACTTGTCAATGTCCGGTCATCTGCATATCCAAACTTCTAGTCACGGCGGCAGGCATACTTACGATCTACAAGCTTAAAATATGGAGCGGTTATACCACTTACCAATTGTACGATCTTGCAGAAATTTACTTGTAACTTATACAGTTCTCTCTCAAATGTATGTTTTGCTGCAGGTGAATGGATGAAGGCAGTATGAGCATGAAATTTAATGATCAATAGACTCGTCACAAATCGGTTAAGCATTTTCGCGCACATATCAGAGAGGAACATGAACAGTGTAAACAAAGTCACGGGGATATAATCTGTCGCTCTATCCATTACAATCTCACTTACGATCCTTGGATAATGACACTACCATGAAATGCGTTCGGGGCTCTACACAATGAGTTGTTAAACCCTGCTCTTAGGAATCAGAGCTGTTTTTGAATTTATTATGTTGTTTCACCTAATCCTATAATGAAAACACTCGCCAGAATTGACACCACGAAAGGCATGTCTTTATTGCTGAAACTTAGCGAGCACGTGCTGCGGTGTTGTGACGTAACCACCGAGAGACCCGCGCCAAACACCGCGGCAGACAGGCTGTGCTACGACCTCTCTGCGAAACTGCTCCACGAGTCTTCCCGATGGGCTCTCCTCTGCTTTTCGTAGACGGCTTACCTAAGCTTGCAACGTTACTAATAGATGATCGGGAAAAAGCAAATAGGTGACTCATGGTGGAATACTACTTTGGCAGGGAAAGTGCGAAACCAGAAAACTTATTATAATGCATGGTTAAGCACTCAAGATAATGAAGACAGAGAACGGTATCGTCATATTAGTAAAGAAGTTAAACAAAAAGTTAGAAAAGCAAAACATGAAGCTTGGAAAAGAATGTGTGGAGATGTAGAACATACTGTAGGCAATGCCAGATCAAAGTATGCATGGAAAATAATAAAGAACTTCAGACAAAACGAAAAGCAAAATTCAGTACTGCAACATATTAGTATAGATCAATTTAAAATATATTACGAAGAGCGATTGAAAGAAAATAGGCTTGAATTTAGTAACACGTACAACATAGAGCTCGAAGAACCGGATGATACGGGATATATTACAGTGAGACTGAAAAGACAATACAGAGAATTAAAAATGGAAAAGCAGCCGGTCCGGGATTAATAAACATTGAATTGCTGAAACGTGGCCCCAGTTTATTATTGCATCTTCTTACCCCACTGTACAATAGATGTTTAAAGGGGGAAGAATTACCCAAGGAAGGGAAAGGATATATCTCTAACATCTGCAAAAAGATGATAGGAAACGTGCAAATTATAGAGGCATACATGTCCTTAGTAGCCGAGTGTATGGGAAAATATTAAAAACCTGAGTGGAAAGAGATCTCATTGATGTCGACGAACAAAGCGGCATCCGAGCGGGGCGCTCATGTATTGATAACGTGTTCAGTATTAGATTTAGATTTATTCAGTCAAAAAAACAGAAAAACTGTACGTGATGTAGGCGGGAAAATATTATCTGCGCGCGTTTTCTACGAAGAGTTCCATAATCCCGTCCCTTCATTTTAACTATAAATAGTTGAAAGATAAATTTAACATAAATAAATAAATAAATTTCAAAAATCGTAAGATTAGCAATATTTGAAAAATAGTCATTTTCGTTTCTGAGTTATAGAAAACTTATTTGCATCGGTACACGAATTGTAAGTACTATTTTTCTGCATTGCTACCAAAATAGCAACACGCCCTTACCTCTACTCTCACCATTACAAGCAAAAGGAGAGTTCAGCAATAGTGAAGACATTTACGTCCATGAGCAAAACAAGGGGCCATCTCAGCATTTGCTCGAGGATCAGGGAAAGTGAACGAAAACCTGAACGAGATGGGGGTCATTGACCCAGAAGCTGAAGTACAATACTTGTTACCGGTTCTTTACAATTATACAATCCAAATGATATTTAATACATTAAATGTCATTGTTTAAATTAATATTACTTTCCTTTTGTAAAGAAACAGTTGTGCAGCAGAAAGGATTTTACTTCAGACTTAAACTTTTGTATCGAATTTAATCGTTTAATGTAATCTGGCAAGGTGTCTTCAAATAATATACATGTATTATGTGTGAATTTTTGTAGTGAGCTGTTGATACTGTCACCTGATGAATATGATTACTACGCTGAGTGTTATAGTTATAGACAACGGCGTTTGCTAAAAATATATTCCCGCCCTTAAGTAATTTTTGACAAAAACTACTGGTTCATATATTAAGAGACAAGGTAAAGGTAAAATACCTAGATTAATAAAGGATGAATCACATGAATCACGTGGGTGGGATTTACTTATTATTCGTACAATTCTGTTTTGTAATCTAAAAGTCTAGGAGCTCTATATTGTATTTCCCCAGAATATTATGCCATATCGTAGGCGGGAATGAACATTTGCGAAATATACACAATGGGCAGTGTGGAGGCTGACTGAATTTGAAAGAATTCTAAAAGCATAGCATAAAGAACTTAATTTAGTGTTCAATCATTTAGCATTCCTCATTGATAGCCTTGTATACATACAACCAACAGTCGACAACTCTATTATTTCGGAAGCGTCTTGTTGTGGAAACGAGAACGGATTTCACTCGTGACTAGTGAATCATAAAAAAGAAAGGGACGTTAATCTATTGTTCGTAATGATTGCTTACGGATATATATTTTAAACTCTTCTGACTTGTGAAATAAAACTAGTGTTATAATATGTAGTTGATATTGAAAAATAAATCAATTAAATATGTTAAAATTTGTAGGTATTTTGTATCAAAATGTTTATAAAATTCTGCCATGTTTTCTGTGAGCGGCGCAAAATGTAAAGGAAGAAGCAGCAGGATTGCTGGAAGAGAATATCTAGCAGATGACAGTGTATGCGTCGTGGCAGCCGAAATAGAGGCACAAGCAGAGTGTAACGTACTAGCGAGCGAACCTCGTGGCAGCTATTTGCGGACGCGTGTAAGAAAAGAGTAACAGGAAACCGTCTCGCTACAGGAGGGAGAGAACGGTTTTTCCTAAAAGCAAGCACGCGGCAAAGGGAGACACGAGGCATTGGGGTCCTCCGGTCTTAAGGAACAGAGACGCAAACCTCATGGCAAGCAGAAGTGCGCTGCAGAGGCGGCGTGACGTAGCAGATCACGTGAGCCTCGAGTATATAAGGGAGTGCACAGAGCCAGTGGGTGGGTTCTGGAGACAGTGGAAGAACCTCGTGCAGTTGCACAAAAACTTGGCGCCACGACGTTCGGGGTTCGCGAGGCAAGTCACGTGTTGACGAGCCTGTGGAGGACTTTGTGTTGTTGGGAGACTGCGGCCACGTGGGGGCGATGCTGTGTGCGTGCTTCGAGGTGAGGAGTGGTTGAATGCCAGGACTCGAGCCGATTCTCAATCGGATAATATCGCTCCTGCGATCGAGGCAAACCATCAGTTGGGACGCCGGTACGGAATTTGTGTTCCAGTGTGACATCCGGTCACGGAATCTTGGCTTTGTGCGCACTTTAGATGTAGAAGTGGCGAGAGCCACAATTAAAACCGATCATCAATCGGGTTGGGATCACTCCCGTGATCAGGGGATAGCAGGTCTATCAGAACTAGAGTGTAAAGTGTAAATTCATTGTAAATATTTGTTGTTTTCTTTGTAAATAAATATTTGTTATATGAAAGCTGTGTGTCTGTATTCGCTGTGAGTATCCATGACGTCCAAGAGCCTTATGCGCAGTGAATGGTGGCGGCGATGGTGTAACGGTTAGCGTACCTAATTGTTGTACTCAGTTTCGCGGGTTCAAACCCTATCGTGGATTTTTAAGGGCGTGGATTTTTAAGGGCGAAAAAATTCTTCCTTCCTTCGGAGGGGAAGTAAAGCCGGTGTCAGATGTTAGCAGATTTACTTGCATGTAAAAGATCCTCAAGCCTAAATGACGCCTCTGAGCTAAATTCAAACCACCTGTTTTTCGCCCAAGAAATACCTCCTTTCTCTGCTAGTTGATGAAAGGAGCGTAGCGAAATTTGCGTCGTCAGACGGAAGAGCGGGCCCGAGTCTCGCCACGTAAAATAAGGCCAATTCAATGGTAGCAGGGAATTTCGTTCTTCTAGAAAAGTCATGGAAAATCAGAGAATTTGTAATAGAATCGATAGATGTCAGGGAAAATGTTAAGATGGTAATAAAACTAGATATAATTCCTGAAAGAAGTTACTCCAACAAAAAGTATACTTAATTTTTATTTATTGAGAACGCATTTGAATTCGTACTTTATCACAATGAAATCGAAGAGAGTACAAATCGTACAAATTAGTGTCTTGTCTGCTTTAATATTAAAAAATGTGAAGAATACTGTAACTGCTATCAGGTAAAAATAAAAAATGCACTTGAAAACCAGGAAAGTTCTCGAAAATTTGTACCAGGAAATGAATTGCCACCCTGTTGTCTTCCGCGGTAAGGCTTATAAAATATACTATATTGTTTTTATAACAATAGATACTATAGTTATTACTACAAAAGGAAACGGGTAGTATAATGTGTAAATTCAGGTCACTTGAAAATATATACTATTTTTTACTCATCATTAATTTTCAAACGTACAAAAAGAATCCTGGAATATAGTTTATTAATTTTCCATTGTAAGAGAAAAAGATTTAAAATCCCATTTAATATATAAATATGATTCCGTACATCCCTGATGAAATATTTTGAAGAGTAAATATTGCTACAGCGCTAAACTTACCCTGTAAGTCAATATCGTTGGGAGAAAACTGCGTTTTAATATACTAAACCGTTCACGAATTATTGGACGTATCCGTTTTATGTGGCTTCACTCCATGTAGTTCAATGTTGAGCATGGATATCTGCACGTAGTTTATATAGCCTTAATTTAATAAACTGGTAATTTCTATTTGCGGGGGTTTCGCGTCATGATCTAGTCGTTTAATTAGGTAGTGGTGGAATACGAAGCAGATTTGTTGCTAAGATATGCACAGAAATCTTCCTCCAACTATGAACCAGTATCAGAGGATACTAGAAAGTTCGTGAGGAAGATGCAGCTCTGCGGAATTTTATTAGCAATGATATGTGTGTACAAATATTTGTGAGTACCTCACTAGATATTGGCAAGAAAAGTAACCTTATGATGCTATTACAGATAATGAAGTCTATTCCTTTGACCGGGGGAGTGAGTGTGTGAGTGAGAGAGAGAGAGAGAGAGAGAGAGAGAGAGAGAGAGAGAGAGAGAGAGGATAAGGTTCTTTCACAATAAGCAGTACAAAAGGTGTGTGGTGCTTGAGAAGAGTCGAGGATGGTATAATGAGTGCTTGTTAATAAAACCATTTGGGGCGATGTGATCTACGTAAGAATGAGACGCAATAACGTAAACAAAGCATGTTTGTAGGAAGGGGCATTTCATTAGTCTTATTAATTATTAGAGGAGAGCAGTGCATGAGGGAAGCGCAGAGAGCGGCTAGAAGCGGCGGCGAGTGTTTAGCCCAAGAGGGCGGGCGGGACGGGAGCGGATGGGGTAGCTCCGAGGCATTGAGAACGGCCGCGGCTTGGGTGCTAGGCGGGGGCGGGGGCGTTGCCGCGGGCAACAAAGCGACCGCCGTGCCAGCGAGCATTTGGAGGACACTGCGTTGCCTCGCGGCCAGCGGTGACAGCTGGAGGGGCCAAATGGAGGGGCGAGCGGGGCGGATGCGGGCAGACGGGCACAGGTGGAACCCTCTCTCCCTACTGTCGCGCACCGCCCCGCCCAGCCCCTCTCCCCCTCCCGCCATCCCGCCCAACTCCGCTGTCGGACCGCACTTCGCCACCGCAACACGCACCGTTCTTGTCATTTTACACGCGCTCATTTGTCATTCGACGCGCACGTAAACCCACTAAAAATACTTTTGTAATGTGGAAGAACGGTAAAAAACCTCTCCCGCAACCGCAATCTGTTGTTTACCTTCCGCGAAAGTACGTATTATTTATAATAATAGTGATGTTACAAATTACCTATCAGAATAAGCTTTGAAAGAATGCAAAAACAACTCCCTACTCATTGCGCGGATCAACTATTTGAAATACTGTCAAGCAAGCAGAGCGGATACTTATCGATGGCTTCACTGCGCCTCCATAGTTAACGGGGCGGGCGCGGGCACGCCCCCCTCTGTAGTTCCGGAGATGGGCAGGAAGCCGGTGATAAATGCAGTAATTGCAGCGCGCGAGGCTGAATGAGGGCGTTGGGGCCTCTGCCTGCCCCGACCGAGTGGGAGGGCTTACGGCAGCAATTCGTGCCACTGCATCGTCTCTGTTGCGGAGGTCCTCTGGTTCTCTTCCTGACGGTGGATTTTCAACACTAGCTACTGGCTAGATCGAATTCAACTGCGGACTGGAGAGCAATTGTAGCGACCGGCTAATCTGAACGGTAGTTTTCCGTGTTTTCTCTGATGATTACTAGGCAAATACGGCAGCAAGGACCTAACAAAAGGGTGTGGACCAAGCGCGATCTTTCTTTCATCTCCCATTACAAATACACACATTTCCCACATTACTCAGTACGTCGCGAGACCAGTCGGACAGTCGCTTAGAACCTATCCCGGATGGGGAGGTTCACGCCAGCTTTCTTGAGGTTCTCCCGGTTACTCACACTCGAATTCCACCATTATTAGTAAATCGATACATTCATGATTTTAGAGAGTGAGCGCATAGCGCTCTGGAAGTCCTCCATGCCTGAGTTCTGGGAGAAACTTGGCAATTTTAAGGGTACGTACCAGATAAAGGGTAGGTATTATATGGGGCTTTCAATAGACGTTTCTTCACCATCTTCAACATTTTCATAATATAGAATTATTGTATGCTATACAACTATCTACTTCGTTTTTCATATGTCACTACGAAGAATAACGACCTCTGATATTTGCTTAATAAATAATTTTATATCCCTTTACACTCAATATTATGGGCTAAACAAGTCAATAGGATTTCATTAAAAATTGTATCAATATCTTTGAGAATTATAAAAGATGTAGTTGAACATTATACATCTTATGTGCCCGTCGCGTACGTTGATTATGATGGCAATAAACTGGTCGTGATAATGTGTTTGCCGTTTTCTCTCCATAGTAGTTCCCCAATGTTTCATAGAATTCTTGTTTTCATAACTAACTTAGTGAGATTATTGAACATTATTCCAGCAAGTCATAGAATTCCAGTCAGCTTTGCCATTCATAGACTGTGATTATATCGTACCAAGACGTTCGCATGTAGAAGGCTATAGAATAAATTTACGTATCGTTGGGACATTCTCTCTTACAGGTGCTTAAGCCACTGGTGCGCGGGCAGAAGCAGTGGCCTCCAATTGAGCTGGGCACTTGCACCCCGCTTGTCCTCCCAAGCGGCCACGAGCCTCGCGGTATCGACGCACAGTGGGTCCAGAGGACGGGAAAGTTGGCAAAAAGTCCAAATTCATAATACGCTTCAGAAGCTCCATTTCACATGAAAGGGTAGCAAAATGTCTTCTTTTTTCGTTCCCCGGTAAGGAAAAGAAATGGGGAATCACGCCACTCCTTTTAGTACAAGTTTGAACTTGCACAAGTGTCGCGCTCTCGCAATAAGAAGAGAGTTTTTTTATTCCATGTAAATAGTTTTGCTCTCTTGACCAGTAGAATCGTACGTGCTATGAATACGATACTTCGAAGTGTGTACATTAAATCTGTATTAGTTAAAAACATATTTCTTAATAATTTGGGAATTCTAAGTAGAAACTTCACGTGTCACAACAGAATTAAATTTTTAAATCCGGTTTTTCGTATTGTCTTTTAGTTATCTTCAGGACATTTTTGGACTATGATATTAACTGAATCTGATTTTCGAATTCATCTAGTTTTCAAAACAATAATCAAAGTTTGTCCATGTTTGCCCCATTTTACGTTACGGTACTTTGTTTATAATGGTGCACACTTAGTTTTGTTAGCATTTCTACCTACAATATTTTTTTTACTTCTTCGTTCATGGTCTGGTACTGAGAGCTCTTTATTAACAAAGAGGGAACTGTGTAATGTTATATAACACACTAAAAAGAAAAAACGAAGAAAAATATAAAGAAAAAGTCACCAGAAAAATCCAGAGATCAAACTAACAAGGAAGTGCTCCCCAGGGCGTTAATTGTATCTGAACCACTGATTTCAGAAATGGAATACAGAAAAGTTATAACAAAGGCCTTTGACCTATAAGTTACACTAATATTAATGTCTTAAAGTAGAAATTCACTTCTGTAAGAAGTCACATGATGAAAGTTCTGATTATGAGGTTATATAATTAAATATTTTAAGGTTAAAACAATTGAATATGTTATTTAATTTAAAAATGTGCTTTTATTTAGTGCGATGGTAAGCTTTGTGCCGCTCTCACACGGCACCCGACACTGTGGGGACACAACCATCAGAGAGAGACAAAGACCAAGAACTAACATTTCTATCAGAAGATATGGAGTAGACTAATATCCAAAGATTTAAATTTTATAATCAACAAACATTCATTCGTTGTATCTCAATTTATAATAAACGGCTGTCACAGTTATACTAACATGCACCACACTATCACACATGCCGGGAGACCGGTCGGGAGCCAAGCGGGAGCTTGTCCCGACTGGGGCGGTGCCCCGCTGTTGGGATATATAAAAACGTGCACTACAGTTACGGGAATAATGTCCTTTGCTGTTAACTCACCCTCAATCTCTAACAATCAATCATTCAAGCATAAACGGCTGAGTTATGCTCAGAAGCAAACATTACCGTCGTGTCTGCCGCGACTCTGTCTGTAGTTCCTTTGGGTTCGAGTTAAAACTGTGGCGGGTTTTCGACACCAGCTAAATAGCTGGAAGACGATTTCAGTCGCTTTTTTAAACAGAATTCTAGTGGCTGGCTGCTCGGAAGTTTTCCATGGTTCAACGAACGAACATGATCCGGGTACGATCTTTCCTTCCTCTCCCATGTCCTATCTTATTTATACACACACATACACTTCTATTCACCAGTATACTACCACATTTGTCCTGACGTGAGCTTGTTCTGACGGAGACCTGACGTGAGCTTGGTGCTTGTCCCAGCAAAGGCGGCACCCTGCCGGAGAAGGAAAGAGAGAGAAGGTATCATTGCAAGTCGCCATGTAGGTCGGCGTTGGATCTCACAATCTAGCGGGGAAGAAATCGCAGCTACTTCTGAGATTAAGACTTGCACAACACTAACGGGACAAATAACCATTTACTACATGCCCCGAAACATCAACCAATCAATCTATTTATAATTTACTCGAAATAGGCTGTTGCATAAGTTAACTCGGTTAGACATGGAAGAGCAAAATAATGCTTTAAATATGAAAATTAGTATTAGAAGAACTCTACTTCGGAGAACAATATTGTTGAATTTACGTAGAATTTTAGTATCTCCTTTAAATTATATATTTAAAATACTCGTATGTAAATTAGTCGCGAACTGCAATTATTTCTGTTGAAAATAAACTTTATAACACCTTTTTCATACAATGAACGATGTTCAGCAATGTTCTATCACGAACGTCATTGTAGGATGGAGGCACTATTTTCAAACAAAAAAATTGTCTTCCACCATGCGACACTGGCCATAGAAATTTTTGCGGCAGTTTAACTCGAACGTTAATGAAATTTATTTTGACATAATTGAATCCTAAAACCAATTTATTGTAGAAAATATAATTCGCACGGACAACTTTTCGTAAGAAGACCCAACCACTTTGTTAAATATCATTTTACGTTTTTTAAATGAACTGCGAATTAATAATGCCTTGCAAAATATACACTAAAAAAATTAATGCAAAATAGATATTTCGTCTCCCGTTAGCGATTTTTAACTGGAATGCTTTAAAGTAATATAAAATGCTCAAATAATAAAATGTATTTCAATATAATTTTTAATTTCAGGATTTCAATTATGTATTCATAATTTTCCTTTCAAATGAGCGTACCAAAATTACTTCTTCTCGCTGTTTGACTAATCGAAATTTTGGAAAAATTTAAGAATTTGGATCACTAATGAAATTCACCAATTTCTGGTTTGCATTTTCGCACTAATGACACCAAAATCTCCATATACTAACATTCTTGCCCTCCGTGAGTCCATCCGGCCTCACGGATGTGTGCGCATGTTGTTTGCTGCTCGTCGAGCAGAATTAAAACAAATCACAGAATGGACAGGCTTGGGGACTGCTACGATAGAGCCCTAAGTTTCGTGCAGTTTGTAAAGCATTTTAATATTTTTGTGAGCCTTTCAGGATTCAGCTCCGCAGTATAGGGGTAGTGGGCCCCGACCTCTCTGCGCCACCCTTCGGTTGGCGGTTGCTCATTCTAAACGAAGTGTCAACACTTCCTGTTCCGCCACTCAGGAAGCCTGTGCACTTAGGAGTTTTAATTAAAGGACTAATAAACTTTCTCTCTTTATTTAATTGATGAAAGACTGTGGGACTTCACGGTATTAATGAAACCTCTCGCCAGTTTTCTCATTTCCACTAAACGTAATTATCGATATACTTCAAGAAACACGTCGATGAGCGTAGTAAAATAAGCTCCCTTCGCGTGTTGCAAGCGGACTTTTTCGTAGCTCAGGTTAGTCATTTTCTTGTAGGTTAGTCGGTCATTCCTTGGTGTATAATTTATTAAATATGAACTTTTAGTTTCCTAAACTGATAATTATGTATTTGTTTTCGAGATATATTGCACTTTACTTACGTCGTGCCTTGATATATTTGATTATGGATAAGGATAACGTAAGAGATTATAAATGTTTGGTGTCATAATTATATATTTCCATTGCTATTTTATTGTTCTATCATCCTTTTAATATCAATCACATTTAGAATTTATGTTTGTTTCACATAGTTACATATCTGTTACTTGTAAATTTTGGAAATCATTTGTCTCCATCTTCAGAAACTGTAAGGAATTCATATTTATATTAATATTTTATATAATAATAATAATAATAATAATAATAATAATAATAATAATCGTCATCATTTGATACAATTTGTATTTTAGTACATATTTCTAGAGGATGATGCACAAGGTCAAAAGAACATTAATGAAATTAATGAAAGCTGGGAATCTCGCTTGTAAAATAAATTATAAACTTAAACATTATAAAATTATTCATTATTAAGACCCCTTAAATGCATGTTTGACGCATTTAAGCCATATATGTGTCAATTTACACAGTAGTTTCTAATTTCTCTTCTATAATTATTGTTTGATTGATTGATTCTCTTGTTTCCTAGCGCTTCAACTACCTAAGATTCCTTCCCAGCTGGAATGCTAAATACGGCGCCGACCTACACGTCGACTTGCGAGGTTTTCCACTCCAGATATGTTCTCCAGTGAGACCCCGCACTTGCCGGGGCAGACCCTAAGCCCGCGAGTGGTCTATCGAAAAGTATAATAGTGTTGTGCGTGTAAGTGCAAGTGTGTGAGTGTAAAGAGAGAGAAAGGGAAAATAATGAGTTAAAGAATATCGTGGTTGGTGCGTGGCTTGGTTGTTAGGGTATTTATCCGCCATTCGCCTCCGGCTCCGACGTTCGCCTGGTATTGATCGGAGAAACCACGGAAAACTACCAATCAGTGCAACCGACTGCTCCAAATAGAGGTTAAGTATGACATAACTCTAGAACCTGCCAGTGAGAGGCGCTGCAGTGGCAACAGCTAATACCCAGAGCTACCCCACCTGGTATCTTTTTACTTTTTCGCCTTTCGGAGTAATTCGTAAGAAGTCATGTAATCGTACACCGAAGAACGGCGATTTTTTTTTTCTCTAGGTAGTCATAGTAAGTTAAATCTCTCAGAATAGCAGTGTTGCCGATGAAAATTCCACGATTTTGAGGAGAAAAACAAAAAAAAAAATAAAAGTTGCGAAGTGGCGGAAGTGGGGAATGTATTAGGAAAGTCCTATATCGTACGCAACCCATCGTTCGCGCACGATGTTGGGCCGCCAGAAGCTTAGAACGCCAACCGGCCGTCAGCATTCCAGCGCCTTTGCAGTTAACAAATGGTACTAAAGATTTCCTGACATACGACAGCGCTTCGAATCTTGTAAATGTCCGTAATGTTGCTGTTATATACTTGCGACGAAATCTCACAATTACAAAACCGGAAATACATGTATTTCAGGTTAAATGGTAAAGGAATTATTTATTGATAATATTGTGAGAAACAGGCTAAAGTGTTTCTTTTCCAATTGAAATGGCTCATCCTATATAAAGTGTGTTTTATAGCACATGTATTAGACCAGGATTGTCCAAGTGGCTGCCCGCTGGCTGCATGATGCCCGCGTTGCCATTTTTTGTACTCTGCAAAACATTATTCGAGCATGAAAGTCCTTTGCATCCATGTTGAGAGAGAACATAGTGCGTCTAGCGCACAAGCCCTGCCGGAATCAACACTTAATGTAAAAATTGGTTAGGTTTCAGGATTTTAATAGTAAATTCACAAATTGAAAATCATCCCAACGTGCTCCTCTGCCTTATACATGGTATAGTCTGATATCAGCTTGGTTCCATCCCCCTCCCCCGTTTCAGAGCAACCAGTGAAACTCCCGAGATCAACAAGACAGTGTCACGTGTAGATTGACCGAGTCAATTTGGCTCGCAACCATATTAAAGAGTTTAGTTGTGGCATTTGAGGACTTACAAGGTGGACACTCCTGTATTAGATTGTATTACATGATATATTATACATTACATTTATTAATATTGTATTTCAATAGATCAGAATTTAATTTAATATTTAAGTGAAGGGTATTCAATTGCATCACGTTCTAGGTTTGTTGTACTTATAATTTAAAAAATATAACTGTAAGTTTCCCTACACTATAGGTATTTAATGTTGATTTCCATGCTTAAATATATACATTTGAAAGAAACACAATTATAAATTACTTTGTGATAAATAAAATTGGCATCATTGAATGTTAATGTATTATCATAATTTTAATCATAATTTTAACCATAATTATTTATCACATATTTTTTCTTTTTGTTTTGGTAAAAATCAGTTATTTTTTATAAGATAACGATATTTTATCTCTGAAAAGGTGCAAGATTTTCTTACGAAAAGTTAGCCGACAAAATATATAAAAACGAAATTTGAAAACTTACAGAATAAATCCTCCTTCACACGAATTATAAGCAATGGAAATGATTGCTGTTAGTTTTATAAAAAATTGTTTTGTAAAAATATAACACCGATGGACGTAATAAAATATCAATATTAGTATGTTTCTTTGCGGAGACCCAAACTTTGCTCGTGTTACGACGCAATTCATGGCAAGCGAGGACTTGCAAACGAGTGTTTACTGTAATTTGATCCACAAGGTCATTACCTACTAAATCTATTACTTTATTACCAATTATTACTCAATCAGAATAACATAAAAAGATAAGATTTAATAGTGTGTGTAGTACAAGAGTGCAGTAATTTCTACTCCGTATGTATTTTGAGAAACCACACGTTTGGGCAGGAAAGGTTCCTGTAACCGGTTTCTTGTACTTGATTACTCTCACGTTTTCCCAGACATACGTCCTTTGCATTATCGTCAAACCTCTGTGATTCAGGAAATTCGGCGTAAAGTTAACTATGCTAGTTGCAAACACTGCGATTAAGGATTTAATATTACCTCCACGAATCATTCAAATATAATCCTTAATGCTGTGCTCTCTCTTTAGCGACTGAAGTTTTCATGAATGTTTTTCTTCTAGTTCGCTGAACGTACGCTAATAATCCTGCGTAATATTTTCAACTTCAGATAAACTTTTATGTGGGCAATTTGGTAGCGCAAACGAGAGATTGCGTATGTAGTGCGTGATATGAACGGTTATTTCTTTACCATCGATTTTCTGTTCTAATATTTGACGCTTGAGGGCACACGTTCTTTATCTATCAAATACTTTGATTATTTATTGTAACATTGCTGCAGAAAAAGTTCCTAAGTTATAGCGTTTTATTTTTGAAACACTCATATTCCTATTAATTGACGGGACAGGTGAATATTGGACCGATAAGCGAAAATTGCACGGCATTTGCAGCGGGCGCCGGGATGTTTTCCATACCATTACATTAATAGCGACGCACGTATAGAGAACTTTCGCCCTGCGTATTGGCTCGGCAGCTTCGCCTTTCTCCAGTTCTACCTCGGGAAAATCTTACGCGAATTTGATGACGGATCGCTTTGTTTCGCGCTTTCACATGTGGGGTAGGCCACGTCTACGTGCCACCACGCAAAAGCCCTGTAACATGTTGTGTGTTGGCTCCTCCTCTCCTCCACCCTGCTGTAACCACTCACCCCGTTCTGGACCGCCTCTTCTTCAGCCACTGTCACTACCATCTCCAACACCTGCGCCTTTCCTCCCCTCACATTGTCCGTCTTTTCGGCATCAATGCCGTCTCCGTCTTATCCAGTTTCGCTTTTCTAACCGCCTCCGTTTTTTCTACCACTCACATTGCCTCTCTTTTGTGGCACCACTTCCACCACCCCAATCTTCGTGCAATGAGTGCGGATACCGCCTGCTTCGTCGTTCCCACTATCACCACCACTCCCCCCTCCCATCCCACCTCGCGCCTCTCCAATATTCCTCCGCCTAAATGTCTCCCAACGAGCGGTACCTCGCCATGCGGATATTCTTGGTATTATTTCGCTGCACGGCTTCCATCCCGAGGCGGCCTCGCATTTAAAATTGGGAGTGAAACCGTGTTTATCCGTGAATTGCTTCCGTACTTTCACATTACCCCTTTTGCCGGCTTGTGCTGCTGTAGAGTGGAACGCTTTATTTGAATTCAGGAACGTTTGTAGGCACAAGCAGAACGTTAGGTTTTCGTACCTGGAATACAGAAATTATCTATTGAATGTCGGGTATTACCATATTTCAATTTACCATTAGTGTGCAAATATTTGTGATATGGGGTGATGTTCATTTCGTGTAAGAAAATCATGAAATGGTCAGAACATTTCACAACTGACGAATGCATTAGCAGAGAAAATATCAAATCAAAATCTGCTGAAGATTTATATTTAATTTGACCAATATTTGTTCCAATCCTCTGAATTATATAAGATTAAACACATTGTATTTTTATATATTGTATTCATTGATACATTTGCTCGTATAAATCAATATTTTTTAATGAAAAAGTTCTATGTATTACAATCATTGTAAAAGTTTATATTTTGCTGTTTCTGTAAATAGTATGCAATTTGAAATAACGGTTTTATATGAAATAAAAGACTTTGTATAGAAGTTACGGAAATCTAACCCTGAAGAACGTTTAAGTCTTAAAGCTATACTCTGTTGGCACATGGACGGCCAAATTAATTCAAATTTGGTGCCACGTATCAAGCATATTCAATTTCGCTACTCTTTGAAGGTATTTAAGAAGAAAAGATGATACATTTCAAACTCCCTGAGTTCCAGATGCCCAAAAGACCCGAGAGCTCTCTCACAATTGAGAAAAATGCATTTTTTATGAAGTTCTTTGAGATGGTCTTCAACTGCTTCCAAAAACGACCTCCTGGCCGGCCGGAAACTAGGTGTCAGAGATTGCCAGAGACAACATTGTCAGAGATTTCCCGGAATACAATTTTTTCCACATCAGAGCGACCAGATCGCATTGATTGAGAATCTGGAGCCGCGAGCAGTTTCGTAGCAATCGCGTAGAGAAGCTAAGTAATACGCGCTAATAATTGCGCGCATTGAAAATTGGTTGGTACGTTGGCAGCAAGCAATTATCATGTAGTCTCCGTGAATCAGCGCTCTGAGATGCGGCAAGAAGCAGAAGACATGAATGACGTGAAATTCGCGAATAGAACGTTTATTTTCGTCCAGATAGAGATTATAATGACAATCTCTTCAATACCTAATGATTCTTACGGTAAAGTAATATTCTTTGTCAATGATGTGTAGTTTTTTCAGAATGTTCTCGTCTGATGAGAACACAGAAGGCGATGCACAAAACTTCTCTCTTCGCAGTTTCTGCAATTGCTCTCCCAATCATCTAAGCCATATTTCGCAGCCTCAACACTGGCCTTCTACTCTCTGTAGAAATATGTCTTTAAAAATTCTTTCAATACAACTGTTAATTGAATTTTGGGGGTATTAAACAATTTTGAACCCGTGTTCGGATCTATTCCTGAAATATCAGAATAGAACTTGTGGAGAGTGAACTCAGATATCGTCGAGTGCATGGAATGTTCGTATATAATATTAAATCTTCGATGTAATTGATTTTTGTTCTGAGCTTTTTTTGCGCACCACGCTGATGAGTATGTGACTACTCTGATGTGTAATGAGAGTTGCAATGTGAGTTGTAAGATGTGTTGTAATGTGACGTGCAATTAGCGTGCAAGATCCCTCTGATGGGTATGTGCTGGTTGAAAACATTTCACAAAGAAAAGAAAAATAATTGACTTGCAGTTTTAATATTGTAACTTTATATTGTAACTTTAGTAGTATTATGTAGTTATTTTACATCTGGAATTATAAGATCAACAGCTCGTTATCGTATTCTAAGCTCCAGTGTTTCATAACATAAGACTGCGCGATCCGTCTGGTTTGCTCTCTTCCTGCATTGACTTACGCATCTTTGAATAGGCACATATGAAGGTTGCCTCGCTTCTTGGCGTCTTCTGAGAAGGGACTTACAATGGTTGTCGTCTCACCTAACCGTAAACTTACTAATACCAGCACGGAAAATTTCGATTTCTTGTCACAAGGGAAACATGTTTTTTTGTCAAGATAAGTGAAGAAAGAGATTATTTAAAGGTATATTCTTAATTAGTTTCATATATAAGTTAATAAATACACTAAGGGTTATTAATGTGTTACTTTTTTTACTTTCTCGTACGTAGTGAATACAAGGTATTCATGCACCAAAAATCTGTGAATTTTCCACAGAAAAGTCTTGTTTTCGGGCCGTCCTAAAAAAAAGTTGATAAATCTTGTTCCAATATTTAGAAAATTCGTTCTTCCAAAACGTTGTGTAGTCAGATTCCACTTTTTATGGGTTCTTGATACCGTAAATTCTATTGATGTTAAAACGACTGTCTATTAGTGCGTCGCTAGCTCCTAAACCGTTCAATCGAATTTCTTCAAAATTGATATTCCCTGATAGACTTACATCATATCAAGGTTCTGAAAGTTTTAAACGAATATTTCGATTTTGGATGTACGTTTCACGTCGCCTTCACAACGGTTTCAAAATTTTCTCAAATATGGCAAAAACTTTTGATTAAATTTGTTGACAGATAAGGCTTCAAAAATAGCGCAGGTGTACTGTTCATTGATATGCCTGAATTTTTGAAAATTAGAAAAATTCAAATTATTTTCGACGTTCTTCTACAATTACAATATTAAATTTAGAGATTATTTCCTTAATGCAACCTGGTGTTCTAAGATAGATCTTAACAAGAAAATAAAGTACAATTTTTCGAAAATTTGTGTAGTTTTCGTACGTGAAATATAGGCAATTTGTAAAGAATTATTTTCTCAAAACAGCTCTAATTTTAGTTAAATTTCTACCTCGTGTGTAGTAAAGGATGGTAAGTTAGTGGTGTACCCATTTTCAGCAAACTGTTTCGAAAATGCAAAAAATTAACATTGTAAAAGTTCAATATTGAAGATAAATGTTTTGGTAAAGATTTTATCAAAATGTAATACACGAGCTTCTTTCCAGAATGTGATAAAATAAAGAACATAGTATTACAACAACTACCCAATCGTACAGTAGCTCATCTAAATGACATATTCAATTTAATACTCAGAACAGGGTTCTATCCAATTATACGGAAGAATTTCAGAATAATTGAAAAAACAAACAAGATCCAAAGTATCATTGAAAAGTATAGATTAATAAATCTCCATGCATTTTACAAAATTATCGAAAAATTAATATTCAAAGAAGGAAATTCCCATTTGAATAAATCCCATGCAATTTGGATTCATCTGCAAAGTATTTACTTTACAGCAATTGCTCCGACTTTCCGAACACATACATACAGCTTTTCAAGATACAAAAATCACAATAGCCACACTCGTTGGTATATCCAAATACTTTGACAAAGTATGGCAACCAGGCCTTTTAAACATTTTATATTCAATAGGGTCATCTAACTGCCTAATAAATGTCATAATAAACGTCATCGCAGACAGAACATTTATGGTGACAATTGAAAACTACACTTATAATACACGAAAAATAATAGCGGCACTACGTCTGCCACAATGCCTATCTCCTACCATTTTCTATCTAAACACAGCAGACATACCCACTATATTAGACACTGACACAGGACAATTAACTGACAACACAGTAATATGAAGTTCAGATATTCGATTAACTTCACAAGATACAAAATGCAACAGTATTTAAACATAATAAAATACTGAATAATTAACCGGAAAATTAAACTAAACCCGACAAAATCGGCAACATTTTTTTTTTCCAGTCAGGCCATTTTCCACCCCGCCCCACTTCATATAAACACCAATACATTCTCGTGAATCCAACAAAACCATTCTTGCAAATATCTTGGACTGAATTTCTACACCAGATTATTTTAGGGAACCCATACAGCCAAAAAATTAGAACTCACTAAAATCAAGTTTATACGACTTAAGTCCCTACTCAACAAAAAGCAGACTATCATTAAACAATTAAATAACCTTTTATAAAAAAAGACAGCTTATGCTCTATGCATGCCCAATATGGATCAGTGACTCACAAAGATATATACATAAAATTCTAACTATGCAAAATAAATCGTCATGCTAATTAGCAAATCTCGTAACTCCATATTCCCTCCTCTCTTTTCTGTTTAGTTAACGATAAACTATAATTATGAAAGAAGAGTACTAAATAAAAGTAAATAACAAATCAAGCATCTCAGATACTGTGTTCCCCAGTAATTTATAAGTTCTACAAGAAAGGAAACTAAAATTCTGCTTCCCGGCTATGTTTATTCTTTTCATTGGAAAACTGTCCAATCTGAAGTTACGAGTTATGCTAATTAGTATGGTGAAATCTATCCTAATATCAACACATGCCCGTTGGTTCATATCAAACAAAGAACCCCATAAAGAATTCAACCCACCACTTGCCACACCACATAGCCCACCTTTCTAATAATTTCTATTCATACATTAACTCAACAGCTCGAGCCGCCCACTATAATCTAGCATCATACAATATTTTCCAATACTTTTTATAAAAACATGTTCCCAATAGAAGCATTCCCGAATATTTTTTCAATCATTAGCGAAAATAGCAGGTGGTCTATGAGTCTCGTATATCAGTATGTAATTAGTATAATTAAATTTTTCGATAGAATAAGTATAGTTAAAAGTCCACACAATACACATGATAAAGTTACAGAACTACAATTTTACAATAAACGTCAACAATAAATAAATTAATTGAAAATAGCACAAATGTTTGTGAGAGTGCGACGAAACCACAGCGACAATATTACGCCACGGTCCCTTGACATTTTTGTTGAAGAATTCTCCGCTGATAATTACGTGCAGATGTGTATTTGTGCGCTCTCATACAAGTGGGCATCGTCGGTTTGTTTGTTAGCAATAGCAACGCAGCCTGGCATTCTGTCTGGGAAGAACTGAGAAGATACAATAGCGAGGAGCAAAGAATTGTAACTTTTGAAGCACAGGTGGACCCGACGGAAAGCCACGAGCTGTTGTATGGCTGCAGATGGCGAGATTTTGTCAACCGTCTTCGCTGCATTAAAGTGTTGCACAAAAGAAGGATCAAGATGAATATCGGAGCTCCTTTGAGTAGCTAATTAGAAAGAAAAATATTTTGACGTAAATTTGCTGTAACGAAAGGACACTTTGCCAGCATGTACGAACCAGGTTCAATTTGCCAGCAGGTACGAACCAGGTACGAAAATCATGTTACAAATATCGTCTGCACGTACAATAGGTATATGGTGTGTTTCCAAGGTGTGCTTGTGAGTGTATGCGACTTCTTAAGCATGACAAAGCATGCACAAGTCGTCTTTTTCTGTTTCACCAAAACAATTTTCCACGCTACTACGCGCACACTGGGTAGGTTGCTTAGAGTTTGTCCCTACTGGTGCGGCGCCCCGCTTGTGAGAGATACCTGGTTAGGGAAAATCCCGCAAGCCGACGTGTCGGCCGCCGCCGGAAACATGCACTACACTTACAGGACTATTTGCCTTAGCAGTTGACGTGCACAGAAACACTAATTAATCTATAAATCAATCACAATCACACACACGTGCAGAGACGCTCATTCGTACAATTACTACATAACTCACAAGTTGGTACGGAAAAACATGTTCCCCTACTCGCGTGCATATGTAGGAAGAATCTCCAAAATCAAGCACGCATTTGGACATCAACGTATGCGTTTGTCGTACACGCACTCTAACACATGAATTTGCTAATATATACTACGGCCACAAGCATGCACATGAAGTCACTTGTGGGCACTTGCATCTACTGTCTACACGTACTCTCGCCCTTCCCAGCGCGTATATACAAAAAGCTCACTTCCACAGAATAAATCATGTAAACATTAGCCCATCTAGTGTAAATCGAGTCAACTCGAGGTTTCTCGAGTCGACAAAACCTCGTGCTTACGCACACATGCCTACGAATGCGCACGTCATAGTGACCACGCATGCGTGTTGGGGACACATTCTTTTCCACCTGAGCTGTGCAAAGAAGTTGGGGAAGAAATTGTGTTATATAACATTTCTTATCATGTAACATGCTATGCAACATTACTGAACAGGGCCTGTATCTTTTTTTTTATTTTCTAATTTATTTACTTGATGCTTACATACTTCAGTATTATTAACTTCTTCATATGTATTTTGTTGACTTATAACTATTCTTATTCTACCTTAACATTTGATTATACTAACTACAAATTGGATCGTTTGTTTGGATCGTTGTGAAAATATATTACAGCATGTGAAGTAATAATTCTGAACAATGGTTTGGCCTCAGTTTGTAGAAAGAGTACAAAAGAAAAAAAAATAAGCAATTTTTCTGAATGTATCAAAAACGTTTTTGGGTGTAATTGCTGAGGGACTGGGTGAAATCGAGTCAGCAACGAATGTTGCTCTTTGTCCTATTTTAAATCGCATGTATAAATTAATGGCTTTTTCAAACACTAATAAGGCAAAAGAAACAAAAGATTTTTAATTGATATGGTCATAATTCACATTAATGAAGAAAAATATTCAAGCCAAGAAACATTTGAGTGCATCCCAGCTTCAGAAGTAGGAAGTGAATTTTCAATATCGGAAGAGTTTGAAAAGAGAGCAGCAAACATGCAACAGACTTCAGGTAAAACATTAGCAAAACTTCCTAAAATCGTAAGTCAGGCACAAAATTTAAGCTTTTCTAGAAATTAAATAAGTTATGATTTGTTAATAAATAATTTAACACTTTTAAACGTTTTAAATAGGTAAAGTTCCCCCCACAATAATTGGCGGGAGAAAATAGATCTTCCCAACCGTCCAGACAAACTTGGGCACCCTTCGATCCGAGTGAGGTGCGCGTTGACCAATTGCTACAGTTAGAACCTTAGTGATTATGCGATTGCAGCAAACTACCTTCGGGCGGGAAAGACGCTGTTCCCGGGGGCCTCGATTGTTTACGTATGAGACAAAAATAGCTTTCTCTGCCGAAGGAGTGATGCTGCGCTTACGCCATAACGAAACAAATATTTCTGAGCGGAGACTTTCCGTCCAGAATTACTGTCAATAGACCAGGAAATATTTTGCATTTTAGTAACAATTATACTGTCTTTTAACTCCATGTGGAGTTGGGTGTGGTGACTGGAAATGAAGTTTGACCTTAGCGAGTATGAGTAAGCCCTGATGAAGAAATTAAATATTTCGAAACGTTGGCATCACTAATTGTTTCTTTACTTATACTGATCAATCCCGTGAACTAATTTTATTATGAGACTGTTTACCTTAGCAGTAGACGCGCCCGGAATCACTAACAAGCAATCAATCATATCATCGACAGAGTCGACTTGAGTCGGTTGACCCAAGTCGCTTGCACCAGTAGGTAAGGCTTTGGAGGGCGGCGGGCAGGAGAGAATATTTTCCTGAGGCCTTCCGTGAATATTGTATGGTGTTTATTAACGTGTAAATAAACCTGAAGATGGAAAGTCAGTATCTGCGAATTGCTTCCCTCTTGACACGTCATAATATCTATGTTTAATTTTAAACCCAACTTTCAATATTGTAGTGCCATAGTTGTAAGAAAACTATTAAATTATCTGTAAAGAAAGTTATGTTTTCAATAGTACTTAATTTACTCTAAGCAAAGATAATTCATAACGTGAAAACAGTTACTATATATATATATATATATATATATATATATATATATATATATATATATATATATATATATTGTGGCGTTATGGGATCATGCAGCCTCATAACACCACCATCTCGTATGTATGAACACCCACAGGCAGCGAGGATAGCAGGCGCGTAAATCAGAAGTGCCTAAACGCGCAGCCTGGTATCCGTTGCCCGTTCTAATCAAAGGAGAACTAGCAAGCAACGTTTTCCTTGTGAAGGGCTGAGAGAGGGGAAGTAGCCCCACCACTGAGAATTTACCCAGGCGTCGGACAATAAATACGCAAACCCGCAAGCGGAAGCCCTCTTTTTGATTGTCGCCGTCGTCGAGTAAGCAGCATTTTAATCACCGCTCGTTAACGTCAGCCGCCAGCCGTCAGCCGCCGCCACGACTGCTAGGTAGGAGTTTTCGGCGTCGAACACACGTTCTAGTTAGTCGTCCGCGAGATAGTGAAGATTTAGTAAAGTGTTTCTTCAATTAACAACACGGGAAGTAAAAGTTACCCGTTGTGAGAAAAGAATTGAAAGTTCTGGTTTAACAAAGTAGAAGTAGCAACGAGCGAGGAACTTGCACGAGTATTCGGGGAAGTGCAAGGGACATTTTCACAACGTGGGCGTAGTCAGAGGCGCCGGTAGCAGAGAAGACAGGAGAAGAAGTGGCCGACTAGGAAGAACGGAAGAGGACGCAAGAAGACAGCGTAGACGGCAGAGGCGAATCCCGTATCGTACGACGCAGAAGCTGGGACCGAGCGACGTCGGTGCAGAGGCCAGCGCATGACCATCAAGGCCAAAAAGCGGGAAGTCACGAGGTAACGCTTAGGGCGCGGAAAGTAGGTCAAGTTCACGTCGGTAGAAAAAATACTAGTTTAGGAAAGTGTTAGGAAATTAAGGACACGGGTGGCAACAAATTGCAGTATTGTAGGAGGAGATTTTGATGCGCTATTACCTGCCTAAAACATTCTATTTGGGACATTTATTATTCTGCTATTTTCAGACACAGTTAAGTTGTAAATGAGAGTAGTGCGCTCGCACACATTTTGTTCTTTGCATGTAATATTTTTTCGAAGCAAGAGATTGTAAATTGAATGTGGTTTCATGTGCAATGTAATTAGGATAGCATAAATTTAGATATAATTAATTTTCCAAGGTAATTCCCAGTGTAGATTAGGGTAATTATTGCAGAGTGTCAATTTTAGAATAAATTATATGTGTTCATTCATTTAGTGTACTGTAAAGGTTTCTATCTGTGTTTTTGATCATTCTGTGTAAAAGTGTGATTCTATTCTTGGTTTTTTGTCATTAACTCATGCCACTAAAAGTTTATGGGTAAATTATACGCTCGTTTATGTGCAATTTGTGTGATTTCATTGTGTCAAGGGTTCAAACCTTTCTCGCACCCTGAAGATCCTGCTCCCTAGATTTTAAGCTCGCTTCACAAGCAAAATCTTGTTAACCCGCTTACGATTCATGCGCTGCTGTTGTGAAGGTGGCAGTTGTGGGCATAAGTGGGTTGGTTAGAATATATATATATATATATATATATATATATATATATATATATATATATATATATATATATATATATATACATTGTGACGTACCTGGTTGGCGGTACTTTTCACTGCATTAAAATTTGGAAAGGACGGGTGTCTTGTCTCGTGGATGGGTCTCTTAAGGATTCGGCAACACATTGGCAAAACAAAGTTATAATTTTGTCTGAACAAAAACACGATTTATTTCTAGAATTACACATTTAGTACATTGCCTTAAATACAATTATTCCCCGTTTCGGTACCAAAACTCAGTTTACAATTTTAGATTCTACAATACATCGGACCTCGAGAATACGTCGTTTGTTCTCTGATGATTTCCAACGGCCGCGACGGTCGGTGACCTTCGGTGCGGCTCGGCGCTCCTTCGGACGGTTGGCGAGGCGGGCTCCCGCGTCATCGGCCCACGGCGGCAGTTGCGCAAATCCCTCTGCTTTGACACCGACTGTTGTACGTGTCGTTCCACTGGAGTAGGCACGGCTTCTAGCTTACTGTTCGTCTAGTCGTTGCAATATATTTCGCTGCTTTATTGTAACATAGTTCGTTGGTTCTCCTCCACTTTCCTATTTACCACAATGCGAGCACGTGGCTACCACCCATGCCGACATCAGCTACGCTATTTATAGTTTTGCTCCTTTTCTCCACTGTTTCTGACACTATGAACACGACTATTAGCTTACCTTGTTCAGTATTTGCCACTATCACGTTTCACTAACTTCCTGATAGTTTTCCTTACACTGGTCCACTGGATTTTGTCCTCTTTACCACGCGCACTAAATATCGTGCCGACCTCTCCCGGGTCCTGCCTCACACTGCCGACTGCCGTTGTCTCGCGTCCGCTCTCGCCGCCTTCGCGTTCGTTCCCTTGTCCCGTGTCGCTGCTCGCCGCTATGCCGCGCAGTTCAAAATGGTCGTAATTAGAATAACACGCTCTGTGTCTCTAATTAATTGAAGAAACGCTCCGCGTTTCAACATACACACACACACACACACACACACACACACACACACACACACATATATATATATATATATATATATATATATTTTATATCGTGATTTATAGAGCTGTGCCCCGTCAATGACGTAATAGTTTGCGTGCTTGAAGAACAGAACATTTTAATACATGCACATACTAATTTGAGAAAAATACTATCAATACAAAGAAAATGTTATCAACTGTATCAAATTATCGCACATATTAACAAAATTCCGTGATAACGTAAATGTTAATTTATTATAATATGTTTGTATTTATGTGTTTTAGGGGATATTAATTACTCTTGATCAATGATGTGAATTAAATTATTATATAACTTTGGTTTATCAAACATTTCGTTTAGCGTATTGCATATATGATATTGATAAGAGGAAAGTAGTATCGTATAGTATAGATGATATTGATTGCCGGGAAGTAGACGACCTCTTGTACAAGTCCCACAAGATTGCAACGTGTATTCTGAGACAACTGTAAAGTCAGCAGAGAAATGTTGTCTGCTAGTTGCAGACAATGCGACTGCTTCAATATAAACACAAAATTATTAACATTATTCCTATTCAAGGTAGGCGTTAAATACTGATCATGCAAACATTTTTAAGAAATTGCTTTACGGGAAAATTCTTTTTCTGTCAGCTACATTTTGGATAAAGATTTTCTGTTCCCAGGGCGTGACTATTTGATCATTTTAGTAAGAATATTTTTGTGATATCCCTCGTAAAAAGCACTAATACTAGTAACTATATTTTTGTTTTTTGAAAAGTTCAAATTAGTCTACGATAGAAAATTCAATTGCAAAGAAACAAAACAGATTACTTTAAAGACAGGTAAATAATGTTAAAGAGATATTCGGAAGACGAAATATCTATCTGTGATGTTCTACTAGTTCTAAGTGGAACGACAAGGGGTCTTACAAAGTGTCCTAATTTTGTCGGGAGAAAGCACCTTACGTTCGACAATAGCCTCTTCCGATTCGATCAAATGGCTCTCAACCGCCGACCTCTAATCCGTCTTTGGTTGGACGTGCTCTAACGAGCCATCACAAATCACCCTACCTTATCCGAACCTGCGTCTTTTCTCGGAAAATTCCTAGCATCGTTCCTCACCTACACGGAACTCCAGCTGGGTTCTGTTTCTTGTGCTAGTTAATAAAGTATATCTTTTCAAAAATGTTATAAACCATTTTAGAATGGAAATTAAAATATAAACGTAAAAAATATGGGTTTATTGCATCAAGAAATGTTCAAGAAGGGTCAATGTCAATATTCAAAGTTTTGCAGAATGGGTGATTTTCCTGTTTGCAGAACATAACAACTAAGTTACTTCTGTATATTTCACAATTCATGGTAAGGTAATAGCTTTTTATTGTTGCCTTTAAATTAGCCAATACAGTTGTATTAAATTTGAATTGTTTAATAGTGCATTATGAGACGATGATGTATTAATGCCCGTTCTCACCCGTTACATCCTGTTTCATACGGTACTTTTTCTACGACTTATGATAACTTACATAAGTTAAACTTTGACACTGAATCATTTCGTGGCAGTTGACACACAGGATTCAGACAAGGCCATCTAGTGAACAACTCCCTAGCCCTACGATACTTTTGTGACTAGATACAGTCCGTCTACGAGGGACTACTGAGCTAGTAAAATAGGATCAAAGTGAATTACGATCAATTAAAAAAAATAGTATTCCCCCAAAAATAATACTAATAATAAAAGAATTTAAAACTGACAAGCATAATATAGTATTAAATGCAATTTTAGTGCACACAATCGAACGAAACATTTACTAGATAGATTCTCAATCATTGTTAATACTTGGTTTGTAAACGTCTCTGTGATTGGTCAAGAACCTGTATCATAATGAAATCTGTATCGTAATGAGTATCATTATGCAACTGGTTGCAGTTATCAAATGACAGATTTATAACAATGCGAGTATAAAAATCTTTTTTATGACATTTTCCTTTGTTGACAATTTCGAACATAGGCCTTTGACCTGACATAAGCCACACTTCGGTGTGTGCAGAGGTGCATTAGATTATTATATTGCTCTTTTGTTTAACGTCTTAAAGGTTAAAATCAAAATATCTGAAGTTTTATCTACTTTTCCCTTCAGCAAATAAACATTTACATAAGCAATGACAATGGTTTCAAAAAAAAAGAAAAGCAATTTTTGTTCAAGAATAGTAGAGAATTACTGTTGTTGAGCGATATAGTCATTTGAACAATTGTAAAATATGTTATAAAATCGAAACATGAATTTTGATTACAACATTTCTTAATAATAAAGACAACAGAAATGACACGTAGCAGCAGAATTTTAAAAATAACAAAGAATGTAGTGACTGTAGAAATTAGAAATTATTGTATTATTGTAGAATGTAGAAATTATTAATGTTCGACATCTACATTAATATCTCTTTCATTATTTTGGAAAAAGTGGGTAATGAAAGTTGGTCGTATAAACCGAAAGTTGTTAAGTGTGAAAAATATAGGTTTCATGCGTAAACATTTTAGTAATGATGTTTTAGCCATCAAATGGCACTAATGTGATGATGCTAAATGATGCACAAATGATACAAAATAATAGTACGAAACATTAAAAAAAGATGTAATATATAAGAAAAAATCGTATTTGACAGCAATTTTGATAGCTGCAAGCTCGCAAAAATGGTAAGAAAATTCAATTCCGAGATACTAATACATTATGAAAATCATTCCTCAAAGCAAAACTGTCAAGAACCGCAGCAGTTGTAACTATAATTGAAACTTCAACTTGAGTAAGCGAAGGGTTAATAACAATATCCTTGACGAAACTTTTCAAAAAAAATATTTTTTAATAAATTTTCATTGAACCGGGTGCACTACTGCGAATACGAAAATTTACTATTTGGGACCACCCTAATGTGTATATCAGGGCTGTTCAACTGGCGGCTAAGTGTGCCATTTGATGTGGCCCGCGAAAGGTTATTCTACAAACATGGAAGTCCCTGGCATTCATGTCGGGCGAGAATATTGCGCCTAGCACATGCGCCCTATAGCGCTCATTCCCTTAATGTAAAATATCTTACCTAATGTAAAATAATTTTTTCTAGTAAATTTAGATATTCAAAATAATTTCAATGTATTCCACTGCATTATGTATGGTAGAGCCTGATATCATGCATGGTTCATCCCCCCATTTAATGGTAGCCGGGAAAACAATATGACGTCACGTGTGGATCGCCCGAGTAATGAAAATACGGCTCGTAACAGTATTAGAGGTTTTAGTTGTGGCTCTTGAGACCTTGCAAGTTGGATAACCCTGATGGATGTATATATATATATATATATATATATATATATATATATATATATTACAAAGTGATGGAGATTCTTTCCAGATGTTAGTAGTTAAGACGGCTATGTTCTATGCGGAGTCTTGCAAGAGTAATTTCTTCTTTTCTTGTTTGAAGAGAAGGAGCGTCATTATCAAGAGAAGAGTTTAGAACTTGAAGAGAGAGTTTAGTTACATGCTTAGTAGCTGAATCTACCAGGGTATTACCTTGGATTCCGTTATGAGATGGTATCCACGAAAGAATTATGTCCATTTACAAATCATTGTAGATATTGATATCATTTGCAATTTGCTTCATTGTTATTTCATTACTTAGACAATTAAGAACATTCAATGAATCAGTATATATAAAGTATATTTGTCGTCTTTTTTCTTCAATACTTTTCAGTATGCACAATCTTCTCTGTGTGCAGAATCTGTATCCAAACAAAATAATAGAAGTCAATGGCTTAGCGAAGAAAAGTTTTCGATGAAAGAACAACATTTATGCCAATAAAACCGTTTTTAAAACGGGCGTAGGGGTGCCACAACTCGATAAACACTCAATTTTTCAGCCTTTTTGCTAATTTTTAAGAGACTACTAATACATATTTGTTTAATGGTATTTTTACCAATGGTTTTTTGGCTGAAGTGGGGCCCACATTATCCCAAAACACTTATTTGATCATCAAACATTACGTATTACACTTAGTGTGCCGCATTAGACCGAATATGGCCAATGTTACCTTAAAACCAGAGAAATACACTTTTTCAAATGGCCATAGTTCCGTAAATTTTTATGTAAAATACTTTTAATTTAAATACAATTAAAGTTTGAAAACGTTGCTTTGAAAGACTTTAAATACTTCACTACAATCGGCTAAAATTGTGCCGCGCACCATTACTATTAAGACCCACATTTAAGTCGTTCTGATAAGTTTGATTTCTTCATTCACTGTTCGGCTGTGGAGACACCAAACGCGTTTGGAAGACTTTAAAGAACACCATATGGCATTTGGCTGCCATTGAGCTCTTTTTCTCTCTTTGTTTCGGCGCGTGCAACAATACTCATGTCGCGGTGCCTGCCTGCCTGCTCTGCGCGCCGCCCCTGCCCTCGCCGCTGAAGGAGGCCCACCGTTATGAATTTATGATGAAATGAGCGTTTTGGGAAGAATTGATCAAATAATACTAGCTCCTATGTAACTTTGTTATTTTCCTCTAAACAGGTGTCCCATTTAATCTGACAAATCAGAATTACTTGAAAATTACGCATTATACACAAAAATGTAGAAGGCAAAAAATAAATATCTCCAAAAGAGACAACTACCTGATTTGTTATCAGACCTCGCCTTCGCCTCTTGGGGGTGGGGAGAGGAGACTTTATAACTTTGAAATGTTAAATGGAAACCCCTATTTTGTATTGCAGATTTAGATTCTATACTAAAAAGACAAAATTTTTGTTTAAACATTCTTTCATTCGTGATAGATGGCACTATAATTTCAAAAATTATTTTCAATTCTCGAGAAATCACAATTTTGTTGGAAAATTAAGAAAAACTGTTCAATTTTTTAAAAGTATTTACTGATAACAGATAAGCATACCCCACTCCTACAGAGTAGGGTGGGAAGGAACTTTCAAATTCCCTCGCCTCTCACCGTGGGTGTGGTGGTTTTACGTGAGACCCCTTGCCTGTCACTATCGGGGTGCAAGATTTTAAAAACATTGTAACACTAACTAATGACGAATGAGATAAGTGGTGCTTCACAAGTAAGTTCCAGTAAAGCTCATACTTTCTGGCATTGTTTGTAAAAGCTCCGCAACATTTCACTACTACATAACCAGCAAAAGTGTTGTCATGTAGCTAATTATTTTTCCGCTCCAAGAGTCGAACTCAGATCCTCAAAGTTGACGTGCCGACACTCATACCACTGCGGCACAGAAGCGTCACATGGATCGATCCATGACAAAGGTACTGTAACGTACTAGCGAGCAAACCTCGTGGCAGCTATTTGGGGACGCGTGGTAAGGGAATAGTATCAGGAAACCGCCTCGCTACAGGAGGGAGAAAAGGGTTTTTCCTAAAAGCAAGAACGCGGCAAAAGGAGTCACGCGACTTTGGGGTCCTCCGGTTTTAAGGAACGAAGACCCAAACCTCAGGGCAAGAAGAAGCTGCGGAGGGGGTCTGACGTAGTAGGTCACGTGAGCATCGAGTATATAAGGGAGTGCCCAAAGCCAGTGGGTGGGTTCTGGAGACAGTGGGAGAACCTCGTGCAGTTGCACAAAAACGTGGCGCCACAACGGTACAGCGGTGAGCAGGGCTCGCGAGGCATGTCACGTGATGACGAGCCCGTGGAGGACTTTGTGTTGTTGGGAGACTGCGGTCAATTGGGAGCGATACTGTGTGCGTGCTCCGAGGTGAGGAGTGGTTGAGTGCCACGATTCTCAATCGGGATAATATCGCTCCTGCGATCGAGGCAAACCATCAGTTGGTACGCCAGTACGGACATTGTGACCCAGTGTGACATCCGGTCACGGGAGCTTGGCTTTGTGCGATATTCCGATGTAGGAGTGACGAGTGCCACAATTGAAACTGATCATCTATCGGGTTGGGAACGCTCCCGCGATCAGAGGATAGTAGGTCTATCAGAGCTAGGGTGTAAAGTGTGAATTCATTGTAAATATTTGTTGTGTTTTCCTTGTAAATAAATATTTGTTATATGAAAGCTCGTGTCTGTATTCGCTGTGTATATACATGACGTCACAGTATAAAAGGCTAATTGCCGTATTCATGGAAAAAAGTCTTCAACAATCAATAATTCCGTTAGAAACTCCCAAGACGTCCGTTTAAATCAATCTGGGAACATCCGTTTTGAAGAAAATCAGCTGAACGCAAGCGTTACCCACAGACAGACAAATGAACAGACGGACATTTTGAAACGGTCATTTTGCGTCTATGTGCAACAGATATACGCACATTCCCATCTTTTTACAAGTGCAAGCAATAAGTTGACAAAGTTTTATCGCAAACGGACGAACGATACTACAGTGCATTAAATACGAACAAAGAAAGAAAAATTTATTTTAATATATATTATTAATTTTCGCGTAGCTTAGAGTTCTATCGTTGCATGGTAGAATCTCAGCATTATGGAATTCGAAACTCACATCACAGTTTGACAAGAGAATCCGTGGAGTAGAGGAATCTTTTTTGCCTTGTGATTCTCATTTTTGGGGTTAAAATCCCAGCCTAAGCAAAAATTATTTTTGTTATTGTTTTGTATTGTACATACGCATCGAATTCCGTAGCAGAAAGCCAAACTTGAGAATTTTCAAAATATTAAAATTGTATTTTCCCGAATATATTCTCTTCGGACATATCTAACTTTGACAATCGTGATGGAGCATACAACTATCTCCGATATACCTATATAGCATTTTTATGTTACACAACCTCTACAACAGTTTTTATAGTCGTTTGCATAGGGGTTCCTGGATATAAAACATATAAAAACACTCCCATGTAAACAATGTAATAACTTTAAGCCTCTGTATTCGCTCCGGCTCTAAAATAGCTTACTCCAAACCGATAACGAAATTGCTTAGAGGCCATGAACAGTATTATTAAGACAGCACCGGAACTGAAAGCGCGAGAGGCAGGTAGAGAGAAAGAGGAGAGAGAGAGAGAGAGAGGGAGAGAGAGTGAGAGAGCTGAGGGGGGAGGGAACGGGCGAGATAAGGGCGGAGGGAGCCGACCTGCCTCTTTCGGCGTCTCGCACGCCATTCGCCCTCCGAACAGCCGCCGCGCCGCTGCCTGAGGACGCGTACTTTTTGTGAGGCGCGTGTTCTCACGAAAATGGCAACTCCTTAAACGTCGTTACAACTCCTGAATGCAACTTTTACAGTATTTTAAGTTGGAAAGATTGCGCTATGGTGGTTCCTTTTACAAGTTGCGACGCTTCTCGAAAAGACACAAAGAAGATATTACAGGAAGCGAAATCAAATTCGCCAAAGGACCGTGCTATTTTCGCTTCATATTTTATAAGTAAATGGAATTTTTAATGCGATCCGTTGGACGGATTATCGTCGTCGTCACTTCTTAATAGCTCTTAGCGTCGTTATTCGATTTTCCCCGCATTCGGTGGCGTCTGCGGTGACGTCGCGGGTGGCCAGGGAGGTTCGAGGGGGCCAGGGAGGGCGAGGCGGGGCGAGGCGGGGCGAGGCGGGGCGGGGCGGGGCGGCGTGGAAGGAGAGCAGTGGCAGAGGTGGGGGCGGATGTGAAAGTGGCGGAAGTGGGCGCTGATGCGACTGTGTCGGTGGGTCCGGGCGCAAGGACTGCCCTGGTTGAGTAGTCCAGCTGTAGCCGTGTCGGTCGCCGTAGCGGCTGTCGTGACAATAGGAACTGAAATGGCGGTAGCCACGGCGGCCTGCGCGCCGGTGGTGCTGGAGCGGCGAGGCGTGACGGCGAGGACAACAGACGCGGGGAGGGCTGAGTACTGGGGAGCGGTGCGGTGCGGCGCCGGCGAGAGCGAGGGCGGGACGGGGCTGTGGTGATGTGGGGCGTGGGGGGCGCGGCTGCGGCGACTGGAGTCCGCTGGGATCTGCGGTCCGAGCTACTCACGCAGCCAGCCGACGAGCTGCACGAAGGAGCACTGTCCAGGAGTTAGCGTATTGCTTTACTTCTGTCTCCTTTCAGCCCCGCACCTGCATTTTATGAATCCCTTCTTGTTATTCTTCCTCCCTCCCTCTCTCTGTCTTTGTTTTCCATCACCTTCGTTGCATTTAATTACATTTCTATTACTGTATTTTTTTTTCACGTCTCAGCTGCTTATATTTTTTTTATTTTTTATTCCATTATTACTCTTTTGATTTGTCTAGTAAACTCCTTATTCCTTATCGTCTCATATCTATAGTCAATATTGAAAAAAAAATCTGGTATTTTATTTTACGCTCTGACTTACCTTTTCGTAAACATTTTTATTTTATGTTTACCACTCGTAGAATAAAGACATTAATATAATGCTTCAGGAAAAAGAGCGAATTGTTCGACAGAAAAGCGTATTTTGCATGTCTTGGTTGCAATAAAGTGAATTTGTCTTGTTCATATGCGTAACAAATTACTTTCACGAATACGCTGTGTAGTCAGAATTCCCTTTTTGTTTTTCTTATACACTAGGTGAGTTTAGCTCAGAGATTTTGCCATTAAACAGAGTATTGCCACAGTCTCTGTAGCGACTCTGACCGCGAGGTTCTAGAGTTTGAGAGTTGATCGGGGCGGATTTTTGACACCAGCTATATATTTTATTTATTTATTTATTTATTTATTTATTTATTTATTTATTTATTTATTTATTTATTTATTTATTTATTTATTTATTTATTTATTTATTTATTTATTTATTTATTTATTTATTTATTTATTTATTTATTTATTTATTTATTTATTTATTTATTTATTTATTTATTTATTTATTTATTTATTTTCTTTTGGATTGAATTATACAAAGATCAGTGTTAAAACACTCTACATTTGTTAAGGTTGCTTAAATCTACTTAAAATTAATTTACAATAAACTTACTACTAATCTTAAAATGCAACTTACACTACTACAAGAGTGGTAGAGGTATCTTTATATGAAAACTCTACATTAGGTCGAGATCTGAAAATTTAATGAGAAAGGTATGGAACGGAAATTTGTTTTTGATGCGGGTTCTGTGGGTTGGGCGGGTTGGGTTTTGGCAGAATATTAGAGGGGTTAGATTGGGTATATTTGGAATGTTGTGGAAGAAGTGGGTGGATAAAAAAATAATGTGGTTTCTTATCGATTCTAACTCAAATCTCAAGTCAGTTCAAAAGGAAGTGAATGACGGAATGAGTAAATGAATACACAGGAGACTGAAAAATCCCATTTTGGTCGGTCCACAAACACCTCCCTACTTAAAGTGCGTTATGATGATGAATGGATACCGACGGAGGCGGCTCAGGGTATACATTTGTCACTGCAGTGCTTCTGACGTGATGATTCCTTCCCCATCCTTGTCCTACCCTCACCCGGTGCTTGCACCACTTACACTTTCTCTTGCACTACACGACCAAACTTGCCGGTAGACCGGCCGGAAGCTTAGAGCTGGTTCCGGCTGAGACAGTTCCCCACAAGTGGGAAAGAGCTGCTTGGGCAAAAACCTGCAAGCCGACAAATAGGTCGGCGTCTGATCTTATCATCTAACAGGGGAAAATAACATCCATTTCCCGCGCTAAAAACATGCATTAATTTACGAGTCTAATGAACTTCGCAATTGACGCGAATCAGCAGACTCTCAATCAATCTTGATGTATAATACGAAGCCAGAAGGAGGTGTAGATTGTACAAAAGCGCTACAGTTTACAAATGAGAAAAATGCAATGTTTATCTCCATTCATACTGTTTTCAGTCGTCTCATGTCAAGATGAATAATTTATATATATATATATATATATATATATATATATATATATATATATATATATATATATATATATATATATATATATATATATATATTCTAACGCTAACCTAGTAGTGGCCGGCGCTAGAAAGAATGCTCTGAAAGACGAGCTTTGTAATCTCAAGGGGCTGGATCTTTTAGGGCATGAGAAAGATTTACCAGACACAGAACTAAGTAGAAACAGTGCGTATATTCTCCAGAATATGGCACATATCAGCACTGGCAAAGAATACACAAAAATCCCAAATATCAAATTGCACATAAATATTTAATACTAAATCAAAAATACTGTTCACACCCTTTAAAATTGTTATTGCTTACTCACTCTGGTTCGAATATTTCTTCCTAATTCACTACTATATTACAACAAATACTTTGCACAATAAAATTATTTCCCTCTTTCTTCACAGACTCGTAGATTTTAAGCAGAACATGTTATTGACTGGCTTAATTACTACAACTATTTACAGTGAAATTTTCCTCATCATGATTACACAAAGTTGTGGAACAAAGATTAACACATCCTTTCTCGTAACATTTTTCTTCAGAATGAACTGTATTACCGGGGTACAAAATTCATTCAATTTATTTGCCGTTATCTAGATTTTGCGTGAATATGCAAATTCACAATCACAGCCTTTCTGCTGATACGCTAACGTTGTGTGTAACAAGTGTCTGTCGGCTCCTAATCGTTTTACTAAATTTCTGTAAACTTGACGAGTGCTGAAGGCGCAGCTTGCAAACCGTTCTGCGTTGCCATCGTTCGACCTTGGCCCACTTCCGGCTGCACCGTAGCAGTGCTTCCTCGCAGAACAGCCGTCCGCGATGTCGGTTGAAACGCTACCTTCTTTCGCTCCTGACATCAGATCCACGTCCAATCTTCTTTCGTCTTGCCTCTTGACAATGCCAGGCACCTGAATCCTCGCCTCTGCTTCTTTCTTCGCGCTCTTCCTATGCGGCACGCCGACGCGTATTTCAAAGTGTTTCCGTGTGTTTGCTAACGGCGTATCGGTTTCTGGCGTTCATTACAACACTTATTATTGGTGTAGCTAAGTACATAGTTCTACTGAGGCATCTCAACAGCTCACAGTTCTTGCTTTCGCGGACCCTATTCCGCCTAGCTACTCCACTACTTTCCACAATCTTTATGCAATATTACACTTCACAGTTCAGAAGGCTGAATCTTCCGCTATCCCACTATCCTTTCGCCTGAACAATTACTTCGCACCGTACTTTCTACACAATTAAGACTTACAATCCTCTCATCTAACTCTCTATTCACGTCCGAACACCTTGACGTCTCTCATCAAAATGCTGCTCCCTCTAACTACTACCGCACTGGACCTCTCACCTCGGCGTCTCGTTTAGAAAGAAGTTCTTACTAGCGCTACACCATGACGAGATGTTGACTCCTCCCTACCGGCCTTCGATCATCGCACTCGGCCTCTCGTACAGAACAAGGGGCCGATCCGTCAGCTGCTCCGCTATTTATAAGTAGCGTGACGAAGTCACGACGAACCCTTCCGCGTTTTTCCGTGAACCGGAAGTTAGCCGCCGTCACGCCGCGGGCAGCAACTAACAGATTTCGCTAACAGCGCCATTTCGTTAGTAGTTTATTCGGCTTGCCTGTGCTCCGGTGATCTTCTCTTGATTCGCCGACGCTGTGTGAGTGTTGTGGGGTTTCCGAGCTTGTCTCAAACGCCACTATATCAATGATTGGTATACCCTAAGGTCCCAAAGTTGCTTTAACGTAACATTTTGTTGCGCTTCACTATTGTTTTAAAACATTAAAAATGAGCTTTTTTAATCATTTCTAGTGTAATATTACAGTAAACACAAAATATTATTTAAAAAATATTATTATTTCAATGCTTGGTATTTAATGAATTAATAATTCATAAAAGAGTTATTTTTATTTTGAACGGTCGATTATAATTTTAGTTTGGTAAGACCTTAATACTTGTTCTGATCCTGTTACTTTATTGTAACGATAAATAATGTAACTTCTTAGACAAATGAAATGTTAAAGCAAACAATTTCAATCTTTTTGATCGATAAAATTTTTCTTTCTTTCTATTTTTTATTTTTTATTTTTTATTTTTTTTATTTTTGTCTTTTCTTTCTTCTTTTTTCTGTTTTTAAGGTTTCAACTGTTAAGGTCATACACCGACCACATTTGTCTTCTGTGTAGAATAAAATATTACGAGTAAATAATTGTTTACGAACGATTCAGTCTAACATCATGCTCGCTGTCTGTAAAAAGTAGATTTTAAACTTCTAAGTTCTCATTAGGTAATTAAATTTAAGCACCCCATTTGGACCTTCTTTGCCAGGGACTCTCTGCTAGGCCACTGAAGAGGAATCAAACTCTTTTCGCGTCTAACGCGCTATCTCATGAACTGGATATGTTGAAGACACATTTTAGAAGGGAATGAGAGTTCTGAACTAAATGTGATTTATATCTGTGGATGTTTCTGCTGTTACGCTTATGTCATTTTTATGTAATTCATTACGGAATAATATCTAGATAGTAGGAGTTACTCGTATATGTGCTTTTTTCAACGGCACTTCTATTTCAATGATAATAATAGTAATAATAATAATAATAATAATAATAATAATAATAACCCCTAAGACTCGTATAACGCACTTAGCCTATATGGATGGCATTAAACTCTACTCAGGCACGATGCGTGGCCAGGAGACGAAAATAAAAACCATTGAAGAATTTTCCAGAGACATTGATATGCAGTTGGGGATTGATTAGTGCAAAATTCAAGAAATAGTACGGTAAACTAGCCAATGAAGCTAGATAGGGGACGGTAAATGGGGATGATAAAAAATGGGTAGGGGATGGTAAAAAGTAATATCCGCTCTGAAAGGCAATGAATTATACAAATATCTTGGTTTACTACAGGGACGTATGATAGCACATCACAAGCTGAAGGGAACGCTAAAAACTGAGCTCACGAACCGACTGAAGACAGTTTTTAGTACTTCCCTCAATTCTCGAAACCTCATAGTTGCCATCAACGCATATGCTCTTCCCGTTGTCACATTTTCGTTAGGTATTCTCAAATGGTCCTCAACAGACCTAGAGGAAATGGAAAGACTGGTGCGAGTCCAAATGACATGTGTTTGTTGCCACCACCCATGAAGCGCTATTCAGAGGATAACACTGCCACGACGAATGGGAGCTTGAAAGCGAGGCCCATAGATTAGGACCGCAGTATTCTGACAGATAGAACAATCCAGCCCAATGTACCTGATGTTACGCTCTGGGATAAAAGAAAGTTTGCCAAGAAAGTTTGGTTTATCGATTTTGCAGTTGTCAATACCAGCAACATTGTGACAACATCGATAAATACCAAGAGCTAGCTTATGAAGTGAGAGAACATTGGTACGTTGCAGACGTTAAAACTTTTCCAATTGTCCTATCAGCAACCGGAGTCGAACCAAAACGTCTGGGCAGATCGTTAGACGACCTAGGTGTTCAAAAGTTCGCTGTTCAAAAGTCAGCACTATCAGTACGTTCTCATTGGTCAGGAGGGTCATAGGAGAGCACGTGGGATTCTGAAGCTTTTAAATTTAGCTATTACCTTGTAATTTCAGGTTTGATATTTTATGTTGTATTATATTAACTGAAGAATGTTGAAAAGGTAAAAGAAATCAGTTACCATGCTTTGATGTTGTATCTGTGTGGTACCTGTATAAGACCAATAATTTGTGCGAAAATGGAATAATAATAATAATATCTATGTAATAAACGTATAAAATATAACTTACAATATTATTACAATGCTTTAACAAAATCAAAATATATCATGCGAAACTCGAAGTCGCCGTCGAAATGACCAAGCGACAGCTGGAGATGCGTGCTTAATGTACGGCATTTAAGCGGCGATAGGCAGAGCGCGGTTATTCCAGTCGGCAGAAATTCCTGCGGAGCGAGGAAGCACGCAAAGTGAGCCCCACTCCATTTGCGCGGGCACCTAGATTGGAGCGCACTTGGCCCCTGTTATCGTGCAATTGTGAGGCGGGGCCGCCGCTGCGGAATTTGGCGCTTCCGTTCGCGTGGGCGATCCGGGCCATGTGGGGAGCGCCTTGGGCGGGTGGGCGGGGCAGAGAGAGCTATCGGGTTGTGGCGGGGGAGGAGGCGGAGAGGAGGGCGAGAAGGCGCCGGGCGGGGGCAAGCAGGGATCTCGCGGGCTTGCCCTGCGGTATGCTCAGTGCGCAGTGCTGTAACCGCAACGGGAAGCGGAGAGGGTGTCTGGCTTCTCCCTGCTCTCTCCTCTTCCTCTTCTCTCCCTCTCCTCTTTCTCTCTATGTGCTCTCCCATCCCCATCCTCTTCCTGTCCTCGCCCCTTCCTCTCCTCTCCCCTTCCTCTCCTGACCTTTCGTCTTCCCTCTCACTCCTCTCTGATCCCTCTCCTTCCCTCCTCTCCTCTCCCCCTTTTCTCCCTCTCCTTTCCTCTCGCTTCTCTCCCTCTCCTTTTCTGTCGCGTCTTTCCCTCTCCTTTCCTCTCCCTCCCCTCTCTCTGACGCTGCGCCCCGCCCGCTCCCTCTCGGTGCCGGCCGCGGCGTGACCTGCCCTGCGGGTAGCGTTCGACGCCGTTTCCCGCCCTTGCGACAAATTGCTCTCCGGAGGAAAGGTGAATTCTAAAGTTCCCGCTTGCTAATTCCTAAAAGCAACGCTGATTAGTGGAACACGAAGCGAACGTACTTCATTCTCTGCTCCACGGAGCTTGTGACTTCTTTGTTTTTTCCACCAGCGCCGGCGGATTGAGGTTTTAAAGACAAGAGTTTGAGAAGCTTGGTTGTCTAGGCATGTAGGCGAAAGCATAGGAATCTTGCGCTTTTTCGGTATGCGAGTCGAATGAAGCATATTGGGGGAGGAAGGGCAATGATAGAAAGCAAAGACTCTAGTGCAATGAAAGAAAGGAATTGACCATCCCAGAAAACGGGAGGATCAGTCGAACAAAGAAAATACCGAGGGGTTAAAGCGAGAGAAAAAGGCGGGCGGCCGGGACAGCTGCTGGGGAGCTGAACAATCACGTAGTGGTGCCGCGGGGGCCGCCCGCTCGTCCTTTGGCTTCTTGCCTCATCACGCGTGATTTATGCCCGCGATTTGTTCACGGGTTCCAGTTCCAGGCCGCGGCGTGGCGCCCCGCGCGCCCAAGGAGGCGCATGGGGCTACGGAAGACAGGGATGGGGCACGGGCACACAGGGCGATGGAAGGCAGGGGACAGGAATTTGGAATCCTGTGGGATCCAGTGCCTGGAGTGGGGAAGCATGTGAAAAGGGAGTTAAATAGATAGAGGGCATTGTGAGAAAAAAGAGGTGTGACCGTACGAGGCGAATGAAAAAAGCGCTGGAAGTACGTGGGATGAAGTACAAGGAGATGGGAAAGGAGGTGGGGTGGGATGAGGCAGGGTGTTGCGGTGTCTCGGGGCGGGGCGCGGCTGGTCCTGCGGGGCCTGTGGTGGAGAGGATACCGGGCGCACCCGTAAGGATCGCGTGCTGCGGCCCAGTGTTCGCACAATGTAGATACAGGAACCCGGGCTTGTGAATAATGGATTAGTCGATAGGGTGAATTGGTGCGCATGTGGACGTGTGGAGGCGTGGGGATGTTTGCGCGTGTTACGGAGTAGCCGAAGATCGTTTGTGTATCAGTCGCCTCTCACGGGAACCTGTAAGCACCCTTCTGCTCGGGGAATCAAAGTTATAGGTCCCTGGGTTACATCGCTTAGAACTTCGCTGCGGGCAGGCAGCGGAACGGCAACTAAAGCAGGCTTCGTGCGGGCCGAGAACTGAGAAAATAATTTACGATATTTTAATTACCTCGAAACACCGCATGTGCGCATTCCAATTATTCCAGTCACAGAGTTTCCATGGAGAAATTAAAGTTCCTGCTGGCTTATTGCCTACACGCGCCTTTGATGGGGTGGTCTCAGATTGAAATCTTCATTCAATCCCTTCGTTTGTGTAATGAACAGCAGTCGCTATTTTCAGATGCTAGGTGACAGGCCATTCGTGCCTCAAAAAGCCATAGAGCTTAATTTAGAAAGTTTGCCGGTTAAAAAAATTGAATACGATGTTATCTACATCGTGGACCTTATTAATTATACAGAAATGTTTTGTTCCTCTGTTCATTTGCGTACTCTGCCATTCAATTTTTCAACATAATATTTTGAATTGTAAGAGTTCATGAGCTTTCTCTCTTAAGAGACATGAAACGGTAGGAATTATCAGCTGGAAAAACTGTACCGAAACAGAACATACTAAGAGACTACTCTCGTCCAGACGGAAGCTAAAATGTGAACCACAGAAATAATTTAAATCGTTCCTGAGAAAGAGGTAGGTGTTACCTGTATAATTACGTCGTGATGAAAGAGTCGCTCTGCTACACACCCTCTGTTTATTTCTTTTTGAACTTTGCACTTTTATTCCGCAGGCCCTGCAAATCCGCGTCCCTTGTGTCAAGAAGCCACAAAATATGTTCAAAAATACTCGAAACGTGCTTTTATGAAAGTTGATGAAAATGGAGAAGTTAATATACTTGTTGTTTCATTAAATTATATTTTAATTTATTCCGATTACGCTCTATATCATTTACTTTCATACATTTGGATTAAATATTAAAATCAGAAAAAATACTTTTATAAATAAAACAAAATATTTTTATTTGCACTTTAAAGTTTGTAATATGCAGACTTTACTGTTAAAAATAAAAGTATTATTGAATGACGTACACTACGTCTAGTGTTGTGCCAGAATCTCTTCCTTCCTTTCTCTTTCTATTGTTCGCGCCATATCCCACGGTTTACAGGGAAGATCCCGGAGCATGGCCACATAACATGTCTCCCAGTACGAGGTGACTCATGGTCCCTCACTTATCTTTATATTCGTCGTATATATAATCTTTTGGCCTATCATGCTAATTCCGAATTCACGGAATAAAAAGTATGTGATAAAACGGAAATTACAAAGGTCAATATTGAAGTAAGCATACCAAAAATTTGATTTGCATGAAAAGATTTAACATCGAACTGTTTTTTTCCTTTTATATGACGTGAGTTCAAGTAAAAATATGATAGTATTTGATGTTCTTAAGCGTGTGTGAGCATTGTAAAAAACTAAACGTATGAATATTTAGTGACAATAATATTTTAACAAAATAAATATAATTTGCCCTGGAGAAAATGTACTCGTAACACTATTTTTGAATACCAGCAAATATAATCGACCGTTTCCGTTGCAAGAAATCGTTCACAAAGGGGCATTTTATGGTATACATTGCATTTTATAGCACAGCCCGTTCTCCCTACCCGACCTCCTCCTGTCGTTCTTCTGTCCCGACTCGCCCGTCATTACTGCCCGTCCTCACTGCCGGTCCTCTCTACCCATGCGCCTCTCCCTGCGTGACGTCATAATACCATTTACTATCTGACGTCATAATACCATAATAACTATTTCATATTATACTATTATGTCATAACAATGTTTACTGTCTTGACCATAAAACTATCGAAATTGAACCCAAGAATATCTACGTCAAAGAGTATGTCTGGAGAAATTCGTGATATCAAAATGAGTTACCAAAACTCCTACAGATATTCATAAACCAAGCACAGAAAACGTTAGCAATACTACATTGATTGAGCTCTGATGTGTTGTTGATTTATTATTTGTGCTTCCTGGCGTGTCCCTTAACGTGGTCATTAATCCTGTTAGTGTGGTGCGTATTACATCCCGGGAGATGCCGGTATTCCTCCCCGTAAGTATAAACACGTGTAAATGTAGGCGTAAGGGGAGAAGACGGGACTGTGATGATGTAACAATCGCGCGCGGTCCATAACCCGTTTGTCAAGATAATGTTCCGTCATTTGCCTCTGATTGATCAGAGAAATCATGGAAAACTACCGATCAGAAAAGCTGGCCTCTAGCAATCTCCTCCAGACAGCGGCTGAATTCAATTTAACTAACTAGATAGTGTCAAAAATCCGCCACCCTGGGGATTTAGAAAGGCTGCACAAGCAAAGCATTGGCTAACCGATTTACCGTAGTTTCGTATATACGAATGGTGGAGTAGTTATCTTGGGGCTGCGACGACGGCGAATCGGCTTAGATGGTCCAGAATATCCACTGATGTCACTGCAGTGCCTCTGACTGGGAGGTCCTAGGGTTCGAGCTCCGACGATGGTAGGATTTTCGACACTAACTATAAAGCTAGGCCCAATTCAGCCGTAGTCTGGAGGAGAATTCTGGCGGCCAATGGTTTCTCCCATGAATACCAGGCGAATGCCGCAACTGTATTTGAACAAACAGGACACGAACCACTCGCGATCTTTCCGTCCTCGTCCTCGTCTTTGTATTATCCTCGCCCGGTTTTACACTTCCTTGCACTTGCATGCGCGACAAAACCACGCCTGTCGGGAGACCAGTCGAAGGCTTCGAGTTTGCCCCGGCTGGGATGTGCCTCGCTGTCGGGAGATTTCAGATTGAGGAGACCCCGCACGCCGACGTGCAGCCCGACGCTGGATTTCTTCATTCAGTGGGGGAAGATTACCACCACGTCCCGAGATGAAAACCTGCACTACACCCACGGGACTAACGATCTTAGCGATTGACGCGATTGGAAACAACATGAAATAAGTAAATAAATAAAAGATGGTGAGAATGGAGGGGCAAGCCCCGGCGTTGGCGGTCAGCGCCACCTGTTGGCGCGGATGTGCTTGGGCAGTTGAGAGCGAGCCTCCTATGTGTGAGACGGCCCGCTTCAAAGCTTGTTCCGACGTCGTCTGAATATTTGAAAAAACTTGACTTGCTTCTGAAACGCGTGCACTAGGGCAGAAACACATTCATGTGGAATTTAAACGGCCCAGTTTTATACATCAGTTAGCCTGGTGTGTGATATAACATGCATCTTTTGTGAAACCAGAAAAAAGGATGTACTTGATATGTTTATTCAATACCGTCTTAGCAAATGGATAAACAAGCGTTGTGATATTCCACTTTTTTTAGAAGATGCAAACAAAGTGTTCACTTCATGTAGAGGTAAATCAAATTATTTTAAAATCAATTATACTTGAAAAAACGTTTATTCCGCATTTTGTTATCTTTCATATGATTGTATGCTTATCGATTGAAATTAGTGAATATTTTATAAAAAAATGAAAATATTTTTTCTTCTGAACTATTTATTACAGTTTTTGTCGTGTGTGTAGCCCCCACCCTGTTTATAAGAGGTACGTTAACCCTAAGAGATACCTCTGCATTTCTTCGAATATAAGACTGACCGATAAATATAAATACGAGTCTAACTCTCTCATCAAAAAAGGCACCACCGATATTGTGTATCAATTCCTAACCAACGAACTTTAAAATCAATATAAATACGCATACATACACATTTATACAGATGGTTCACTCTCTCAGTTTGGATCCGACATCACAGCCAAAATTAACGAAAATATTCTTTGTACTCGGTTACATAATTCCTACTCAATATTTTACTCTGTGAAGCTTAAGCTATCTTTGTTGTTATCTATTGGGTATTCTTAATTATATAAGTAATTTAAATAACAATGAAGCAATTATAATTGGCATCATCAATATATACAATGATTTGTCATTATAAATATACATATTTTTTTCGTGGATCATGGATCTCCCATACCATAAAGGAATTCAAGGTAATACCCTGGGTAATATCCTGTGGCTTCATTATACGCACGTTTTGTTGAACTCTCCTTTTGCTTGTAGTGGTAGGAGTAGAGGTAAGGGCAAATTACTATTTTGTTAGCAATGCAGAAAAATCAAATCTGTAGTGCGTTTACCGTTGCAAATAAGTTTTCTATAACTCGGAAACGAAAATGACTAGTTTTTCAAATGTTGCTAATCTCACACTTTTGTTTTAATTTTTATTTTTATTTAAATTTTACTTCAACTATTTATAGTTAAAATGATGGGAAGGGATTTGGGAAATCAAGAAAACATGTGCATATAACCTTCTCCCCAATACGTCACATACAGTTTATACTGTTTTTGACTAAATAAATCTAAATCTAAACTTCCTGTTCTAGAAAAAACAATTTCACAAAAGGACCCCATAGACGTCTTAAGTTCCTCTGGAACACTACGTGGAATAATTTTCCTAGTCACTTCCATCTAATCAGAAGAACTATTTTTGATGACGCTCCTACACTTGAAACAAAATTAGTGGTGTTACAGAATGACACAGACGTTCCCGTATTAGCTCTCTATTTCCTTTGGTCTCGGTTAGCTATTCGAACATGCCAGATATTCTTGCCAGCTGCCATCTATCGCCACCCAAAGTACATTTTATGACATTTTCTTCATTTATTGGTTTCTTAATTGTAGAGCGGAAATATTATTTTAAGATTATTAAAGAACAGTAAAACATCGTCCTAAATGGCAATTGAAACATTTGTAGCCGTTTTTGAGGAAATGGCGTTTGAGCGTTTCTGAAAATGCGGTGTTTTGAGCTTCACAGAAAACGGTAGAGTTCGCGAGAAACTTTATATGTCATTATTTAAAGCACATGTACTCATAAATACAATACTCATAAAAACAAATTGCCGCTAGTATAAATATTAATGAGAAGCAAATCCAAAAAATTATTTTTGTAATTATTGAAAAAACAAAAGAAAAGCGTTTATTTTATTTTATTGAGCACATTTAGCACTATTCCTAGCAATCGTTTAAAGAAAAAAATTGGAGCAATTTTTGAGAAAATCTTGTTTTTGTAATTTTCTAAAATGGCACATATTGCACGAAAACTACTATAATTTTCAAAAAATGACATGATAATGATATGAGCATGGAGGACAAAATTTACGTGAAGGAAAAATCTTTATCTTCAATTTTGTTGTTGTAGGAAGACGCCCGAAAAATTTGAAAATGTTAAACTTTTCAAAAATTTAATGTTAAACTTGAAAATCGGACCTATGCCATCTTTATAAGTGTAACTAAGTGTAGGGGTTACTCTATTATTACAAGAATTTTAAAGAATAAATGTGGAGCCGCTTTTGAGAAAACTCTGAAAATCTCCGGGGAGCTTCATGTAAAGTACCCCCAAATTTTAATGAATGTTTTTCAAAATCTCAGAGATTTGACTCAAGCCCGATGGACAGCGGTTTCTTCAATTTGGAAACAATCCTGCGCATGGGTTAGGCGTTAGTAGTAGTCACAGACACCGGACAGACGGACGGAGACAGAGTGACGGATGTTTTGAAAAAAACAACACTTTTTCGGTATCAGGGGCCCGAAACGTGCATTTCCATCGAAATCTCGATATTGTTTCTCTGCAGCATTTCATGACTTTCACTATACACCGTATATACGTACGTTTACAGGAAAATTAAAGAAGAAATTACTCTCACCAGACTCCGCATAAGACATAGCCGTCTTACCCATTCACATGTGTTTAAGAAAGAATCTTCATTACTTTGTGAATCTTGTAACATCCCTTTAACTATCCAACATATCTTAATTGATTGCCAAGTGTGTTCAGACTTTTCTCCCCAAATTTCTTACCGAAACATCTCGTATGTATAATGCTTTCAAATTAATAAGATTATAAATTTATTTAATGGATTATGAATAATTGTATATATTGTCACCAGTGATCTTGCAGATCATATGATCAAAAAATTCTTCGAAATGAGCCTAAGGACATTCAAAGGCAATGGAGGTGGGGGAGGGGGCGAAATGTCATGACCCTTCCAGGAGGGAATAAAATGAAGGGGGAATATATTTATGATACCGCGAAGGCGTGAAGTTGCTGGGATAGTCGTCTCCCAGACGCGGAGGAGAAACCAACCTAAAAAAGAGTTGTTTGTGTGTGTGTGAAAGAGAGCAGAGCCTGGCGGCCGAGGTGTCGCCTCTCGGGCAAAGTGAAATGGAGGGAGTGGCGTGCGGAGCGCTGCCAAGGCCCACACCTACTTCTTTCCCGAGCGTCTATTGAAACCGCGTTCCGAGAACTCTTGCCTCTCTGGCCGGGGAATTTTCACCTAACACCAGCTCCCAGCCTTTCACTAATTATGTCGAGAGTTCGTTTAACTTTTTGTCACGATGTTTGAAACAATAATTTCTGCTCCTCTGCCTTCTGCCGCTACTCACCGTCAATGTATTGTCTCCGTTCCTTTTACAGCCTTCGCGATGTAGGACAATGGATATACATCCAGAATTGTTTTTTTTTTTTTTCATCAAAATGTCGCACGTGAAAATGCTGCTTGTAGAAGTCAGCGCATTGCAGATAAGCCCTGTTATGCTCGTTACAGCCTACCCTAACGTCATTACGTGCGTAAAAATCATTAACAGTTGAAATGAAATCCACGACATCTCTGTAATCTGAATATCCCACTGCTAAGTACTTCACAATTCGATACAACGAAACACGTCTGGTTCGCATTTAGTATGACAGTGAGATCGTTTTATGGAGGCGTGTGCAAGGAGAGTTAAGCCAGATACAGTAGACCATCTATAACACGAATTGCCACTAGACCACTTCCGGATTATCAAATTGTCCCAAATTTCGAATGAACTAATAAAACGGCCGGTTGATTTGAACTTAAAAAAAACTTACTCAAACCGTTCGTAATTCACTTTGTTGGTTATAGAAATGAAGATAATGAATAAACAATGAATGACAAAATGTTTACTTGTTTCAATACAAAAGAATATTGTACTGTATTCACAACATTCTGCAGGCCGAACACATAGGCCTACAACAAGATAAAATATTTACACTACAGAATAGTAATAACATATTGTACGTACAATACATGATACTGTATCTGTGTTCATATATAGTGAGATCTCTTGTTCTGGTATTTGGCCAGAATCGAATTCCGATTACCGAGGTCCGTATTTTTGACGTCCATAATTATTTACGTTCTACTGTAGTATGTTCCTTGAGTTGCTAAGTCTGGTTGTGCGTGAACTGAGACCGCTGAAGGTCAACGCTTATTATGTAGAACCGATATGAAATCGGTCCATATCAGACAAGGCAACGAAATCAATTCTCTCGTATCAGGCAGGCAGACAAGAAAATCCGATTGTGTGCTTGTCATGAAGTGAACGTCCGCCTCTAGTAATCTTTCATGGCATTGGAAATGTCAGTTTTCTTAATGTAATATCGCTCCACTGAGCAGCCTTTACTTCAGAAAATGTCAAAAATGCTGCTACTCTACATTTGATCTTGAATCTGCTGCAAAGTTCATTATCGGAGAAGGTTTTCAATTCTGAGGGTAGCTACTGTTATTAAAGTTGTTTTAATATTGTTTGCAATTGAATATTTTTACACTGCTTCACACTACGATGAGTCTTTATTTGATGCCAATAAATTAGTTTAAAAATGTTTGAGAAAAATCATGGTATAGATTACAATTTTCTAACCTCGTGTGTGCACAAATGTGTGCCAAATCAATTTTGTTTAAAAATACGCCTTTTCTTCACACAAAAGTTCATTATAATTTTAAATATTAATTTTCTCATGCATTTTCGAAACTGATTTATTACACCAAAATACAAAAATATCGCAGAGTGGTTATTCCTAAACAATACTTCTCTCCAATTAGTTTCACTGCATTTCGAAGGGTCGCTATATATTATTATTATTATTATTATTATTATTATTATTATTATTATTATTATTATTATTATTCCTCTACATCACGACTAAAGATGTCATGAATCAGCTGAATATAAAATCTACTCCAGTTTGCAACCAGCTACCTATGGAGCAAACTTAGGAGCTGATAATGCCTCTACAATACTTTGCACAAAATGTGGGCTGTTCCAAACAAAGCAATTTCTTGCACTTTCCAGTCTTTTGTAAGACCTAGAAGTTAAGCCATGTTCTTACACAAATTTTGCAGAACAAATCCCAGAGCTCCAATGACTATAGGTTCGACCGGTGCTTTTACGCCCCATATTCGACAGATCTCGATTACCAAACTCTTGTATTTAAGACGTTTATCTGCCTCCTTGGTTCCGATTTGATCGTAAGACACAGAAACATCTACAAGTTGACACGATTTTTCTCCAAATCCCTGATAACAATATCCTATTTGTTTGCTGCTATCGTGCAATTCCGTTTGAATTTGTTGGTCGTACAATATTGTATAGAGTCCAACAGATGTCACCGGTTTCGGTGAGTGTTCGTACCACTCGGGGCATGTGTTTGGAACTTCGAGGGCGGTACAGGTCTGCCAGTGGAGGTAACTACACACACTGTCATGTCTTTTCAAGTATTCGGTCTTTCATAGAATTGGACAAGCTGAGACGATATCATCAATGGTTTCTACTTCTTCCTAGCAGATGCGGCATTTATCATCTTGGGAAAGTTTTAGAACCGCTTTATAATAATGTCGTGTTCTCAACGCCTGATCCTAAGCAGCTATTATAACTGCTTCCGATTTTGGCTTCATTCTTCTCATTTTGAGCCTCATAAATGATTGATCTTTAGTGATCTGCACCTGCATTCTTTTTAGACATTGTCCATGGAGTGGTTTGTTTCTCCACGGTTTTTTTTATCATTGTTTGTGTCTCACATTTTATATTTAGTAGTATCAGAAGTTCAGTGTCTGTGTTATTCTGCGTGTCTTGTATAGTTGTCTTTGCAATTCTTTTTGCTACACTAACAATACCTCTGTTTCCTATTCTTCGGTCAGATTTCTTGGCCTGCCTCATTAGAGGGTCGTCTTGTTGATTGACTACATTTTTTCTCATCCCGACTATTTGATTGTTTCAGGAGGCTTCAATTTGTGTGAGGTCTCTTCCTCCTTCTTTGACACATGAAGTCTATGTTCATCATCTCGAGGGTTGGCGACATGATGCATTGACAAATTTAAAAAAAAACGATGGACAGTGTTCATGTCTGAAGACTTAGCGCCTATACTCTGTCGCCCGTCACATCTCTTTCATTTCTGGAGTACTGGGGGATGGTAACTACCTCGCAGACTGTGACACTAGGGACAGTCAGGACTCAGGTATGACATCTTTGGGGCACTATGAGTAGTATTAGATTTAAATGTATTTTGTCAAAAAACAGTAAAAACTACGTGACGTATGGGGGAGGACATAACTGCACATCCTACAGGTCCAGGTGATCCTACAGTTCGGCCACACCAATCAAGGGTGTAATATGAATTATTGTGAAACTTGTCAAATTTCAGTCACAGGTTACTGAATACATCAGGTGATTTATCGTCAATCAAGCCCACAAGCAACTGGGACCCCACCACCTACTGTCTAGAAAGTGTGAACCAGTATTTAATTGGCTATCCGGGTGACGCCGTGTCCATGGCAAAGGTGCATTACGACCTGAGGAAGGTCGCAGAATGGCGACCGAAACGTCGGCACCATGGACGCGGCTTCACCCGGACAGCCAATTACTTGTAAATATTGACTCCGGCCGCGAAAGCCTACGCTCTCAAGCGTGAACCAGTTTCCGTAAATTCGAACTTGAGAACCTGTTTCAATAAATACGATATACTGATAGGCGTGAACAGCCTAAAAGGAGAGGGGGGCAGCTAAATTTCTTGGCCCATTAAACTTTTTTATTTGCTAATATTATTTTACTTGCAAAACAATTTTCAGCAAATTTTCAATTTTTGGACAGTGGACGAGGGCCGCAGATATAGCCGAATTGTTTTGGATGTTTCGTACATTTTTCAACATTTTCAGCTGCGGCCAATATATGGGTTTCTTAGGTGCGAATTAAACCCATGTTGTTCGTTTCAGCATACAATCTAAACAATTTTATGCTTTGCCTCGAATTCGTCGGTAGGTCAACAATTTAGAACAATTTTCATTGTATTCAAATTTTTTGGAATATTTAAGAAAGTTTCGCATATTTCAAATTCATTTTTTTTACTTTCTCGCCTCATGATGACAACGGGATTACAATGAGAAAATATTGAAATCCTGCTCCGGATATAGGCGATCTTCCCGCAAAATAATTCGTGTGCTGGTATCAAAAAGGGCATATGGCCTGTTTTTATTTGTAGTTAATTACTTCGTCTACCACGTTCAGTGTGTTGTGGATCCTTGATACCGAAAAATTGGCAAACGTACGGCAGCCAGTCCGGGGTCTGCGCTAGGGGATAAACAGACGATTTTACCCAAAATTGAGATCGATCTGAACGAACTCGAGGCCTGTGATTTTGAAATATACTTTGATTTTGGGGGGTACTTCACGTGAAGCCTCAAACATTTTCAAAATTTTCTCAGAGATACTTCGTCATTTTTCGATTAAACTTTGTCTTCGAGTAGTGTAAAGGTTGCTTAAAATATGGTGTAGATCTCATTTTCATTGACATCTCTGAATTTTAGAAAATTGTGTAAGTTAAAAATGTTTTCGGGTTTTTCTTACAACTACAATATTCAAGATAGAGATTCCTGCCTTAATGGAATCTATTGTTCTGAGAGAGCTCTTGAAGTAAGGTCATGTACAATTTTTTGAAAACATGAGTGTTTTTACAATACTTTGCTTGAAATGGAGACCAACTTTAAACAATCATTTTCTCAAAAACGGCTCCAATATTTTTCTTTAAATTTTTTTCTCATGTGTATGAACTAACAGTGAAAAAATTGTGCTAGTCTCATTTTTGGCGATCTCTATATTTTCGAAAATTACAAAAAATTACATTGCATAAGTGGCACAACTTTTTTCGCATATACGCCAACTCGAACCACGCGTGCATCCTACTTCAGCAAGTGCAAGTACCTTTCTAGGAGGGGTGATCAGCATTTTAGCTGAATCCACATTGTAGCAGTATCCGGACTTTATCCCCCAAAGATTTTAGCTCTGGGGGTATAGAAATGAGTTGATTAGGCAGGTGAAAGATGTAAGGACGGCACACACATACAGGCACACAAATACACCCACGCCCGAGGCAGGTTTAAAATCGCGGTCTTCTGGTCCGAGACCGCTAAGCCACTTTTTTTTTGACCGGCCAAAGTAGCACAATATTGAAGACAATAATTTTTTCTTAAAGGAAATCCGTTCTATAAAATATTATTTCAAAACCCATATGTACAGTGTTTTTAAAAACGGAGTGGTTTTCGTGTAATTTCTGCTTGAAGTTAATGCAATTTATAAAATATCATTTTCTCAAGTACGACTCCAAATTTTATCTCTAAATATTTTTTCACGGAAAGAGTAAAGGACGCTAACAAGGTCTCATTTTCGTTAAACACTCTGAATCTTCGAAAATTGTAAAAGTTTGAAATAGTACTAGAAAATAAGTGCTCATAGCGACAATAGTGTAATACTAGCTGGTTGTACGTAAAAAACTAATTAACAATATTGCATAACCTTTTTGCCAACATATCAGAACCACGCATTTTTATAAATAGAAAACCTCCCGGCACACACGACTGGCATTGCAGCATGGCTCAATGTCAGTTACTGCGCTCTGAGCATTTGAACATGATAACACTACACAAATGTATCTGGGCATTTAATACATGCGATACTATCTGAGAGGTAATACAAAGGACTTAGAACTTGAAGAAAAACTGGTGAAACAAATATTGGAAGCTAGCAGATACAGTCTAGACGTGTTTTGAAATTTTATATTTATTTACTTTTCCGCCGTGCTAAGAAAAACTTCACGTGATATTTGAAACGAGAGAGTTCATTCCTAAAACCACGTTGTGATCCGGCTCTTACTTTGTAGATTACACCTGTCATAATCATTTGTTCCATAAGGCTCTCTTCATGCAAATATTCTGGGTGCATTACCTTAGTTTTATTAAAACATCACACGTGGTTTTACAAAGAGAGAGAAAGAGGTGGGAGTATAAATTAAATATCTCGGTTCTGCGAATTCATTGACTGGGAACTGATGTGTGAGCGGAGCTCATGCACCAGAAACGCCGAGCGGGTGAATGGTGCGCGAGGAAAGTTAGAATTCTCGTCAACGGGTTTCTGGAAAGGAGGCGGAGTGAGGCAGTTGTTGAAGTTCATTGTGCGGTTCTGTTTGTGTGTTTCTTTGCTAACTGGAAAGGAAAAGTTTAAGGGAAGGAAGCTACAGGGGCGGGCGCGAAGGGTTTCTAGCCCCGAAGACACAAAGCACCGCAGCCGCCCCCGCCGACGCTGCTGGAAACAGCGATCCCGTTGTGGCTATGCTTCTCCTCATTGTCAGCCATTTCATTGTTGATTCATGTCTGTGCACACCTGAAAAACTTTCCTTGTCCATATTTACTTATTCGCTGGGGACGATGTAATGGAAGCCAATCCAAGGCAATTGTTTCGCCCCATTCGATCCGACTGTGTTCCCCAAGATGCATTGCTGTTATGATGACGGAATAAGAACCAAGCAGGCAATTGTAGATGTGGTTAATGAGCAACATGTGTGAGAAGGTGGTAAAATTAGATGCACTGAAACTAAAAAACAGTATGATAAGCGACCTATGCCATGTGCCTTGTTTTTGCAATGTCCTGCAAGATGTATGCATTCTACATTTTTGTGACATTTTCAACATTGCTACCCCGGTTTCTCTCGCGATAGTCACCCACATCCATATCTCAATATTCCCCATAGCCATAACTCCTCGACTACTTCCATCACTTCATGGGCGTCAATTACGTCGCTGACACATAAAGACATCTTACTGCTCATCTAAAACTGCATCTTACAAACTCATCTATAAAGTATACCAATCGCTGGAAATCAGCAAAACTGTTTTAATTCTATTTCCATGCAAATGAAATAGTTTTAATCCAACCCCGAATTTACATGCTAATATAATCTTATTTTACATGCTAATTATTAAACTATTACTCTTTCTATTTCCATTTCGAGTTCGTGTATTCGGAACGTACTGACATTATGTTCGATTCAATTCTCTCTATTAAATGAGATGTAACCTAATCTGCAGACAAATGGGTAAGAATTCGTGAGATGTTTTTGAGGTTTGTTGCTACACTGTCAAATAATGTACAAAAAGTACTGGATTTTTTTCAAATAATTTTACAATCTCGCTGGTTGAAGTAATTGAGGGAAGTCTGACGGCCCTATTTAGCCTATGTTAAATTAACTATATGTTTAGCCATTTATCTCAGAACCTACTATACATACGACTTTGAAAGTTTTGCAGTATATTCTAAAACTATTCATTATTATACATAAGTATAATTATTTGAATAGGTTATCATAAACCCATTTTACAGAATTTAAAAATAATAATTGGAATTAATTTTAAACATTATACACATTAATCCATAATTTGAGCCATTTGTCAGGATACGTCATCATTTTAGATAAGTAGCCAATTCATATTTATCGTAAATAGTTTCTGAGAAAGTGAATCACATCGTCAGTTTTCTAACAAACAAGGTACATTTCGCCGATCCGGTGGCTGAGATCGCTAAGGCAGTAGTGTCGTAGCGGCCTCTGACCGAAGGATCGCGGGTTCGAGTCCCATCTCGGGCATGGTTGTATTGTGAGAGCGTAGGCTTCCGCGGCCGGAGTCAGTAATTACTAGGCTGTCCGGGTGACGCCGCGTCCATGGCGAAGGTGCCGACGTTTCGGTCGCCATTCTGCGACCTTCCTGCGACCAGGGCAATACGCCCTGAGGAAGGTCGCAGAATGGCGACCGAAACGTCGGCACCTTCGCCATGGACGCGGCGTCACCCGGACAGCCTAGTAATTAATGGTTGTATTGTATTCGTCCTTTCACCACTATCATCATCATATCGTGTCATTCTCAGAGTTACCATACCGTTACAATCAATAGTGGTCCCTAATGACCTAAAAGATGATGCGACCTTAAACAAAAGGTATTCTTCCCCACAAATGTACTTCTAACCTCACGAGTACAGAGAACAGATGTGCAAACCAACGATTTTCTATGGTTACTATTGTGACAGTTTCTTCAATGTCAAGAATGGAACTTCTTGTAATAGTCTACGTAAGTCCCTATCACCTACATAATTAGGTTCACCGAATTAACAAGGAATCAAGAGTCATAACAAGAGAGACACGACCACGATCTGCTGCAGAGAGAGATTTAAACATTTCAAAATCACACACACACATATATATGTATATATATATATATATATATATTGTAGCGATACAGATTTCGTCATACGTTTTGAAACGAAATTCAGCGGACTAAAAATTTAAACAAACAGACTCGGCCACCCTGAGTTCGACTGGGAAAGTAAACAGATGGCCTCACGCGCGCAATCCCGCTTATCGGACAGCCGTTTGCGCCTCCGGCACATTAAAATAGTCGATAAGAGGATCGGCGTTAACACATTGACGAGGAGCAGCACTCTGAAGCAAGAGCATCTGGTAAATCTCTAGATCGCCCGTTCCTTTTTGGGGAAACCCAAATCCATAATTCCAACGCCTGCCTTATGCAAGCACGACCGATGTTCCAGAAGAAATAAGAATAACATTGTGCACGTGCAGCTGGCACGGAGAGCGGAAAGTTCCATGCTTCTCTCGTCGCAATTGGTTGAAATTAATGCGCTGCGCCAGTACCTTTGGCCAATAGCAACGTGACTTTTCTAAGGAGCTGAAGCATACAAGAGAAACGGGTGGGGGTAAAAGTCGACCTAATACAATTTCAACTTACAAAAATCAGAAGAGCTTGGGCATCAGACGGGGCCAGAAGGGAATTAGACGCAGGGCAGTCGGGAGAGAAACTTCTCCTGGGGAGTAATTGTTTCATCGGGCGGAGACCAGTGTGTCTCCGCAAGACTTAGAAAACTTCAGTGCGAGCCTGAGCTTTGGGGCAGATAACAATTGGGAGAGAATTTCTCTGGGGGTATTATTCGTCGGATAGAGGCAAGTGTTCCTCCAAAAGACTTATTAAAGGGGCAAGACGCAGCGAGTAGACTGCAGCAGGGAGAGAAAATTCTCTGGGGGGTGTTATTCGTTGAAGTGAGGCGAACGTATCTGAAGGATTTCAATACTTTCCAAAATTGTATGTGAGAAGGACACATAGTTATTTACTCCGTGCCTGAGGTCGGGAGAAAATCCCGACGATCTTCAAGAATCTACCAGAATCTACCAGAATCTGCCAGACAGCGCGGTCAGACTCCGTTGATCGCCGCAGACGCCGTCGCTCCACTGGTGACGTCACGAGAGGGCCGCTCAGCTGTTGGAGAGGGGTGGTACCGCCACCGCTGCGTTCCTGCCAAGGCCGCGACCGCCCCCTGGTCCCCGCCGGGTCCGTCCCGTCTGCATAAAAGAACCGTTCCCAAGGCAGTATAAACCCAGGGCATTCACCCCTGTCAGACTTATGTAACGCAGTGCCGCGCAGCTGGCACACTGATTTGTAATTTTTTTTATTATTACCATTGTAATGTTAAGGATAATTCTTTCTAGTTTTTTTTTAAGCTTTACTGTGATGTCTAACATCTAATTTTCTTTTCTTTCTAACTAACCTCTTCATTTCTTTTTTTTTTAATTTTTCAATTTACAAGTGTAACTTCCCTGGGGCATTTCAAATTATTTTTGCCCAGGAATAAAAGTGATTTTTTACCAGTGATCAAAGTGTTTGTCTCGTACTGCCTTTGTGTCTTGTCAACAATTCCTTCCATCACCGACTGAGCTACAACCGGCGCCGCTGACTGGGCGTTCTCTAACGAGACGACCGGTAAGTGTTACAATATATATATATATACATAAAATTTTGCCATAAACGCCATATCACTGTTTAGGAAAGTCTTCTTCTTCTTCTTCTCCATTCCAAGGATTAGGCAGGAATGCCTGTTCCGTCTTCACCTTGCACTTCAGGACCATCTCTTTCTGGGTCGGCCGATATCTCTTCTTCCCTTCGGTTGGTAGTTCATCACTAATTGTGGAATGCGATCTTCCTCCATTCTTTCGATATGGCGCCGCCATTCTTTCCTGTTTTCTAAGATCCTTTCATTTATGTTGTATATATCTAGTTCTTTACGGATATCCTCATTTCTTATTTGGTCTTGTTTAATGCAGCCTTTAAGTTTCCTAAGAAATCTCATTTCTGCTGCTTGGAGCTTACTTTGGTCTCTTTTTTTCATTATCCACGATTCACTTCCATACAGGAGAACTGGAGCAGCCATTGTCTTATAGAACTTAATTTTTGTGTCTTTCCTTGCTTTGTTCTGTAGGGTTCTGTTTATTATTCCACATATTGATTGAAATTTATTAATTTTATTTTCTATGTCTTTATCTGTGTCATAACTGATGTCACAACCAAGGTAATTAAAATTTGAAGTCTGGTCGATCACTGTGTTGTCAATAACTATTTTTGAGCGTATGGGGTATTTACCGCAATGGGCCATAACTTTAGTCTTCGTTTTAGAAATTCGGAGATTATACTCATTTCTTCCCAGTTGATGCAGTGTGTATACAGCTTTTTGCAGATCATCTTCACTTTCTTGCAGTATTGTTACGTCATCTGCATAAAGTAGAACATTTAGGTGTTTATTCTGCTTCAACTGTATTCCAGAACAAGCTATGCATCTCCATTTTTTAATAAGGTCATCAATATATATATTGAATAGTGTTGGAGATAAACTACATCCTTGTTTAAGTCCCCTATTTATTAATATTTCTTCAGTCTTCTTTATGCCAGTATTTATTATAATTTTGGTCTCGTTATACATATTTTTGATGGTTTTTATGAGGTGTTCAGGATAGCCACTTTCGTGCATTATTTTCCATAGCTTGTGTCTGTCCACGCTATCAAAAGCTTTCTCGAAGTCAATAAAGGCTATATGGGTTTCCTTATTTACTTCTCGTCGTTTTTCTAATATTCTTTTAAGACTAAAAATATTGTCGTTACAAGAGCGTCCTTTCCGAAATCCCGATTGTTCTTCTTGTAATTTAGCCTCTGCTATAATTTTCAATCGAGCGTTGATAATTTTTGCAAATATTTTATAAGCGGCATTCATGAGGCTGATACCCCTGTAGTTTCCACATTCATTTCTTTTACCTTTTTTAAAGACAGATATGACCTCTGTTATTTTCCAGGTATTGGGTGTCTTATAAGATTTCCAGCATTCGTTGAACAGATGAAGCAGTCTAAATTCGCTTAGGGGGCCTGCATATTTTATGAGTTCCATGTTAACTCCATCAGGACCACATGCCTTCCTGTTTTTTATACTGTTCAAGGCTTGCTTTAATTCATCCAAGGAGATGGAATCCACAGTATTGTTGTAGCGAAGCTCTTCCTCTTTAGGTTCAACAGTTCCAGTACACCAAAGGTTTATATAGTGTTCCTTCCATTGTTCTTCATTGATTATGCGTATATCTGCAACATCTTTCTCCGTCTGATTTAAATGTCTTAACGCTTTGTACGCAAACATTTGTCTTCCATGTACATCATGTTCGATGGTACTTATAAATCTATCCCATGAGTCATTATGTGCAGATCTTATTATTTGTTTTGCGTTATTCCTTTTTTGTTTATATTCTTCTTTAGCTTCTTGGGTTTTGTTTTGAAGGAATTTTTTATATGATATATCTTTATCTTTTATGGCTTTCGCTATACAATCGTTCCATACTCTCAGTCCCTTTCTTTTCTTATGCTTTTTTTTCTTTCCTAAAGTTTCATATGCTGCCCTCTCTAGGCATTCCTTTATATTCTGCCATTCCTTATCCACATCATCAACAGTTGGAACACTTGACAGAAATTGTTGTAATCGAATTTGATATAGTCTTTTTATGCTTTCTTGTTCAAGTAAGTACACTTTGAAAATTTCCTGACTTGTCTCTTTCCTAGGTCTAATTTTCTTCCATTTTGCTACCATTGCTATTGTTGCAATCACTAGGTAGTGGTCTGAATATATATCACATCCTCGGTGTACTTGTACATTCTCTATTTGGTTACTAATTTTATCATTTGCGATTACATAATCTATCAGTGATCTGAGGCCTCTGGCACTCCAGGTGAACTTGTGTATTTCTTTTTTCCTGAAAAAGGTATTAGCAATTTTCAACTTATTGAAGGCTGCAAACTGTCTAAGTTCTTCTCCGTTTTTATTTAAGTGCTGTTCTCCAAATACCCCGACAACTCCTGGAATCGGAATGTTACCAACCCTGGCGTTTAGGTCGCCACAGACGAGGACATGATTACTTTTGTTTATTTTGCCTATTTGTTTTTGAAGATCGTCATAAAACGTCCGTGTGTCCTCTTTCCTTCCTTCTTCTGGGGCATACACGCCTATAAGTATTAAGTGGCCCCTCTCTATTTTGAATTTGCACGTCACAATTCGCTCATTTACAAAGGAATCTAACTATCCTATTTTTCCACCTCTTGTTAACCATAATTGCTACCCCACTACTTGCCCGTCTATTTTGAGTTACTCCACAGTAGATCATCGTATAATGTTTCATATCTTTTGTACCTTTCAGCTTTTTTTTGGTTTCCGTTATGACAGCTATATCTATTCCTTTTTCGTTTAGTTTGCTATCTAGTTCTTCTTCTTTATTACTTATCCCTCTGACATTCCAGGTAGCTAGTTTTAGTCGTTCCGTAATACCGAATCGTTTATCCTTGGCATGCTTAAGTCGTTTCCACGATCCATCCAGTTGTGCAATGTGAAGAGAGCCAGTAGTTATTTAATCCCCTGGCCGCGTTACGAGCGCTGCGCAGGTTAAGTTAGGTAGTGGGGCTGCCACCTCACAGCTTCCAAACAAGCTGGGTGGTATTTTGGGCCACCGACCCTAGGCGGATTGCCTTTGCTGGGCTAAGAGTTCCGCCTACCCTTTCGAGGACAGTCTCGCCATGTCGAAACCGGAGATCTACGTCGGAACTTCCTCTTCTTCGTTCAGGTCCTCTTCTTTGGGGCCTCTTCTAACGCCGGTGTCCTCTTCTGGAGTACTTCTTCGTCTGACCCCTCCCCTTCGACCTGTCCGGCAAGGGAGGCCCTACCAGTAGCTACGCTACCGCCGGCATAGCTCTCAGGTTCACGGGGGCACACAAGCTCCACCACCACGTCAAGGTCCTGTACTCCCTAGGTGGGGTTTAGGAAAGTATAAATACTTTAATATGCTAAAGTTTTTGAAATGTAAACATTTTAATATCTTTGTTAAGAAAAATGGCATTTCCTTCCTAATAATTTCTTGATCCTAGACATTCATGTAGCAAATGACATTAGTGCTTTTGTCTTACTGAGGTTTAGAAAGCGTTAAATAATTTGGTAATTTGTTAAATACGTTGGTCGATTCTTTTCGCATTATTATTTATGATAATTCTGTATGAAAATTCCTTATATATGTTTTATTGACAATAAAAAAATACATGAATTATTAACATAAGTGTGTGTATAAGGAGTGAGGATACGACAAGGAAGAACAAGGAAAGATCGCGCGCGTGGCCCAGATGTTAGAGTACTTCTACGACATTCGCGTAGTGTTGATCGGAGAAACCACGGAAAACTACTGATCAGATGAGTCAGCCGCTAGAATTCGCCTCTAGACAGCGACTGAATTCGTCCTTGCTGACAAACCAATGTCAAATAACCTGCCGACGTCAGACCCAACGTCAGAACCTCCCAGTCAGACACATTTGCAGTGACATCAATTGATGTCCTGAGTCACCTCTCCCGATCTTGAAGTTTTGTGCTCTAAGTAATGCCCCAAGTAATGCTGGGACACATGATATTGGCAACATGAGAAACATTCATGGCAATCGCCGTTATCCTGCTATTGCCGCATTCGGCAACAGAAAACATGTACGCACTAGACATGTAAGTGAAATGTTATTAAAATATGTAATATGTAAAATATGTGGTGTATCGTGTATTTTATCTCAAAACGACTAAACTAACGTTTTAGGGATTTACACAACTTTTGTGAAGACATTACCGTTTTCGTGGGTTTTGTCAGTTCTATGATAACCAATATTTTAATATTAAAAATTCAGAAACAACTAAAATGTACCAAATTTACACCACCAAATACACAGAAATTTCTATAATTTTAACGTCTTCCGTTACTGGGAAATGTTCAATTTACATATCTTTCCGAAATAGAGAGGTCGAAATTAAAATGAGCAAATATTTTGGATCTGCTTATTAGATGTGTACATGATATTTCAAAATAATGTTCTGAGTGCACCTTGCATAATGCTTGAAAGATTGCTACTTCTCTGAGCAGAATGGTATTTGCCACATACAAAAACCTAATAACATGCCAGATGCAGCGATGTGGATATGACAATAGACATATAATAATGTTATGATCGCTTATACCGTACTTTCACCACCATTTCTCTATTTATGACTTCAAGCAACTTCGAAATATTTGTTATGAGTAAGGGTAGTAGGAACGTTATTAATTAGTATCAGATACAAAGATGTTACCACATATCATAGAGTTACAGCCCATAATTGTCATTTCACCTACTATACTTCTAAAAGAATTTCTTCAAAAGGAAACATAAATTATTTTATTCATTAAAAATAGAAACGCTGTAAGACACCAACAAGAACAGTTTAGCCCGTCGTTAAAACGCGTTATAAAAGTTGTAAGAAGCCCAGTAATATCTACAACACCTGCTAACTCATAAACTGCTTGAAAACGCCGCTGGAGTTTTAGACCTCGCCCGCTGCACGCTGAGTAGAGCCACACCGTGGGGAGAGGCCAAGTCGCGCGGGGGGGGGGGGGGCGGCGAGGGGGGATGCGTTGCTATGAGGTGAGGATGTGAGTGAATTGAGATGAGGCGAGGAGCAGTGAGGGGAGTTGAGGGGAGTGAAATGAGGTGAGGAGCAGGTGGTGAAGTGCGGTGAGGTAAGGTGAGGCGTGGGGTGGTGTGGGGAGGAGAGAGGCAGGGAAGTGCGTTGCGGTGCGGTGGGGTGGGGGTGCGGTGATGAGTGGGGGGGTGAGTGGAGGTGTGGTAAGGGGCGTTGCGGTGTGTTGCGGCTGAGGGGGGGGGGCTGAAGTGGCAGCGAGCGATGGGTGCGGCTGGTCCCTGCAGGAAGGTGTACACAGCGCCGGTGGCGCCGCGGGAGGAGGAGCGGAAGCGTCTGCAGTGCCTCAGACCGGGAGGTCCGAGGTTCTAGTCCCGGCGGTGACTGGATTTTCGACAGTAGCTTGTCAGCTAGGTCGAATTCAGTTGCTGTCTGGAGGAGCATTCTACGGCCGGCCGGCTGCTGTGATCAGCAGTATTCCGTGGTTTCTCCGATCAACACCGGGCGAATGCCGGAAAAGTACCCTAACAACCGGGCCACGGACAGCGCGCGATCTTTCCTTCCTCTTCCTTGATCTGACCTCACACACACCAAACATGTACTACGCTACTATTACGCTACTACACATGTCGGGAGACCCGGTAAGGGAAAACCCCGCAGGCCGACTCTCATTCGGGGCGGATGTCGCCAACCAGCGGGGGAAAACCAGCGCCACTTCCCGAGGGGAAAAACCATGCACCACACTTCCGTGACTAATGACCTAAGCAGTTGGCGCTCCTGTAACCACTAACAACGAACCACCGTGAAGCCGCTCCACCCCTACCACAAAGAGCTCCTGGCCGCATCACGGGAGCCTCTTCGTTTTCCAAATTTGCTGTTGGAGCGACCGACAGCTTGTTCAGCAGAGTGCACCATATTTGCAATACTATTAAATAAGCAGTCCGCACAGTTGGCCTATATACCCTGTCAAATAGAGTTGAATGGTACACTATCGTTCGCAGTGCAGTATAATATTGAACCGATAACCCATGTTGCAGGTACATATGTTCCATCATTCGACGAAGCCATGCCCTATCGCGTGTAATCGTGTATATACTGCTTGCCAAGACAATATGTCGAGAGACTGAATAGGTGTTTTTTTTAACTCCAACAGGTGTGGGCACAATATCCGTACAATATCCGTATATCGTTTGTATCATCCTATACCGCAACGCGTTTTGCCTGCAGCTTGCTTTTGCAGTGGTAGCTCATGCAATCCGAAAACCCAGCATTTTCAGATTCAATGATCTCCCGTCCAACGATCCAACGTGCTGCGATCCGAAGCCTGCATCCTGTTAATATTCTTATAAAATGACTTGAATATTTAGTAGTAGCTTGTGCACGTGGAAGCTTGGGTGGAAGGCATGACCAGGGGCTAATGGAATGTGATAAGTGAGGAACATGCCTGAGGAAGATGAAGTGCCATGGTATGCTCAGCCACCATTCAAATAACTCTCGCACTACAAAGAAAAAATGGTGCGGTCTTTATGATCCTATAAGATGAGATGCATTTAACTGCAATGGACTACAACTCGGTGGAAGTGATTTACAAAATAAATAAATATCAATTTAATATTAATGATAATAATAAAAATAATATTGAAAATAACAATTATCATTATCGTGAGGGACTTAATATTACATAAGACAGCACTACACCATACGGCGATACATAGGACTGGAACCCCCTGCATGTCACGTCACTGTCCTACGTTTGAACACCCTTCGACGCCTTTCACAACGCTTCAATGGACTGCACTGCAACATACGTTGCTTATGTTTTAACTGACTATGAGTAAGATTCTATAGTTTCTTTCTTTATTTATTCAAATTGAACAAATTCTAACGTAATTCTAAGATCATGAACTTGCAAGAAATAGTTGTGAAAATAGTTGCCGGCAAACTTTTCCTATCTTTTACAGTTCTATTGACGAATGAAATTTCCCTACGTCTGTTCTCTGATTTTGTGGCCGAATTTTGTGACTGTGTCCCCCCTTGCAAACTACGTTGGTTTTTCTAGTCTATTTGGGTGAGTTTGGATTTTCTACCAAGCTTGTTGGCTTATGTACGATATACAAATAAAGAGCTTGCCCACTTTCATTCTTTTTTCGATCGGTTCCAAGTTTGTTAAAATGTGTTTTTTGTCATGCGTTAACTTGTATGTATCCCAAGACGTCACTCCATATTCCATAATAGGATGGACAAAAGATGTATATGCCAAGTATTACAACTTTACCGTATATGTTTGCATTGTGTGTCGTCATAAATGTCGTCATAAATGGAAATATCTGGCGCATATTCAGTACTTTTTGCTTAAAGCGTTTCCCGCCACATTGCGGCGATCTTCAGTGTAACAAAATTAGATGTATCCGGTTTGTATAGTCTAAGGCAGTAGTGCCGTAGCGATTTCAGACCGAAGGATCGCGGGTTTGAGTCCCGCCTCGTGCATTGTTGGTGGTATTGTGTTCATCCTTTCACCGCCTATCATCATCATCACACGTCATACTCATAGTTACCATACCGTTACACGCAATAGAGGTCGCTAATGACCTAGAAGTTGATCTTAAATAACAAAAAAGTATCTAAATTACAAATTGTACAAAATTGTACAAATTGTACAAATATACATGTAACAACCTGATATGTATAAAATAAATTACGAATGGGACATACTTGAAATAACAAATTGTACAAAAAGAAAATATAAGTGAAATAACTGGTAATGAAAAACAAATTTAAATTAAATATTTAAAAAAAAAATAAGAAATCTAATCTGAAACAATTTTGAAATTATCATGAATTCTTATGCCAAGATAAAATAGAGACCAATAAATAAAATTAATAAATAGGATAGGGTGGGGACAATACTCCTAACCCTTTCTGTTTTGTCTTTACCTGACCCGCAGCCACCATACAAATGGTATATTAGTTTGCTCATCTGAATTTATTTATTAGTTCTTATTTTATCTTACGTAGAATTTATGTCAATTTCTAAATTATTCATTTATTTTCGTAATTCATTATCAATATTTCACCAATCAGCAATTTGTCATTTAGATATTTCTTATTTTGCAGCACTGAATATGATCGGAAAGCGTCCGGAAAAACTTTATTCAAAATTAAAGTAATAAGAAAAAACTACGCCTGATATTTCCATTTCTAATGCTCCTTCATAGTTTGATTTTGTGTGTTCTTATTGCTATGAGCATGGATAACAAAAAGTAATTGCGCGAGGTACGGAATCTAATTAATTGGTGACAGGTTTCACTTCGGGCACTATCCCCCTTCGCTTCAATGACACTGGCTCTAGCACTGTCAACACGCTCATCAGCGATGGAAAAGATAGCAAACAGAACGAAAGTACTACTCCAAATTTATTTCCTTCTCTTTTACGATATATTCACAACATTTAAGACCAGGTAATTGCCTGTTTGGTTCTTCGATTTATGATGTTGTACTATGTTAAATTAGAGTACACAGAATGCTGCTTACACCTCACAGGTCTCGCAAGCAATTTCTAATACAGATATTAATCAATATTTTTATGTCGATTTCATACCGGAGAGCGTTACAAATCTCTTGTCGATTCTGGGACACGCGGGTAACAACTCTTAAATCTGATACAGGTTCATCAAATCACTAAATATGTTTTCTTTTAGAGAGAAATAATAATTATTCAAAAATAGGCAGATAAATTGACATTATATTGCCAAACCAGAAATTCTGCGAATATATCTGCGCATGACTTTTGTGGGAAACGAAATAAAGTTAGTTTTATTGTCCCAAAGAAATAAAACTATCGTCTCCTCGCACTCTATGTATATGAAGTGACGCAATAAACGTGAATTAAAACTACGTGATAGATGTGGGTTGCGGGGGGGGGGGTGTCTTCACTCATGAGCAATTTACGAAGGGTGAGAAGCCTAAAACATGAGAGGGCAAACTAATTTCTGGCCCCCTTTTCCGTTAAACATTTTATTTACATGTGGCGTACTAATCTTACTAGAAATTAAATAAAACCACTTCAAGAAGAATTAAATTATAATTTTAATGCTGAAATTAATAAATATTATTGATATTACCGAGTTACAAGGTTAAAATTACATATTGCCGATGGTTTGCAGAAAAGGAGAATTACAGCAGCTGGCTGCTCTGATCGGTAGTTTTCCGTGTTTTTTTTTCAATTAGTCCCAGACGAATGACGGAGAAATACCAAAATAAACGGGCCAGGGACAGTGCGCCATCTTTCCTTCCCATTTCTTGTCCTATTCTACCTAGTACTTACACACACACTTACTTGCACCACACCACCGCACATACCGGGAGACCGGTCTCGAGCTTAGAGTTTGTCCCGGGTGGGAGGGTTCCCCGCTGGTGGGAGATACCTGATTGGGAAAATCTCGCTAGCCGACGGTATGTCGGCGCCGTATCTCGCCATCCAGCGGGGGGAGATCGCCGCCACGTTCCCAGTAAAACACGTGCACCACACTTACGGCCCTCATGATCTTAGCAGTTGAAGCGTCCGAAATCACTAATCAATCAATCAAAATCCTGACAGAACGGTAGCAGAAATATTTATTCAATCGAAATGACTTACCATCAAGGCATTGAAACAAAGGAATTCGATTTACTTCATATGAAAGTATTTTAATTGTGCGTGGGAAATCAGCGTTTTTTCGACAGAAAATTGACAGACAGATTGTCGGTACTGGTAACTAAAAAGTGGGTATATATTTTTCCTACATGTGGTGAATTACTTCCTCTAACATGGGGGTCCGATGTCGCCCAGGGTCTCGGTGGTGTAGGCGATGCTAGTAAGCCGTCCTGTAATGGGATCGCAATCGCATGGCCGTAATAGCCGCCTGAAATGGGTTTGCCGTTGCGTGGCTGACGAGTCCACTCTCTCACCTCCGCGCAGTGACCCCTGCTAATGCATCTCAGGGCAACGTGAGGGGCAGCCAAGAAGGATGGGCGATAGGCGAGTCTCCGGCGCCTTAAAACGGGAGCATCTAGCTCAGGGAAGGAAATCCCTGACAGAAAATCCATCTCGGGGACCCCATGTCACGGGGGAAGGGGGTCGAGGGTCTGCAGCTCACGGCCCCGTCGTGCTCCTCGGAGCGACTGGCAGCGGACGCTATGGACGACGCCTCGGACGCGGGAGCGCATGGTGGCGCGCCCCGTGAACAACAGGCCACCTTTTATGACGGTTCATGATTAGGATTCCCTTCGAGGCGAGGCGCTGCGCACATTGTGCCCAGAAAGGAGGGGGTGGCTACATGGCCACTGATTTGAATAACATGGTTCGGCATCACGATACTATCCATAGCGATATCCTCCTAATCTTTTCATGCTCCAAATGCAGCGAGAATTACAAAGGTATCAGCTGTGAGTCATTTCCCAAAGTGCCCGGGTCCGAAAGAATCTAAAGGAGACTTTATATGCGAGTTATACTCCTCCAACTTCGCAATCAAATCAGGGCTCTCACAACATTTGCGCCATGTTCATCCAGACGCAGCTAATAGGGCGCGAGCTGCCAAGGCGCAGCGTAATGGTAGGACTGCTGTACCTAGAGCAGGGTCTCTTCGGAGGAAATAATGAAAATAGCGGCATTGGAGAAAGAAGAACCAGAGACGTCGAAAAAGAATTTGACCGCTCTACTGAGTAAGACCGCCCGACAGGTGGGTGAGAAAAGAAAAGTTACTACATATCCAAAATATTTAGCAACCATTGAAACTGAAGCTACCGTCACTGCAGTCATCATCGTCCTCATCTGATGGTAGGTGGTTCGATGATTCAGCTAGACCTAGACCTTCTACTAGTGCTGCTGTTATCTCATCTCCTCGCAGGGTCATTAGCCCCCTGAAGACTCCAGTAAGCCAAATCCCTATGCTGATTTCTTCTTCTCCCCTGTATCGAAGGCCTACTATTAGGACAGCAAGGAAGCCGATGATCCCCTGCTCTGACACTTTGCCAAACGGGGTGGAAACGTCGTAACAGATCGAGATAAGTAAACAGTCTTATGCCGATCCCCTTCCAAAACCTCGGCCCATAGGCAGTGGTCCTGAGGAACTCGCAATTGTAGACATTGCCTCCCCGGAAGCAGATTGGGGGCGATCCCCTAACGGGGAGGCCGTTGTAGGTTCAGAGATGAATCAGGAGCTGTCGGCTCAGCCCGTCCTCTTTCATTCTGTTTTATCTGCTGTTGACATGGCCTCGGCTGAGACCTCGGCTGCTATGACGCCCGGAGACGTAACTACTAAAACTTGTCTTAACAGAGCCACACTAGAAGCCAAGCCTAACGGGAAGGAACATTATTTCAACTTTAATAGGAACCTGGGGCACTTCTAAAACTATTGTAGATCAAGAGCTCATTGACGTGGGAAATGAACTCAAAACAAGTATTGTATCCCAGGACCAATTAAACGAGACCTATGCCAAGTTAGTGGAGATCTTGGGCGGCTCCACTGTACCCACCACCATCAGTTCTAAAAGGCTCCGTAGACATGGAGGCAAGCGCGCTAGGAAGCGCTTCTCTTATGCTAGGGCACAGGGCATTTTCAAGAATGATCTAGCGCTTTTGGAAAAGTGCATTAGAGCGGGAATTGACTGTAGTAGTGGCGATAAACAGCACCTTAACAGGGATGAGGTTAATGACCTGTACAAATCCATCTGAGGCAATCCCCCGATTCGGCTTTCCTAATTAAGAGAGGGATAAATTGTTGACATTTGAAATGGACCCAGACACAATTGTATACGCGAGGCAAGGTGCTGAAATTAAACGTCGTCTGGCTGTGATGAAAAATGCCACGGCTACAGGATCTGATACGATGAAAGTTAGCCACATATCCTCAGGAGCAAAAATTGAAATCTTGTCCCTATTGTACACTCGAATTTTATGCAGTGGCTTTGTGCCTTGTGGGTGGAAAACTATTCGCACCATCCTTATACCAAAAGAGTGGAAAGACAATACGTTGGTCACTGACTATCGCCCCATCACAATTAGTTCTCTGCTGTGAAGAATATTTCGGGGCATTATGGGCAAACTCATTCGATTCGTGGTGAAATTCAATCCACGCCAGAAAGGATTTATCTCTGAACCTGGCTGCTTCGCTAATATTAAAATTCTTCATGAAGCAGTCTGTGACGTTAAAAAAATAGAGGGCGGTGTAGGTGTTGTGCTAGATATATCCAAAGCATTTCGCATTTGTAGCATCCAAAGCATTCGTAGAGGAGTAAAACAGAGGGAACCCTTGCCCCCACTCCTTTTTAATCTCATCATGGAGTGCCTGCTTGAGAAATTGGAAAATATGTCAGGATACACGCTATTGGGAAGGAGTGTGTCCGTATTAGCATTTGCTGACGATCTGGTGCTGTTAGCTAAATATGCCCCGGGAGTTCAAGAATTAGTTGATATTGTGGTGGAATATCTTGGGGCCCGCGGAATGACATTGCCCGTCGCGAAATGTTCATCATTTCAAATTACAACTTTTGAACGATCCTGGTTCATTAAGGATCCCTGTCTGGAAAAGTTGGGGGAGATAATTCCCTTGTCAGCTATGATCATACTCTTACATACCTGGGAGTGAACTACTCTATTTGGAACGGCTTCCCATCTAAAGCATCCATATCGAATTCAATGGAAGCAGTGTCGAGCCTTCAAAAAGTGCATTTAAAGCCCACTCAGAAGTTGGCATTACTTTATACAGATCCTATTTGCAGATGGTTGAGTTCCTGTCCGAGTTTTTACCGACGGACACTAAAGACCGCAAAATCACTGAGACGCAACTGGCCATATTCTGAAGAAGATTTATGGGCTTATGAGAAGAAATGCGTCGATGACGAGGTAGCCGCCAGGGAGAAGCTGGGATCCCAAGGGAGAGCGGTTAGGGCGCATATAAACGATCCGATTGGAAATGCCTTTTTAAAAGATCATCTTCTGAAACCTGGTCTTTGGATCACTGCACTCCAATTGAGATTAAATACCGCTGCCAATAAAACTACTCTTAGTAGAGGAAGACCCAGAAAGGATATTTACTGCAGGAAGCGCAATACAGCGGTAGATACCATGATACCTCCGTTGCCGAAAGGGTTAGACTGAAACCTGACCTGGTAATAAAATGCCGGGAAGGGGGTCCACGTGGATGATGTGACTGTCCACCACGAGGATGGGTCTAGCCTTCTGACATCAGGGGAGGAAATGGTGGTAAAATATCAACCAGTCGTCCCCCTGGCAGCCCAACTTTATGGAGTACCCAACGCAAGAATCCTGCCAGTGGTGGTTGGAACCTCTGGGGCTATGCCAATATTTACAGTCAGTGAACTCAAGATCCTGGGGATCACGTACCGAGGCGATCTACTGACTATCTCGTTAATTGCTCTCAGAAGCTCTATTAAACTTTACACACAATTTGTAAATTACTATGGAGCAATTTAACATTGCTGGTAGTAAATGGAGGAAAAAACTTCGAAGTCCTGTGGGGTAGTCTAGGGAACCCATCGGGTCCTAAAATGGCTAGGAATTACCCAATTACCACGACTCTAAGTGGGAAGTGTACGCTATTTAATGTAGCATATAGAAAATTGTGGAGTCAGAATTCATGCTTTGTGGGTCCTTGATTCCTAAAAATTTATTGACAACAACACGTCTGTCCTATCTGTCTTTCTATGGTCAGCACTACTGCCTAAACCATTCAGACGATTTTCTTCGAAATTGATATTTTGGACAAATCTGAAGGAACTCGAGGCCCTGCGAGTTGAACAAAATATCTGGATTTTTAAGCGTACAAAAAGCCTCCATATTTTCAAAAGTTCCTTAAAAAGTTTTTTTGACTTGTTTTAAATCAACGTCGTTCTCAGATAGCGTAAAGAACTATTAAAAATGAAGCATTATTTTCATTGAAATCTTTTTTCGAATATTGCCAAAGTTCAGAATTTTTCGACATGTTCATACAAGTATAGTATTGAAATAGAGATTTTGCTTAATAAAATGTATTGTTGAAAAATATAACTTAAAATAATGTCATGTACAATTTTTCGAAAATATGAGCAGTTTTCGCGTGTGACATTCACAGCTGTGTGTGACATTCACAGTTTTTAAACAGTTATGTTCTAGAAGACAGATCCAAATTATTCCTTCAATATTTTCTCCTCGTAAGAACGGTAAGAAAATTGGGTCAAGTCCCATTTATGGCCATCCATGTATTTTCAAAAATTGCAAAAAATTAGCATCGCAAAAGTACATATTTGTGTCTTTAAATCTCTAAAAATCAGTGTGCTGTTGTCACTATTTTACATCACTAGTTTCCAATGTAATATATTTCATTGCAATGATTTTTGGTAAAATATTGTAAATGATCAGTTGATTACTCAATATTGCGGGGGCATTTACTTATTATAATAATCTTTTCAACAGCTCCACCCTCTCTGCTTGCTCTGTTCTCCCAACCAGTCTACTCCTCCCGACCCGTTCTGTCCCTCTTTACGTCAACGGTAACAATACCAATGGAAGAAATCACTTTGTATTAAAGAAGTTTTTTTGAAGAAAAAACCTTTGGAGTGAAATTTTGGGATCGGGAACAATAGCATTGTTTTTCTGGACTACTCAAATGTCTTTGTGCAAAAAACTAGCAATTACTCCTGTGGTTGTAAAGTTATGTGGAATGAGACGCAAACAATATTCTTCTCTCGAGGGAGGGGGTACATGTCTTTACACTTCGGGGCTACATTTATAATAATAAAAATATTATTTACATATAACTTGACTAATTCTAGAAATAGTCATGAGTAAGCCCATCTCATATCCTTGTGTCATTAGATTGGCATTGATAAACACATTTCCGTGCATATAATCATAAAAATATTATGAAATTTTCGTCTGTAGGCGTGAACTATAAAATAATTTATATTTGCCTCTTGGATGTTTTGTCACTCCTTGCATCACCGCACTGGAATATCTTACCTGGAATTATCTTATCTGGAATCATTACTAAACGTATTAAAACACACTTTTAATGATTCTCGGGGCTTTGTTTTTAAAGTTGTTGCTTGAGTGTAGAACGTTTTGAATTTCTCATTATTTATTTATCTTATTTCACACTTTTACGAGGTTTTCGTCTGTTAATGTTCATAAACTTCTCTGTGAAAATAACCCTTCAAAACATGAAGATCAAACCCATTTTGGTTAAAAAAAACTCATTAAACTTCATTAAGTAATAATGCCACATTATGCGGTCGTTGAATCTTCGTAGAGGGTGAAAGAAAATGGTGGATAATCGTGCATTTTTAACAGAATCAATATTATTTCCGTTTCACGGGTGTTGAGCGCCGTACTTTCTGTTGCATTTATGATTCTGTATACACTTTTCGTTATTGAAATCTATTTCGTAGCAAAGCTATAAAACGTGTTCTTTGTTGAATTGTTTATGGTCCAATACTCTTAATGAAGACGTATATATGCTTTAGAAATATAGTGTATTAGAAAATAGATGCATCATTTGTCCAAGAAAATAAATCGTATGAAATTGTATCATCGTCACCGGAGAGGAAAACTTGGACAACCCTAAGGGAGGGGCCCGCTGACAAACCTGGCAATTAGAACTCTAGTGTTTCTGACTGGCGGGGATCCCAAGGAACGGAAAAGACACTGTGCCGGATGCGGAGTCTGGTTTGTTTGCGTCGGAGGCGGAAATAGAGTCATCTCTGGCTGTCGACTGAATTTGTTGCGCGTTTATGATAGAAACATTTTTGAGAGCGGGTGTTTTCGGACGAGTGTTGGTGACAATATCTCGGGTGGCTCGTTGGTTAGCGTGCTCGCTTTCCACGGCATAACCCCAAATTCGATTCCCCCGATCCCCACCGAGGCAAATTACAACTGTGCGCTTTCCCTACAAATGCCGCAGTATCAATTGATGTGGGCCGATGAGAGAGCCCACCCTAAGGTTAACCCTGCGATTGTCACGTGGGATCTTTTGGGATCTCACAGCTATTTCCTCTCTTGTAATGGTTAACGTTTTTGCACCTACGTCATCAGCGTTGAAATATCTCTCTTTTGTTGATTTTGTACAATATATGTATGCATCAAAATGTATGTTATTTTTTTCCTGTTTCATTTTTTCCAAATTGACAGAAATGTAAAAACTGTTAGGGCGGGTACTTGGGGTCTTCGAAGACTGACACCAAAATTCCACATCGTTGTTGCTTTGACTGTAGTATAACATTATGATATTGAGTGTTATTTCGATAAATATATTCATTGTGTTTTGATGGGACTGTGCAACGTTATCGTAGTGTCATATTTCCAGATACTGCACGCATGGTCCTTGATTGCTGTAAACTCGTAGTATAAATCGTCCGTTTCTGATATCGTGTATCTTTATTTCCTGTTTTCATTAGTCTTTCGTTGACATATCTTGTAACGTGACTGTTTTCTTAGTAAGAAACGAATTCTTAAAGTATTGGACTTCAAACATATTGATGGAAAACGACTTACTCCTGATGAAAGATCACGTTTTTACAACAGAGAAGAGAAAACGAACAGCATTGGTCTACATCCCATTGTAGTGATGAAAAATATTTGCCATCGAGCAGAGATAAAGAAAATGAGCACAATGCGGAAGGAGATGATTATGATGATGCCTGCTTCAATGAGTAAAAGGTCTTCTGCCATCCAGTCTCCGCCAATTCCCGCGGTGGCTCGCGGTCACCTGAGTGGGAACAGCCTGCTGCAGAGGGACGGGTGCTACGAAACCTTTCAAAATATCATTTTTATGTTAGCTATAGTGTAACTACTCATGTGATTTGCTTTACGGCAATAATTTACCGGGGGTACTCTTTAGAAAAAAATTCTCTATCACGTGGTGTAGCCAGGATCCATGTTTTGTGGGTCCATGATAGCGAAAAATGAAATGTCGGCGAAACGTCTAGTTGCCCTTCCGTAGGTCCGTCCATCTCTCTGTCCGTCTGTGGCCAACGCTAGCGGATAATCCGTTCGGACGATTTTTTCAAAAATTGATATTCTTTAATCGGTTATGGTTGATGTCATGGCCGTGGAATTTGAATGCGATGTGGTAAGTTCGGAGGGTACTTTACACGTATGTTACTTTTGGAGGGCCCCTAAGACATTTTTCAAATTTTCAAAAAAATGGCTCCATCATTTTTTATTAAAATTTGGTATTGGATAGTAAATGACATGTAAGAGAATGGTGCAGGTCTTATGTTCGTTAAAAACCCTCTTTTTTCGAAAATTCCAAAATTTCAAATTTTTTTCGTATTCTTCCTACAATTAAAATCTTGACCATAAAGATTTTTTCCCTTAATAAAATATGTTCCAGAAAGGTAGATTTTGATTACTTTTACAGTACATTACCGTACAGGTTTTACAAAATTTGAGTACTTTTCGCGTAATTTTGTGTGAAAATACGGGCAAGAAAGCAAGTGCCGTATCGGAACAACTAGTTTAAGAGTTGTGTTAATCCAATTTTTGTCAGTGGTGTACCCAGGCCTAAACTCTGTTTTTACTTTCTTGTTACGGAGTAGAGAGAAAGTTATGTAATGCTGCGCCAAAAAACAGGCCACCCTAGTAACCAAAAAGGAGATAAATCCAGTTGCTGAATTAGAAAAAAATCCTCTAACACGTGGTGTCGCCAGAATCTATGTTTTGTAGGTCCTTGATACCGAAAATCTGATGACAACAAAACTTCTGTCTATCCGTCTGTCTGTCCGACTGTGGAAAACGTTAATGGCTAAACCGTTCAGCCGATTTTCAACAAAATGTATATTCCGCATCCGCTGACGCCGTTGACCCTTGAATTTGAAACCGATATATTAATTTTGTTTTTTTTACATAAAGCTTCTGAGACACTATCCAAATTTTCACAAACAAATATTGCATCATTTTTTATTAAATTTTGTTATTGTGAAGGGCGTTTTGAGATTGGTGCAGGTCTCATGTTCGTTAAAATACCTGATTTTTCGAAAACTGCTTAAGCTCACAATTTTTCCTACAACAAAAATATTAAAGACATAGATTTTTCCCTTAACCCAGCAGTGGTAATACGGGGTCTATGGGACCCTCGTGATCCTATCTTCCCCTTTGTGATATTTTCCACGTTGGCTACCATGACCATTGCTTTGGTACCTTTCTACTTTTGTATAATGATATGTAGTGTGATTTCAGTTTGCCAATATAGCGAGTATTATACTTGTTTGTTGTTTGCGAGTATTATGCAAGTTGTTTGTTTGGTTTGCTCAGGGACCCCCGCGTTACTTTCTGCGTTAGCAAAGATGTCTTCTGTCTTGTAAATTCTATTACTTTGGAAATATATAGCATGTTGTATTTTACGTTAGAATACTTGTACAAAGTTAATACTGAGTACTATGAACATTTTAGGTCGGTTAAATGTTAAGATAGAACTGGAAGGACACGTCAGCTTTTGCTGAAAGCAGGAACAGAATACCGTTACCGTCCCGGAAAAAAAGCAGTCTGCACGCAATTGCAAAAGGCCAAAATGTTTTTCTTTGTTTATTGATTCAGATGCTGTTACATAATTCACAAAAACATAAAAATTGAAATGGACTTAGATGGGTATAAAAATGATTGCAGCATCTAGAAAACTGACAAAGGGGTAATAAAGACAGTAATTGGGCTATTCCTTTTAGCTGGATCTGTGAAATCAGGGCATCAAAATCTGGGTGAATTGTGGAATGTGGAGGATATGGGTTTTGAAATTTTTCATTGTACTTTGAATTTGAAGATATTTAAATTTTTGATACTAATCATGGGCTTTGTTGACTAAACACGTGTAAAACAAAGACTGGTAGACAAATGAAATCCAATTAGAGAAATGCTAGGTGCTTTCGTGCTGAATTTTTAGAATTGTTAGGAACTAAATTCTTAATAAAGTGTTTAATTACTCACACAAAATTGTTAAAAATATAAGTATTCTATTTTTCTATAATTGACCCTATATCATGAAAATAGTGTGGGTGTCTGAAGACACCCCACATTACCACTTTTGCTTAAAAAAGTCGCGTTACCACTGCAGGGTTAATTCAGTCTGTACGTTAAAGATATATTTTGAAGTCAGGCCATGTACAATTTTTCGAAAATTGGAGTACTTTTCAAGTAATTTTGTGCGAAAAAGTACGTGCTGTTTTAGCATCACTAGTTTTTTTGTCCCCGCATCAAGGTAAGAGACACATGTGGAGAGCATGAACTTCACTGTATCTATCTTACGGGGCATTCCTTAAATTTTATTTCGTCACACAGCTATATATAAACGGAGACTATTGTAATTGAAAACTACAGCTCTGTTTTCGCCCCCACTGGGAGTCGACCCATGAAAATCAAGTTTACATCCATGAACCTCCCGAGAGGCTATTATAATTGTAATTAAATCGCACACAGATTTGAAATCGGACCGCTGGAATCAGAATTCAGAGAGCTAACAATCACGCCATGCACTCACAATATTAAGATATCAAGAGAAATATATTTAAATTTGTGAATTTACAAAAAAATGAAGCCTAGTATTAAGTTGGAGTGCCAGGAAGTATACTAGTATTAATTTCGGAGCTCAAGAAAACGTGCGCAGATGATCATCTTCCCCATACGTCACATACAGATTTTACTGTTTTTGACTAAATGAACCAAATCAAATGTTTATTCTTCATCAAAGTATTGGCTTCAATATTTCATATTCTTCTGTGATTCCGCCGCTCCTGACAGAATCACGCATATAAAATATAAAATATTTATTGTATTATGTTAGAGGTATATTATCAAATTAACTGTAAGAAGGGGCTGGAAAGCGCTCTTGGCATGAAACAGTTTTACCCATCCGTCTTTTCAGGTTTCATGTTAAATAGTAGAGTCTCGAACAAGCTCATAGACGGCCAGTTTTGCTCCTCCGAGTTTACCGCGTTTGTCAGCACAGCGTCTGTATGATTGAGCGACCCAGCCCCTTCCCCTTTGTTTGGGCAAGAGTGCGTCGCTTCCTACGCTGTAAATGGACAATGCTCGCGAGAACACACCTTCGTGAAACGAGGAACCCCTCATGCACATCCACCTTTTGAAGTTGGCACCCCACTTCATAGAAATTTAAAATCAACTTGCTTATAATTTTGTGCTAACGTTGTACTAATTTTGTACCCAAATAAAAATGGACTCTACTATAAACAATACAAAAAACACTTCCAAATGTGGGAGTGCCAGCTGGAAGTCAAATGGGCACCCCACTTCTCAAAAACTCGAAATCAACTAGCCTATAATCTTATACTAATAACGTACTAATTTTGTACCAAAATATTCAAAATGTTCTTGACTATAAACTGTAAAACTAAAAACAGCAACCGAAGAAGCACTTTTCACGTACATTTGCGATTTTCAAAACCCAATTTGAGTCAAATCTTGGAGTTGAAATTTATAATGCACTTAGGTACTACAGTGATATTTTACGTATAATAATTTCAATTTTTTATCTGGTCCCTCAACAGAGATATTACAGTCCACTAAAAATTGCGAGCGGCAAAAAATAGATGTGTCCGACCGCTTCTGAGAAATTGAAACTCAACTGTCCTACAATCTTCAACAAATTATGTAGTAATTTTGTAACAAAATAAATAATTCTGTACTCAACTATGAACAATTGAAAAACTAGTACCAATAAAGCACTTTTCGTGTAAATTTGCGATTTTTTTGAACCAACATTGAGTACAAATTTCGAACTTGGGATTTGTAATGCAGTTTGGCAATATAGTGATCTTGTACGAGTAATAATATCAAATTTTTATCTGGTCCCTCAACAGAGATATTTCAATCTACAAACGCAAAAATTTCAAAACAAAAATGTTCGAACCCCTCTTCTTAGAAATTTAAAATCAACTTCTCTATAATATTCTACAAGTTATGTACTAGCTTTGTACCACAATAAATAATTTTGTACATAACTATAAACAATTAAAAAACGGGTACAAATGAAGTACTTTTCGCGTAAATTTGTGATTTTTAAAACACATTTTGAGTCAAATCTTGACGTTGAAATTTATAATGCTGTTTGGTACTCTAGTGATATTTTACGTGTAATAATTTCAAAATTTTATTTGTTCCCACAACAGAGATAAAACAGTATACAAAAGCGAACAATTGCGAGCGGTGGAAAACATAAGTGCCGCCATCGCTTCCCCTTCCCAGAAACTCAATATCAATTATTCTATAGTCTTCTGCTACTTGTGTACTAATTTTGTACAAAATAAATAATTTTGTTGTGATTTATACACAATTAAAAAACGGGTGCCAATGAAGCACGTAAATTTTCAATTTTTTAAAACTCACTTTGAGGCAAATCTCGAAGTTCAAATTAATAACGCAGTTTGGTCCTATAGTGGTATTTTTGTGTAATAATTACAACATTATGTTTGTTTCTGCAACAGACTTGTAACAGTTTATATACGCGAAAAATTGCGTGCAGCTTAAAATAAAGGTGTCCGTTATGACATTCCAACTTCTCAGAAATTCAAAATCTATTAGCCTATAATTGTCTACCACTAATGTACTAATTTTTTATCCAAATTAATAGTTTGGACTCAACTATAGACAATTAAAAACATGTGAAAATAAAGAAGATTTCGCGTAACTTTGAGATTATTTAAAACCCAATTTGGTTCAAATCTCAGAGTCGGAATGTATGCTTCAGTTTGGTTGAATAGGGGTATTTTACGTGTTATGATTTCTAAATTTTATCTGGTGCTCCAATAGAGATATTACATTTTACAAACCTGAAAAATCTTGTTTAAAAATTCCGCCGTGAAACCCCTGCTTCTCTGATATTGAAAATAAACTAATCTATAATTTTCTACTAATTATATACTAATAGTGTTTAAAAATAAATAATTTTGTACTCAACTATAAACAATTAAAAATGGGTGTCTTTGGAGCACTTTTCGCGTAAATGATATTTTAAAATCCATTTTGAGTCAAATTTTGTATTGGAAATTTATACAACAGTTTGGTATGATTGTAATCTCATTAGCCTTCAGATCTGTTGAATAGAGGAATTAAAAATAAATCTTCCGGGCTGTTATTGAGAAAATATTTAATTGCCATTACTTGAAGCAAGAATTACGCGAAAACAATTCTACGGAACTTCTGTTAATTATCTGCTTTTCGACAACCATTTCAATACATAAATCTGTGTCATTGAAATATGTAGTTGCAGGAAAACGACGAAAGAATTTTTAACATCTGAATTTTTGAATATTGAACGCAATGAAATCTGCAATTTTATGAACAGTTCTTTCCTTTCTTCGTAAAAAATGCACACATTTGGAGCCAGATTCGAGTAAAGTTTGAAAATGTTGAGGGTTTATGTATGGTACTCCAAAAATCAAAATATTTGTTTCAAATTCGTAGATTCTTGATTTCAGTTGGGGAAAATCAATATTGGAGAGGGTTTACTTTCCAAGTGGACTAATGAATGCCATGACAACATAACTGTCATGCTGGCTTAATATTTATTTTATAAACGGTAACAGTAATAATTTTGAAGTAATAAATGAATTTTTTTCAGAGAGTTTTCTTTGATTATACCCTTCCTACTTTCTATTATACGTGATCGAATGACTGTCATAGTAGCATAATCCTCAAGCGGCTGCGACGAATTTGAATTAATGAACTGTAGCAGTAATGTAACTAAAACAGAAAATTTAAGTTTTGAGGAATTATATTAGTACGTGAATATTAAATTCTCCAATTGGTTTGATGTGATTGTGCTATCTTGACACACATCAATTCCTATTATTTCGAATTATCGACATTCTACTGTAGTTATAAGTAGTAAGTATTGGCATAATTCTCAGACGGAGGCTACGGCGCATAGAGGAGGGACAGACGGATTGTTGTTTGCTACTCGGGAGCGTAGACGAAATTTGCAACTCGCGTGAGTTGCATATTCTTATTCACTTCAAAAAACACACGCAGCCGACACGAGTGGGCCTTACCCGCACACGCTAGTGAGCATCTGGCGTGAGAGCCTTCCAGTTGGTTCACAAATATTCATGATCTTTATGATATTTATGATGTTATTCGCCAGTCTGTGCGGCTAGGGGCAACATCTGTGGGCGGGGCACAATTGGTTGGACACTCCTTTCTATTCGGACGCGGGCGGCTGTTTTATGACACTACTAGGAACTTGACACACACTCTCTCACGCGGAACCGTTACGGGCGGGCGTAAGAATCTCTGAATCTGTATGTTGTTTCCTAGTGTCATTGCATTACTGTATGAAGCGGGAAAAGTATGTAAATCATCCATATAATTAATTCAGATATTTTCTACATTTGAACATTTTTAAATTATATAGTATTCATAACCGAAAAAGGGTTTTACAAATATGTTTTTTGTTATTTAAGGACGCATCAACTTCTAGGTCATTAGTGCCATTAGTCACTAGGTCACTAGGTCATTAGTCTATTGCGAGTAACGGTGTGGTAACTATGAGGATGACATGATATGATGATAGGGGGTGAAGGGACGAACACAATACAACAATGCCCGAGGCGGGACTCGAACCCGCTATCCTTCTGGCGGATTTTCTCAAAAACCGCTTTAAATCGCTTCTTTAAACTTTTGGTAAGTCTAGTGCTAAATGTACTCTTTAATATGACATAAACGACATTCTGTTGTTTTGTTTTTAAAAAATTACAAAAATGTACATTTTTATGTTTCTCACGTCGTTAATATTTACGTTAGCGGCGAGGTTTTCACATTATTATATTTATGAGTCCATGTGCTTTAAATAATAGCAGATAAAGTTTTTTCAAAACTCAACCATTTTCTGTAAAAACTAGCTCATAATTTCGCATTTTCAGAAACGCCAAACACCACTTTCTCAAAATCGTCTTCAATTTTTTCCGCAAACTTTTCGAAGGGATAGTGCTAAATGCACTGTTTAGTATGACATAAAGTTCATTTTGTGGTATATTTTTCCTATAATTGCGTAAATGTAATTTGCAATATCACTCATGCCGTAAATATTCACTATTCCAGCAATTTATAAACACTATTGTATTTGTGAGTTAAAGTGGTTTGAATGTCTTCATATGAAGTGGGGGACATCATCTATGGACACATGAAATGATTCAGGTAATTTAAGTTCATCATCAGGTGAAACAAATGTTTAACGGCGAAAACTGAGGACGTGTCTCAAGTTGGGATTATTAAATCCAGCACGAAGGCAAGGTAACGGTACTAACACCGAAAGTCAATAATTTTTCTTCTATCTTGATGAGGGATACGTGGACAATCATTTGAGAGAATAATTCTTTTGTTCCTAGAAATTAATGGTCTTATAGGGAAGACTAGATTAGGCACAACGATGCCTTTAAGAATTGAAGACTATATCATCTGCGATTTCCTTACTGGATAGATAAACACACAGTCTGTTGTTCGATATTTTCGAGGCAAACTTGATATGAGAGGGGTTCACTTTGGTAGATAACTTTTCAATCAATTCAACAATTGGCGCACTATTTGCCGAATCTATAATGATAGCATTTTCTTTCTTGGGAAAGAGAGATTGCATAGTAACTTTAGCATAATTAATTGTAGCCTTACTGTTCTGGTTTCCTGAAGATTGATCAACTTGAGAGGGCTCCATGATGTTCACGAAAAAAAGGTAAAAAGAAACTTTTCACTTAATTAAGCAATATAGCGTCTCTTAAGAATAACTCCACTTCCACCACGGTTTACATGTGACTGACTGACAAGCACCGAGTCAGTGAACGCACGCAAAACGTGATTTTGCCCGGAGCGGACGGAGCGTCTGACCACCAGGGCAGTCAGGACGCGACTGTAAAGATATTTTGTTGATTGAATAAGCGTTTAATAATATTTGGAATTTGAGCCAACGTGTGTGGTGTCATAGTTGCAGTCTTTATGACTCATCCGCTTCTCGACATCGGAAATTCATGGAACCTCATTGCCAGGAAGCTAATTAAAATCACTAAAAGAATTTCTCTTCTCAAATTATTGTATAATTAAATATTAATCTTGTAATTACCTCGGTTACAATTTTTATGAACATTCATTTTAAGATCATACATTTTAAGAATCAAGGGATATACGGTTTCTATTACTGAGTTATTTTTCTCAAAAAGTTGATATCCTCTTATTGATGTTTAACATGGATTTTCCAACTACGATCAATCACACTTATATTAAGTATCACATTTCATTTGTATTATAATAAAATTATTGAATTTACCTTGAAATACGAGGCGAGAGGTTGTCGCTTTTTTTATTTTCGATTGCTGTCGATATGTTTCGATTTGTTTTTACGAATGCAGTTGTAAGAATTCTTGTTTTGGTTATAATTTGAATCCCTTCGTGTTTTCCCAAATCTGTACATTATACATTTTTTTTAAAATACGCATCATATTTTTGATATCTACATTAGTTTCATTGTCGATTATCATATTTCTATATTTAAATATATATTTCACCGCAAGAAACCATTTGTGTATTTTTTATACGGACAAACTTCATAATATTACTTCTCTTGTTTCCAATATGTGTTATTACTCAACTCTCTGTCCTCGTATAGACCTACTTTTAGTAAACGATCGACAAGTGTAATTGACTGAAAATGCTATTTAAACACGTAAATTGTGTTGTTTACTACTTAAACGAAAAAGTGTTGGGACAGTTACATTGCATTGCTACTTCAACAATACTTCAGAGTTTACCCAAACGTGAGGCTATGCAGGGAGTAAAATAAAAACGAGGCTGTGAAGTTTGATGGGTAAATGTGGCTGTTAACCAAAGGGATCATTCCAAAGTGGCTGAAAACTTAGTGCGCATTAAAATTTTTGCAACGCCACAATTGTAAAACCTTCATAAAATGTTAAACCTCTCTGTAAGCGGTGCTAAAGCAACCACAAACAGCGGCTGCGCTCGCCGCGCCGCCTGGGGTAATCCAGATGCCCAGAATCGTCTCGGCGGTTGGCCGCCTTGAGAGATAATTGAACAAACGAAAAAAATAACGCAAGGAACGTAGTAAGAGGAATTTCTTCGCGGAGGCCGCGTTAAAAGGACTGCAGATTCAAGGAGGGATTCGTTTGTAGCGAGCAGTGTAGTTAGGCTCCTCTTATAAAATATGGAAGCGTTAAACTCTCAGCATTCTTGCGAAGGACTCCAGGGCGTCCTTGCATGTACTGAAGGATGGTCTGCACAATTTCTGGGGAATAAAATAGAAGTACGTCACGTAGGTATCTTGCATGATACTGCCTGTTTTGCCCTATGAAACAGTCGTCATATACGCGTATTGGTCTGATGTAAGATTTTATTGACACTCACATGCCAACCGACAAAAGTGTCATGGTGTGTGTCGTATGAAAAGCGAATGCAGTATTTTCTACTTTTCTTTGTTTAAAAGTCGTCAAGCTTGCGTTGTAATCATATTTGAATACATTTTACCACTATTTTGTACAGGATTCTTTCGAAACCCGACTGAGTATTTAAAATAGTTTATATATAAAGTACGTAAAATATTTTTTTCATCACCGATATTGAGTTTTTTGCAAAGAACAATCCGAGTCGGCAAAATAGCAAATGATATCCAGCAAGAAAAATTTCCTTGACTTGCGAAATATTAACAAAATTGTTAGGAGAGCATGCAAATGTTTCTATTACCAATGTTGATTTGTTTCATTCCTGGTCTCCATGGCTTCAACGAAACGCAGTCTTCTTGAATGATTGTTTAAAAGAAGGAAATGGTCTGGAACCGTGTAAGCAAGTAAAGCGTTACTGACCCCTGCGAATTTTTACTCTGTTACTGGATCGTACTTTATTCAATTTAAAATGAATGATGATAGTTATATCACGCGAATTAATAAATGTGATACCAAGTTCACTTGCGAGAAAGTGAGAACGCTGTTTTATATTTATAACTGATAAACCTGTCATGTGAATGGGGGTTGACGACAAATTGAAAGTGATAGAAAGCAGAAAGGCAGCGGAGATAATGTATAATGTGTGAGAGGACTGTGAGTGAGAACAGTAAGAAGACACAGTGTGAACAGGCGGTGAGGACAGGCAGTAAGGTCGGGCTTTCGAGGGACCGAAGAGGTAGTGCTAGACGTTTTTCTTTTGTGCCTTGCTACGTAGGTAAAAATGTAATCTTGCGGAGGAAATCGGCGACTTTTCGGTATAAAAACGTATTGTCGGCCCCTGGTTACGAAAAAAATGATAAATTACGGTGTACACGTTGTGTACTATAAGACGTTATATACTCAGAAAATACGTTTTGTGAGGCCTAGATACATAGAAATATATTGACAGAAAAACGTCTATGTCTGTCCGTCTGTACACAACGCTAGCGGATAAATCGTTCTTCGGCTAAATCGAAATATGTTCTTTAATACTTGATCTTAAAGTAATGTAAATGAAAATATCTGATTTTGTAAATATTGCAAATGCAAATGGTACGATATTTTAAGCGTTGTTTTGAGCTGTGAGTCTAGTGGTGTATGGGTAACGCTATTGGCATAGCGACTCCGAGAATCTGATTTGGAATTCCTGCGCGAAAAATTAATTTTTGCTGATTCGATAAACGTTTGCAGGTTAATGTGATATTATAATATTATGGTATCCCTTACAAGTAGTGTGAGAGAAATGAATTGCTGTATCCCACTTATTTTGTACTGTGAATTCACCAGCATAAAAACGAAACGTATTTTTGGCACCGCGTCATCATGTTTTCAACTACTAGGTCATTAGCGACCACATTGATTTGAACGGTCGAGTATCCGTAAGAGTACACAGCCTGTTGTCAAGAGGACCGCCAGGTAGCATCTCCACGTACACGCCTCTTCTCACGCGCTCCTGCGTCACTTTCCAGCTGCCAGAGTTGCGAAAGAATTAGGATAGGGATTAGACACTTCACAGGGGTTGGACTAGCTCGTTTTGTCGGAACACATTTCACACGGGATTGTCTGGGTATCGAAATCGGACCTCTTAAATGAAAGGCGAGCGACTTCGCTTTGAGCCACGAGATGATGTAGAATGTGATGAAAAATTGGGTTTACCTGGTTGCTATTATTTTTCATTATAATTTGAAGAACGTTCCTTGGAAAATCATCTAACGAGTCTGTGGGTTGATTGTAGTCATGACTAGAGACGCCATATCATTAATGAGATTTAAAAGGTCAGGTTGAAATTGTTGAAAAGCTTTATTTGTTTTCCTTGCATATGGCTGACGAAGAAAGGGTGAGATTTAGAAATTTTAGTATTTGGTTTTAGTATTTACACTGATTTGTTCTAAATGTAGGTAAGTCCTTAAATCTGGAATGACCGCGTTGATTGAAATTAGTATCATTCAATATTTTTTTAAAAATCTGCCAATGTATTTATTAGATAATTAATTATACCAATTATAGTTATCTATTTGTACGATTTCTCAAATGTCTTTTTTGAAGGATTCATTATAAATACGATGTGTGTTCAAAAATTGTCTAACTATGAGTAAAAACAAATTTATTATCTTCTCTGAATATATTTTTCAATTAATGTTTGAACATGTAGGCTTCGATGACAAAATGCAACGAAAAATGGGCTCTCTAAGTTAATTACTTAGGTTTTTTTTTATTTAAGGTCGCATCAAATACTAGGTCATTAGCGACCACTATTGCGTGTAACGGTATGATAACTAAGAGGATGACAGGACATGATGCTGATGATGGCGGCGGCGATGGTGTGACGGTTAGCGTACCGGACTGTTATACCCAAGCTCGCGGGTTCAAACCCGATCGAAGCCGTGGATTTTTAGGGCGACAAAATCCTTCGTACGCCTTCCTTCCGGAGGGGAAGTAAAGCCGGCTGTCCCATGTTAGTAGATTTACTTGCATGTAAAAGATCCTCAAGCCTAAATGACGCCTCTGAGCTAAATTCAAAATCGCCTGTTTCTCGCCCAAGAAATACCTCCTTTCTCTGCTAGTTGATAGGAGCGTAGCGAAATTTGCGTGGTCAGACGGAAGAGCGGGCCTGATGGCCCGAGTCTCGCCACGTAAAATAAGGCAAATTCAATTCAATTCAATGATGATGATGATGATAATAGGGGTATGGAAGGACGAACACAATACAACCAAGCCCGAGGCGGAACGCGAACCCGCCACCCTTCGGTCCGAGATCGCTACGGTACTACTGCCTTAGCGATCTCGGCCACCCGGGCCGGCTATTACGTACGTTCGTTATTAACGTTCGTTACATACGTTCGTTACTTACGTTCATTACCTTACTTCTTTACCTTACTACATAATGTAATGAATGAGAGAAGCAGTACACTAGTACTTGCATGTTCCCTGCGTATCAAATTCGTACTTCGGTACAAAAAAAATATAAGAAAACTTACTGTGCTCGCGATTATTGAATTACAGAACAATTATCAAGATGTTGTTATGTTGTTCGTGATATGGCTTCAACTCACATTTTATGAGAGGAATAACTGTGAACTTAACATCGTAAACCGATACTATTTTTTGTCGTTCGATGGGAGCTTTCTGGTTGTAATGCTATCGCTATGCATTCGCTGACCCTGGCAGTCTTGTGATGGCAAACGTGAGCGTACGGGCAGATACAGCTAGCGCGGGACCTCTTCAAAATAAAGGAAGATAAATCCTTTAGCGACCTCTCCTGTTTCTTGCAGGAAGACGGACGCTGTGGGCCTGTGTGAAGCTCCTAACGCAGCCTCAGCACGTTGCCTTCTTGTTTGCATCGCTGCCCTCAAGGTTGCCATTGTTGGGAGGGGGAGAAAACGTTGGTCGGCCTGGGCGCGTGGGGGCGTGGGGGGCTGCAACTCATGGGTCCGGAATGCCTCTTGTCCGTCGGCCACGCACCGTCGCACCAACTCGGAGGCAAGTGAAAAACAAATTTTATGTCCTTGTGATTTTTTTATTGCTCTTCCTCCTCGGAACTAAAACGTAGAACAAGTTGGCATCCTCCTTTCTGAGGGAGGCGATCTTGGCTAATATTCAATATAATGACCCTCACCTCCTCCGGAGGACTTTCAACGTTCGCCTATAGGCAGCGGGTGGTCTGGGGTTCTTCACAGAAGGTGTTTGAAATGTCTGGTCAATTGCACTACATCTGGTTCACTTCGGACTCTGTTTAGGAAAAAATCATGAAGTAACATGGCGATTGGTGGAATTAAATTATTTCGTGGCCGCGACATAATGCGTGTGAAGGTGTATCTTAAATTAAAAAAAAAAAGATCCTCATTCTTGTATTTGAAAGTGAAGTTGAAAATTCTTGTCTCGATATGTAGTAAATCACTTCCTTTAACATGTATAGTCAAAATTCACTTTTTGAGGCTCTTTGGGATTGAAAAATATACGGTAGAACTCCTGTCTGGGCGTCCGTCTGTCCGTTTGCCTGCCTGCTTGTCTGCCCATCTGTAGTCAGCTCTTAAACTAGTTTCATATGAGTTTCTCCAAAATTGACATTCTCCAATCAATCTGTGCAAACACAAGGCCCTGCCAATTTGAAATTAATATTTTGAGGGGTACTTTATGCAGTAGTCGACTACGAACCATTGAAAGAACCGCCGGAACCAAGTACCGTCGCCGCTCAAAAGAGTGCAACGACAGTAACCGCTGCGGCGCCGTCATGCGCGACCAGGCAACGAAACACCATGATCTCGCACCACCACCAACGAGGCACCACCCCTATCCGGGGGCTGTCCAGCGGACCCTCAGCCCCAGAGGGCTATAAAGCAGCGCCCCGGGGGGACGGGGGGAGTTGAGCGCTTACCAGCAGTATCGAGTGCATCAGTGAATTGTGAACAGTGTTGACGGAACAGCCAAGTGTACGGACTCTCTCTCTCTCTCTCACGGACAGATACTTCGGTGCTACGGCTACTAACTTTGGACATCTCCCTGGGCAACGGCGACTTTGGCATATACTGGTACATCTTCAGGAAAATTGTTGGATCTGGCTTGTATATGGTTACTCTGTACTGGTGCGAGATCAAAATAAATCTACTTTTTAAGAAATTACGGTTTTTTCGACGTAACATTTCATATGAAGCCTTAATATTTTCAAAATTTTCTCACAAATGGTTCCAATTTTTTCGTTACAATATTGTTCCCGAAGAGAACAAAGAGGTCGGCGGAGGTCACATTTTCGTTGAACTCTGAGTTTCCTAAAATTTCAAAAGTTCATGCATTTCTCGTCGTTTTCCTACAACTACAGTACTGGAAATAGAGTACCCGCAAAAATCTAAATATCCATTTCAAATGCGGAGAGCCTTGATTTCAGCCCCTGGAAGATGTAGGTGCTAGTGTTGGCCACAAACAGACGGGCGGAGAGACTTCTTTCGTAAACCAATCATTCGGTATCAAGGTCCCACAAACATGATTTTAGCCATGCAATGTGTTGTACATCATTTATAACATATAGAAACCAGATTCATCCACTGGTTCGATATCCGGAATCCACAAAAATATATTTTCTGCCGAGAAATCTTTTATTATTATTATTATTATTATTATTATTATTATTATTATTTATTATTATTTTTTAACAGCATTACTATACTTTCTCTATACTTTGTAAATAGTACGCGAGAATGTTTCACATTGTATTTGTGAAATAGTTGGATATACTCCTTATTCGCAGTGAATGAAGTTATGAAGAACTTAATGTCGGTGATGATGAGGATAACACTATTTCATTTTTGACTTCAGAGTAACGACCATTGTTTATCGGCATATCTGTCAAGAAAAGTCAATGATATGATGGAATATGATCTTTGCTGTTATGGGTTTACATTTTTCATATACCTCCTAAACTTTTCGCAATAAATCCACCAGTACATTACACACTCGAAATACCTGAATTGTGTAACTCCCAATATTTCTATTAATTTCAGTTCTTTGAATGATGCCGGTAACTTCAGAGATAGGATACATAAGGCAATGAAACAAAACGAGCAATCTAAAAGTAATGATCAAATATGGGATGGCTGTATACGCAGAACACTAATACTTACTCTTCGATTACCGACGGGGGTAACTCATCAGGGGTTTTCCATCGCACACTTCATTATTAATTATTCATTATCAATTATATCAAATATCTTCATTATCAATTATTTTCTGATTCGTTTATAATATCTTGTATAGCTTTTCCTTAGTTACTTGCCTAATATATCCTATTGGAAAACCTAGTTTTTTGGCATGTAGTTTTATCACGGCTTGCATTTATACCTGGGTTTACATACTTTATACTATTGGTGTCGTGTTATGTAACGTATTTTAAGTTACATGAACAGCAGGCGTTAGTGATTGACTTGTTATAAACTTCATGTCGAATATATTGTGAAATATTCTATGTGATGAAAAATGCATCATTAACACAAATTAATACTTAATCTGTTTAATCTAAACAATATTATTACATTCATGGTAAACATAACTATATTACTCATTCCCAAAGCGCGCAGAAATTGAAAGAAAACAATGCAGCCTCCGGCCATGTGAGAGGTATCTAAAGTTACTCCTATTCACGAATTATTTCAATAGTATTATTTTTTCAATGCCCTGATATGCTCGTAAATTACTGCTTACGACTAATGATTCGGATAGCTATGTTTCTTTTTTTTATATTTTAAATATCTTGCACGAGTCCGACGTACATCATACTACATCACCTTAACTGCTGCACGTGGATGTGTGACTCTATACAGAAATAACGATTCCTGGGAATTCTGTGTAATTTACTTATTACAAAATTGATGGCAATCAATGAAACATCAGTCTTTGTCTTTTTAAACAACAATTAGCATTTATTACAAAATTCTTATGACCTATTTTGAGCTCATTATTAATGAATGGTTCTATGGCATTGAAACATTAATTAAACCGTACGGTTTTGCTAAAAGTTCGTAAGCTTACGGAATGTTCTTCTCAGTCGATTTGATGCCGTCGTCTTCTCCAGAAAGGGATGTTGTGGGTCCTCCTGTGGTGAAGTGCATGTGCCTATCGTCCGTGTAACATTAAATGTTTTCCAAATGTTGCCAACTATTCAGTCCGCTATTCGGAAACTCCTAAACCCGCTTCAGTATTAATGTGCGACTTTGCCTAACAGGATTTCGGGTGAAACCCCTATTAGCGACTACTATTTCTTTCAAATTAATAATTTGCAATTCCCCCCTACGGTATTATCCTCATGTTCACCCACGTACACGAAGTATCAATATTTAAATTTCAAAAATTCCCATACCACAACAAATGATAACTTCCATTAAAATGCAAACATTTTACCCACTTCAACCCGAAAAAACACAATACTGCTTAGCCTGTACTATTATGAAATGTTTAATCCAACGTTTACGCACAACACAAGTTACTACGGCAAAATTACTATGTCGCTATGTTCATTACCATCTGATGAGTTCGGCTGCTTCCGTGAGAGTGAGATTTTGTTGCTGTTGTGCAATTCCATGTTAAAGCCACCAGGTTGTGCCGTCCCTAAACAATACTACTCGCGTTTCTTGCATCCAGCGCGGCACACCTATATGTTTATTAGTTCGTTTCTATGCTGCGCGTATTCCCTGAATTTTAACATTCTCGATGCATCAAAATTCCGTCGTACATGTATGCTTGATTTCATTCCCCTAAAAGACTTGTGACATTTGGGTATGTCACACTAGAGTTTCGTTAGATCTCCCAAAACTAGGGTAAAATGCAAAAACAAAGAACTAGCATTGATTTTAACTGAAAACTGCAAAAAATTGAGTTAATCCAATTTTCGTACTGCGCATACCGATTGAATTGACATACTCAATAGGTCACGGCATGCGACTCAGTTGGCATCATGCGACATCAAGGCTCCAAAGAAGAGAGCTCCTGCAATTAAATATTTGCTATTCACGTGTTTCATTACGGAACATCTTAAACGTTTTTTACATTTATAGCAAAAGAACTGTTTCTGTATTTTGTAGTATTTCTGTATTTGTAATAAAGTATTTTAGTTCTGGCCTTTGTTCTTTTTGGAAAAAACATTTTGTATTTTTGTGTTTTTTCATCAGCATTTTTCTGCTGCAGGCCACTAGTTAATTCTAAATTAAATTTTTGGTGGGGTAATTTCCTTATCCCTCTTGGTATTCGAGGTATGGAAAAAACGTTAATAGCTGAAGGGTTGAGGTTTACATAAAATTATTTGATATTTGATTCTTGCATTAAATCATTATTTTGTATTTGAGGTGGAAGAAAAATTTCCCCGATGTCGTTATATCCAACTGCGTAATAACTATTCCATATGTCCGTGCACTATGGCGTGGTTTATGTAGCTAATTTTTCCCTTCACCCGGCCCTCAACGTGTATTTAGAGCTACGACTAAAAAGCAGATGCCTTTAACTGCCTGATGGTACTTTAATGCGGATGTTTAGACTTCTCTCACAAGTTCGTTAGGGAGAAACGCCAGCAGAACAAATTGCAGTTTTCTTTGGATCGCTCTCTGTACGCTTGGTCATTATGGCAGAACCCCATTAAGCTTATGTAGTATGTCTACGCAATGTGGAAGAATCGACGCTGATTTCTTCATCAGGGAGCATCAAAGTTGAGCATTTCGTGTTCAGCAGAGAGAGAGGGACAGACAGACAGACAGACAGACAGAGAGAAAGAATGTACAGAAAAAATGGCAAGAGTGATGTGTGAGAGAGGGAAGGAGAGGGATAACTTGCACGTTTCTGTAACGTTTCTCGTATCAATCAAGTACCATATTGGGCCCAAACCACAGGATGACTAAAAACAAGCTGAATTCCTTTCGACTATCGCAATAGCAAGACTGTTACTGGCATCTTTGTCTCAAAAATATTGTAGTCAATTTTTTATTGTTAAGTATGCCCTTATGTAGCAATTTTTTATCACATCCTAATTTTTTTCAGTAGTTCTTCATATTTCAACTTATCACCACATGATGAATTTGGGAACTGCGTTTCTGTGCGGACTTATCAATTTGTAGCGATTAATTCATGCATTAACTTCTAAGAAAAATAAAGATTGCCTCATATAAAAGCTAATTATTTAGATTAAATTGTATTTGTTTTAATTTACTTTTCCTTTTAATAATTAGGATGTATTGTGGTTCCACAATAAGAATTCTTAAAATTTCGATCTAATTCAACAGAAGTTGCTAGAAGTTACATCATTTTGGTCTATGAATTTTACGTAGTGTTCAATGGATTTGGAATGCTGAACATATTTTAAGCAGATCATTGCCCAGTTCCCATTAGGTTCAACTACCCTCCCTCTACAAGTGACTCGGAAGCTATCCTAAAACTCATTAATTGTAAAATCTTCAATTCACTCACTTATACCCCTCCATTCTGCACTAACAATACGAAAATAGACTAGGCGATACACAAATTTTATGAAATAACTAATGCAGCAGTTAACGAAGCAACTAGTCTCAATAAGGTTTACCTTAAAAATTTCAAACACAAAAATTTAATATTCCGAAAAACATTCTATCTCTAATCCAAACAAAAGGAATCGCCAGAAAGCTCTGGCAAAAATGTAGATTCAACAGAAACTGTCTAATTTCGACGTAGACTCCCCTAACCATTGGAAAATTTACAGGCACTTTATTATCCCGCCTGCAATATCCTCCCTTTAGATTATAATAATCGGAGAGCAACTACATATGAAGATAACGCAATTCTATTAGTAGATTATTTTGCTAAAGGCAAATCTAAAGCCAAATCCTATTTCTGACTAATCCTTCAATGAAAAAGTCACTAATTCCCTCGGTAAGCAGCACTCTTCTCCCTCTGACAATTACCTACATTGCTTCATTCTAGGGAGCGTAACTAATAAAAAAATCTCAAAGAAAAAGAAATCCTCTGGAATTGACAATTTTACAGTCCTAGCACTCAAAAGTCCCTTGGAAGCCTCTAAATAAACTAATAAAATATCTAGGAGTGATCCTCCACTCTGGGCTAGTATAAATACCACATATTTTAAATAAATGTAATAAGTGACAGGCCGCACTCTTCAAATATACTCTTTAATATACAAAAAGTCTGCTCTTAAAACAGACCTCTCCCTTTTACTTTACATAACTGTCGTTCCCCACCTACTTACTTTTGCATGTCCTCTTTGGGGAGGAGCTGCTCCTTCGGTACGTAAAACGCTCCAAACTTTCCAAAATAAAATATTTTGCACTGCTGTAAGATCGTCGGGGTACGTTACTAACAAACAATTGCACAGAGTTTGATTTTTCTATGATTCAACACTGTATTAAACATCTGCCGAACAAATTCTTTAATTCCCTATCAGCCGCTCCAGAAACTTGCATATTCAAATTAGGAGAAACTTATAAACATCACTAAAGAATACAATCTAGATTCGCCAATGATAAATTTAAACCGTCGTAAAGAAAAATTCATGATCTTACTACATTAGGCAATATTTAATACCGGAAAACGTTAACTATTCGCCCATTCTCATTTCGTATAATTTACTATTGATTATTTGAGGTCTCCAGGGGGCGTATCCTTGTCATGTTTGTAACTCTAGGGCTGAACATGCTAGGTTGCAGCTCTAACCAGTCATGTAAAACGCCTACCTCGCTTTATGAGAAAATGTGAAAGAAAAAATGAGAATTAATTATACTAGTGAATTATCCAGGTTACCCGGAAATTTGAACATTTTGGAATGTATCGAAATTTGGGTTAACATTTTGGTATCGTGAAACACCTTGTTTTTCTCGGCTGCTTACCCATCTTCAGACTAGACTATCCAATGGAGAAAGTTACTACTAAAATGTAAAGAACGTAAATACGAAATTACTGAGCTGATACTAATAAAAATTATTATGATGGAACATAGCTCTCATAGAATATAGAACATAACATAAACACAAATAAAGAAAAAATAAAGAAAAACAAATAAACAAACAACTGAGCGTGCACGTCTAGTATGTCAGTTTCAAAAGTTCTTAGAACCCAATGTGAACATTCAGCTGACTGTTGTGAGGTATTTAGAGAAAAGAGGGGAGATGCTTCAAATAAGCTACATGAAATATAATATATTACTCGCGCAAGTTTTCTTGATACACGAGCACCCTAGTCCTCACCCAGCGCTGAATAGCACGGCACGTTGAGATACTTTGGTTCGACTTGTAACGGCACGTACTAATTTACAGTGCTGCCAACAACCACCTCGTACTTTCAAAACAATCGTAGCATTTCTCGTGGCATTCTTTGGTGAGTTAAGGTCATGCCCACAGTTGGTACGCCGTTTTAAGACGTGCCGTTGCCAGAGACCCCCTTTCCCTGCATCCCCCTCCAACCGCTGTGGAATATCAAGAAAACTTGCGCGTATAGTACAAACGGACAAATTCGTTATGGGATACCAAAATGCGTCAAAAGAAATATATATATATATATATATATATATATATATATATATATTAAATTACAAATTTTACTAAATAAAAACACAATGATATTAAAACCAACCTAGAAATGTAATTACGTTCCGACTCAAATGCTTTAACATCAGTAAAATTCATGGAATGTCCATTGTCCAGCCGGTGTGTCGTAATTGGATTTTGTGGATCCGAAATTTCATTAATGTTACGCATATGCTCATACACACGTGTTTTTAGCTTCTTCTTAGTTTGCCCAATGTAAGATTTCGAACATTGTTGACATATAATCAGACAATGTTCTGAAGATCAAGTTTATCTGTCCGATCTTTTAAGTTAACAACAATAATAAACTGCTTATTGCACATTCTGTTCAGCAACTGAATATCAAATTTGAGTTTTAAATTTTCTTTTAATCATTTTTGAATTAGAAGGATAACAAATGTATTTATTTCATTCATTTTTGAGAATGGAGAAACATTAATTCCCCTAGACATCTCTTTGCAATTCTTAAGAAACACTATGATGTGACTATATATAAATTAAAAATTGGGTTATTAATTGGATTGTTGGTGATGTAGATACCTTTTTATTATGATAAATGACTAAAGATATTGTCCGGTATCAAAACTTTTTAAACACACAAACACGCAGCCTTCCATGCGATGGTGCATCGATTAATTTCCATACCTATGTCCCTAGAAGACACAAAAAAAAGAAATAAACACCATAAAACATATAGCCAGAATAAATGGATACGACTGCAACATGATTGACAAATTAATAGCCAACACTCAATATCCGCAAACACACTACCCTCACACCAATTGACAGAAGCACTACAGCCACGTACCACACAATCCCTTATGTAGGACCCCTTTCTCTTAAAATAGCCTCCACACTCAATAAATTCGGTCTAAAAACTTCTTTCAACAATACTCATACATTATATAAAACACTATCGAACACTAAAGACCCAATCCCACCTACATCCTTATGCGGAGTCTATGCTCTCACGTGCAACAATTGCAATGCCATATACATAGGACAAACAGGCCGTAAATTCACACAGAGAATCAAAGAACACGAACAAGCATGGAAAAATAACACTACAACAGTCTCACACTTTGCGGATCACCTAAATTTAAACAAACACACATTTGATAAACACATAAATTTCCGAATTCTAGAAATTGAAAACAGGTACTGGAACAGAATAAAATTAGAAACCTTACACATACACAACGTCCTCAAAAAACAGAACATGACATGTCTCAATCAGCAAATACCTGAACTCTCGTCACCTCTGCTAAAATTAGCACAAAGTGTACACCCCTAACCCACCCCCAGCCCTCCCCACTCCACTCACCTTCGCTCGCCCGACCGTCTCTCAGCCTCCACCAGTACCCCCGCGGTTTACGACCCTACACCCGCACCCCACCCCTCTTCCCGCCCCCTCCCAGCTGCCGACCGGCTGTGTTCTTAAACAGGACACACGCCCAAAAATTCGCAGAACTTTGTTTTCGGCCCAGAAGCTGCAAGGTATGTGCGACCCAGTTTGCTTACGCATCTTGCATACAATAACCTGTTAATAATATTTGTATTTAATAATATTTGTATAATATTTGTATTACATTTTAGCTCTGATGATGATCGCAACGCGATCGAAATGATCATAAGTTGATTAATGAAATGAAATGATCATAAGTTTTGATACCGGACAATATCTTTAGTCATTTATCATAAAAATTGGGTGTTTTGTATGAAGCTGTCTGTGGAAGAAAATCTTGTGGCCAAATTCATTGAATTATACTATATGTTAGTGAACGACAGCAAATTTTCTGTATGTGATGATTATAATGAATGGATTCTGTAACATCTTTAAAACCACGTGATATAACGTTTTTGAAGCATCTCTCCCTTTTTTCTCTAAATATCTCACAACGGTAACCTGATTGTTTACATTGAGTTCAAAGCACTTTGAAAGAGCCATGCTCGCTGTTGTAAATATTTGTTTATTTTTTTACTTTATTTTTATTTTGATATTTTGTTGTTCAAATTGGCGAGTCTCTATGTTAGATTATATCTAACTGTTTCACTATAATAATTATTATTAGTATCACCTCAGAAATTTATTATTCATTCATCTTTATAACATATTTAGTAATAATTTTCTCCTTTACCCAGTCTAGCCTCAGGATGGAAAAATGAATTCCTCGAAACGTCGCTGTGCAATTCTTAATAAACTGTTTATGATGTGACTGTATATTAAAATTAAAAGTTGGTTGTTTTATATAAAGCTGAGTGTTCAAGAAAACCTTGTGGGCAAATTGATTGAATTATACTATAGAGAAGGTCCAAATACAGGCTAGGTTCTAGAAATGGGCAAGTTTCTTTTGTGTAGCCCGAGTGTGTCGCACTCTATCGGTAATGGCGTGAAACTAGTCCCCTTGATCACATTGCAGTTGGTGCCCATCAGTCAACGCGTTTAGAAGCGTAAAAAATTGTGTTTTCAAACCTTCAGCAGGTATGAGCACTACTGTTTTTCACCAGTTGCCAGTTGTCTGTAAATGTTATTTGTGGGTGTTAACGTTGAATTAGCAAACGGTTTCAATGCCTCATTCAACTTTCTTCTCCATACAACCATGATCGTTTGTAAAAGGCGGTTTGATCTGAATAAGAGCTAGAGAAGTTAATGATCCCTGGATGACTCCGATTCAGAATTTGAAGGACCACAAACTACGAAAAACCTTCAACAAGATGATGCGTCCTGTCTGTTTTGCCAACGGTTGTTTTCCGAAGACAGAAATGCTGATGATTGGGAACAGCGTGTTACATGGGTGGCCACACACAGAATGTGCTGTTTGGGTGAGAGATGTGTATGCATGTGATTTTTGTAAGTGAATTTACGATTTTATGCTCATATCGTACTATTTGTAAGTAAATTTTACTGTCATTACTTCTTACATTATATTTTTCTAAAAAAAATTGTGGTAGCCCATATCTAGACCCCATTTTCAATACGCGACATTTTGCAATTGTGTTAATGAAACATTTTTATTGAGCATAATTTAATTTTCACTGTTTCCAGAATTGACAGATATGAGTCAAAGGTACGGCTTAAAGTTTAAATTCCCCCATATGTCCAAAAATGTGCCAACTACATTCAAAAATTAAAAGCTATCCCATATTTGGGACTTCTTCTCTATATTAGTGAACGGTAGACAATTATCGAATGTGATGTTTATAACAAAATATAAACAGCTGAACACTATGGCTGCCGAACACTACCCGGAACATGCGAAACACGCAACGTGACATTTTATTTTCTCTCTTGATGCTCGCATCTCCTCTCTAGAGATACTGCGTTCTGGGAATCTTTCGGATATTGTTTGGACTTCTCATTTGAGGAATTGTTCTTTCTACAAAAAATTGGTTTCCAATAGTCGAAAATCTAGTATTAAAAATTATAATTAGAGACTGGTTTAACACTTTACGAGAGAGAACGCCGTAATTCGAATAAAGCTAATTCCTCTGTCCGAATGAATTTACTTATTACGTTACCATGGAATGAATATCATTAACTAAATATTGAAACTGTAATATGTTCCTATAATTTTGTTTCCTCTCGCAGAATATAGATTCATGCAAAAATTCCTTGTTAATTATGAAGTCAAACAATGCTACGTTTATTCTAATTGTAAATTTGTAACAGGTCTCTATCTGCAATTCAAATAAATAATTATTTAATCTAAATCTATTTGACATAAAACATTGTTCAATGAGCACGCATGCTGAAAACGGGTAACAAATGTATAAATTGTAGCGTGTGCAACTGCCACACATAACTGTTAGAAAACATAGCAACGTTTTACGATTATTGTCCGAAGACACATTGCATGCCTCTAGTGGTCAAATAAGAAAGTCGTGTCCCGTCCATCTCTTCGAGCGTTTGCCGCGTGCCCGCTGCTGACGCCCTCACGCCCCGTGGCCCTCGCGCGCTTCTGCCCGCCGCACAGGACTCCCAGGATCACTCTCGGGCGCTCGCCCCGCCTCAACAAGTGGCCTCCTCCCGCCGGAGTCACATTCCGCCCTGCATCATCTCCGAGGTATCTTTGCGCCGGTCGATGGCCGCTCGATGAAACTCGTTCCGCCAGGGAGCACCCGCAGCCCGCCCACGCCCACGCCCACGCCCACGCCCACGCCCTCGACCCGCACCCCGCCAACCCCCTCGGCAGGCCGGCGCTACGGGTAATAAATTCAGAGGTAGCGTGGGCCCAGATTTGTCGCCGCTGGAAGTCCCTTGCCTCGGTGCAACTCATGAATATCGACTAAATTTTAATTTTTTACGGCTGCATGGATACAAACCTGCTTTTTTATGTAGTGGCGACTAATTGAGTGACGTTTGAAACAAAGTCTACTGTATTTTATACCACCTTCGTTAGTTGCTTCATGACGATTCGCCCCACTTCCAACCCAGGCCATTGTGGGATTTGGGAGGTGAAGTTCTATTGGGCCTGGATACAACCATGGGTTTGGAATGAAGAGTATGAAAATAATTCAGACGTTATACAAAAAATTCGATTCATTTGACGGTACATCGAATGTAACTGAATTTTGTGATGCGTTTATACAAGCACACACTAATTTAATCCTGAAGTCAATTTTGGTATGAAATTGTCAACAACCTAATACTACTTGCTTTCTCAAATTTATATCAGTTTCTTTTGAGTTCATCCATTTAATTCTGTTGAATCTGAACGTGATCTTGCTTAGTATTGTCTCAATTGAAGGGGATGATAAACTGTCAATACATCTGAGCATTATTGGTAATTCAAATTAAGGGGGAAAATGTAATATTTAAATGGAGTAAATGAAATACCAAAATAATATGCATGCAAAGAATACGATCTGCTATATCACCATCGGAAAATATGTTCCGGTTAGAACTGGATTCTGTAATGACAATGAAAAATTTCAATTAAAGAAAAACAAATAATTTTTCACAAAAAAATCAGTTTCATACAAATATCTACAAAAATCCACGAAACAATGCAGTGCGGCAGAACGTACGCCTTGTTACCTTAACTAGTGCACATGAAAGTGTCGGGTGATGTGGTAATCAACGTGAAATAACGTTCATAATTCTATTATTTTTTAATTTTGTTTGCTTGATAATAAATTTATTCCTTCAAATTCTGCATTGTATTTATCTATAACATTAAGATTGATATTAATTATTCACCAAGGATCATACGAAACAAATATAGTGTTTTATTAATACTGTTGAAGTCACTGAGAATGAGAAATCCATGAATTTCTACTATATAAAATGAGAAGACAAATTGTATTTATTGGTGGAAACGTATTTTCGTCTTTTTTCTTCTTATGATATTACCTCAATTATATTAAAGTATTAAAGGGAAAATCTAGTGACACAGACTAAAGAAAATAGTGTGCAATCATCTTATATTATTTTATTTGTTTTATTTTTCTAAATTGTTTGAAAGCTAATTCTTTCCTTGAAATTAATACCTATAGTTTTCCGCAGTACGTTTGAAGTAATATTCAGCAGTGAATCTAAAAACATCGCTTTTCATTATTAGTTTAACACAAAAAAAAGAACAGTCGCAGTATACCAGAGCCATGATACTGCAACAAGGGAACTTGTTACATTATCATGGATCTGGTATACTGCAACTGTTGTTTTCTTCATGTAATTTCTATCTCCTTACTGAACTAGCATATGCAATTGAACAGTGATTGGTTTATTTTTGTTACGAGTTATTTTTTTTTCGCAGTCGTAAGAAGTAACCAGACAAAGAGGAAGAATTCCCACGCAAAATTCCTAAGTAAAATAGATTAACTTAAATTATGTGTATACCACTTATTCAATTCGTTCTTGAAATAGTAGTGTTAAGTAGTGTTAAATACCATTAGTCTTTGTAAATTTCAAAGTACCCGTGATATTAGATATGACAGTTGATACGTTTAATCTTTATTTCTATCTTCTCAAAACTCGATATTTTACACGTTTTCTTCTATAAATAATAAACAATTTTGAACGACATTTGCTTTATAAATTAAGAAAAAATCTGTGTAACGATATCATGTGCATTACCCTCTCTTCATCGGATTAAAAGGCAAGAAAAATATTAATTTGGTATCCCATTTAAAGCGTAGGTAAACACATTTAAATTGATAAACAAGAATGATTGTGTATTAGTTGTTACATTTTAATATGTGGTACATCACAACACTCATATGCATTACTGGTTCAACCTAACGCACATTTCCTAGTTCCTGGCAAAGTTTAAATCCTTTCGAATAACAGAACTATTTCCAAAATTAAAGGCGAGGAAAGGCAGACACACTTAGCAAAAGAAGGAAGCTACTTTCAGAGTGGGGTGAAGGGGGAATCTTTTTCTTTAATTACTCTACAGTTCTACCACTTCTCATAATTCATTGCGATGTGACACCTTAAACATTTCATTAAAGAATCCACCCCTAAAGTTATGTTTATAAAATTAATCTAACTCTACAGACTAGCAGGTGGCTCCTGTTGTAACATATTTTCTAATAACATCTAGGAGACCGTATGTAATAAAGAAGAGAAATATACGAAAGCTTAGCAATAGTTGATGGAGTGCCAAAGCACACTGGTGGGCCACAAGTCACTACCTATTAATGTAAGGTATTTATTCAAGTTATGTATTTTCATCATTTGTAGTAAATTGTATCAAATTTTGTCTCCTCATTTAATGACCTGACTGATGCGGTCCATTACTGATTGGTTTGCTTCAAAACGTTTTCGTAAATCGGAAATTGCCTTCCGTGTCGATGTAATAGTATAGAAGTGTTCATTCTACTGATTATTTTTACACAAAACCAGATTTGCACCATTTTTCAATACAAAACCTTCTTCTTTCGACAACATAACAATATTGTAACGTTTCTCAGTGGTGAATTAAAACACACTCACTGGTAATATTTAACAAAAATGTTTATTCGTAAAGAATTATACATTAAAACTAGTTGATCTGTTATAAATATATTACACAGCCTTTGTGTTCTCCACTTGATTATTTTCCTTACACACGACTCCGTTCTCTTGATTATTCATTCAGACATTTCACTTCTTCTGATTATTTATTTACACTGTTCACTGCAATCTCATTATTTATTTACACTGTTCACTTCTTCTACACTATCACACAGTCCGCTGCGCCGACCACACTTCACTGCGCACACCAGGGTCCACTGCACTGCTGTTTACACTTCACAGCTCAGCTTCCACTGCAGACTTCAAACTGCTGACTGCTGTTCACCCACTGCACCACTGTTCACCGCAATGCACACTTTACCGCACAGCTTCCACTTCAGACTGACGGACTGACTGATTACATACACTAACTGACTCGCGGCTGCTTCCGGTTGACTACATACACTGACTTACACTGACATACTTACACTGACTTACACTGACATACACTGACTGACTTACACTTGATTTACTTACACTGACTTGCGGCCGCCGGCAGCGGCGCATTTATACCTGGCCGGCGCTCGTCTCGACACACCCGGCACTTACTCCACCTTTCCACGCGACTCGCGAATAGCCCGGAACCGTCTAGTTCGGGGGAAGGGGGGGGCGCCGGCAGATGACGCAAGCTGCGCGCAGCGAATTCCGGCAGGTGATGCAATATTCGTTACAATATGGACACGGAACGTATGTAAACAAATCTCTAACTAAACATCTGACAGCGGATGATTGTTTAGTAGTGCGGTTTAGTGGACCTGTGAGGAACTAATTATCATAATGTATGAATGTCACAGGCCAGAAATTAAAATTCATGCGAGATTAAAATAGGAATTGAGTAGAAGTAATAATGGGTAGTGACTTTTGGCCCATCCGGTATTATAGAGTATTTCCCTTCGAGTACTAATCGGTTGTTAGTGTAGTGTGTTGTATGATTAACAGTGGCAGGTGCTACTTTGCTAAACCGCAAATGCATGTTGTTATTTTCGCAGAAGAGCTCACGTGATAAAATTTAAATTATACATATTCTGCAAATTTAATTTTTTGGAATAATAAAATATGAATGTTGATTAATTCTCATAATGAAATTTTTTATTTTATTAAAGAGACACAAAGTCGTTTCTCAAAATGCGAATTGCTAAGACAGTATTTTGAAGTAGACAAACAGTTTTCACATTTCTCAGCCAAACTGCAACGCACTTGAAATAATGAGTATATTACCGCGGCCCAACGTCTTCCACTTGGTTCACAATTGCAGCCGCCTCGACCTCCATCCACTGGTATCGAACGTCTCGTTACATCCGTCAAAGCGATCGTAAACTTCCGCCGCCACGTCTCCATGTCATCTTTCACCCCGCGTCCATCCCGGGGATGTGTCGCTCATTGCTAATTCACGAGGAGGGAGATCTGCTCGGACATAAAAATTGCCCGCGCGCGGCAGCTCGTCTCGAATGCTGGGCGCGCCGGGCCGTCTCGCGCAGTGTCGGCAGGGGGGAGAGGGGAGGAGAGGGGCGGAGCGTGAGCGAAGGCGGATGGCCGCGAGGCGAAGGCGCGGCCGCAACGCAGCGACTCGGTGCGCTCGCCCAAGTCGTCCCCGCCCCCGCCCCCGCCCCCGCCCTTCGTTCGCGCTCGCTCCGGCCGAATTGCGTTCAGAGCCGGCTTTGCCAGTCTCTTCGGCGATCTCAACTGGGAAGGTCTAGGCTTCAACTCTCGACGGTGGCGGATTTTCCAAAACAGGTACACAATTCGGTCGAATTCAGTCACACTGTGGAGGAAAATCCGAGCGGCTATCTGCTCTCATCGGTAATTTTCCGTGGTTTCTCCGATCAACACCAGGTAAATGCCGGAGCAGTACCCTACCAAACGGGTCAGGGTTCGCGCGCGAACTGTCTTTCCTCTTCCTTCTCCTAACTTTCCCCTTACTTACGCACGCTTACTGTGCACTTACGTGCAATACACGTACCCACACATGTTGGAAGGCCAGTTGGGACCGTAGAGCGTAATGCGCCAACTGGAGAAGGGCCCGCTGGAGGGGGAAATCTCTCACATTCTGACGAGTAGATTGGCACCGGATCTCACCATCCTGGAACACTGGCACCTCCGGCGATACAACATTCCTCCCATGAGGGGACTAATGGAAATAGCAGTTGCCATGCCCGGAAACATCAATAAATCAATCTCACGCTCACACCCGCACCGAACCGCCGCCGCGTCGTTTGGGGCAAGCTCAACTAGATACGCCGACAATTTAATAGTGTTCACTGACCTAGGCAAAGTGATGGGTATGATTGTGATGTTGATTGATTGATTGTTAGTGATTCCGGGCGCGTCAACCGCTAAGATCATTGGTTCCGTAAATGTAGTGCTTGTTTGCCCCACTGGAGATGGCTGTTATCTTCCCCCTCTGGATGGCCAGATCCAGAGCCGACCTACCGTCGACTAGCGGTGTTTTCCCCGACCAAGTGTATCCCACCAGCGGGGTCTCGCCCCAGTCGGGACAAGCTGTAAGCTCCCGACCGCTCTTCCGGCATGTGTGCTTGTGTAGAGCGTGTTAGTGTGTGTGTGTAAGGGGAGAAGATAAGAGAAGTAAGAGGTCGAAAAGATTGCGCGCGTTCCGTGGCCCGTTTGTGAGGGTTCTGCTCCGGCATTCGCCTGGTGGCATGGCAAAACATGGAATTTTTATTTATTCTCGTTCGACCAAAGGTTTTTTGAGGGGTTTCAGTTTTACGTGCTGACTTTTTTGGGATTTAGGCATTCCTTGACAAATTGAGTTTAAAAACTCTGGCTCATTTTATTCATTCGTTTTCTTCTAGAAGCTAGTAGAATTTAATCTTGATTTTTTTGGGAGGAGGGAGATAAACTGTTTGGATTGCCCTTTGGAACAATAGGAAGGGAAACGTGAAAGATTCAACAGAGATACGGGATGATATTATTAGTTTAGGGACGTTTAAGCATATTTTTTAGCTTTACGTTACATACGTTTAAGCAAGCTTTAATTGGCTTCCTAAAGACTTTATTTTGGACTATTTGCATTTTTGTAAGGTAGTGGAAGCAGCCTTTCCCCACACTGGGCATGCATAAGTTAGTGTGAGTAGGATAATAGATTTATATAATAGAATCTGGCATCTGGTATTGAGTTATGTTTATTTCTAAAAGGGTATAGTTTTAATATTTGGGCATTGGATTTGTTGATATCTGCGTGAATATGGGGTTTTCAGGAAAGTCGCTTGTCTAACAATACTCTAGGATACTTTATTGATTCACTTTTCCAAGGTATTTCATTGTCATCTATTTTCAAGTGAGGGTTTTGAGGTCTTCTAAGAGTAAATATCTAAGTCTGGAATTGTGGATTGATTACATTCTCCATTTTTTGTCCATTGCATTAGGATGCTAAGATTATTCTGCACTCTTTGTAGGCCAGTGCATAATTTGCTGAAAATAGTGCCGAATCGTCAGCAGAAAGAGCAGTTTCCACCTTGGAATATTTGGGTATGTCACTCACGAAGATATTAAATAAAATAGGTGTGAGAACTGAGCCCTGAGGAACTCCGTCTGTGATATTATGAAGAGTAAAAAATGAGTGATTAATTTTTACTTTAAATTTTCTATCAGAGATAAAGCCTTTAACAATATTCTGAATATATTCAGGAACTCCGATATGTCTTATTTTAAACAACAGACCGGTATGACAAACTTTTGTCATTCGCTTGTGCAATATCCTGAAATGCGGCAAGAGAATGTTTTTTTCCCTTGGAAGCTCCGTGCAATGTACTCAGTAAGCCTTAGCAGCTGGTGTGTGCAGGAGTGATTTGCTCTGAAACCAAATTGAATATCTGGTATTGCTTCCGTGTCTGTCAGGTATTTGTTAAGTCTCGTTAGTAGAAGCCTCTCAAAAACCTTAGTCCTGTTTGAATAATGATGAATATGACCTCGGTTGGCTATTAAGGTTTTGATTAGGACGAAGGGTAGGATGTGATGGTTCTTGTCTATTGGGTACATTGTTAGAATAAGTATTGGTTTTGTGAGACATGTTAAAAGGTGGGTTTATGTTTTTGAACTTTTTCATTAGATCTGCTACCTTTTTATATAGTTAGAAGTATGTGCGTCACCACAATTTACGCATTTGGGGGCAGATCTAATTTTGGTACACTCCGAGTAGTGATGCTGACCGGTACATTTGACACACCGAGGCTGAAGACCACAATTTGCCTAGGAATGCCCAAATCTCCGACGTTGACATTGGATTACATGAGACTTGATTCTTTTCTGAATTCTGATAACACTGTACAAAAAGCGGTTATGTTTGCAAATTTCTTTACTTTGATAAGTATTTTCTAAATCAATTGCACATACAGGTATAGGGCAATTGTCTTTATTATAAAGTCTCGCTACTTTAATTACTGGGAATTTTATTCTTGATAGTTCCTGGAGTATTCTATAATCACTTATTAAAGTAAATGAAATTTTAATAGCGTCTTTCTCCTATTTGGTTGTGAAGTCGTCCTTTACTTTGTTTGTAATATCATCTAGCAAGAGTTGGAAGTTACCTGCATTATGCTGTATAATTGGGGGTATTTCGATAATTGGATCGTTCACATC